>JAQSUU010000493.1:5667500-6267500 GCA_038087645.1 Saccharum hybrid cultivar R570 | reverse complement strand
CGGCTTGGCTGCAGATCGGGTGGCTGGTGATCCAGGCCGAAATGTCCTTTCTATATCTCCTTTTATTCTAAAGTCTTTTCTATTTCCTTTCTTCCATCTCTATGCTAAACCATTGTTCCTATGTGTGTATACACGTGTGCCAAGCATGTACACACCCTTAGGGGTGGTCCACTAGGGGTCTAGGGTGGTGGGGTCCACATCCAAGGGTTGGCACACACACAAGAGTTTGGTTAAATAATTTAATTAGCCATAGATTGTTGATTTTATTAGCATCACATAAAGTCATAAAGACCCAAATCTCATATTGGTTAATTAATGCAATGCTCAGACATGCTACTTGGGATCTGCTTGTGCAACTACAAGATGGTTTCCTAGTATGTACACTCACCATGCAAGGGTTTATTTAAAAAAATTTAAGTTGTGATTTTTGAATGTTAGAATTTCTAGGATGTTACAGTCCTCCCCCCTCACAGGAATCTCGTCTCGAGATTTAAGGTGTGACGTACCTTTCATAGAGGTAGTGGTAACGCAAATGAAGTTCTGACTCTTTCTCCCAAGTGGCTTCTCGCTCAGTGTGGTTGCTCCACAACACTTTGCACATCGGGATGGTAGTGCTTCTTGTCTCTTTGGTAGCTCGGTCAAGTATCTGAATAGGGTACTCTCTATACTCTAGCATGTCCTGAAGGTCTAGTGCCTCGATGGGTACCTGCTCCTCGGGTAGCTTCAAACGCTTGTGTAGCTAGGATACGTGGAACACTGGGTGTACCCCCGCTAGTTCTTCGGGCAAGTCAAGCTTGTAGGCCAACTTCCCAGTCCTCTTACTAATACGATATGGGCCTATGAACCGTGGGGCCAACTTCCCTTTCACACCAGAAAGTGCCACGGAGTGGTGAGACTTTGAGGTAGACATAGTCTCCAACCTGGAACTCGAGATCTCTTCGATGGTTATCCACATAACTCTTTTGTGGGCTTTGAGCGATCCTCGGGTTCTCTTGCACTTGGGCAACTCCTTCTTCAGCGTCCTTAATTTTTGCGGGGCCAAAGAATGCTCTCTCTCCAACCTCTGACCACATCAACGGGGTTCTACACTTCCTTCCATACAGAGCCTCAAATGGTGACATCTGGATACTTGCCTGATAACTATTGTTATAGGAGAACTCAGTGTGTGGCAAACTCTTCTCCCAATCTGTCCTGTACTTTAGCACACAAGCTCGGAGCATGTCCTCAAGTATCTGGTTTACTCTCTCTGTCTGCCCATCGGTCTGAGGGTGGTACGCGGTGCTATAGTCTAGACGGGTGCCAATTGCCTTATGCAGACTCTGCCAGAACTTGGATACCCATTGGGTCCCTCGATCAGATATTATGCTAACAGGTGCTCCGTGGAGTCTCAAGATATTGTCCACATACAGATCTGCCAACTGCTCGACACGGTAGTTAGTCCTCACTGCCACGAAGTGAGCTACCTTGGTCAGTCTATCAACAATCACCCAGATAGAATCATGGCCCTTTGGGGTTCGTGGCAAACCCATGATAAAGTCCATGGATATACTCTCCCTCTTCCACATGGGCACATCTAGAGGTTTCAACAATCTAGTCAGTCTCTGATGTTTGGCCTTGATTCTATTGCAGGTGTCACAATGAGCAACGTGCCCTGCAATATCCCTCTTCATGTTCTTCCACCAGAACATCTTCCTCAAATCAGCATACATCTTCGTGCTTCCTGGGTGAATGCAATACATGGAATCATGTGCCTCTGATAGAATTTCCTCATGAATGGCCTTTTCGCTAGGCACATAGATCCTATCCTTGCACCAACACACCCCTTGCTCATCCTCATGAAACCAAGGAGACGTGCCTCGCTTCATGATCTTGCGAAGCTTTTGGATCGCGGGACAGTTTTGCTAGGCCTTGCGGATCTGATCTTCTAGATCGTATCGTACCCGCAACTCATTCAGCATCCCTTTTGGTAGGATCTCTAACCGAAGGTCACCCATCTCCTGACACAACTCAGGCAGTACAGCTTCCATGGATAGGCTGTGGTAGTAGCTCTTGTGGCTTAGGGCATCAGTGACTATGTTGGCTTTCCATGAATGGTAGTGAATCTCCATGTCATAGTCCTTAATCAACTCTAGCCATCAGCATTGTCTCATGTTCAAATCTTCCTGAGTGAAGAAGTACTTCAGGCTCTTATGATCAGTATAGATGTCGCATTTGTTCCTAATCAGGTAGTGTCTCCAGATCTTCAAGGCATGCACAACAGCTGCAAGGTCAAGGTCGTGGGTCGGGTAGCATTGCTCATGGTCCTTCAATTGTCAAGACGCATAAGCTATGACTCTCCCACTCTGCATCAGAACACAACCGAGTCCCTATCTGGAGGTATCACAATAGACCACGAAGTCTTTCTGGATGTCAAGCAAGGCAAGCACAGGAGTAGTGGTGAGCTTCTATTTCAAAGTCCGAAAGCTTTGCTTGCATTCGGTCGTCCACTCAAACTCGTTGGTCTTCTTTAGCAGGTTGGTCATGGGTTTGGCTATCTTGGAGAAATTCTCAATGAAACGGCGATAGTAACCGGCCAACCCAAGAAAACTATGGATATCAGTCACATTGCAGGGTTGCTCCCACTCTTTCACAGCCTCAACCTTGGCGGGATCAATAGCAACTCCCTCAGCAGTGAGAACATGGCCGAGAAAGGCGACTTCTTCCAGCTAGAACTCGCACTTGTTGAACTTGGCATATAACTGGTTCTGCCTTAGCTTTTCTAGAACTACTCTCAAATGTTGCTCATGCTCTTCAACAGTGGAGGAATAGACAAGAATGTCATCAATGAACACCACCACAAACTTGTCTAGCTCGTCCATGAACACCCCGAAAGACACGATGGTGAACTCATACTACCCATATCTAGTGACAAAGGCTGTCTTGGGAATGTCCTCTGATATGATTTTCATCTGATGATACCTAGACCTGAGATCAATCTTGGAAAAGAACTTGGCATTCCTCATCTGGTCTAGGAGGTCATCTATCCTTGGTAGAGGGCACTTGTTCTTGACTATCACGACATTCAAATTCCGGTAGTCAATGCACATCCTCATGGAACCATCCTTCTTCTTCACAAACAGAACAGGGGAACCCCATGGTGAAGCACTGGGTCTAAGTACCCCTTGTCAGATAACTCCTTGAGTTGTTTCTTGAGCTCCTCTAGCTCATCGACTGACATGCGGTAGGGCCTCTTAGCAATAGGTGCGGTACCCGGTAGTAGATCAATCACAAACTCCACATACCGATCAGGTGGCATACCTGGCAACTCCTCGAGAAACACATCAGGGTACTCGTTCACCATGGGCAGCTCCTCAACTGTCTTGGCCTCCATGGTACATAACATGGGAGCCTTCTTCTCATGGTTGGGCTCACATCTGATTACACGACCACTCAGATGTGTCATCTCCACATATCTCGGCGAGCAGGATATCACACCCTTGTGCTGAGTCAACCAATCCATCCCCAGTATGACATCCAACCCATCTGACGGAAGCAAGGTGAGATCGGCTAGAAAGGTACAGCCCTCTATGGTGATAGTCACTCCCTGACATCTCTTGGTGCATCTGAGGTTGCCTAAGGGGGATATGGTGTCTATGGGTACACTTCGTGGTGTCACTGGTAGGCTATGCTCTCATGCAAACTTAGAGGATACATATGAACATGTAGCACCAGAATCAAATAGTACTAAAGCCATAACTCCCTGTACTAAAAACATAGCGTACACCGCGTCGGGGGCATCTTGGTCGTCCTGAGCAGTCAGGTGAGTGAGACAGCAGTGGGTGGCTCCCACGGCTGGCTTGCGAGGCACTCCCTGGGCTGGTGCCTGTCTCACGGGGATCAAAGCTGGTGGTGCGGTGACCCTTGATGGACAATTGGCTGCCTTGTGGCCTGGCTGACCATAGGTGAAGCACGCAAAGGGCCCACTGCCTCTGGCAGTGGGGTAGGGGCCTTCCACGTGCTCAAGTTCTAGGCAGGGCGACTCTGAGCGGGGCAGTGCTATTTGGGGGTGTAGGTACCACCTCCATGGCTCGGAGTAGGTGTAGCTCTCTGGGCAGAGCGAGGACGGGACTGAGGCGACGCAGGTCCACGTGGCCTCTGGGAAGCCGAGGTGCGAGAGGAACTCTTGGCCCGATGCTTCTTCTCCTTGTAGAGGGCATCCACCTCCAGACGAACCCTCTCCATCTCCAGTACATTGTTGATCATCTCATGGAGAGTGTAGCAGGTATGACCCGAGAGGGCCACCTTAAGGCATGAGTTCAACCCCTTCTTGAAGAAGTACATCTTCTTCTTTTCGGTGTCTGTCTCACCCAGAGCGTACCTCATCATGCGAGTGAAGCGGGTGGCATACTCCTAGATCTGGAAGCCTTGGGAGATGTTATAGAACTCCTCAACCTTGGCATCCATGACACCTTCGGGCATGTGGTGCTCGCGGAAGGCCTCGGCAAACTCCTCCCAGGAGATGCTCCCGGAGTTCTCATGGGTGTCACAGTAGTTGTCCCACCGTGTGCGTGTAGCACCGATGAGCTGTGGACGATGACTCCCACACACTCCTCATTGGAGCAAGTGGTAAGGTCTAGCTTCTTCTCCATCTTGCGCAACCAATCCTCGGTGGCAATGGGGTCATCGTCAGCGCTGTCGACGGTAGGGGGCCTCAACTTGAGGAAACCATCCAGCTTCCTCTAGAAGTCATTGGGTGAGCCTCCGTTGCAGCGCAACAGACCCTCAGCCAGTGTCTGCATGAGACGAATCTGGTGGTCCATCACCTCGGCCAGAAGTGGTGGTGGTGGTGGTCATGCATTCCCACCCCCGGGTGGAGCATCCTCTCCTCCATGGTGTGCTGCGCCTCCCTCCCCAGCAGGCTCCTCCACGAGCTACTCCTCATGGATGGGATCTTCCTCCTCGAGGTTGAAGGCGACGGGGGCACATCCTTTTCCTCGTCCACGACCACGGCCACGACCGCGACCACGGCCCACGGGCATGAGAGAAGAGGACGGCGGTTCAAGCGCTCAGAATGACGACACGACATCTTGCTGCAAGGGTTAGGTCAAGATTAAGTGATTTAGATAGTTTATCATCTTTTTAAAAAGGTTCTACCCAACACTCAAACAAAGAAGCAATAACAACCATAAGAAGCATTAAGATCCAAGCATTCATTACATGAGTTTATTACATGGCGATATCTTCAGCAACTACACTAGCAGACTCGCGAGATCGTACTACACGCAGGTAGTGTCAAAAGTGGGACAATCTACTCTACTCCTGAAAGTGAGTCATGTCTCATGGTCACGCAGGGCTCATCAAGGCTACTACTACATTATTAAGTGACCAAGCGGAGGGTAGCTACTCCTGTCCTGGGGTAAGTGGTGGTGAAGAGGGGCTAGCCTCCATGGCCTGAAGCTTTGTGTCGGTGTGGCGCATCCGAGAGATGTACTCCAAGGCTGCATCCAACTACATGGTCCTCGGGGTCACAGGGTAGTCCTTAGACGAGCAAGCCTTTAGGTTGAGCCGAGTAGGCTCAACACGGATGGTCTGCTTGTGCGCCTTCTTGCGCATCTCAGGTGGGAGGACATTCTGCACCCTTGCGATCTCCTTGATGCGCTTGTGGTCAGAGTCAATCCAAGCCTGGCCGATCCTATCAGCCTTGTCTTTGTGGAACACTGTGTACTTCTTGTACTCCACAAGGTGGCGATAGTTGTGGGTGGTAGTGACGTTGGCCTTGACGATCTCCATCTCTAGCATCTCACAACGAGTCTCCAGGTACAGCTTCCTGATGCCATGCTGCTTCTCCTTCTCGTGGAGCGCTCTTAGGTCCACCCTCTGGCGCTTGATCCTATCCTCGAGCTCGAGTACCTTGGAGTCAAGGTAGTTGTTGCGTAGCCCAAAGTCTCCGACCTTGTCCTCTAGATCGGTGATCTCCGCCCGGAGTGAGCTCTCGCGGACCTTGTAGAACACCTCCATCCTATCGTAGGCCTCATGCTCCATCTGGATGGTGTTGGTCAACATCTCCTGCTTCTTCTCCTCCTCGAGAAAGGCGTCATCAGCCTAGAACAGCATGTCCCAGTACCAACGGTTCTGCATCTCGACCTCCATGATGTACCTGTCCTGACAGCGGATGTACTGTCCAGAGGCCTGAATGTAGGGGTCCTCCTCAACTTGGGTGGCCTGGTCAGCGCCCAAGACCTGTCTCTCGGTGCTCTGCGTGAGGTCCAAGGCTTGAGGAAGTAGACGGTACGGGCCTCTCTTCAGGTACTCGTGTGCGTCACGCATCACGCGGCAGAGGGCCAAACGTGAGACGGACTGAACACAAGTGGCAAAAGAGGTCTCCGCCTACAGCTCCTCAAAGGCGTGTAGCTCAGGCACGAACTCGCTAGCAGGAACCTTGAGGTGCACAACGATGTGGCCCTAAAGTCCGTCAGGTCCAGGCTTGCCCCGACAGACGTACTTGATCCCCTCGGTGGGGACACCAAGCTTGTTCAGGATGTCGTACAACATCTGAGCGAACCCATGGTAGCTCAAACTATCGATGGGAAGCTCAACAGCAGGTGCCATCTGCAAATCAACTATAAGGACGGGGTCTGCAGACCGAAGTAAGGAGAAACAATGTGAAAATGAGGTAAGCCATGCAATAAAAAGGATGCATGGTCAGTGATATAACTGATAGTGACAGGTTCCACTCCTAATTCTAACGTCCATACCTAAGGGTCTCGTCCTAGGGTCAAGTATGGCTTTGATACCAAACTGAAATGATCCCGATTTCCACGAAGGGAAATCCATAGATACAAAGTATAACGTGATAGTCCCAGATGATCATTCCATCAAATTATCCAAATCTCAGTCGATAACATAGTCATACATCGAATAAAAGAAGTACAATAGTAAGGTTTACTCATTATTACATTGCCACATGGTGGAATCTCTCAACACACAACATCTGGAACAACATCAAAGTAGAATGGCAATGGACGCGGTCTTCATCTCCACGCACCATCTTGAGTGAAGGACAAGACTCTACTCCTCCCAGTCGTTGCCCTCGTAGTCGTACTCAAGCTCAGAACCTATCAAAAATCTTTGAGTATGAGTCGTACTGGCCATTGGCTCCTACCCTATTCTTTGCGTTGCTTTGTGGTATGTGGAATGCAGAAGGGTAACAAAGGACCTATTATGGCTATAGTTTTTCCTATGCGAGCAAGTCACAATTTTTAATATAGTATTTCATCAAGTTTTAACCCATCTCCTTCACACATTCCCCCATCCCAATCACACACATCACACCACACTCTCACACTCTCTAGGCAACAAGAACGACTCTCGCTCGTACCTTGCCTCAACGGCCGGATGTTGGAGTACCACTGACACGCTGAGACTGTGAGACGTAGTACCGGGCCCTAGTGGTCACTACGTTGTCTTAGGAGGGTGTGGGTCCTCTTGCCCATACCTCCCTACACTATCCGCTAACCTCCCAATAGTAGTGGCACCGCACTAGCAAGTCATACATCCGTCCCGTTTCCATGGTAAGGGCGAGTGGGGCGTAAGGTATCCTAAGACCAGGTTATCAAGGCATACCAGTCCTTAGTTGGACCGAACAGGACATCTTCTCAAGAGGCAACCGACGGCCCGCTCAACGGAACATCCAGCACCCCGTGCTACAACAGCACCTCCCATCCCAAGGCCTCATCCCACAAAGACACTCCACCCCGAGACCTCTCCCTGTCATCTTGCACCCGCCACAGGCACCTCACGTGGGGAATTCCTAGGTAGCAACCCCTCGGCAAGACTTGTCCTCGCGACTCGTCGTAGATCCTGCTCGGTCGACTCGACCCTCACCACACACCCAGGACGCACGCCAAGATCTCCCCAAGTTCATTATCCGGTTATTACCAAGTTATCGGCACCTCGTGCCTTACCCACTCGCGTCAGCAGCTCGGGCCACGGCGGGGACATCACCCCGGCCAAGTTTGAACGAGAAAAGGGGAGGCACGGGTGCGAATCGCGGACGTGGCCTTCATCTGACCACTGATGAGGTAGGTGGCACAGGCGGACGGCCGGGAGCAGCCCTAGCTGCCTGGGATTCCCCAGCGGGCGCTGATGCTCTACTTTTGGGGAAAGTAGAGGAGGGGTTGAGGGGAAGGGGATGACGAATGGGGCCCTTCTGGCAGCGGCGTGGAGAAGACGATGGCGTCGTCTCATCGCAACGTGGTGAAGCGGGGCGGCCAGGTCGCTCGGTTGGGCTAGCTTGGCGGGGCTGGGCCGGTTGTGGCTGACTTTGGTCGGAGCTGGCCTGCTGGGCTGCAGCTACCGCGAGTGGATGCTTAGCGGGCCTGCTTCTGCGCTGGGCCGGCTGGTGATCTAGGCCGAAATGGCCTTTCTATATCTCCTTTTATTCTAAAGTTTTTTCTATTTCCTTTCTTCCATCTCTATGCTAAACCATGGTTCCTATGTGTGTATACACTTGTGCCAAGCATGTACACACCCTTAGGGGTGGTCCACTAGGGGTCTAGGGTGGTGGGGTCCACATCCAAGGGTTGGCACACACACAAGAGTTTGGTTAAATAATTTAATTAGCCATAGATTGTTGATTTTATTAGCATCACATAAAGTCATAAAGACCCAAATCTCATATTGGTTAATTAATGCAATGCTCAGACATGCTACTTGGGATCTGCTTGTGCAACTACAAGATGGTTTCCTAGTATGTACACTCACCATGCAAGGGCTTATTTAAAAAAAATAAGTTGTGATTTTTGGATGTTAGAATTTCTGGGATGTTACATTGGCATGACGGCATAGCAGCCTAGGTGTGAGTGGGCCACGACGAGGAGGCCTGAGCAGCCCTCAACACGGTGGCGCAACGACGTCGGTGGCCACGGTCACGGGCGAACCAGCGCGAAAAGGCGGGCATGAGTGGCTCCTAGACAGATCTGGCTCCCTCTCCTAGTCCTGTGAGCGCTGTCTCCTTGCCACGTCGCGTAGCCGCCAACACCGGGCCACTACCTCCCAAGCAGCATGGAGATGCTGCGCTGCGCTGAAAGCGCATGTTATTAATGTATGTTTCAAGTGTTTCAGAGGTTTCAGAGGTATGTTGCAAGTGCTTTATATGGATGTTGTAAAAGCAGATCGGGATATTGCATATGTTGCATATGTTGAAAGTGTTTCAGATGAATGTTGCAAGCGTTTGTTGAAAATATTTTATCTGTTTCAGAAGTATGTTTGCAAGCGTTTTGATCTGGATGTTGCATATGTTTCACACATATGTTGCAATAGTATATTCCAAAATGTTCTAGTCTTATGTTTCAGCAAGTGTTTTCATGTTGTAAGTTGTAAATGTTTTTATGGAAGTTGCATATATTGCAATGGCTATACACGTATGTTGTAAGTATATGTTTTAAATGTTTTGGCTGTTTTTTAGAAGTATGTTGCAAATGTTTTACTTGGATGTTACATATGTTGCAGTGGCTAACACATATGTTGCAAGTATATATTTCCAAATGTTTCATCTATTTTAGACGTATGTTGCAGCAAATGCTTCATGTTGCAAGTGTTTTCATTAGCAGCCACGGAAAGCGAGCACAGGCAGAGGCATTCCCCGCGTGCATGCCTAGCAGCATGGCATGCTTAGGCACTGCAGCAGCAGGCGCATGCGGGCGCGTGTAGCAAAAGCATGTGGGCGCGTGTAGCAGGAGCTAGCAGGCGCATGCGGGCGTGTGCAGCAGGCGCATCCAGCCATGTTCACATGCAGCACAAGGGGCGGGCAGCATTAGTCAGGGCAGCATGTGTAGACATGCAGCAGTAGCAAGCGCATGCAGGCGCGTGCAGCAGGCGGGGCAACAGCAGCATGCACATCAGCTCACAGTCGAGCAGGCAATAATAAAATGCCGACGCACCAATAATAAAACAGAGTAGTGTATAGTAGCAACCTGCACATCAGATAGGCAGGCGTGGACGTCCGGACATCCAGGCGCTAGCCATATCTATACTTTATTTAAGTTATATATTGTAATCGTGCCAGCCCACGCGCCAGACCACACCACAGGCCGTGTCGTGTTTGGGCCTGGCAAATAAAATTCACGCTTTGGTCCGTACCATTTCGATGTCCAGGTTGAGCAGCTCCAATGACAACGTATGTTAAATATTACTGTGAACTGTGTTTGCTGAAAAAAAAATTGTGAACTGTGAAGCATGCATTGACAAACTCACAAACAGGAACCACCAGTGAATCGAATGCATGTGTACATTTTTACGTAGGCAAGAGCACAATGCACTCGTCATTCCTGCTCAAGACCCACCTTCATTCCTTTCGCTTAATGATAGTTCTTTCATCCGATCCCCAGATTGACAAAGAACTTGGTGAGATCCAGCTGGCCGCATTGCCGGTGCAGGACCTCGACGGGTCTGGTACGTGGCCTCAGGGCATCGTCCAACAAGGCGTCGATCGACGTTGATGTCTACTACGGTACTACCTTACAGGGCGGCTCCTTGTCTGGCTGGCTGCGCGTTCAGCTCGGTCAGGAGCGCCCAACGAGAGCTGATCAAGGTGTTCCATGCATGAATCTCCGCTTTACGTACCTTCACCATGTGCTACATATCTCCGTGTTGCCGTTTCCATTGCTTGTGGTGTCGTAACAGATCGAGCTAGCTTGGCGATGGCAACGGCCTGCAAGAGAAGATGATCACGAGAGCTGAGGTTATTATTAGTAGTAGGCTAGTAGCATGCGTCGCACCATCAAGTAGCGACGTGGTTGATGGTGTAGCCGCCACCGCCGCTGCTGAGGAGCAGGGGCAGGTCGCAGCTGTGGAGGTGGCGGACGCACTTGGCTCCGCCACGCACGGAGAGGCCCTGCAGGCCCGCGCTCTCCTCGAGGAAGGCGTGCGCGACGCCGTCGCTGCAGTGTGCGTCGATGTCCAGTCCACGTACAGAACGCGGCTGAACCAGTTCAGGAGCTATTGTGCATGGTCATAGTATGTAGTAAGTGACCTGAACCTGTGGTTATTTTGCTTGGGGATCTGTTCATAGTGACACATGTACCTGAACATGTGCTTATTTTGCTTGGGCCTGTGAACCACTTTGACAAATGATGCGGTCTGTGTGTAATGTTTCATGGAAAAATTATGCTATACCAAGTTGGCAAACTATTGACTTTTGTACTGCTGATCTGAAACAATGATATATATGTTCATGCTTTTGATCCAAAAAAATGATATGTTCATGCTGGTTATAAATATTCAGTGATTCCAAATTTAGACTTTGTTAAAAAATCATGTTTGGTCATATGTGGCGATTGAGAATCGCTAATTTTTCTATGAGGATGTCTGTCCGCAACTTGCGTCCGGACGCGGCCCCCGACACGTGGACCCCCCCTCTTATCCCATCCCGTGACACCCCCCTCCCCCACTCCCTTATCACATCCCATGACCCCCACTCCTTATCCGCTCACGCTGTGACCACTGAGGCCGCGCGATTCAGCCTCTGACTTCGAGCGTGAGCACTGCCGCCCTGAGCGCTGAGGCCTAACTGCCCGAGAGGCAGCCCGCCGGTCGCTGCCCGGCGCCCCCGCCTAGGCTTGGCGCTCGTCACCGAGCTAGGCTGCACACGTGGCCACCACGCAGGCCGTTGCCCTGCGCCTTCGCCTAGGCCTAGCGCTCGTCAACGAGCCGGGCTGCGTGCGTGGCCACGTGGCCGAGCCACGGCGTGGCCGCTCATCCGCCGGCCCCTTTCTTCCTCGCTGGCCCCCTTCTTCCTTGCCGGCTGACTTTTTATGAAGGCAACGCTTTCATGTTGCAGCTGAATAAATTTGATGTCGTAGTAGCCTTGTTCTGATGTTGCAACAAGTAATATTTTTTGTTGCATTAGTCTCATTTTTTTGTTCTGATGTTGTATCTCGCATTGCAGTAACCTTGTTCTGATGTTGCAACAAGTAATATTTCTTTATTGTATTAGTCTCTTTTTTTATGTTGCATCTCGCATTGCAATAACCTTGTTCTGATGTTGCAGTAGCCTTGTTCTGATGTTGCATCTCGCATTGCAGTAGCCTTGTTCTGATATTGTTCTTTTTTTCTGATGTTGCAGTAGCCTTGTTCTGATGTTGCAACAAGTAATACTTCTGATGTTGCATCTCGCATTGCTCCGTGTTGCAATAGACCTTCTGATGGAAAATTTCTCATTGGACGTTTGAGTGATGGAGCGCGGTGGGGATGAGGCGCGGAGGGCAATAGGGCACTCAGGAGATGGCAACGCGGCAGGGGATGGCGATGCGACGTGGCACGGCGGAGGACGGGCCGCCACAAGTACACGCGGGGGCACTCTCATTTCAGACGCAGGGGTGCGCTCGTTTCTGTTGTATCGGATAGGTCTTATTTCCATTGTTTATTCGATGAGATTGGACGGCTCCTATTACTCCCAATCGGATGGCCCTAAGGTGCATTTGGACGTGTGCTCGCGCGCCGGACGCCCGGACGCTAGTTGCGTCAATTGAGAATTCACTTTTGATTTATCCTCTAAAACAATGGCTTGAATAGAAACAGTTTTACTGCCCATCTTGTTAGGGGCAATCTTGTCTCTTGCAGCATCATTTAACAAGTTGAAAGCTAAGTGACATCCAACTAGAGATGTCAATGGGGAATTCCCCATCACGGGTTAGATCTCCATCCTCGTCCCAACGGGGGAATATTTTCCCTGGCCCAGTCCCAACAAAAGCCATCGGGGATAATTTCATCCCCATCCCCGTCCCCGCTAGGGAATTAACCCCCATGGGGATTCCTTATCCCCGCTTAAGCATATTAATTCTCACAAGTTCAATAATATATTAACAATAAGCACCTTAGAAAATTCATCAACTTATCATTTAAAGATAACAAATTATCAATAGACCTCCATATGTCTAATACACTATAGCTATATGAAAATAATAAATTGGTATACTTAATAGATTTGTGGAAGATTGCTACAAGAATGGATTCGCGGGTCAGGGATGCAGGAAACGGGGACGAGGGATGGTTCCCCGTCCTCGTTCGCACGAAACCCGACGGGGAGAGTTTTCCCCACATTTAATTCTCCGTGGAGACTGACTTCTCACCATCCCTTTCCCCTAATAGGTTTAAAATAGCGGGCTATGGGAAATAGTGAAAACTATTTTACAGTGGCTATAAAGCTATAGCATTGCTATTGTAGAGCTATGACATATAGCAGTTTTTTAAAAAACATGAAAAATATAATTAGTTGATGCACAAAAACATGACAATCATGAAATTTGATGAATACAAATATGTTTCCTAGATTTCAAGAGTCTTGGGAACATTACTTAAAATGACATTACAACATGATTCATGAAACACAAGTGTTCAATTGCACAAAAGTCCAAATTAGCATCAAAAGATAAGTAAATCATAGGTAGATCGTCACTGTTGTAACTGAAATTGAAATAGTGGTGCTATTGTAAAGCTAAAGCTAAGCATCTAGCAGTACTAAAGTGCAATTTAGTGGTCGTAGCTCGCATAGCGGCAAAAAGAGCAATGGTTTAGCATGGGCTCTCAACAACCACTATAGTAGCGCTATAGTGCCGTTATAGCCTACTATTTAATACCATGATTGCACTCAACTTACACTTTCGTCCTCGCTTTGTGCGAAAGGGTTAACCCCGATCTGGGGTTTCGCCGTGTTAATTTAACTAAATCTGGTGTCATCCACTTGACTGACCCACTTTAGGCTAAACCAACACCGAGGATCCCCATGAGAGTGCCATCCACACCTCCTCTTCTAGGATCTTTAAGCAGAAGTACATCTCATGATCCAATCATCAAGCACTTCACATAACACAATCATCACATAGATTGATATATTTAACAAGTTACATCATTGTTCTTGAAAATACAAGTGAAAGATATAAACTTAACATGATATTAAGGCAATTCATTAATTAACCCATATTCTAACTAAGTTGTTCTCATTCACTATTCTACTAATATTAGTCACAACAGCTCAGGAGACGCCTGTCCGAAAATCTGCTACACTTCGACTTCACTTGAGCATGGCTCAAATAGTCATCAAGTCTGAAGTATCTAGAAAACAACTTATCGACAACACCATGAGTACATTACATACTCAGAGGGCTTATTCCAACATATATATTTGGTGGAGGCAGGGATTAATAGGAATTTGTACTTTTGCATAAAAGCATGGCATTCATTAACAGATGATATGATCATGAGTCAAGTTCAATTCCTAGCAAGTATATTTATGTTAACATGTATCTTTTGAGAACATTCATTAAGTGATCAACGTCATTTAGTCATCTCATCATCAAGTTCATTCATTATCACTACACTGAATCTAGAAGAAAGAACAACCGACAATTCCGTCCAAAGACTTCAGGCTTTCGAAAAGATCTCTGTAGAGGTGTACAACTGTACCCACACGGACACCAAGGAAGAACCTCCATACCCATGCTCAGATAAGGGTTGCCTCAAGGTTCTGACCTTTCTTCAACGTGGCTCTCAGATCGACGAAAGGTTTGAATGGGTACTGGTGTAATGACATCTCATCTACATTGCATCACCCCTCGAACCGAATCCACACGATAAGCAAGTCACCACTAAGTACTCGGCTTACCGCTCCCATATGCGATGTGTGGTCTTTACGGGTGGTTACTCAAACTTAATATCCCATGAACGGTCCTTAGCTACTCCATGAGCTAGTCACTTGAGATCCAACACTCACAGTGACCTTAGCCCTCGCTTGAGTAGAGATTACCAATTGATCATCACTTAGTTGACTCAAGTTAAAGGTTGGTCCTTAGTCATGTAGAGCAAGTTGAGCCCTTGCAAGTTTTATGTGATTATTTAATCCTAGTGTAGCTCCTACATGTAAAGAGTAAGTTCCAACTCACACTCGACTTCTATCGAAGCTAGCCAACTAAGCAATTAAGCGGATCAAAGCCCCATGTTTGATTAAAAGGCTATGATTATACTAGATGAGTTGGTCTAACTTAGTGGAGCATGATTAAGTACTTCATTTTAAACGAAGTGAAAGACTCATAATGAATAAACAATATGTATCCAAAATAGGGTTAATAGTAGTGGTGCCTACCTGTCATGAAGTCCCGATGGGCAAGCACATATTCTATAGACCTAAAAACACAACGCATCAGAAGAGTTGGAAATTGAAAAGTGGGAGATGAAGTGGTACACTTGTGGTGGATGATATCATCTAATGATAGATTGGTGATGCATTAATGTTTATATGACTATGTGCTAGGGTGGTTAGGTCCTAGGGTTAAGGGTTAAACATGAGAAAATATTCATGTATTGTCTCACACGGTCCGCTGTGATGGTAGACGGTCTGTGAGGACATTCCCGAAGGTGACAAATTTATTTTGGGCGCTAAGTGCTTTGGCAGAACGTACCACTGAATTGTCGAATGATCCGCTAGGACATCAAAATGTTTCTCACAATGATACGTGTGTGCAGTGACTTAGTCATTCTTGTGGTTGTGCTCTCAGTCATCCGCTGATTTGGCGGATGATCCGTGTGTGCATGGCTGGTGGGGGTGCATTTGGGTTCTTTGAAAATCAATATTTATTTTTATTCGGTTGGTCCACGATTCTTGTGGATGATCCATGGGAACACTGACCGTGGAGACTAAGTGTTGGTTATGATTTTGTGAAATGTTTGCTCTAGCGGATGATCCGTGGAAATGGCAGATGAACCGTCTAAGCGTCGATAGAACCAATGTTCTTCATTGTTCATAGTGTTCATAAGTGATTAAATCCTAGATTGTGGGTGAGGTTCATCATGCATGTGTAGGGGTTCTCTAGGGTTGTTTGGGTGAGATGTTGGGCTAGTGATTGCTAGGTTTTGAGCTCTAGTTAACAAGTGCATCTAGTGATTTGGGAATCAATTGGATCATGAGAAAAAGAGAGATTAAGTCATGAACTTGAGCATGGCAAGTTATCTTTGAGATTGTGTGACACATAGGCCGCCAAGATCAAACATTGACTCTTGCTCATCCTTGCTTCCAAGCAAAAGAGATGGATTTGGCCATTCATGAGTTTCTTGCAAAAATCCATAGAAATGGCATTAGAGAGAAATCCAAGAGATTCATGAGATGATTGAGCTATAGGGACAATCTTGAGCTTACACTTGAGATGATGGAGCAACTACCAAGCTTCCTTGCATCCATGCATAGAGAAATCAAGAGTTAGAGTTTGAGAGATGATTTCAAGAAATGAGAGGAGAGAGCTCTTGAGCTCACCATGGATGGAGATGGAGATGCTCTTGATGCTTGGGAGAGCTATAGGGAGGTTGATTGGCTTCTTTCTCAGGGTATCTTCTCAAAGTCAACTATAGGTTGACTATGGTTGACTCCTAGTTGACTTGGGTTGATTAGCGAATTTGAAGTCCTTGTCCTAGTAGAGAGTACTAGGAACCCTTTAGAGAGGGTGATAAAGTGATTTGTGTGTTAAGAGGGACTATGTAAGGTTATCAAGGAGGTTCCCGAGGAGGGTTTCATTTGTAACGACTTTGGGTCATGACACCCAAGGTGCTACAGTTGGAACAACAAGGGTTATATGTAGACTGTCACCCACCTAAATAACTAATGTGGGACTAATCCACAACTTCACTTGACTATTGGGCCACATGAGCTTAAACTTCAACGACATAGGCTACTAATGGGTTGGGGAACTACAATACTATTTCTCAATCTATCACCTCCTAGAGCAAAATGGAATGGAAATAAGTGAAAGATACACAATGGCTCTCACTTGGAAGAACACATTTGATCATGTTGTTGATAGGTTGTCTTTTGAAGAAGGTTAATGCAAAATTCCTTTAAATACCATGACAAATATTCATTGGATAAATTTGATAGGTTGGCATCACCAAATAAATGTAGAAGAACCAAAGGATCTATTCAAATTCATAGTAATATGTTTTCCTTGAAAAGAATATATTGATTAGAGCACCGTGACAACTATAATCATTATTACCACAAATTTAAGAACCACCTAGTTCATACCCCATACAAGAACATAGAAAACTTGTAGCATATAGGAAACTAAACTTAGACTCTACTATCCTACAACTTAACCAAATAGACCATGTCCAATGAAGACTATTAATGGGCTTGGGTATTATAATACTATTTCTCAATCTATCACCTCTGATCCTAGAGCAGAATGGAATGGAAATAAGTGAAAGATATGTAATGGCTCTCGACTAGAAAGGTGCATTTGGTCATGTTGTTGGTAGGTGGTATTTTGAAGAAGGTAAATGCAAAAAATTCTTTAAATGTCATGACAAATGTTCACTGGACTGGTTTGACTGGTTGGCATCACCAAATAATCACAGAAGAAACCAACAACCTATTCAAATTCATAGTAGCATGTTTGAAGCAAATCTTTAAAAGAACTCAATAATCAGAGCATTGTGACAACTGCAATCATTATTACCACAACATTAAGAACCACCTAGTCCACACCCCATACAAGAACATAAAAAATTACAGCATATAAGAAACTAAGCTTAGACTCTACCAACTAGCCTACTACGAACCAAATAGACCATGTCCAATGAATGATCGACCGAAGGTCATTCCTAGCATGACTCAAGATCAAGCACAACATCCAAATAACCATCCACAAGAGCATCCTAGGGGCAAGACCTCTAGCATGTTGGTCTCCCCTTTACTTGCTCTAGCCATTCTTCTCGTTACTGCTGAAGCCGATAAGGCAGGGCTTCTTGCAGTTGATGTAGGTGGGGAACTCCTTCTTGCTTACCATGAAGTACCTCCAGCACGGTCTACATCCAGCAAGCACCAGCACCAAGCTTTCATCTGATGAAATATCTGATGATACACATGAGCTAGACGATGATAATTCACTGTCATAGCCACGGTCAACCTCTACCCTCCCTGTGGGTAGTGCCAGGCGTAGTTGTAGGTCCAACGGTGTCCTCCTTGCACTATTGCCACCGGAGCCGCCATTCTTATCATTCCTCCACCAACTCATGGCTGATTATAGGCGCCATTAGATATATTATGCTTGGTGAAACAAGACATGCAACTATGCAGGAGAAAGAACACAAATAGATATTTATAACATTAGGCTATGGAAGATCATATGTTAATCGATTACCTGAAGATGTAAAAGATGAAAGACTTCTGCCTTGCCCCTTTGATAATTTTTTGGTTGTGGGGCTTTGAGGGGTGCTAGGGCATCTTATATAGGGGGTCAAGGAGGAAGACGTCAATGAAGTTAATCACTACCAATTAATATGCTCATCATCAAAATCAATGTCTGCATGGGGATGGTTGCATCTCTTGGTTGGAAGTTTGGTAAGGCATCATCTTAATTTTAGTCAAAGAAATATTTTATATTATTAGCCTACAGCAGACATTCTGTAGGCCACCATTATTATTTTTAGTCAAAGTTTGACAAGTTTGGCCACAAATTTTTTGGGATCCCAATACATTTTGTCGTATACAGCTACACCATTTGAAGTAGACAGAGAAAATTCTTGGCTCTAAAGAAATCAATGGCTGATGAGATTTTTTTACAGAGGAAAACCCTGCTTTTATAAAGCAATACAAAACATTAAGTATGCTAGGGATGCCAGCTTACAAGCAAGCGCCAACAACCACTCAACAACTTCACAGCGCTACATAAGCCAGAAAGATCCTACCAAACCCAACCACACTTGCAACACAAACAGCTAGCGAGAGAAAACAAGCAGCACCCAGCTGAACACAAAAAGAGCCAACTAAGCTAACAACAGTAAGCCAGCAGAGATAGCTGTTGGAGCCTACAACTCTAAGCCAACATAAAACCAAGCTTCTAATCAGATGAGTCCTTTGACTTCTAAATTCTCTCTAATCCCCACGGGGATGAATTTCTGGGCTAGGTTATTAAAAAATATAAAAAATAGGTAATGGGCTCCCCTAGCAACGGTTCAAAAACTTCTAAGTTCTCAGTTTGCTGCTAGAAATCTTGTAGCCACATATTCATTCTCTTGAGCAAGTCTTCTCGGAACTTGGCACCTTCCCCCTTCAAAAGTATACACCATTTATGTAACAGAGCAAAAAAATTTATCAAATTCTTCATTCGATGAGCCCAAAAAGACTTTCTGTATACTCATTCTATTTCATATATTCTAGATCCTCCATAGAATATAGAAAAGATGAACAACTTAATATGATAGTTATGAGACTGTAAGCAATCCATAGATGAAAGACTTCATGAATATGTGTTGGGCATTTATCTCAGCCCAAAGCCTCTTTGAAGCACATTCAAATAGTTTTAGCTAGGATACAGTTGAAGAATATGTGTTCATTAGTTTCTGGTACCCCCCACATAGACAACAATTTCAATCACCTTTCCACTTCTTTTTCTTCAGATTTACCCCAGTTTTGCAATTTATCTTGAATGGGCATCCACATGAAAACTCAGATTTTCATTGGAGCTTTGCTTTTCCAGAGTTTGATCATCCTCTTGTTCACAACACCTTTAAACATTCTATTTCTATAAATAGATCTGGTTAAGTATACCCTAGACTTCTCATAGATCCATTCTAGAATTGAGACCCATTGCTAAACTCACATTGTGAGAAAGATTTGCTTCTAAGATACTTTCTCTTCAAAAGGTTATAACATACATCATTATCATCAACTTTGAGCATCCTCTACACCCTTGTATACATGATCCCTAACCCGTCAAAGTCCTTGGGTAAACACATTCTCCCATTTAACCATGTGATATTTAGATTTTTCACTAGACCCTTGCCAAAATAATTTAGCTCTAATGGTGTCTATCTGTTGGTGGACCCCTTCCTTTAGATTATACATCCCCATAGTATATATAGGCAGACTACTAAGAAGTCTTTGTTAGGATTAGTCTACCCCTTGATGTCATGTTCTTCCCCTTCCAAGGTTGATGCTTTTTCTCCATTTTACCTATCATTCTACCGAAATAGCTAATCCCCAAATGACCATCAGACACTAGAATCCCTTAATAAGTCAAAGGTAGTATCCCAACTTGACAGTTTAACATATTTGACACCCTGATTTGGTCTTCCTTTTCAACCCCTAGTACCACCACTTCTGATTTATGATAATTGATTTTAAGATATGCCAGCCAGTCAAAGCAGTATAATAAAAACTTCAAATTTGTAATGTTTTGCTCATCATACTCCAAGAATAGGATAGTATCATCCACATACTGAAGCTGGGTTAAACCACCAGGAACTAGGTGAGGAACCAAACCCCTAAGGTGTTTCTTTTCCTTTGCTTTGTTTAGTATGTGTGCTAAAGCGTCCCCTACTAAATTAAATAGTAAAGGTGATAATTGGTCTCCCTGTCTTAGTCCCCTATGTGTTTTAAAATATGGTCCATTCACCACATTGGTGCTAATACATACTTTACCATTTTGTACAGTACTCATTATCTAGCCAATCATGTGTTGTCCAAATCCTTTTCTCATCAACACCTCTTCTAGAAAACCCCAATTGACACTATCATATGCCTTTTCAAAATCTATTTTGAAAATTACTCCTTTTAACTTCTTCCTCTTCATCTCATGTATTGTGGCATGTAAAATCAGCGCACTGTCTAGTATATATCTTCCCTTGAAAGGTTGTTTGGCACTTATCAATCAGTTTTTCAGCAACCCTATTAAGCCTATCCATCAATAGTTTAGAGAAGATCTTGAAGCTAACATTCAGTAAGCAAATTGGTCTAAATTGCTTGACATTAACTACATCTTGTCATCTGCCCCATCATTTAATAGCAGTGGACAATGATTAGACGCCACCCTTGTTAAGGTATTCAGGAAACAACATGGAAAATGTTGTTCCTAATCAGTAGACACTAGAACTGTATCAATATTACTTAAAATGGCTTGCTCCTATTTGTTTGACCAGGTGAATCTAGGTCAAGTCCTCTTAATTTCTCTCTGGTGATGATTGTCAATGAAACTGTTGAACATCCTCATCAGTCTGGGATTGACTTTGTGGTTACTCTTATCTTTGAAGTTCCTAATTAAGTTGAAATCCCCACCTGTAACCATAGGCAAGTGAGAATTTTGATAACACCCATATCCAACTCCTTTAAAAAATCTGCTGACCAATCATGATTTGCAAGTCCATAAACTACTACCAGTCTCCATCTAAAATTATCTAGCCTATCTTTGATCATCACCTCCAAGTAATAGACCCCTTTATTCCACCCCTCTATTTCTAATCTATCATCTTTGACTCCCGCTAAGATACCTCCTGAATGTCCATAAGCAGGAATCCAATTCCAAATATAAGGAACCCCATTAGTGAACCCCTTTAATTCATTGTCAAAGAAACTTTTCTTGATAGTCTCCTGTATACCCACAATGTCGTCAATCTTCTCTTTACTAATTAACTCCTTGAGTTGTCTAACTCTAGCCTCCTTTCCCATTCATCTGATATTCCATAGTAACATCCTCATGTTAACTAAGTATTTTGAGTTCTCTCACTAATCTAGATGTGGCCCCTCTTGGTTCTTCAGTACCATCCCCATCTTTCTCTGGCATACCCTTGCTATCTTCCACCCTACTAGCCCTGTTATATTCTTCAGTTAGACTACCTTCTTGGTCTCTTGTGACTAAATAATAGTGATCATACCCCTATTCCCCACCAAATCAGAATTTAGGATAGACCCAACTTGCATCTATTGATGATACAAAGTCCGATTTCAAAACGTATTAAGTTCCGTGCAATGCACGGGCATGTTTGTTAGTATTAGGTAAAGATAAAGATTACAAGCCACAAAAGATAGAACAAGTCAAAATATGTTAGGCGCTGATCGGCTAGGCTGGTGCATCGATTGCAGTTGAATGGCCCATTGAAACCAGACTCAGAAGTGAACATCGACATATATGTTCCGGAGACAGAGAGGAGGTGGGTTCTACATACACCCTATATAAAGAAATGAAAACCAATAATGAAGGGAAACTTTTGGACAGGAGTTTCCAGCAAGATTCATAGCCACTAAAGAGGAGAGACAGAGTTGGGTCACGGCGAGAGCTGCTGCCAATCGGCATTCTCTTCTCCATGTTTAGACCTTCTCTTCCTTGGTCTACACCTCGGAGACGTTCTTCTTCCCATGCCCTCCTCCATCCTGGGTTTCATCTCACAAGACAAGCTAGGGTTTAGCCATGTTTTTTCACATAAAAGACCTGACCACAGGACACGGGGAAGACAAGATAGGGAGTCGAAGGAGGAAATTAGCAAGATTGCTGAGGGCCTTGTAGCTTCTCAGAGGAAAATGCACAAGCGGTCCTTCAACTTGGCAAGGGGTGCCATCTAGGTCCCTCTACTTTCTAAATGCCAATTCTAGGTCTATGAACTTGGCTTCAGGTGTCATCCAGGTTCAAACGAGCTCAGATGAAGACAAACTTTATATTAAAATTGTAGCCCTTAACAGGATCTACAACTTTGTAGTTGAAAAGTTTTTGAATTAAAACTATTTAGGGTCCTAAAATACTGTTGTAAGTTTACAAATTTTGAAATTTAAAATTTAAAATTATCAAAAAATCTCGGGTGTTGACATGGTCCATATGAAAGTTAGATTTATCAATACAATCTACAACTTTGTAGTTGAAAAGTTTTTTATTTGAAGTCGTTTAGTATCTCAAATATGTGTTCTAAGTTTTTTATATCAAAATTTATAAACTTGGAACACATATTTGGGACACTAAACAACTTCAAATAAGAAACTTTCAACTACAAATTTTTAGATCGCATCGATAACTAGAACTTTCATATAGACCATATCAACATCCGAGATTGTTGGATAATTTTAAATTTCAAATTTCAAAATCTGTGCACTTACAATAGTATTTTGGGACCCTAAACAGTTTCAATTTAAAAACTTTTCAACTACAAAGTTGTAAATCCTGTTGAGGGCTACAATTTTGATATAAAGTTTGTCTTCATCCAAACTCATTTGGACATGTTTGGACCTGGATGACACTTGAAGTCAAGTTCATGGATACAGAATTAGCATTTTGAAAGTAGAGGGACCTAGATAGCACCCCATGCCAAATTGAAGGACCGCCCATGCATTTTCCTCCATTTTTCTTATGGTCTGACATGGTATGGTGAAAATCCTCATTGTTCCTCAAGTTGTGCAATGCTGATCGGATCGTGTGTTCATTTTGGGATGATTTGGTCTTTTGCAAGATTATTAGGTCTTTTGCATGATTTGGTTTGGTTGCCCTAGTTATTAGGTAGTGTCAGTTCATCTGAACATAACGTCTGTTCATTTTGGGATAACTAAAATACTGAAAATTCAGATAAAAAACAACAGTTACGAGCAGTGTTGATCAGTCAGAGATTATATTCAGCTAGCTACAAGGTTTTCCGTCAAATCATTGTCACGTGCTATGCCTCAATTTATCTAATGTGAATACATCGTCTTGAATTTAACTCTCACATTAAGGTGCAATATTCCAAGCGATAGTGCTAGACAAAATTTATACAATTATTACATAGGCACTTCTAATAAAAACTTTGCCAGAGCCGATTTGAAGTGACCAAGCTATAGACTTTCATGTATATTGTTGACGAAAGCGTGTAAAAGTTGTGTACTTTGACTGCACTGATACTTACATATAATGGGAAGGAGTGTAGTATTATCTGTTACGGGCTGATCCCCAGCCCCCTACTGGGCCTAGCGAGGCCAAAAGGAGGGCTCTGGCCAGCCAAGGCCTAGTCCAAGGCGCCCCAAGCGTGCACAAGAGGGGGCCGACGGCTCCCCTAGAGCTGTCGGCCTCCTCCCACCCGGAGGAGTCCATATTAGATGAAATTAAACGATAGAACTAGATACGGATAGAAATAAAAGGAAATAGAGTTTGTTTAAAAAATGAGAGTGCAAATCTATAAGGACTCTACCTATATAGATAGCTTGGAGGTCAAGTCCCTTAGAGATTATAAATATAGGGATCATGTACGCATTATGATTAAGCAAAAAGAAAGAGTATTGTTCCTCTCTATCTGTCTATCTCCCTGCGCCATGTATGCATTATGATTAAGCAAAAAAGAGTATTGTTCCTCTCTATCTGTCTATCTCCCCGCGCCTCCCTCCCTCTTTGGCCACACATGCGCCCCCTATTGCCCTAGCAGTCGCCTCCTTCCTCCCCTGCGCATACTCTCTTACGCCATCACCCCCAACCCGATCGATCGGGGTTCATCACCTCTAGTATTCAGAGACTAGGTATCCATGTGCGACAACAGCAACATGCTAGTGCATCTGAAGGCGTGGCTCGAGGTCTTCTCGCTGACCTCACCAAGCGCATGGGACAGGGTGCTCACATGGACATGGTGCAGGAGCACTTTATCAACGTTGACACTCACACCTAAGCAATTTGGAGCATGGTCACTCCACCGGCAACAAGGAGGACATTGACGCCACAGCAGCGGCCAAGGCAAAGCTAGAGCGTGACACCACGGCAAAGGAACTTGTGGAGGAAACAAATCGTGCCATGGAGATTGCGTGACGCGCCTTCCTCATGGAGAAGATGGAGAGCTCCAAGTCCTCGACAATCCCCGAGATTGTGGAGCAGGTGACGAACAATTTGTTGGTTACCCCACCAAAGCCACATGCACCACCCAAGATGTTGCTGCCACCTCCACTTCCTTACCCGACTGCAGCACCACCAGGATCCTTCCCGATTCCCCAATGCCACTACCATAAGCGGTCGTTTCCAACATACAACACCAAGGAGGATCTACTTCCATGGATCAACCGTTGTGAGCAGTTCTTCAAAGGCCAGTGCACCCCCAACAATGAGAAAGTCTAGTATGCCTCATTTCATTTGACAGGTGGAGCACAGCGATGGTACATGCGCCTGGCCCAAGACAAGATGATGATCGGCTAGGACAACTTTGCTCGTTGCGTTAATGAGTGCTTTGGCCCTCCAACTTGGTGCAACCTACTAGGCAAGCTGGCATCCTTGTGGAAGATGGGGTCCTGGCACATCTGGCACGCATCGAGCCCCTCAACGAGCTGCAGCAAGTCAGCATCTACACGGCAGGCCTGCTGGAGCCACTAAAGACAGACATTGAGAAGGCTATGTCACTGGCAAGGGCATATAAGCGATGAAACTCCATCGTCATTGACCTCACCAAAACAGTTACAACACCAGCACGTACTGCAGCCCGTCCTCCACTACCTCCAAAAATGGCATCCTCAGCATCGACTGCATCTCGCGCACCAGCATCGACAACAGCGACACCATCTACTACACCGATTCACGTTTCCAAGCGCCTCATCACCGAGGAGATGGCGGAATGTCATCGCATGGGTCTCTGCTTCAACTGTGATAATTAGTTCACCTACGGCCACAAGTGCAAGCACCTCTTCGACTCACCCTCATCAACGGCTACGACATGGAGGAGGTCTAGCTAGACCTCATGATGCTCATGGGCGCCCAGAACTCTGGTGTGCATGGGTGGCGCACCATGTTCTTTGCAGGCGCTATCCTAGAACATGGTGTGCTCATCCTCGTCGACACCAGCGCCACGCACAACATCATCGACAACAACTTCACCTGCCTAGTTGGTCTCATGGAGCACCACATTGACACAATGATACTCATCGGCAGTAGCAATGAGATTGCTTGCCAAGGAGCCTGCTTCAACGTGCCCCTCCACATCGACACCAAGACGTTCAAGACCGACACCTTCCTGGTGGACCTTGGCGTCGACATCGACATCGTCCTTGGTACACCGTGGATGGCCGACCTCGGCAGCATCCTCTAGAACTTTGCATCACTTGAACGTATTCGACATGGTCTTCTGACATGTCTCTGCTTCGCCTAGATCCGGTAGGCAATCAAGGACGTCCCAGAACTGCACGCCATCACCAACGAAGAGGGGTGGGATGTTGCTAATGACCATGACGACGATAAACCTGAGGAATACACACAGACCATCTGTGCAGGCCCTGGCCGCAAGTTGGAGATCACATAGTTAGTGATTGCCAACATGCTATTGAGACCAATGTTGAGGTCAGGTTGAAGCTCAAAGAGCTCGGTTCTAGCAGCTGCGCCATGTATGGTAAGATCAAGGCAAGCACCACTGACCAAGGTTTTCATTATCGGAAATTAAAATTTATCGGACATCATGGATAAAGAGGATAAGCAAGATATATCGGAAATATCGGACCAAATTCAAAAAAATTTAAATTTTTTTTTTGAAAAAATTTATAGAATTTGACTTGAAACTATTCCTAAGATATTAAACATCACTTGTTCACAAATCAAAACAAGAATAAATCATTATAAGTGTCGGACCGTCGCGTGGCTGATTTTGGATTATCTGTGTAGAAACAGGAAAGAAGGGAAAATTTTGGCTAATATCAAATTTTATCGGACCCCAGGGATAGAAAGGAAATTTCGAAAATATCGGCGACTTTCGGCCGATAAAAAAACCCTGCCACTGACTGTGGTTTCTCGGCAGCTCAAAGTCCGCATAGAGGTGGACCAGAGAGTAATTGCAACCTGTGACAGCCAAGAAGAGGAGGACAAGAATTTGAAATTCAATCCAGAATTCACCCGTGGAATTAGGAGTCAAGAAAGAGAAGCCGATGATGATCAAATTGAAATGAACATCACCTGTGACCCTGAATACCATGAACTGAGACGAGAAAGGGTGTTGTAGTAGTCGTAGTGCCAGAAGATGACTATGAAACACGGAATACAAGTGAAGGGTTGCCATAGTAGTAGTCGCTGCGCCAAATCTCGAACTTTGTGTATGTTTGCCAAATCCTGTTATATATTTCCTTTTTTGTTCGTCTTTATTTGAACTAAACTATTCATGTCGTTGGGTGAGTGGGTACCAAAATATATATAGCAAAAAGAGTCTTCATGTCACTCGGTGCATCACTACCTCAAGCGTCATCTACCTTCCTAATCTTTTCTGGCCGTGTCTGCAACTAACAATGGCTCGGTTGATGATTGCATTGCAACTCTATCACTCCCTCGCTAATCACCATGGCCCAACTTAAACACTCGATCTCGATGATTTCAACTCTCCTTACAACTAATATCAGCCTCACCCATTGGCTGCTTAGTAGCGCACTCTGGCTAGTTTCATCATTTGTGCTAATAAAGGTTATGGTTAACAAACAAATATTACTATGAACTGACAGCATCTTGCACATGATGAGATGACTATGGCCATGTTTCTCTTATAAAGAAATCATGACTACCAAAAGATCTAGGGGAGTGTAACTAGATCCTTCAACATCAACCTCTTCGTTTATGCATTGGCTACTTCGACATCGACCTCGTCCTTCATGCATGGGCCAGAGCTTTTGGTGATGAAACTACTAACCACATAATTAACTTTGTTCGACCACTGTCACAAAGCAATTTTAGGATTTTAAAGTGTTTAAATTAATAGTTAAAACAATTCAAATAAGTATAAAACTATATTGTAGATGCATCAAAAAAGGAAATATTTAATCCGTGATTTTTAGAGTGTCAGATCTTGATTCGACGACGACCCTTCTTTCTTCCTCCCTGCACATCATATCTCAACACATGAGGGATATGGTTGTGCAAGACTTGACCTTGCTCCCCCTACCCCGCCTACCACTGACCATCTTTGACGGCGTCTCCACCACTGGATCCACTGATCTGAATTTGGGGGTTGTGTATGTGTGTGATCAGCATCACAAAGGTTGGGCTGAAATTACCAGCATGGGTGACTAACAGGCGACAACACAGACACCACGGAGACTAACAGGTGACAGCACAGACACCACGGAAGATGTACACTCGTCTATATGAGAGGAAGGTATCGGCACACCAGAACTAAAAGATACGTGCAATGCAAGTAACAACCTCACTCTTCAATATGTTCTTTCACTTGGCCTATAACAGTCAAATTCACAGGTAATTACATGCGAACCAAACCATATGCACAATAAACTCCCACGGACCACATGAGTTAGTTTTCCATAGAACACCCCATGGAGAAAAAAACAAACTATATGCGCTCTATACAAAGGCAGAAACCTGTAAATATGTTACAACTTCCAACTACAAACCAGTGTGGACAAACAATGGACAAAATTTTATGCACACGCACGCAACTCACAACCAAAGCCAGCTGAAATCCCAAACAAGATGGCCAAGTCACCAAAGTCGCATGCATCATGCTACATTAGATGCATCAGCATCTGGCTTTGAGGTGTTGGAGTATATGTAGGCCCATGAGGCCAAGGCCCATGTGGCCCATGTATGGAGACTATATAGCTACCCTTCTAGGGTTAGCCAAGTAATGGATTCACTTTCTCCAACATGGTAATCAGAGCTTAGGGTTAGGTTCCTCTTCCCCTGACTCCCAGCCGCCGCCACCCTGCTGGTGCCGCCCGCCGGCCCAGCCACCATGGCCGGCGGCCCTCCTCTTCCCCCCTCTCTCTATTCCCACTTCCCCTCCTCTTCCTCTCCCACCTGGGCCCAAATCCTGGCCGGTGCAGCCGCTGCTGCCTCTCCCAGCGCCGCTGCTACAGCCCACCCGCCCAGACCCGGCGCGCCCCCTCTGGCCGCCCCTCTTCCCGCCGGCCAGTACCTGGCCGCCGGCCAACCTCTTCCCGCCGGCCAGCACCTGGCCGCCGGACACCCTCTCCCCGCCGGCCAACACCTGGCCGCCGGCCACCCCCTGCCTGCTGGTGGCTACCCTCTGGCCGGCGGGCAGCCCACTGGTGTGCCCGATTCCCTGCAGCAGCGCCCCTCCTCCCCCTTCCCACCTGGGGCTGCGGCTCCTCCTCCTGATGCCGCCACTGCCCAAGCCCTTGCCGCCTCCTCTGATCTGGGCACGGTGGGGGATGGAACCGAGGATGCAGCGCCGGCAGGGGTAGTTCAGCCACTCCTCTCCACTGGCGACCCCGCTGGTGCCGCTACCGGTGCTGCTGCTCCTCTGGACCTTCTCGGTCTCGGTGGCTCTCATCCTTTGCGCGCCCCGGGGCCCGATTCCACTCTCGCTGCCGCCCTCGTGGCTGCCCGTACTGCAGCCGCGGAAGGCCAAGCTCGTGTGCGTGCGGCGGCTCTCGTGTGGGAGCGCGAGCGCGACGCGGCCGACACTTTGGCTCGCCAGATCGCCGAGGCGGAGCAGCTCCTTGCTCCACCCGCCTCCCGGGACGTCGGTGCCACCTCTGCCTCGCCCAGACGTCCCATCCACCACACCACCGTCCTCTGGCATGATCCGGCGGACCCGCTCGTGGCCCAGCTCCACTACCAGGCCGGGGGGGTTCAGAACATTCGCCTTCTCGTCCCGGTCGTCCTCGAGCCGGAGTCGCCCTCCTACGCCCGCTGGAGAGATCTGGTGGTTCTCACCCTTCGCCGCTACGCCCTCGACGACCACGTCCTCGTCGACGTCTCGGTCGCCGTCCAGACGCCGTCGTGGCTCCGTCTCGATAGCATCGTCCTCTCCTGGATCTTGGGGACGATCTCTCTGGACCTCCACGACCTCGTCCGCACCTCCCCTGACGCGCGTCGGGCATGGCTTGCCCTTGAGGGCCAGTTCCTGGGCAACGCCGAGGCCCGGGCTCTGCGCCTCGACGCGAGCTTCCGCACCTTCGTCCAGGGTGACCTCTCCGTCGGGGAGTTCTGTCGTCGGATGAAGGCCATGGCTGACTCACTAGGGGACCTCGGGTGGCCCGTGGAGGATCGCATCTTGGTCCTCAACGTCCTCCGGGGGCTCAGCGACCGCTACGCCCACCTGCGGACGTGGATCACCCGTCAGAGGCCCTTCCCCACCTTCCTGGAGGTCCGTGACGATCTTGTCATGGAGGAGCTCACGCAGGGCCTCCAGCCGGGTTCTACTGCTTCCCCGGGGGCCTCCTCGACGGCGCTGGCCGCTACCTCGCCGCGCCCGTCTGGTTCACGTCCGTCTGCTCCACCGCCGTCGTCTCTTCTGGGTCCCCCTCCCTCCGGGCCGAGCGGAGGTGGGGGGGGTCGTGGCGGACGTCGTCGCCGCGGAGGGGGTCGCGGGGGTGGCCGAGGCGCACCTCCACAGGCCCCGGCACCTGGTGGCCCACAGGGGGGGGCACCATGGCCCTCCTTCCAGCACCCGTGGTCTGGGCGCATCTCCATATGGCCCTACCACGTCACCGGGACCGTCTCGCGTCCACCGGTGGCCATGCTCACCGGCACACCTCCCGCTGGTCCTCTCGGCGGCTTCCCTGCTCCACCGCCGGCTGCTTCGTGGGTTCCTCCTTCTGGACCTTCCGGACCTCCACCGGGGGTCGCCGGATGGGACCAGACGGCCCTGGCTCACTCGTTCTCCACCTTGGGTCTGACACCTCCGGTTGGACCCGAGTGGATCGCCGATTCGGGGGCTACCTACCACACCACTCCTGACCCCGGTATACTTTCGTCGATTCACTCTCCCTCTTCCTCTCTTCCTTCGTCCATTATGGTCGCAAATGGTTCTTGTATTCCAGTCTCATCTGTGGGTACCGCCGGTGCTCATGGCTCCTTTCGCCTTCCTGATGTTCTTGTGGCTCCTTCCATGGTTCATAACCTTCTTTCTATTCGTCGTTTTACAGCTGACAATTCTTGTTCTGTGGAATTTGACTCTTCTGGTCTTACTGTAAAGGATTTGGCTTCCCGGCGACCTCTGCTCCGATGTGACAGCACCGGGCCCCTTTACACCCTTCGCTTCCCGGCGGCGCATTCGTCTTCTTCGCCGTCCCTTTTGTCAGCTGCCTTCGCCGCTTCTACTTCCTCCACTACTTGGCACCGGCGCCTCGGCCATCCTGGACGTGATGCCCTGATACAGCTCAGTCGTAGCTCTGGTCTTCCATGTACTCGAGCTCATGATGAGCAACTGTGTCATGCGTGCCAATTGGGCCGTCATGTTCGTCTTCCTTTTTCTAGTTCTTCTTCACATGCGGTCCGCATTTTTGATCTTGTACATTGCGACCTATGGACATCTCCTGTTATCAGTATTTCTGGTTATAAGTACTATCTTGTGGTTGTTGATGATTTTTCGCATTACTCATGGACCTTTCCTCTACGTGCGAAGTCGGATACTTTTACCACGCTCCTTCACTTCTTTACTTGGGTGTCTACTCAGTTCGGTCTCACCATCAAGGCCGTCCAGTGTGACAACGGTCGCGAGTTTGATAACTCCACCTCCCGAGCTTTCTTCCTCTCTCACGGTGTTCAGTTGCGCATGTCTTGCCCATACACCTCCTCGCAGAATGGCAAGGCAGAGCGGATGATTCGCACCACCAACGACACCGTGAGGACTCTTCTGTTTCAGGCCTCTCTTCCTGCCCGCTTCTGGGCTGAGGGCCTGCACACCTCCACATACCTTCTTAACCGCCTTCCTTCCGCTGCCTGCCCCGCTCCCACCCCTCACCACGCCCTCTTCGGTACCCCGCCTCGGTACGATCACCTCCGCGTGTTTGGGTGTGCTTGTTACCCCAACACTGCCGCCACCTCTTCTCACAAGCTGGACCCTCGATCCACGCTTTGTGTCTTCCTCGGTTACTCCCCGGATCACAAGGGGTACCGATGCTTCGACCTTACCTCACGACGTGTTCTCATCTCGCGCCATGTGGTGTTCGATGAGTCCGTCTTTCCCTTTTCCGGCACCTCTACTTCTCCGGTCCCCGACCCACCCACCATTTTTCCCACTGATCCGGTGGTCCAGCCACCTTTCTTGTGGTCTCCTGCAGGTACCGCTTCACCGCGCTCCGCGCCGGCCCCCGGTCCCGGCAACCCTGCGAGTTCGGGCCCCTCGTCCTCCGGTGCGGCCCCGTCTCCTTCCGTTGGTGCCGACCCGGGGCCTCCGTCCCCCGTTTCGGCCCCAGGGGGGTCGTGCCGGTTGCCGACGCCGGATCCTGCCTCGGCACCCGCCCCGGCGCCTCCGTCGAGGTTCGCCGCGCCGGTACGGGTTTACCAGCGCCGGCTGCGGCCACCGCCGCAGCCTGTCCCTTCTCCACCAGGGACACCGACACCACCGCCACTGTCTCCGCCGATCCGTGGCACCCCGCCGGTCTACCACCCGCCGCTGCTTCACCGACACCCGCGGCATGTTCACCCGATGGTGACACGACACGCGGCGGGCACCCTGCCGCCTCGTGTCCTCGAGGCTTCGACCGGCGACGTGGTGGTCTCTCCGGTACCCTCCTCCGTCCGCGACGCACTGCTGGACCCTCACTGGCGCCGCGCGATGGAAGAGGAGTACACCGCGCTGCTCGCCAACCAGACATGGGAGTTGGTGCCCCGGCCGCCGGGCGCCAATGTCGTCACCGGCAAGTGGATTTGGACTCACAAGCGCCGAGCGGACGGCTCTCTCGAGCGCTACAAGGCTCGGTGGGTCCTCCGGGGTTTCACTCAGCGCCCCGGTGTCGACTACGATGAGACCTTCAGCCCGGTGGTCAAGCCGGCCACAGTCCGTACAGTGCTATCGCTGGCACTTGCTCGGTCTTGGCCCGTCCACCAGCTGGATGTCAAGAACGCCTTCCTCCACGGCCTTCTCACTGAGACGGTGTACTGCAGTCAGCCGGCGGGGTTCGTCGACACCACCCGTCCTGACATGGTCTGCCGGCTCAACAGGTCCCTCTACGGCCTCAAGCAGGCACCTCGGGCGTGGAACCACCGGTTCGCTACTTTCTTGCTGACCCTGGGATTCGTGGAGGCCAAGTCTGATACGTCCCTGTTCGTCTACCACCGTGGAGCCGACACTGCATACTTGCTGCTCTATGTTGGCATTATGAGAATTGCTGGATTTGGGTGATGATGGCTCTCCAGGGCTGACCATTGGAGATTCTGGCCTGGAGGGGACAGGGGAGTGTTCTTCATCTACTGAATTTTCTTCAATCACAGGCAACACGTTTTGAGCACATATGGGGTCGTTGTCTTCTTCTGGTTCACTGTCTTCCATGTCGCCGTCATCCAACGAGACAACGTCATGTGTGGTGAATTGATGGAAATCTACTATTTCACGCAGGAAGCGGTTTTCACGGGCATATGTTGAATTTTCCTGTGCCAACCTTGATTTCTCTGCCAGCAATGTCTCCAGTTGCACACGAATCTGATTCAGCAATGGGTAGTTCAGAGGGACTATTCAGTAGATGTGGAGAAAAAAAGGTTGCACTCACTGGTTCACAAGTACAAGACCATTTATGTTTTATATACCACATTTCAAAAGAATGCAGTGATACTGTTTAGATGTTGTCAAAGAAAAAGTGACAGTACCAACAGTTTTCATAGCTAATATGAAACAAGATACTAGACTCAAACTTCACATGACCATATAATATTGTTTCATACGAATCCAAATTTATGTAATGCTGAATTTTCAGAAGGGGAACAATACTCTAAATTTGACCCTTTCATGCAAGTGTTCGAAAAAGGAATGAACATAATAACAACTTATATAATTTAATTTCAAGATTCCCATGTAGTAATATTATTCTATCAGTTTGGTGGCGAACTATCACCTGTTCTTGATGAATTGAAAATCAAGATGTATGTAATTCACCAAGAGACATTCAACATGATAACAGATAGGTTTGATCAGAAAAAAAAATACCAAGTCATCATCTTCTTCAGTTTTGCTTCCTTTCTGCTTTGTTTCTCGCAGGAGCTTGTTCTCTTCTTCTAGCTGAGCACATCTCTGCTTCGCAAAAGCTAGATCTGCTTTAACAGATTTCAGTTCACGGAGTAGAAGTTTTGCTTTAGCAGCCATTGCATTAGCAACCTGCAACAATTTATAGGGGTGAAGAGAAAGGGATCAGTCCTGGTATACAGAAGAATCATCCATTTTACTTATCTGAAGAATTCATCTAATGACAGGGAAAATGACAAATTGCTTATTCTCACCATAGTTTAATGTTTTTAGGGAAAAAGTTATGCTAATTCAGTGTAAGAAAAGAAAAGAGCTTACTACGCTAATTAGATGGTCATAATGCTAATGTTTTGACAATGCTACATTAGAAGGTATCCCTGTCAATTCTCAAGTATCGACCGCACTAACATCCATAAGTCTCATCATCAAGAACTTACAACTCAGTAGATGGACAAAGGAACCAGAAATCTCTCTGAGCAGAAAATACAAATATATGCACGCTTTCATGTATTTATACCGAAAACTAATGATGTCCCCCATTTAAGACTATTCGCTAGAAAACATAGATTTTGATGTTGATATGCAAATATAAGGACCACGAAATGTTGAAGGGTTTTCCCATGTATGTAAAATAAAATTCTGGTTTTCTGCATAGAAGATGTAACATAAAATATATATATTTGTCATCAAGATATAAGCATGTGGCACCTTACGTCGCGAGAAGCTTTCAGTCCAGTCTCCTGGGCAGCAGATTCAGGCTGACGAAGTGAAACATTAGGAGTGCTGAGTGTATTTGTATCAACTGCTAAATTTGGCACGTAAGAACTTGAACTGGCAGGTTTCCTTCTAATTTGAATTTTCTTTGTTTCCTCAATAATGCTGGAAGTCTTATTATCCACAATTGTGAGCCCTTCCTGTTAAACAAAGGAAGCAACAGGTGATCAATTTAGACCCAGAAGTTTATGCCATCTATATGACTGAAGGAGAGGAAAAAAAAAACAGAGATGCACAGATGGCTCCAGAAGTTTATGCCATCTATATGACTGAAGGAGAGAAAAATAACAGAGGTGCACAGAGTTAAGTAAAAGCAGATTACTTACTTCCAAAGCATTTTTTATTTTTCCACCAAGCTGGTTGACAGAAGCAGAAAGAGCCTCTGGTCTGATCCGTGATGCAGCATCTCCGGCCTTCCAGTTGTTCTCAAATGACCAGCGAGAGTTATTAGGGGCCTAATAAAATTACAAAAATACGCAATACTTGTAAACCGAAAGGCAACCTGAGACGTTACTGAAGAAAGAGAGACAACAATGCCATACACGACAAGTCCACTTGAGCTGTCATATGTCCAGATATTCAGATACACTTTCTGCCTCACCTGATCTTTGCTGGATGAAGTGGTGGTGTTGCTACGAGGCCGTTCTTTCCTCAAGTCCTCAAACTTATGCGCCAACCCGTCGTCGTCGAGGATTCCCTTGGCTTTGCTCGCCAGAGTTTGCCACAGCCCGAGCTTGGGCTCTTCGATGCTTTTCAACGATGTGTAGCCATGCGACGAAGCAGAGTCCTGCATAGGCAAACCAACCAAAGCGTATCAGATCATGAGGGTGTTGTGGACTCACTGTGGTGCTCTGGAGCTAGCTAGCTCTTGCCAATTTGCCATGCCATGCCATCTAGTGCTGTGTCAGGAACAGAGCGATTGAGCGTATCAGATCGCCGACGAGAAGGTGTATATAGGCGTCATGATTTGGTACAATATCTATCTAATGATGAGGACTTTGGGAGCAACCAAGCAATCAGCAATCCATATGGCGGAGCAGTTTTGGTTTCTTCTTCTGATCCTAATATCGCTCGTGTATGTAACCATGATGACAGCGTAATAAGATGAAACTACAGAGCTCGATCAGACTTGGATTTGGGTAGCACTAGCAGAGATTTCGATCGGCAACCAAGAAACCGCACGGTAGGCCACCACTACAGGCAAGCCAGCCAGCGGGGCACAGGAAGCAGGGAAAGAGGAGGAAGAGGGCAGGAGCGCGTGCCTGGGGATAGGAGCTCCGGCGATCGTCGGCGGCGGCGCTCGGCGGCGGCGCCCTGCTTCCGGCGGTAGGCCATGTGGATCAGGGATGCCGGTTGAGTCTTTCACACGCGGACGCAGCACGGCACAGCACAGGACGCCGCGCCGCCCAGGAAGAGGATCAAGTCAAGCAACCGGGCCTTTCGTGCAGCCCGCGACGCGTCGTGGCCGGTTCGCCACCACGCCGCCCAGTGACTTGCCCCCTCCGTGCTGGCGACGATGGGTGGGCGATGGCCAACCTGGAGCTGTCGAGTCTTGATTCCCCGGGCGGGGCGAAAGGGAAAAGAAAAAAAAACGTGGAAGGCTGTCGACAGCGAGGCTGCGCGTTAGTTCGCCCCCACCAACACACCAACCCACGACCTCGAGGACGACTATGATTGAACGCAGAAGGAAACAGTCTGTTTTTCCTCTCCAACTTTCGTGAAAGTCCATTTTTTCTTCCTCAATTTTTCAAACCGTGCATTTTACCTCCCTGGAGCGGTTTTAAAGACGTTTTTTGCTACAGTATCCGTTTTTTGGCTTTTTCTTTTTTTTATTTATTTCGGCTGAATCTTTCAAAAATCATAGTAAATCACATAAAAATCATAAAAGGGAAAATCCAATTTTGTTGCACTCCACATGAGTAGATCTACACGGTGAATATATAATATGGTATGCTTTAGTACAAAGTTTTTGCTATGAAGGTTTTGCCTTTTTTTATTTATTTCGGCTGAATCTTTGAAAAATCATTGTAAATTACAGAAAAATCATAAAATGGAAAATCAAAATTTGTTAGACTCCACATGAGCATATCTATACAGTGAACATATAATATGCTATGCTTTAGTACAAAATTTTTGTTGTAACTTTAGATGTATGTTTTTTTGTAATTAATTGCAATAATTCATAGCTGCAGCTTCTATAATTATTTTGTTGGACTAAAGCATACCATATTATATGTTCACTGTGTAGATCTACTCATGTGGAGTCCAACAAAATTTGATTTTCCATTTTATGATTTTTCAGTGATTTACTATGATTTTTCAAAGATTTAGCCAAATAAATAAAAAAGAAAAAGACAAAACCTTCATAGCAAAAACTTTGTACTAAAGCATACCATATTATATATTCACTGTGTAGATCTACTCATGTGGAGTGCAACAAAAATGAATTTTTCATTTTATGATTTTTCTATGATTTACTATGATTTTTCAAAGATTCAGACAAAATAAATAAGAAAAAGAAAAGACAAAAAAGGGCACTGCACCAAAACCACCGTTTACTGTAGCATACCACCGTTTACTGTAGGAAAACCGCCTTCAAAACCGTTTTATGGAGGTAAAATGCACGGTTTGAAAAGTTAAGGGAGGTGGTTTGTCCGGTTTTGGAGTTGAGGGAGGAAAAGCGAACTTTCGCGAAAGTTGAGGGAGGAAAAGTAACTTTTTCCAACGCAGAATGCCTGGGCTGAGTTGGGCTGCCGGGTTTGTGCAGATGGGCTGACCAAGTGGGCCGAGCCCAAGTTTACTAATCTAGTGCCGTGGGCCTTCGATAATCCTTCTCCTCCCTTTCCACTTATGCGCGAACGAGGTAGAGCTGGGCTGCCAAATCTCTTGCCTGCTTGAATCAATTAAATTATGGCATTTTCCTCTGCATACCTAGTAGTAGTTTGCACAACGGTTCCAGCGTGTCTGGACACACAGGCGTGTCCCCGCCCGCGCATACTGTTGAGCCTCGCACCTGCTCCTGCTCCTGCTGCTGCTCCGCATGCGCGGGAGAGTATGTGTGTGGGCTGCATCGAGAGAGAAGGGGAGCATAGCACGCGTACCCTAATGCGAGAAAGAGCAAAGCGCGCATGCCTCAATGCGAGAGAGAGGAGGAGGGAGCACAGCGCGCATACCCATATGTTGACCCGGCTGTATGCTTCACCGTGGGAGGTCAAGCTTGGTGGTGCAGGAGACCTGGTTCTACGTCTATTGAGTGTTGGCCCGCTCTGGCGCTTTGCATGTGCGCATGCACTTTTGACGAGTGAGTGCTCAGCCGTTTGAGCACTAATTGCCCATTGCGTGCACGTCCGATTGTTGGAGCTAGCTCGCATGACAGAGATAGCCAACGCTAGATGGGTGCAAGCAGCGTGTGCGTGCCTGTGAGTCAGAACGCGTGGGGAGCAGCACCTGCTCCAACATAATGAACAACTGAAACATACGTTTGCAACATAGGTGTATAACCACTGCAATATCTAAATAAAAACATTTGCAACATACGTCTAAAACAGCTGAAACATTTAGAAAAACACACTTGCAACATACATGTATAACCACTACATCATATCCAATATCCAGATGAAACACTTGCAACATATACGTTTGAAACAGCTGAAACATTTGAAACATACACTTGCAACACACGTGTATAGCCATTGCAACATATGCAACACCAATCTACTTTTGCAACATACAAATGAAACATACATATAAAACGCATGAAACATACGGTTCCAACATGTACTCATCTACATGTTGTCGCTCAATGAAGGCTCCTTGAAGCGGACGTGGGGGAGCACCGCACGCCTGCGCGCGGCACGAGGCACGGACAACGTGCGCGCGCGAGACATGGGCGGGGTGCACGACATGAGGCGGGTCTGGCGTGAGGCATGAGCCGCGGGGGTGCGCGACGCGAGGCGGGTCCGTCCCGGTGGAAGTGTATATGTTTTTTTAATAAAATGGAGAAGGCGTGTGGAGAGTTGGGACAGTCAGACCTGGTCCGCAAGCCCAGCGAAGACGCGTGTCCGGTGGGCTAGACACTCGGTAGAGAGCATTACCATAACATAATATTCTTCCAGAGCAGAGGATAGCGTGGCTCTATAATGATACTCTTTCCTGCACCCTACCAAATATATTATTATATTTATACTTTTACATGTTATTATACATATTTGGTACCATAAATATTGATGCTATTCTCTCTAAATTTAGTCAAAGTTAGCATAGTTTGGAATAGGATAAGCCTAACTTGAGTTTTTTTGGGACGGTGTAAGGGAGGGATATGCATGGTTTGTGTACTTCTTTATGCTATTGCTTTTCCTTTTAAACCTCAATCTATTGATACTTCATCCTCTATTCTAATATTTATTCTCAATATGCAAGCACTGTCTGTTTAGTTTTCAATGATTTTGTTTTGAACCACCACGTCACCATTACAGAATAGTTTTTCCCAACGGTATTTTCACCACTAGATTTATTGAAACCATGGACGATAATATTCACCGCTGGCTCAATAAAATTGGCGGTGAAAATAATTTTCAGCAATGGTTTGGGAGAGGGCCGAAGGTGAAAACCACTAAAGATGGTTTTAAGGGAAAGGAGAAAGGGGATTTGGTAGAGATACTCTAATCATCTACAGATGAAGGGTTGGTTCCTTTTGGGATCAGATCTATAAATGATTACAGACGTATCAAAAAGAGCCAACACTTCATTCTTTTTGGGTTGATTTTTCCAAACCCTAAGTATCCATTCGTTTCAAATTATAAGATATTTTAGTTTTTCTAAATACATTGCTTTTACTACATATTAAAAAAAATCAAAACATCTTTAATTTGGAATAGGGGCAGATTTTTGGATGTTTTTTGTTCTGTTGTTTTTTTTCATAGTGGGACATTTTCTTTTATGCCACTTTTCTTAGCTCTTTATAGCGTTACCATTTTTGTCTACTAAAGTTACTTTTCTTTGTTCTAAGAATTTGTATCTGTTTTTGGGCTTTTTCTGCCTTTTCTCAAGGAAACACTCAATCAATTAGCGATGACGGTGTTCCTTTGCTAGATTACAAGCTACGCTTATCTGTTAAACATGGACCTCGTTTTTCTGTTTCTTTTAAATTTGAAGGTGGAATTATACCTTACCTTCTCCAATAAAAATACTACTGTACCCTATTATAGTAAACTTGGAAATTTCTTGGTTAGTATGGTAAGCACTGGTGCCTAGTCTGAACCGATTTAAGTCAGTACGTAAGATGACCCAGTCGCATCGTGTCAGAACTCAGAAAAGATTTGTTCTAGGGACTCTTGGCCCTTGTTTAGTTACCCTCAAAATTCCAAGTTTTTTCACTCTCTCTCAATCACATCAATTTTTAGCCGCTTGCATGGAATATTAAATGTAGGTAAAAAAGATAACTAATTACACAGTTTAGTCGGAAATCACGAGATGAATCTTTTGAGCCTAGTTGGTCTACGATTGGACAATATTTGCCAAATAAGACGAAAGTGGTACTATTCATCGGGTTGAAATTTTTTTTTTAATCTAAACATGGTCAGCGTGCGTGCGCTCCAATGCGTAGCAGCGCGCGCTTCTGTAGGGCTAGCAGTATATCATGGGCTTTCTATCAGTGCATGCACGTTATGCCTGGTCCATATTGATTGGTGTACATACAGATAATTACCTAGCACGTGTTGTAATTAATGGACCAGGCATCTGATCCAACACAGAACGGGCCATGCAGCATGTCTTCACTTTTATTTGCATTTGTATCTATTTTTTTCTCACGTGGCCATGAGTTAATTAGTTCAATTTAAAATTTTTAATAACAGTTTTAAAATTTTATTGTTTTTATATTTGAAATTGTGTATAGCTAATTTTAAAACTTATTATTAACTTTAAACTTTACTAGTATGCTATAAACTTTGTACATCTAACTCCAAAACTTTATAATTAAAAGTTTGCATTTTAAATTTTGAACTATCCTATAATAAACTTTGTACTGCTACGTTCAAAACTTTACATTCAGAATTTATAAACTTTGAACTATCACATTACACACTTTATACCGGTAGATTTAAAACTTTGAACTATCACATTATAAACTTTGTACTGCTAGATTCAAAAATTTACACTCATGATTTATAAACTTTGAATTATCACATTACACACTTTATACCGCAAGATTTAAAACTTTGAATTATTACATTATAAACTTTGTACTGCTAGATTCAAATCTTTATGATTTCAAAACTCTATACCTAAATTCAAGAACTTTATAGTAGCTCATTTTAAACTTTGTACCGATATGCTATGAACTTTATACACCTAAAATGAAACTTTGTAATTCAAAACTTTACACTCCAAGTTTTGGGACTTTGTACTACAACATTTGAAACTTTGTACTCCTATATACAAAACTTTATAATCACAAAAAATATTTCGAAACATATCCAACATAGATATAGTTTTGTAGATCTCGTCATAATAAACGTAATGGTGCAAACAGAATTAAAATTAGAAGCTCGACAAGAAACTTATCACATTTTTAAAGTTTTTGTATCATCGAAAAAACAAATTCTGACACACCTTACATACGCCTCTGGCAAAAACAGATTCTGACATATGCATGTGGCGCCTCTCCTCCCCGCGTCCACTCTCAGTCACCACTTTCTCCTAGCGCCACGCGTCCGTGCGCTCCTACATGGCACAACGTACGCGCGCTAAATAATAATAACTGGGTGTCCCAGGAGTGGTGGTTGATTGAACTTTGGCCTTGTTTAGATTCCAAAATTCACCCCTAAATTCCACTATGCAAAAAGAAGATTTCCCATCACATCAAAATATCGGCATATATATGGAGTACTAAATGTAGATGAAATCAAAAACTAATTGCACAGTTTTGTTGTACTTTGCGAGACGAACATTTTAAGCTTAATTAATCAAAATTTGGACAATTATTACCACTAAAAATAAAAATGCTACAGTACTCAGGGGTGGGACTGTGCAAATTTGGTCACCCCGAGTCGGGGATCTAAACGAGGCCTTTCTTTACCTTGAAAGAGGGGTGCTGGGCACCGAGGATGTACTGCCTGCAAACAAAGTGACGGTGCACCCATGAGTCCATGACCCATGAACAGACACACCCCATCTGGTTTTGAGGCCCATACCGTTGGCACCTGCGGTATTCTGCTTTACAGCTCTTTAGCCGAGATGTATTTTACCGCCTAATTGGCTGCTAATCCTGGATCGGAGTGTCTAGCGGACTGTTAACGTATTGGAGCTTTGTGTGCTGGGGACATGGTGAGGAATTGCATTGGCTGGATGTTTGGATTTTGCTAGGACTCGGGCAGATGATATGATAGGGGCCAAGATCAGGTCATGTGCCTGTCATCACTTGGAAGTGGTTGGTGATTAGTTCCTTTCTTTTTCTTTTTGTTTTCTTTAAAGGATGAGCTAGCCAGATGGGTCCAAAAGCATAGTGGCAGAGTGCCAGTTGAGTGATGAGGTGGTAGCGGCCCAGTTTTATTTTTGTTGGATGATGGAGATGTTGATGCGACCTTTCCTAATTGGGCCTTGTTTAGATACCCAAATTCACCCCAAATTCCACTATGCAAAAAGAAGATTCTCCATCACATCAAAATGTCGGTACATATATGGAGTACTAAATGTAGATGAAATCAAAAACTAATTGTACAGTTTTGTTGTACTTTACGAAACGAATATTTTAAGCCTAATTAATCAATATTTGGACAATTATTACCAAATAAAAACAAAATTGCTACAGTGTGACGGGACATTTACTATGCAAAGTTTGCATCCCAAATTTAGGATCTAAACAAGGCCTTGAAAAGCCTATATGTGCCGGTCAAATTAGCCTAATTTTAACTAAATTTATAGTAAATAAATAGTATTATCATTTATGTCTCGAAATAAATTAATTATAAAAATATATTCTATAACTAATCTAAAGATACTTGTTTTGTCTGATGAGTGATAGTACATTTTTATATAATTTTAGTCAGAGTTAAAATTGTTTGACTTCTCGAAATATGAGAATTATATTCTTTTGTAGACAGAAGGAATAAATGATGTGGGAACTTGCCCATCATTTTTTCTTTAGTTTATTATTACATGGCCAACAGTTAAAAATCGAACAGAGAGCAGCATTTGTCTATTTTCATAAACACTCGAGGCACGATTTTCTGACGACGACAAAACACGGAGGCATGGGCGGATTCAAGGGTATTCCCCTGTATTCCTGGGAATACCCAACTTTTTTGAAACACTTTTATGTATATATGTGTATACACTTGTGTATATAAATGTATAAAGCTATAATCTGCAGTATTTTTGTGTATTTCAGCCCAAAAAGAGGTAAAAACCGGCCTTCCAACCTTGCTTCCGAATTACCCCCTCCCCAAGCCGGCCCACTAGGCCCACTCCGCCATTTTTAGCCCAACAACGCCCCTCCCCCATCACTGCCTCACCCGCATCGCAGTCGCACCTTTGCGACTCTGCCTCTCACGGAACGGAAGAAGCGCCCGCCGTCCGGCGGCGGCGCTAACCCTAGGCCGCTAGGCGGCGGCGGTGGCGGCGGTGAGCACAGGGGCGGCGGCCGAGCAAGGCATCACCGCACAGCTAGCCAACGCGGCAGCGGACAGCAGCGGAGCAGCTAGCGGCAGCCTGCGGCCGGGGCTCCGGCGGCAGGGAGCGGGAAGGCTAGCCGCGCGCCCGCGCCGCAGCAGCCAGTGCGCGGAGTGGCCAGATCCAAGGAGGCACCAGACTCCAGGTCTCCATCCTCAATTCCACATTCCTCCACTCTCCAATCTCCATACTCGAATTCTTGGATCTTGGTTGCAAATATTGGATTAGAGTTTACTGATTTACAGTGGTATCATGTATTGTAGTAATAGTATTACTATTGGTTTGCAAAATGAAGAATAAATTGAGAGTAATGCTCAGCCTTAGGATCCTATCGTTGAGCCTATGGATGGATTTTTTTTATGTGTAAGTGGGAATACCCAAGTTTTAAATCCTGGCTCCGCCACTGCACGGAGGTGAAAGCGGCTGCAGTATCCAACAGAATCAAATACTAGCAGCCATGGGTCCAGATTCGAGCTCAAAGTATGGCCGGAGTTTCACGGAATCAAATGTTTGCGACAGTTTTTTTTAAGAATAGTTTTTTAAGAAGTTGTCTAAAGAATCTGCTGTCTATTTCGCTTAAAAAAAACTACTGTCTAGAGAAGCAACATGTTTGGCAATCTCTATTTTCTCTATGAGATTGTCAGAGATGAGTGAGAAATGACAAATACCTATAACCCTGAGAAATGACAAATACCTATAACCCATATAGCTGATGAAATCTTGTTTGGTTGCGAAATAAACGTGTATTACATTAGTAAGCCTTTTTTTTACATTTAGTGCAATAATTCAATCAGTTTATACTTTTAAAAATTAGACCAACTAGGACATCTGTATAAAAAAAACAGTCAATTCATTTGTTGGAAATTTTGCATCCACCATTACACTTCTTGACCGTTTCTTTTCATAGCATTTTGAAAGATAACTCTAATCTAATCATACAATTTGCATACTATATTACTCAATTGTAAAGCACAGATATGAACTCAGATCTAAAATGAACCGTATCCCAACACATAAAATTCTTGCAACAATAATTGAAGCACAGGAGCAGCATCAAAGTCGTATGACAAGAGATTTGGCATCTAAAAAGAGGAGATTTGACGGCGACCAGCGCAGCAAAAGATTGACGTTCGCAAGGGCACCCGGCGGCAAGGGAAGACGTCCCGAGCGGCATAGCTCCCGGCATTGCTCAGCAAAATCGTCGTATTATGGAAAACAAAAGATGAAATTTGCAATGTGTTTCCATCAGGTAGCTGACCACAGGTCCACCCACACCACCACACATCCGCATCCGCTGGATCCGTGGCTCAGCACAGGCAGGCGTGCTGAGCATGCGACGCCAGAAGCCACACATGTGCATTCCACGTGTGCGCGAGCATGCGACAACAGGTGGGGCCCAGGTGTACATCTAGTTATCAAGATTCTCTCCTCTATACTCAATTTTTCCACACCCATCCATCCTCTATATCATCCTCTATCCACCGTGGGGTCCACTTGTCACTTTATTTAAATATATCCATATGACATCTTGTTTTGAAGTGTTTATTAAAACGAATTTAATAGTGTAATCAGAATTTAATTTGATTTTTTGGTTTCAAAGTTATAACATTTTTTTCATAGTTGAAAACATGGGACCCACTACTAGTGCTCCCATCTCTCTCCTCTCCTCTCACGTGCGCATGGTGGAGCCCGTGGACTGTTCAACCAACTGATCCGGTATGTGCTCTGTCTCCTCCAAATTTGGCGTAGAGAGAAGGGATACAGAAGAATCTTGAGGAGCCGGTGCGGGGGCTTGCTCCGGCAAACGATACTGCAGTATCGTTTGCCGAAGGCCACTGCAGCCGGTCTAAGACTGTCCGCAGTGGCATACTCTAAATGATACTCTAAAGCTTTAGAGTATGAATATAGAGTAAAAACTGCTGCACTGGATACTCTAAAACGATACTCTATCCTTTCTCTTACTCTATATTTAGAGTAGCACAGTGTTTACTCTATAGTGCGCAGTGACGGGTCCTACTCGCTAAACCAAGGAAAAAAATGTTATAACTCACAAACCAAAAATCCAAATTAAATTTCGATTGCACCATTAAATTCGTCTCAATAAATTCTTCAAAACTAGATCACTCATGGATATATTTAAATAAAATGACAAGTGGGTCCCACAGTAGATAAAGTGGATAGAGGATGATATAGAGGATGAATGGGTGCGGAAGAATTAAATATAGAGGAGAGAATCTTGCTGACCAGAACATATAGAGGATGAATATAGAGGACCATGAGTGCGGATAGCCTGAACCTCCCATCCGCCATCTCCCTCTCTCTTCCCCGCCCCTGTTTCCGCCCCCCGTAAACCTCCCATCCGCCATTGTTAATCCACCCACTCCTCCCCCAACCACGGGATCTGTCGCTGTGCCACTCCACTCCCTCCATTTGGCAGTGGCACACCTATATAAGCACCCGGACTCCACACTCCCCCCGCATCGCCGCCCCCGTCCCGCCGAATTGGAATACGGAAAGCAACACGTAAGATCTCTCCCCCGCCTCTCGATCCATGATTCCTGCTTACTAGTTAGCACCGATGATTTTTGATGATTTTTGTGGCGCCGGTCGCCGAGGATCTATTTTTAAAAAAAAAAATCTGCTCTTATTTTCTTTGGTTATTATGAGACACTCGTAAGTGTAGCTAGTGCCTGCCCATCAGCATTTGTTTTGAACAAAAACAGTTTCTTCGATACAAACGAGGTTTGCAGCCTGATCCAGTCTGCCACTGCCACAAAAACATGTTTTTTCCCCAACATTTGATCTGATCCAGTCTGCCACTGCCACATTGACTGCGCTCCACTCGCCGCGATCTGATTCTGATCCTAATCCACGGAACTACCATTTGTTTCCCATGAATCAGACGATGGATCTCGCCGACATCCCCCAGCAGCAGCGGCTCATCGCGGGCGTGGCGCTGCTGGTAGCCACCGCCATCTTCCTCAAGCTCCTCCTGAGCTTCCGCTCCGGGGGCGGCGGCAAGAAGCGCCTGCCGCCGACGATCCCGGGGGCGCCGGTGGTGGGCGGGCTCGTCAAGTTCATGCGCGGGCCCATCCCGATGATCCGGGAGCAGTACGCGCGCCTGGGGAGCGTCTTCACGGTGCCCATCATCACCCGCAAGATCACGTTCCTCATCGGGCCCGAGGTGTCGGCGCACTTCTTCAAGGGCAACGAGGCCGAGATGAGCCAGCAGGAGGTGTACAAGTTCAACGTGCCCACCTTCGGCCCTGGCGTCGTCTTCGACGTCGACTACTCCGTCAGGCAGGAGCAGTTCAGGTTCTTTACCGAGGCGCTCCGGGCTAATAAGCTTCGCAGCTATGTCGACCAGATGGTTGCTGAGGCTGAGGTGAGGATTTGCTTACTGCTCTGTCTTGAGATCTGTTTTTATTCTCTGGATATATTTGGATTTGATGTGGCGATTCAGTAATTGTGTGAGATGCTTGTTCTTAGTATGTTTGGATTTGTGGATCTGTAACTGTGGACACGATAGGGGTAATTCAGTACTTGGGGGACAGGGTTTGCAATCTGATAGTTCCACAGGAGTACCATAAACCTCATACTTTATGTGTTTTCATTCATGATTATATTCTGAGCATTTCTACTTAGAGGTTGTTGTTTCGTGCTTCCCAAGCATTTAACTATCTTGATGGAGCATTGTGGTGGCAAAAATTCCACTAGTTTAGTGAATAAGATTAAACATCTGGGATAGATCTGTTGATTTCCTAAGAGTATAAACATGGTGTTATATTTTTGGTCTAAATTCATTTGAGCCCAGCATATTTTTCTTCATTGGACTGTCTAGTCCCTTCGGAAAGTTACAGGTTGCCTTTTCTTTTGGGAAAGGAGGCTAAATTATGACTAATGTGCAACTTTTGGAACCAATGCGTGGCTATCTCACATGATCTTCATCCTTTTTGAGCTGATGCTTCCAGACCTTAACTACTAGGCTTTTGGGATGCCTTGCATGCTCTTCTTTTTTCTAGTGGGACATTTTCTTTATGCTACTTTGGTGGTTCTTTATATATTTCCTAGTTTTGTGTATTAAAGTTTCTTTTTCTATGTTCTGATGAACTGTTTCTGTGTTCACACTCTTTCTACCTTTTTCTCGAGTGACAATCAATTTAGGGGCAACATTCCTTTACTAGCTGATCTCTGCAAGCTATATTTATTTGCTAACTCACAAATGGGTATGACACGTGGACAGTTTTCTGTTTCTAGTAAAATTGAGGTGGGAATAATAGATTACCTTTTTTCTATTAAAAAATATTATCTTGTTATCAGAAACATTGAAATTCCTGAGTTTGTAAAAAGGAACTGCAGTTATGTTTCCTTGTGAACTGACAAGATACTGTGCTGTACTCCATCTAGTTGAATGAGAAGGTCAATTATAAAAGCATGGCTTCATATTACAACCAACATTGTTATGGCCCTGTCCTAAGGTTCTTGATTTAAGTATTAATCTTGGGTCTTGAGCTTCATTCAGAACTGCATTGAAACATTCCATATAAACTCATTACTGGAAAAAATTGAATTTATGTGGCTACAAACACCAGAAATGGCAAGATAAACTGCCAAACTCTGGCAACACATCCTGAATGTACACATAGTGCAAGAAAAATTGCTTTGAGTACCTCATCTACCTTGCAAATTCAATTTCATCACACTGGCTCCATTGGAGCTTGTTAATTTCATCACCTTTATTCATACTATTAAGGTTGCTACTGCAGTGTGTCTCTTACACCAATGTTGAATGTTGAACCAACACAAATCTTCTCATAATATTGGTTTTCATAATTTTATGTTCTTTTTAGCATTAATGATGAAGCCAAAATTTTCATGTAAATACAGAGAATTGCATGTATCAGATTTTCTGTACATCTGGCCTACTAAGGTTCAATACCCTTCTCCATATTAGTAATAACATGATATGATTTACTTAGCAAGCCAAGATAAAATGATAAATCACATCTGTCATCCTGATCTTTCTAGTTTTCTGAATTTGCTGTTTTTAATCATATTTTTGTATCCATGTTGGATAATTAATTAATATCATGCACAACCCCAACCTTTCCTGCAGGAGTACTTCTCAAAGTGGGGAGAAAGTGGCACTGTTGATTTGAAGTACGAGCTGGAGCACCTCATCATACTGACAGCTAGCCGGTGCTTGCTGGGAAGGGAGGTGCGAGAAAAGCTGTTTGATGATGTTTCTGCTCTCTTCCATGACCTTGACAACGGGATGCAGCCAATCAGTGTCCTCTTCCCATACCTCCCAATCCCTGCACATAAGCGCCGTGACAGGGCACGAGCACGTTTGGCAGAAATCTTTGCCACCATCATCAAGTCCCGCAAGGCCTCTGGACAGTCTGAGGAAGACATGCTGCAGTGCTTCATTGATTCCAAGTACAAGAATGGGCGCCCCACCACCGAGGGTGAGGTAACCGGGCTACTTATCGCAGCACTCTTTGCTGGACAGCACACCAGCTCGATCACCTCAACCTGGACTGGAGCGTACATGCTTCGGTTCAAGCAGTACTTTGCAGAAGCTGTAGAGGAGCAGAAGGATGTCATGAAACGCCATGGCGACAAGATTGATCATGACATCCTGGCAGAGATGGATGTCCTCTACCGGTGCATCAAAGAGGCCCTTCGTCTCCACCCGCCGCTAATCATGTTGCTTCGCCAATCACACAGCGACTTCACCGTGACAACAAAGGAAGGCAAAGAGTATGACATCCCCAAGGGCCACATTGTTGCGACATCGCCATCCTTTGCCAACAGACTGCCCCACATCTACAAGAACCCTGACTCATATGACCCTGACCGGTTTGGTCCTGGAAGGGAGGAGGACAAGGCTGCAGGCGCCTTCTCATACATCTCCTTTGGTGGCGGCAGGCATGGGTGCCTCGGTGAGCCCTTTGCCTACCTGCAGATCAAGGCGATCTGGACGCACCTACTGAGGAACTTCGAGTTCGAGCTGGTGTCGCCGTTCCCAGAGAACGACTGGAACGCCATGGTGGTTGGCATCAAGGGTGAGGTGATGGTTAATTACAAGAGGCGGAAGCTTGTCGTGGACAACTAAGATTGTGGCTGCAGTCTCTTAGATGCTTGCTTCTTGTTGATTCGATTGTTTTCACGTGTTTGTTAGCATTTGTTCGGTGTAAGTTCTGCTGTACGCACGGCAGCTTTGTAGGGGTGTTTCTATTGTTTATTAGGATTCTGTTATTTGCTTCACTGTGGGTGCATGATCTGCAACTTCTGCCTGTTAGCTGCCTAGCTAAGCATTCCCCCGTCGTCAAATCTGTAACTTGTAGCATCTTTAAGCGTGTGGCTCTATTGTTGAAATCCTGATGTTTATCATTCTCTTAGATGGATGTAAACACAAAACTGAACAAATAACCTCTCTGTAATGAATAAACTCAGGTGTTCAGTGTGAATCTGTTGTCAACTATCCTGTTCTTTTGTATGACTGTATCTGTTGGTTGTACCCGATGCTGAATTGAGTTGCACTGCACAGGCCTTTCAGACTTGCAAGACTGTAGGATGTGATGTTGCTTACAACAACAATAACATAGCCTTTTGTTCCAAGCAAGTTGGGGTAGACTAGAGATGAAACCCAAAAGAGACGAGAAAACAGGGAGACACATAAAGGGACAAAAATGGCACAAGACAAAAGAGGTCACGGTTCAGGCACGTTGATTGCCAATCTCCAAGCGCTCCTATCCATAGCTAAATCCTTGGGGATATTTCACTCCTTAAGATCTCTCTTAACGGACTCGTCCCACGTTAGTTTAGGTCGACCTCTACCGCTCTTTACATTATCGGCCCGCTTTAGAACTCCACTACGCACCGGCGCCTCAGGAGGCCTCCGTTGGACATGTCCGATCCATCTCAACCGATGTTGAATCAATTTCTCCTCAATTGGTGCCACCCCAACCCTATCCCGAATATCGTCATTTCGGACTCTATCCCTCCTTGTGTGCCCACAACACCAACGCAACATACGCATCTCTGCTACACTCAATTGCTGGACATGTCGCCTTTTTGTAGGCCAACACTCAGCACCGTATAGCATCGCCGGACGAATCGCCGTCCTATAAAACTTACCTTTCAGCTTCTGAGGCACCCTTTTGTCACAGAGGACGCCAGAAGCTTGACGCCATTTCAACCAGCCGGCTGAAATTCTATGCCTAACATCTTCATCAATGTCTCCGTCCTTTTGTGGCATCGACCCTAAATACCGAAAAGTATCCTTCTTGGCCACCACTTGGCCATCGAGGCTAACGTCTCCCTCCTCATGCCTAGTCGCGCTGAAATCGCACCTCATGTACTCGGTCTTAGTCCTACTAAGTCTGAACTCTTTCGACTCTAACGTGTGCCTCCATAGTTCTAACTTCCTATTAACCCCTGCCCTACTGTCGTCAACTAGCACCACATCATCAGCAAAGAGCATGCACCAAGGGATACCACCTTGTATGTCCCTTGTGACCTCATCCATCACCAAAGCAAATAAATAAGGACTCAAAGCTGACCCCTGATGCAGTCCTATTTTAATTGGAAAGTCACTGGTGTCGCCATCACATGTTCGGACAAACGTCACCACATCCCTATACATATCCTTGATGAGGGTAACGTACTTAGTTGGGACTTTATGCTTTTCCAAGGCCCACCACATGACATTTCTCGGTACTTTGTCATATGCCTTCTCGAGATCAATAAAGATCATGTGCAAGTCCTTCTTCTGCTCCCTATATCTCTCCATCAATTGTTGTAATAAGAAAATCGCATCCATGGTCGATCTACCAGGCATGAACCCAAACTGATTTTGGGTCACATGTGTCACTCTCCTTAGGCGATGCTCGATAACCCTCTCCCAGAGCTTCATCGTATGGCTCATCAACTTAATCCCACGGTAGTTAGTACAACTTTGGACATCTCCCTTGTTCTTGAAGATCGGTACTAATATACTTCTCCTCCATTCTTCAGGCATCTTGTTAGACCGAAAAATAAGGTTAAAAAGCTTAGTTAACCATACTATCGCTTTGGCGCCTAGGTATCTCCACACCTCAATGGGGATACCATCAGGGTCCATCGCTTTACCTCCCTTCATCCTCTTCAAAGCCTCTCCGATCTCTGCCTCCTGAATTCTCCTCACAAAGCTTCTGTTGGTATCGTCAAATGAGTCGTCCAACTCAAGGGTAGGACTCTCATTCTCCCCATTAAACAGCTTGTCGAAGTACTCTCTCCATCTGTCCTTGATCTCCTCATCCTTCACCAGAAGTCGATCTGTCCCATCCTTGATGCATTTTATTTGGTTGATGTCTCTTGTCTTCCTCTCGCGGATTCTAGCCATCCTATAAATGTCCTTCTCCCCTTCCTTCGTGCCTAGCCGCTGATAAAGGCCATCATACGCCTGACCTTTTGCTACACTCACAGTTCGCTTTGCAACCCTCTTCGCTATTTTATAGCTCTCGATGTTGGCTGCACTCTTGTCATGGTGGAGACGCTTGAAACACTCCTTCTTCTCCCTAATAGCCCTTTGCACCTCGTCATTCCACCACCATGTGTCTTTCGCTTCCCGTTTGCCTCCCCTACTCACGTCAAACACTTCCGAAGCCACCTTCCGGACACATGTTGCCATCTTTAGCCACATGTCGTCGGCATCTTCTCTTTCTTCCCAAGGCCCCTCGTCTAGCATCCTCTCCTTAAACGTTTGCGCCGCTTCCCCTCTAAGCTTCCACCACTTCGTTCTCGCAATCCACCACGTCTAGGATGTGATGTTGCCTACTACTAGTAATTAGCGCGCGCAAGGGCCTGCGTTGGCACCACAGTTTTTTTGTTTTGTTTTTTTAAAGCACAATTTGTTGTGGATACGAAATAAAAGCACAAAACATACTAGTTAATAACATAGTTTTAAGGTTTAAATCAGAGCCGAGGTATTTGAGATTACAAAAGTTAATGCATTAATAATAAAATATAGGTCCTAAGATACGTTCAAAGAAATTTAACATACACCGATACCATAGGTCTTAAGATAGTTGATATAAAGGTCCAATGTAAAGGTTGGTACCTATAGATTTAGAATATAAGTGGTCCATCATTGTCCACAACATAGCATTAGCATACTATGATATCATTACCTAAAGGGGTGTTTAGTTGGTAGGTGAAAAGTTTTTAGGTGTCATATCGGATGTTTTATGAGATGTCGGAAGGGGTTTTCGGATATCAGATACTAATAAAAAAACTAATTACATAACTCGTCTGGAAACCACGAGACGAATTTATTAAGCCTAATTAAGCCATCATTATCACATGTGTGTACTGTAGCACTTAAGGCTAATCATGGACTAATTAGGCTTAAAAGATTCGTCTCGTGGTTTCCAACCAAACTGTGCAATTAGTTGTTTTTCGTCTACATTTAATACTTCATGCATGTGTCCAAACATTCGATGTGATGAGGTGAAAAAATTTTGGGTGGGAACTAAACACCCCCTAAGGAAGTTTTGTTCAAGAAGTGATATAGCATATCAAGTAGGAATGTAGGATAAAAGACTTAATCTAATATATATCTAACAATACAATAAGTTGGCGATCATGGGCTATTAGATTCCACAATATTGGCTCACGGTAGAGATGACACTCTCTCATTGATTTGAAGCTTCAGAGTGTCTAGAGTTCCTTTCAGGTATTCCTGTTAGTAAAACATGAAGTATTACAATTATTGGCAAAATAGTTAGTAGAACATGAAGTATAGTATTAGAATGCTGAAAACAGCCGCAAGTACATCAAAATACATATACAAACTAAACCGAAGAAAACAGCCCCATGTACTTCAAAGAATGCTGAAAACAGCCGCAAGTACATCAAAATACATATACAAACTAAACTGAAGAAAACAACCCCATGTACTTCAAAACAGCCCCATGTGTTCCTTTACTTTTCACATTTACTTTCATGCAATTTACATTTTTAAAATTGTCATGTTGGTGTAGGATTAAAACCAAGAGTGCAAAACTTTGTTTGGTAACCATAGAATACTTGTTAGGCACAATTGGTGAATTTGACAAATTGATAGGGTTTTATTTCCGCAAATTTTTTAGATTAGCTCAATTCAATCCTCTTCTTGGTCATCTCAATCCTTTAGCAAATGATGCAAATTTTTATGTTCATGTAAATTTAAGACACAACAAAAAATTATGCACGAAGATTAAAATAAAGTGAAATCGACACTTGAATAGTGCAGGTTATACTGTTTGTCTCATCTGATACCTGCAACTATTCACATGTTTTCACTTTTTTTTATCTCCATATACATATTTTTGTTGCATATCAAATTTTAAAAGTACATAGAACTTTGCATCATCTATTCATTAATATTTTTGGTAGAATTTTTCAAGCACATTCTGGGGTTTTTTTTCAAATGGGAGCACTAGGTATTTTGTCATTTTCTAAGATATCAACACTGAAGTTTGACCACTTTTAATGCATGTTGCTTGCCAGTTTCTTTCATGCCCCAAACAAGTTTAGACAATAGGTACCAGGTATTTTGTCACTTTCTAGGATATCGACACTGAAGTTTGACCACTTTTAATGCATTTTGCTTACCAATTTCTTTCATGCCCCAAACAAGTTTAGACAACAGGTACCAGGTATTTTGTCACTTTCTAGGATATCGACACTGAAGTTTGACAACTTTTAATGCATTTTGCTTGCCGATTTCTTTCATGCCCCAAACTCCTGTCATTCCAAGCTGACTTACTGCTTTTGTCCTGACCATCTTAGCTGTTTGACACGTATTCTTTAACCTCAACTGGTTTCGATTATCTGTCCCCTAACACGTATATGTTCAGGCTATCTGTACCTCATGAATTTCAGCCTGGTTACTTAACTTTGTTAATGAGCTCCCCTCAAAAAAACACTTTGTTAATGAGCTGGTGAGATAGCATCATGGGAGAGAAGAAAAATGAAATCACATGCTTATTAAAAGAAACAAAAAGGAAAGCTGAAACTTGAAGATAGTAATCAGGAAATCAGATTTCCTATTTCACATCCATACTGAAGAAAATGGATGTTGAGAAATAAAGACATCAGGCCTCCCACAGGTAACTCTTGTTATACGCCACAAGTTTTTAAGACAACAGACAACAATACTCACTGTAACAGGAAAGGTGAAACCACATATGCCAATTTTCGCTCACTAACAGATCGGTAAAAAGTATGAACCAGTTGCCTAGATGGCAAGTGAAATTCATATCTCCATTTTAAATCTCACTGTAAGAGAGCAGCGCCTTCGCTTCTGAATCACATGGTATACAATGGCTAGAACTGGGACTTGTCAAGGCTGTCAAAGTATGGATGCTCCATCGCAGCTATAGCTGATATCCTGTTTGAAGGATCAAGCTGAAGCATTTTCTGCAACACATGAATACAAACTGTTATCTCAGTTTCTTTCTTTTTTAGAAACAAAATATCGCTCAGTTTCTTGTTCAAAGGCATGGTGAGACATGGAACTGTAAATGCACTTTTCTTTTTTAAAGCACAACCAGATATTGATTTTAGGAAGCGTGTTAAGAATAAATGCACTCAACAAGTCACATATTGGGGCAAGGCACCAAAACAAAATATGCAGACCTATTTCAAATATGACAAAAAAGAAGTATCTTAGGTTGGTTGATTAACACTTTCAATTTAAGAGAACACAGTAGATTGGCATGTAAATCACTATTAGAACTTACTGATAGCAGGTCAACGCCTTCAGGTTCTAGTGTTGGAACGACACGTGCCAAACTCTGGGGCTTCCACTGTGGAAACTCGTGCCAATCCCTCAAATCCCTCACTCCAGGCCACTGCTCCTCAGTAGGTGTTCCCAGCAACCTTTTTTGAAAAGCATATTTTGGTCAATACATTGTACAATACAGGTTGGTAGAACCAGACTGAGATAGACTGGCGTTAATATGTGCAAGCAAGCTATTCCTTGAAAGGTAAAACAATCAAGAATTTAAGTGTAATTTAGTCATTGGAGTAGTGTCTAACAGAGGAGTCTTGAAAATCAAACTATCACCTCATTTAATAACACATTCAGATTATCCTAGGAAAGAACTAATGAAATACAACTGCAGCAAAATGTTATGTACCAGCGTTCCTTCAACAGGACGAGAACAGCTTCATAGTCATCACTATCCTAGCACCTAAGGAAGGTACTGCTCATATTATGGAACCAACGACTGAATACAGAAGGAAAAGAAAAGGACCTGAAGATGTGAAGCAACTGTTGCAACTCAGAGTCACCGGGAAAGAGAGCCTGTCGTCGGGCCATTTCAGCTGCATTAGAAAGTTATGAATATCACAATGGGGTAAAAGTTTTCAACATAAGTACAAAATCATTTGAATACCTCTTAATCAAGAAGAGCAAGGACAATATTTTAAGACTAAGCATAATATGTTATTTGATTGGTCATAAATTCAATGATGTGGACAGTTTGGATTGTGGGGCACTACTAAATTCCTTGTACAAGAACATGAATCTGTTATTGCATTTTATTCCTTATATTATATATATAATGCATCAAGTTTTCAGCACAAGACAAAGTACTTGGCATCATGATTCAAGGCTGAAAAAGGAGAACAGGCTTACCAAAGATGCATCCAACAGACCACATATCAACACCAGTTGAGTAGTGTGTTGCTCCAAGCAAAACTTCAGGAGCTCTATACCAAAGTGTCACAATCTACACAAATACAGAATATAAAGAGCTTACTGGATCATGCTCAGAAACTCTGTCAAAAACTAAAATTGCATTGGACCATCAGTGTCACAATCTACACAAATACAGAATATAAAGAGCTTACTGGATGATGCTCAGAAACTCTGTTAAAAAATAAAATTGCATTAGGCAAACCCCAACTACAGATGGTAACCAGTACCTCATGGGTGTAGCTTTTCATAGGCACAGTGAAAGCTCTACCAAGTCCAAGATCTGCAATCTTCAGTATCCCCTTCTCCTTGTCCACCAGCAGGTTTTGTGGCTTTAAATCCCTATAAACAAATTTGAGCATGAACCATGTAAGTGGAAAATGTGATGCTGTATTCATCAGATGAGTTCAGCAACAGAAATTAGACAACAGAAATCCAACCGGTGAAGGACACCATGGCCATGGCAGTGTGCAACTCCTTTGCATAGCTGATACAGGAAATTCTAGAAAGAAGTAAAGAAAGCACATCAGTTCAAAAGCATCCAAAGGAGGTGAACTTCTAGACTTGGTATATAACAATCAAGAATTGCATTGACTAAACAAGTTTCAAGAGAGTAAAGGTAGAAGAGAGTGGTTCGTTGTCCATGATGTACTAAATGCTTCACTAGTCAAAATACTGTGTTGTACTGGACCTTTTTCTGAATCACAAGGACGGAACGCCAAGTCGCCAACTAAGGGGACTGGGGACCAATCTGGGTCGTCACAAGTATCAATAAACAGTACTTAACTTTCTTGTCGTTAATTTGAGAAATGGTAAACACAGGTTATCACATCATCTGCCAGCTTACTGCAAATCATAATCAGTATATGTTGATTTACAATCGTTGTTAACTACTGAATCTGAGACATAATTTAATGTGTCTTTGCGTGCAGAACCAGAACTTATACAGACAAAACATACAAATTTAATTTTAAGTGCTTTGATTTTACAGGTGTTCTCAACCTATGATGATCCAATTAGATCACCTTTTGTCAGACCTGTAAACACCATTTGCAATGCGCATGCTAGTTTGCTCTGGTCATGAGGTGATCAATTACACAGATCGATTGAAGCATGAGCAGTAGACATTTATGTGGCTTTTTTCCTTCTGAAGAATCAGAATTGTACCGTTGTCATCAGAATTAAATTAAGGATGTGAATTGCAACGCACAGGCTACTTATTTCTGATCACGAAGCGCTCAATTGCTCAGAAGACCGATTACAAAATGTATCATTTTTTTTTTACAGATGACAGAGGTAAACCAGGCAGCCAACTAGTAACTATACTCCCCGAGTGACAACTGACAAGGAGTGAGTGAGTAAGCAAGTAATAAGCGCGATTAGCACCTTGATGAGTGTGGCGGGGAGCGGCTTGGCGGCGGGGCCCCTGCGGTAGACGTCGAGGTACTTCTTGAGGTCGGTGTCGAGGAACTCGAAGACGAGGTAGAGGACGGGCTTGCCGTTCTTGGCGGCCTGCTCGACGGCGAGGAGGCGGACGACGTAGATGGAGTGGGAGAGGAGGTTGAGGAGCGAGATCTCGCGCAGCGCGGTGGGCGGGATCCCTTCCTCGTCCATCTCGAGCCGGGTCTTCTTCAGCGCCACCAGCTGCCCCGTCGCCTTGTCCTGCGCCTTGTACACCTTGCCGTACGTCCCCTCCCCGACCTTCTCCAGCTTCTCGTACTTGTCCACGATGTTGATCTCCATCGCCGTCGCGCCGGGCACCCCCGCGAACACGGATCGTAGGCTGCTGCTGCTGCTGGTGTCGATGGATGAGGGCGAGGGCGACGCCGCAAAGGCAAACCCTAGGGAGGATGCGGAGGGGGAGGAGGAGTGGGGGGTGATTTTGAATTGGAGGGAGAGAGGGAAAGGGAGTCGAAATGTGTGTGAGAGTGAATGCGACGCCGCCGCCCCGCCGCGTGGGAGAGAGAAGGGAGAGGAGAGACGGAGTGGATTCCAAATGGGCCGCTCCCGGGCAACGGTCGGGAGGAGGCTGAGGCCTTCGCGCACGCGCGGGCCCACTCCGCATAGGGTGAGCGCAGCGCACAGCCCATGTGCGCCTCCTCCTGCTTTCCTTTCCAACGGTTTCGAACTTCAATTCAAACTGCCCACGTAGCATGGTGATGCAACTATGGGATTGGTTTTTCATTACCACATTTTAATTAAATTTTATATACAATGGCTAATGACGATGAAGGGATGTCCTGGTACTCTCGCGCAGTTAAATTTCATATTTCGTTTGTTCAAAATTATACGGGTTGTTTCAGTACTCCCTTCGTCTCAAAAGATACGTAATGTTTTATGATTTTTCTTAGAGATAGATTAGTGCTCAACAAAAATTACTCATGTACCTTTATCTATCGAACATAATAAATAATGCTAATTAAGGAATAAGCCCCTCAATAAAAGAAATGTACGGAGGCATGCATAACATAATCTCAAGATGACGTAGCTCCGGTCTATTATCTAAGAGATAAAACATCAAGTTTTTAGAAACATTTTTTTTTCAAAATCCTAAAACATCAAGTTTTTTTTGGGGGACAGATAGATTATTATTTAAAGTTAAATTTCTCTAATTCAAATTAATTATTTATGAAAAAAAACATGAACATCTATAAGATCATAGCATTCATTAAATCCCCCTTGATATGTGTTTTTGTTGTACATTCATTCCAACTAATAGGTGCCAATATAATTTTTATTACAAACTTGGTCAACGTCAAATAATGTTGAGGTAGGACAAAGCATAAAGCAATCTAGAATTTGGAACACAGAGACTACAAAATTAAGAGTGTTGGTTTTGTTTTCATGCCGGTTAGCCATTTGAGTAGTGCCGTGAAAATATCAGTATGTGTAGACCTAAAAAACATCTAAAGTGCTATGTAGCGCGCACAGATCAAAACGCAGTGGAGCGGGGCAAAATTGGCTTAGGCGACTTTCAAAACGACTATCGATTAAAAAAGTGTTTGCATATTAACACTTTACTATGTACCTTCAGCGGTGAGCGTAATACGCAAGACATGTCGTTATAGGAGTATCATTGGGAGCATGGCACGCAAGACACACCAAGTGAGGTCCCTCGAAAAGCCGAAACTCCACGCGCTCGAGAGAAACCCCCTCAGGCATGTGGCAGCTATGGGCTGCCCTAGCGGACCTGACCGCTCTTCAAAAAGATAGATATTGTGTTTTCATAAAAAAAATCTACTATGGGCTGGTGCCACCGAGACGGGGAACGAAGGAGGCGAAGGTGGCCTCCACCAAATAGATTGGGCATGAGAGAGAGAAAAGAGCCGTGTGGAGTAGCTTGGTTTTTTCGCAATGCGCCTCTACGTTGGCATGATCTAACATGTCACGCAAGCAAAAATGGCCGTTAATGGTAGGCTTGTTAGAAATCTTCTCATTCCGATAGTAAAAATTTGCGAATTGATCATAGATCAGTTGGTTGGATTTCTTGTAGTGAAACATGCCCACCTAGGTTCAAATCCTCGACTTGACACGGGTGCTCGTATTTTCCTACATTTATTCTAAAATTTAACGGCGTTATACTTTTAGTGGTAAGCGACGTCCCCATCGACAGTGAGGCACCTGTGGTGACTTTGTGAATCTCGAAATCTGCCAGCTCAGTCCTTCAAAGATGCTCATAGGAGTAGGGTTTGCGTACGTGTATTCATAGGGATGAGTGTGCGTGCGTGTTACGAGCATTAACGTTGTACCGTGTAATTCTAAAGAAAAAGATAGTAAAAAATTTGTAAGAAAATTTACAAAGTGTTATTTGAATGTGTAACAACGAGAGAGTGCATAAAACTGAAAAGACCAAGAAAAATGGTAAAAATAGAATATCGTTTTTGCGGTGGTATTTTTTTCCCCATTCTATCCCCCTTGGCAGCTCCGCTGCTCTGCTCCGTGGGACTGTGCCTCCTTTGGTGCCAGCACTCCCGTGCTCCGACTCGGGCTCCGGCGTCCCCTCCCGTCCTCACGACCTCACCGCACCAGCTCACTCCCCTCTAGGCTTCTCGTCGGCTCCACCTTCCCGTTGCCGTTGGATCTGTGCGCGCCCGGGCACGAGGTCACCGGATTCAGCATTCCGCCTGAGCGCCGAACCCCACTGTCTCCGTCTGGGTCCTGTCCGGAGTTTTGCCATAGTCCCTGTGTTAGAACCCCGGGTTCCCGATGGGATTCCCTTCCCTTAGCAGATCCTAGTCGCTGTCTTCTTCTCAGGCGAGAAAGTGAAGGAGGAAGGTTGCCGGCGGCAGCCGGCCGCAGGCTCGAGCGAAGATGTTCCTGCGGGACTGGTTCTACGGCGTGCTGGCCTCGCTGGGGCTGCGCCAGAAGGTGGCCAAGATCTTCTTCCTCGGTCTCGATAGCGCTGACAAGACCAAGCTCCTCCACATTCTCAAGGACGAGGTCTGGAAAAAAAGGATCCCTTTTTGGTATTCGGACTTAATGCCGACTCCTATTTGTTTCGAGTAGATGGGGTGGAATCCTGAGTGTGGTTCGATATAGCACGACCTTGCTTGGATCTGTATCTGCTTAATGTGTTCTTCTCCTATCCGTGTGATTTCTGGAGATATCGTGTTATCTTTTGGTACTTCTTTAGCTGGTTCAGACATTCAGAAGTAGTAGCTATGATTCTTGCACCATATATACTTTATTTGATGTCATTACTCACTATCAGCGGGCACTGGAATGTGACAATTTTTTTTTTACTATTGCTGCTGCTTATATAGCTCCTATCTGCAACATTTCCATTGAGATGGTTAGAGGGGATAGCATATAGAACTGTAAGTATAGCTCAATCCTATGTCCAGCCATTAAAATTCATAATATATCAATACACACATATAGGCATGCAATTCTAAACTGCTACCTACTAAATACTATTGTTTTATGAGGCCATGGTGTTGGCTTAGTCGGTACAATGGTGGATATTGAACATTGTTTTATAGGGTATTAGTGACTGAAGTACTGAACCCTATGATGAGGAATTGATATGCTGAAACAACAGGTGTGAGATTTTATTTACTGAATCATTAATCGAGGGTATTTTTTAGCTGATTGTTGTACTGTAATGGAGCAGAAATTAGTGGTTGGTTACCATGCACAGACCATAGCTTTTAGTAGCAGCAGGAGAAAGTAGTGGTCGGTTGTTTAGCTAACTGCCGTTGCGGGTTTGGGTGGCTAAATCCTTGTTCGCAGAACTAAGGATTTAAAAGTTTTCATTGCAACACCCATCAATGGTGAAAGGAAGCAAGGAAATCGATTGGTGCTCCAAGTAAAGCAATTCGTTCTTTAATCATTCTCGCAACCTGAAAACAATGGAAAAAGCGCAATGCAAGAATCTTTAGAAAGATCGAGGTCCCTGTCATGATGCTATTGGCGAAGATAAAGGATGAGGCAAGGGCATGGTGTCTGGATGGTGCAAATAGCATGAGAGAAACTTAAACACAAGAGTAGTGTGCTTCATGTAGTCCTAGCTGGATGGAGCTTTTTCTCTTTTGAGCTCTTGTTTTGCCTCAGCCTTTTGTTTCCCTTGTCAACTCTACTCCCCGTTGTTATTAATCAATTGAACAGCAGAACTCCTGCTGGTGCCGTTTCAAAAAAAAAATTGCATTTCTATTCTTACATGCCTTTCCTTTGTTTTCTTTGTTGTCTGATTGTCCTAATCCTAAATGCAGATGGAGCAACCCTCAAGCTCACCAACAGCGACATGGTCGGACCTCTCGCCAGAGCTCCTTGGGCTTGTGTTCCTCCACCTCCCTACACGTGCTGACCGCGCGCACTTCCCTGCTGTCTGCCGCCAATGGCGCTCTTCCATGAGGCAGTGCCACCTACCACCCATGTCGCCAATGCCTTGGTCCGTGCTTCCAGGAGGCAACATTGTCAGATTTTCTCATGATCAAACCTTCCACTTGCCCGACGCTACTCGTTACCACAACTCTTGTGGTGAGTGGCTTCTCTTATCCCGGGATGACCACAGCTGCTTCATGTTGAATCCCTTCACCAATGCCACTGTGCAGCTTCCCAGCCTATCTTCATATATCTGCTACGATGAGCATGTAGAAACTGTCAATGTCCTTGCTGATGAGACGCCGGTCACATGGATGAATATCAAGGACCTAGCTGATATATCTGTAATCACGTTGATTGTGTGCTCCAAACACCTCATTGCTGCGATAGTTGCTATTAGTGGCCTTGGTACAATTGCACTTTGCAGGCCAGGGGCTGCTGCATGGTCAGTGAGTGCACATGAGCAGTGCATGTGGCTCTCAGATATGGTTTTCTTCCAAGGGAAAGCTCTATGCTATTGACACCAATACTGAGGACCTTCTTTTGATTGATATTGTGGACGAGCTTGACAATGATAGGCCAAGGGTATCTCGTATTGAGCGCGTCATTGAGGGAGATCCCCACCCACCCCAAAGATATCCTCAGCCTATGCTCTGCCTCCTTGAATCCCATGGGACATTGCTGATGGTACGTAGAACAATGAACTCCAAAGGATATGTGGTATACATGTCTGGAACAAAAGTTTTCATGAATCATAGTGCAGGTAGCAGCGAGTTTGAAGTGCTCAAGGCAGACTTGAAGCATTTGTTGTGGGCTGAAGTGAAGAGTCTAGGGAATGAAGTAGCTTTGTTCATTGGGCGAGGGTGCTCCTCAGCTGTCCGTGTATCTCCATATGATCTTTCACGGGACTGTATCTTCTTCATGGATGATTACACTGATCACAGTGATGGCCGGTGTTTGAAAACAACAACATATTGTGGTCTGTATGACATGAAAGACGGGACAGTCTATTCTCTCTTGTGGATGGTATCATGGAAGAGTGGATACATCCCTGCAACCTGGCTTTTCTCTGAAGGTACTCATATTGACCCTTTTTTTATTGCAAGCTCTATCAATAGATAAAATAAACACTTTGACATTTTCTTAGCAAAATTGAAATATTTCTCCTAGACTTTGCATTTGGTTATAGCTCCTTAACCACATGTTTAGGTAGTTAGAAGAAAATTGCATGTTTCTTTTACCTTAGCTGGGCCAAGATTTTTCTTATTTTGGAGTCCAGGGAGCTGGTGTAGGTGCGCAATTAATAAATCATCAAACACACATAAACTTTTCTTACTTCAGTGTTACCATTGAGGGTTTTGTAGATGAGAGTCGTGTTATGTGTATGCAACTATGCATTATATGGAAGGGAAGCATCTTCATTGTGATTTCTGTGGTCTTGTGATAGAATGCCCTATGAAAATGTGCCATCTTTGAGACATCTCTCCTACCTTGGCTGTTTGAAGCGGAAAGAATCACTTTACATTGTGCATCGTACGTCTTTATCATCTGATTCACACCTTTTCAGCTATTTTGGCTGATACAGGTAAGATGGACAAGTTGCGTACAACAGAGGAACACCTTCAGGAGCTTGTGGAACCTCCTACGACGCTTCTATGTTGATGGACCTGTGCTTCCCAGAACTCACCGCCAAAAAGAAAGAATCCCTGGTAAAACGCTGAAGGCCTGCTTGCTATCACTGGGACTTGCATGAAGTCAAGACTTGCCCTTGTTGCATCTTGCTTCATTTTGGTGTCGTCGGTAGTGATACTTTTCAGACACCCGTTGTAATGGATTAATGGTGCTGCTTACATTCTGCATATTACTGCTCTAGAAACATGTGATTTGTGAACCCTTTGATATGGACTGGGTCACTGACTCACTGGGATCTTGGTATCTCTGCGTGAGGGAAGAGGAAGGGTCCGACTTGGGCCAATGAGGGCTACGGCCTAGAAAGGAAGCTGGAGAGGAAAACGGCTACCAGGCCCGAGTTGGGCTAAAAAGGACGCGGGCTTAGAAGATTTAGCCCAGAATGACAGCACGACTACTGAGCGTCTGAGCTACGAGGGGCTCGAGTATGTGTTATCGAGTAGTGCGGTACGGTACTCAGCCCTTGTGGCCATAGTAGCTCCGAAGATGCTAGCGACGTCCATCGCACAGGACGCCTCCCACCAGCCACAACCGCGGGCTTGGCGTCATGGTCCACCACAGTCCGATCTCTGGCTGCTTACAGTAACAGAACAGCGAAGCGGTATCCCTGCCCTGCCCGTTGTAATAGAGAAGAGGAGAGCGTATGCTCGTGTCCGTACCGCCATCCCCTAGTCTAAGAAGGATGCAAGGTAGCAGAAAGGTGAGGAAGAGACACTGAGGCGAGAAGGGAGATGCAACACTCGATCTACTTTTAAAATGTTCAGATGCAACACTTGCGACATACGTATGAAGACAGATGAAACACTTAAAATATGCGTATGAAACACTTGCAAAAACACCTGAAAAAACACTTGAAACCATTGCAAGCATACACAACATCTAAATAAAGCACTTGCAACATATTTGTGAAACATATGCAACATCCAGATAAATACTATTGCAACATACGTATGAAAAAATAGATAAAAAAAATTGGGAACAAACGTTTGCAATATACATGTACAACCATTGCAATATATGCAACATCCTAATCGTACTTTTGCAACAAATCTCTAAAACATCTGCAGCACTTGAAACAGACGCTTGCAACATGTGCTTTCAAGCGCAACATCTACTTATTGTTTACGAAATGGAGGCTTGCCGGCATATGGAGTTCACCGGAGGCAACCGCGTCGTAGCCACCATCAACCAACGCCACCATCGACCAGGTCGACTCCGCTTACCGCGAGGCTGATGAGGACCCCTTGTGGCCGCTAGTATACTAGGCTCCATGCAGGATACACAACCCCTGCATCCCCTGCAATCGTAGTCCCTCCACCACCGGATCTCTCGTCGCGCAGTGGATCTGATGGAAGGAGCAGCGAGGCAGAATTGGGAGGAGGCGCACGGTGCACGATGCGGGCAAGCATTGTGATATGGGCAAACGGCACGAGCGGTGCCGCACGACGAGGACGAGCGGCGCGAACGGGATCTTCTTTGAGAGCGTAGTAGCTCTTTCGTGTGTGGATTCCAACATCGCTCTCAAAGTGATCTTCTTTGAGAGCGTTACAGTACCACAGTATCTGATATGATGGTAACAGTTGCCGTGTTTGACTACTTTGATTTGACTACGTAAGGCGTGTGAGGAGTTGTGACGTTGACGTTGGACTTCTCAATCTAACTACATCTTCTTTGCGGCACCTGCACCACGCGTTTAGCGATAGTAGCGATCCATTACGGCATTACCCGGCCCGCACGGTTTCGTGGCTGAACTGAACGTCTGAACCGTACAAAATGTTTTGTTTTTGTTGCTAGCGTATGTAGCACTCCTGTTCCTCTACAGTAAGGACCAGCAAAAACCTGGGGCTGCGAAAGACCTAGAGCAACTTCCTTAGGTCCAGTTTTTTTAATAATGAAACCGAAATTTCCCAGCCTTCACATCAATTTGATGTTTTAGCCGTTTTCTTATTACAATAGCTACAATCACAGCAAAAGCGAGCTCATAGTTCACCAAACAAAATTGCAAAATAGTGATTCAACACCTTTAACATAATCTATGTGTAAACCTCCATCCTTATCTAGCAAAAATCTCTATCGATGTGGTGATCTCCAAACCACGGTAAGCATTAATTCCGCACAACTTCCCGATTCTCCACCTTTTGTAGTAATGCCTAAAATCTTGTCCAATGTGGCCTTGAATAAAACCCGCAGATAATAAGATGGTACCTTTGTTTATCAAATACAATGTCGTTTCAACTTAGCCATAAAGCCCAACATAAGCACAAACATTCCCCACCAAAATTTGATGTTTTATCGTTTTGTCTTACCCAAGAACAGAACATGTGTGCAACTTTGAAAGGAGGGTGTAAACCAAAAGTTACAAAAAATAATTCTCCAAAGGAATTTTACACAAGGGCAATAAAAACTAGATGTTCTATTGTTTCTTCCTCTGAACAAAAACAATAAATTTTGCTTCGTTGCCACCTCCTTTGAATTAAGTTATCCTTGGTAAAAAATAACCCTCTTATTTAATAACCAAATCAAAATCTTAATCTTTAAAGGTAATTTGAGCCTCCAAAGAATCTGGTCATGTACAATCGCAACATCATCAATAAGATGCTTATACATGAATTGTACTGTAAATTGTCCATCTTTTGTTTGGAGCCACCTAAATGAACCATTTTTATCATTCAAAATAATATTAGCAATTCTTGCCACCAACATGCCATGCTAGTATCTTATTTCACACTAGTGCTCTTCGGAAATATACATTTAGTGGAGTTGTACTCATTACATTAGCAACAATATCATTTTTTCTATGCACACTGTAATAGAGACCCGGATATTGTTCACTTAAACTAGGATTTTCTAGCCGCTTATCTTCCTGAGACCTTCCTTGTCTCCCTTAGTTCACCTTATGTTCTCCCTTGTTAAGGAAGAGAGGGTTAACCTTCATCAAACCAGTCTAAAATTAGGAATCGCCGGTTTATTTTCACCCCTGTTTGGACCTTAAATATTTATTTCTCATTAAATGTTACCAAACCCCATCCTCATTAATTAAACAGAAAAGCCATTTACTAAGAAGACATTTATTCTGTACATCGAGATCTTGTATCCCAAGACCCCCTTGTTCTTTAGGGCGGCAAAAAATATTCCATTTTCATAGCTAAGCTTGTTAAGCATGAGTTAATTAAAACTAAACGGCCTCCATAAGATAAATGCTTCCCTTTTCAGGAACTGAGCTTCTTTTTGAACCTATTCTATACTTCTCTCCAACCTTTATTGATTATTACTGATCTTCTTATGATGTATTAGTATGCTGAGATATCTAAAAGGAAACGAACCAAGACCACAGCCAAATAGCTGAGAGTATTGTTCTTGAAAATTTCTCGCTTCTCCATAACAAAAAAACCCCAAAATTAAATTAATTTTGAGCCTTGATAATTGTTCAAAGCACGTACATAACAATAGTTTCATGTTCTTTGCTGGCTCAAAATCATGTCCCATAAAAATAATCGTGTTATCTACATATTGCCATAAAGAAAGTCCCTCATCTAAGGGCTTGTTTAGTTCCTGAAATATTTTACGAAATGCTACTGTAGCACTTTTCGTTGTTATTTGGTAATTAGTGTCCAATCATGGCTTAATAAGGCTTAAAAGATTCGTCTCGTCCATTTTGTCTAAACTGTGTAATTAGTTTTATTTTTTTATCTATATTTAATGCTCCATGCATGTGTCTAAAGATTCGATGTGACGGGGAATCTACTGTTTTTTCGCGAAATATTTTGGAACTAAACAGGGCCTAATTGTGGCGCATGTTAAGTGCATTCTGGCCTTGTTTAGATTCCAGAGTTTGGCCACCAAATTCACTATACAGAATTCCTATTCCCCGTCACATCAAAATACCGGCACATATATGGAGTACTAAATATAGATGAAATAAAAAACTAATTGCACAGTTTTGTTGTACTTTGCGAGACGAACATTTTAAGTCTAATTAATCAATGTTTGGACAATTATTACCAAATAAAAACAAAATTGCTACAGTATAACGTGACACTTACTATGCAAAGTTTGGTTCTAAATTTTGGAATCTAAACATGGCCTCTGACTTCTTCTGAGTCTGCGAGAACTGTCACTTTCCCGGGGGACTGAAAACTGGCGCATGATTTGACATTTACATAGTAGACGACAACAACACGACCTTGAGTCCGCGTCTGCATGCGTGATCAGTCTGATCAGAGTGCGAAGACGACCATATGACTCGCAGCTAACAGCATGCAAGAGCCGCGCGCAAGACTTGGACTCGGCAAGACTAGGACCTGATCTTTCCTGCGTCGTATGTGGTTGGGGTTCAATATCATTGACGCGTGCATGCAGCGTGCTTGCCGGTTGCCGGGGTCCGCTGGGAACAAGTTGTTAGTCTGTGATGAGTCTGTGACCATTGCTTCGAGCCTTCGATGATATGTGACCCCTCCGACAGTCCCAAGGGTTCTCAATATATCTATTTATCATCATAGCTCAGTAGCTCACTAAATTGATGCTAAATGTTGTGTTCGTAAGCATATATATCTTGCCACTATTATTATGAGAATTGCAGACGGATAACGTTTTGGTTGATGGATTTAGGACGTCCCATGTATGCCACTTTGTATATTTTTCTTGTCATTCTCTAACTAGCCCATCAACATGTGGTTCTGCACAGGCTACTAGAAATATCTTACAGGAGGTAAATATTAGAAGTTCACGTTTAGTACCTACTCCATGTGTTTCAAATTATAAGACATTTCGACATTCTAGATACATAGGTTTTATTATGTATCTAGACATAACTTATATCTAGGTGCGTAGCAAAAGCTATGAATCTAGAAAAACTAAAACATTTTATAATTTGGAACAGCGAGAGTATAATACAACAACAACAACAACAACAACAACAACAACAACAACAACAACAACAACAAAGTCTTTTAGTCCTAAACAAGTTGGGGTAGGCTAGAGTTGAAAACCAACATGAGACCCTAGTCACGGTTCAGGCACATCAATAGCTGCTTTCTGTTCATTTTCTAACTCAATACTCATGTATTGTGATGAACTTATCAATTATTCTACATGTTTTTTCTATCTATATATATCCATAGGTTTTCTTTGATGCTTCTGTATGTCATTCATGTGTGTCATTCCTTAGATTAAGTTATGGTGTCTTGTATTGTAACCAATGTCTCACTACATCATGAATCTGAATTTTGACTTTCAAATTTTGATATTCTTAGTTGCTAAAATTTATATATACTTGTTAAGTTAGAAATTCTTCTGCTTATTGTAAGTTTTATTTAGAACTCCTTTGGTATTTTGTTAGAACTAAGGATTTTAGGCCATAGATTTCACTCCTGATTACTATGATGGCATATATGGTCGTTTAAGTCCATACTATGCCACTCAAGATCGATGGCAGAGCTAGCTTGAAGTGAGATCAAGGAAGGGTCAACAATGCTAACTCAAGGAGATATTAATATTTAAGCATAGCAATCACTCTCCATGGAGGCCATGCTCACATTTGGTCTGCATTAACGTTCTCAATTGTTCAAGATATTAAATTTGCTCTATCAAGAATTATACAGGTAGTAGTATTTTTTTTAAAAAAGAGCATGCTTACAATTGTATTATCAATGTAGATATGTCATAATGTTTTAGTTAAAATATACAAATTTATCTAAGTAACAACTTACATAAAATATTATCATGGGTATTTAATATAATTTTAAAATATGTTGTTAATGCCATTGGTATATGAGTCGTTCATTAGTGGAATATTTTCTTATAATTATTGAAACATAGAAATATATATTTATCGCTCGTGCATCTATGTATACTTGATGTACATGATGGCACAAGTATGTTTACTTTAAGCTAGTTTTTTTATATGTCACTAAGCTAGTTTTTTACATGTTAATAGTGATGAAGTGGATGATTGAGCGAAATATATTTGTATATGTGTACTTTATGGTTATTCAACTTTTTCGTTATTCAACTTTTTCGTAATAGTATATATTGATAATTCTAGACATAGATTAAGTTGATATTTTAGTTTATATTTCTTTAATGATGGTAGAAGTTGCAATTTAGATGAAATAATTGGGTTATTGAGATTATCTAATTTAATGGTTGAGTGGGTAATTTAGATGAAGGGTTACTTGAGTGTGTTTCATATTGGTACAGGTGGGTAGTTTAGATATAGATTTATGGGCTAACTTCATGTTGTTTTCTATAATAGTAGAGTGGGTAACTTTTTAGAAAATAAAGTATCCAATGGCTATTGTATTAATAAATAATAATGTTTAGACTTTAGAGTCCACCGAATTGATGCCATATATCTCTATTCTTTTAATAATTTTATAGAATTTATGTTCTTTCTTGTGTGTCTCGTGAGAATTAACACAGAGGCTCCATATTTTGATGTCAATGTCTCTTTTCTGTAATCCATGGTAGACATTTCTCATTTTTATGTACCATATTCCACAATAAATTCCTTCTATAAAGTCTGATTTCTAGAAAAAACAACCCAAAATAACAAATATTTGTACCTTTTAATTTTAGGATAACAAAACAACACAGCATCATCACACATATAAATCATTTGTAAACCATTGCACCGTCGAGGGATCTGATACTTTTGTTTTGAGGGAAACCAGAGCTTCATTAATCATGGACAAGATTACAATCTCTGGCTATGATATCCATGAGACCAGGTGGGGTTATAGGCCACTCCACCACCTGAGAATCACGGGATACCAACCGAGCACATGCATGCGCTAACTTATTACAATTTCTGCTAATGAACCGTAAACTAAAAGCTTCAAAGCTCTGGCTAAGATATCCTCCATCTGTGTTAGGAGGGCTGAGATCTCGGATCGTTGGTATGATCGATTCTCCCATAAACCAGTAAGCACCTGGCAACGGTTTCCAGAATCAGTCATCTCACACCCCGTTCCCGAGCTAGTTTGCATTCCATCGCAGCACGCCAAGGCTTCGGCTGCCAGAGCATTCAGGCAGCACACGTACCATTTAGCTGTGCCACCGCACGTCGAGGGATCAGATACGCAATAAAAAATATATACATATTTATCACATGTAGTTGTCTAAGGTATGATATACTTTATAATGACTAACGCCCTGATTCCAAGTCCATAGCAACTTTCTTCTCAATGCTGAAAGTTTCTGTAGTAATAGCCGAGTTGACCATAGAAGGCTCCCCAAGCAAGCTGTAAAACTCTTCAGAGTTTGCACGCGTGCCCATATGGATGTTGCATGACCTTCCTTAACCTATCAAGCTTTTCTGCAATCTCCTTCATTGACGGCCTATTCGCACCGCTCATCTCCAAGCAACGCTTTGCTAACTCTGCAATCTCCTCCAAACACTCCATATTCTCATTTTTCTTGATTTGATCATCTAGGATGCCCTCAAGCTTGTTTTCCATCATCGTGTGCAAAAACACCATTGCCAGACTCTTTTCATCCTCAGGTCCTTCGAGGTTAAATGCCTTCTTGCGTGTGAGCAATTCAAGGAGAACAACTCCAAAACTGTAGACATCACTCTTATCTGTTAGCTGGCATGTTTGCATGTACTCTGAGTCAAGGTACCCACAAGTTCCTTGGACAAGCGTGACAAACTGTGACTTATCGCTTGGTGCCAAGATAGACGCACCAAAGTCAGAGACTCTAGCCATGTAATCACCATCTAGGAGGATGTTGGTAGATTTCACATCACCGTGGATGATCGGTGGAGATGCACAAGAATGAAGGTAAGCTAAGGCATCTGCAGACTCAAAGGCAATCCTCAAGCGAGTGTCCAAGGAGATGTGTCGGCCATGGTTACGGTGGATGAGATCAAACAATGTTCCATTTGGTACAAACTCGTATACCAGCATGGGAACTTCAACTTCAAGGCAGCAACCGAGGATCTTGACGATGTTCTTGTGATTGATTTGGGATAGGATTAGCATTTCTTTGCCGAATTCTTTCTTTTGTTGCTCATCGATTGTCATGTATCTCTTCACGGCTACTTCAACATTGCTCTTCAAAACTCCCTTATAAACTTTTCCGTGTCCTCCACGGCCAATGACTTGCAGCTCATCAAACCCGTGTGTGGCTTGCTGTAGTTCTTCTTCGGAGAATATTTTGAATGCAACACCTTGTTGTGACTTCATCTCCTCGAACAGCATCATACCACCATGCTGCCGGAAATACTTTTGCTTGATGCGGTGTAGCTTTCGTCTTTCTCGGGTCAAGTATGCACAGGTGGAGAGAATCACAAGAACGACTAGACCAACACTTACACCTGCATGATTATAGATGCAAACTGATTACATCGCATATAATTAACCCTTCCCGGTCAGTCAATCAATCAATCACTAAAATATGCCAAATGCTATCACAAGTGAACCAAAAAGGAGGGAAAACAACAAGAGTAGGATCGGAGGCTTCAATTCCTCGACGGCAAGTTCGCAACCTACCAACAACTGGAGCCACCCAAGCTGACTTTTGGTTTTGCACACATAGGCCATTGATCATACTTTTTCCTTGAGGGCATGAACAAGTGAAACTCCCCGCTGTATATCCCAGAGCACGGGTAAGCAACATTATCCAGACACTCATCAATATCTGAAAATCGCAAGACGTACTCCATGAAGAGGAGAGAAATAAACAGAAAAAGATGTATATATATAGCAGGTACGAAAAATAATCGGCTTGCATTGAACAGGAGGAATTGAAACACCTTTGCATCCGTCGACGATGTACGGGTTGCCTTGGTATCCACCGGAGCACCTACAGTGGTACCCTGCCTCATTGGTGACACAGTCGCTGTTGTTGCTAACACACATCACGCGTAGGTCGCCGTGTCATTTTTTGCTTCTGCACACGAATTCCGTGCAATCCCCCATTCCATCACCACCGGCTTCTGCGAGTTATCCGTGTCATAGAACACCGTCGAGGTAAGATAAGTGGTGCTGAAGTTAAAGGCCGCGGTTTCCATCACTGCGATGTAGTTGCAAGGGTACTTCCTCCATATTTCACTGGTGTTGTAGTACTCGTTGAAGAAACTCGTGTAGTGCCGCACGCCTTTCGGGAGATCTGCCTGGCAGCACCCAGCACCGGAGCATGAGCCGTTCTTGGGTGTTGTGTTGTTGCATGTTGACGAGCAACCGATTATATACTGATGCATATAGATTCAGTGCTTGAGCATGCCATGAAACACACGTATATATACAGAGAAGGGAAAGAACGCGTATTTATGTAGCTACTTACGGAGTCGCTCAGCATGTAAGCGAGACTGTTGCACCCGATGACGATGACCTTGTTATCTTCTGCCGACAAAACATAGGTGGAAACGCTCAATCTTTCGTTGTTGTACAACATCCCCTGGGTGGATTGGTCGTAGCACTGCCGGGAGATCCCGGACTTGAGCCAGGCCTTGCCGTCGGGGACGGAGAACTTGATCACCTCGAAGTCGCCGTGGAACAGCTTGGTGGTGCCGCCCACGGTGGTGCAGTTGAGCAGGAAGCCGTCGTGGATCGAGCACTGCGGCTCCAAGCCGAACGGGTACGGGACCTCGATGTCACCGCACCTTGTTGCGCAGCCGGGGCTCCGTGCGCCTTGGACATCCACTGCGGTGGCGGCGAGAAACCACGCGGCCGCCGGAAGGCAGAGCAGAAGAAACGGAAGCCGTATGAGCTCCATCTCCATATGCTAGTGCATGCACTAGTGCTGTAGTGTGTGCCCCCTGCTCAGATGCAATTTATTTGGGCTTTTGGTGCTTGCGTGCCATAAGGGTTAGAGGCGGATTGACCGACCTTGCTTAGCTTGTGACTACGCCTGTGCTAGAATTAATGTATAATGTAATAAATGTATTTTTGGAATAAAAAGATGGTTGAGAGATGTGACAGGATGGTGCCACTATTCCTGCCGGGGCCTATGTCAGGAATTGGAATGCGACAGGAAATTAGATAACAAATCCTGTCGGTTTATAATTCCTGACGGGAATTTCTGTGGCCGAACTGTTAGGAACTGAAGTTTGACTAGTCAACCAAGAGCTGTCAGGATTCACCGTTAGGAAAAGTTTCCTATCGATCAGCTGTTAGGAAATGATGATCTTTCCTATCAGGAATAATCTTGTCTTTGGCAGTGAGGACGCCCACACGTTTATATATCTTTCAATATAAAGCGTATTTCATATAGTAAAAAGTCAAGTTTTGTAAACTTTGACCAACAATTATGCTAATTATATACAAGATTAGGACATAAATAAAACTTGTAAAGTATGTTGATACTTATCCTTAGCAAATAACTATATATTGTAAGACCTTCTTGCAAGCTCCATCATAAAAACCATAGGTTCAGCCGTTTTAATTTTTTTTACAAAAGCATGGTACTAAGTTGTAATTAGATATTAAAGGATTGCCACCAGGTTTCAACAAACTTCTGAGACATGCTTCTCCTTTAATTCTTACACAACTTAATTTCCATCTTTTTTGCTTGTTTTTACTCCCACATTCCACTCCCAAATCAATGATGATGACTTCATGCATGTTTATTGTCCCAAGAAGTAGTTAATTCAACAAGTTTATTGTCCCAAATCAACGAGGCGACGACCTCACTGGAAGCCAAAGAACTAGGGTGGGGCTGACAGTTGCCATATGGGTGGTGGCACGTCGAAGCAAGACGGGACGGTGGTAGATCCGAGCAAGATTAGGTGGCAGCGGCGGCCCTAGTCCTGGCTTGTAGGGAGCTTGGGTGGCAGCGGCTGCGGTCTGAAGGGAGCTAGGGAGGCCGCGGCTCCGAGTGAGATTGAGCACTTGTGGTGGCAATTCGGAGGGAACTAGGGGTGGCAGTGGCCCAACGTGTAGGGGCATGGACAGCACACGGCGGCCGGTAAGGAATTCAAAAGCGGTCCATATGGAATTTTCCGTTATTATCAAAACAACTAATGAAAATCCAGTCACACAATGACAACTTTCATGTTTGACAAAAATGAAAGCAGTCAAAAACACTATCATAATACAGAAAATGATATCTGTCGATATGGAATTTTACCATACCGCTTTCACCCCTAATGCAAGTAGTAACATCCAAGGATATTGTAGGAAATGTTTGAAACATAAAAATGTCCTAGTTTATGAATGTGGCACCCAAATTAAAATGCGAAGGTGTAGTTACTGCACGTACAATTAATTAAACTTAAAGATACTAATATATTTTATTACAAACTTGGTCAAAGTTAAATAATATATATTGAGGTAGCACCAAGCGTAAACCAATCTATAATTTGGAACACCTGTACTACAAATTTAAGGGCGTTGTTTTTGGTTTTCATGTGACCATTGCCTACTTGGCGCTTGAGTAATAGCGTCAAAAATATGGGTATGCAACGAATATTTCCAAACTAGGGAAATAAAGTGCTAATTTCTTGTTTGTTTTATTTTTGAAAAATCTCGCTTCTGTTTTTTATTCGAGGTAAGAATTTCTTCTTAGTGGTTAACATGAACTTTTGCACTAGTTAGTTTACAAGTGGGGATTCTAGTTATAGCCCAAGCTGCCTGATGGGCCGTAGCTAAGAGGCCCCTTGCTTTATGTCCTTGCGGCCCACAGATTTTTCTTCCTCAACTTTCCTGCTATGCATCATGGTTGGTGGTCGATGGGCTCCGTCAAACTGGATGCAACATTCGAAGCCGAATTTCTACCGCTACTGTTATGGTTAACCTCAAAAAGTTCACATTACCTTTCTCAACTTTTATGAAATTCTGTTTTTCCTTCCTGAACTCTAAAATCGGATAAACCACCTCCCTGAACTTTTAAAACCGTTCAATTTAGCTCCTAGACCGATTATAAGCGGTTTTTGTCTTTTTCCTTTTTATTTATTTTGGCAGAATCTATGAAAAATCATAGTAAATCACAGAAAAATCATTAAAAAAATCCAATTTTGTTATACTCCACATGAGTAGATCTACACAGTGAACATATAATATGGTATGCTTTAGTATAATTTTTTTTGTTTTATCTTTAGATCTATGCTTTTCTATAATTAATTCATAGATGTAGTTTCTACGGTCTAATTGTGGAGAAATTTTTATGGTGGACTAATTATTGTATGCTTGAACTGTAGTAAAGTTTTCATACTCATTGGATCATGTATAATTTAGTTATAGATTTATTTAGGTGTATGCTTGTTAAAAAATATTTATAAATCTATAACTAACTTACTGGCATATATATGGGCAACACCATGTATTGATGTATTCATGTATACTGCTAGCTAGCAGTGATGGATTAAGGATAAAAGTTTAAGGGGGGGGGGCTAAGTTTGAACTATTCAGAAGACACAGAGCTATGATTTTAGCAAAACTAAGGCCTAAACCTCCCCTTTCTACCATCATCTTCAACCTCAAACTCTTCCTAACCTTCTCACATGGCTAAAATTTCAGGAGGGCTCCATGGCGCGGCTGCGGTAGGGGGGTAAACCTTCCCTTTCTGCCATCATCTTCAACCTCAAACTCTTCCTAACCATCTCACATGGCTAAAAATTCAGGAGGGCTCCATGGCGCGGATGCGGTAGGGGGGCTCGAACCCCCGCAACCCCCCCCCCCCCCCTGGCAGAGCCGACCCTGCTATAGCTAGTACAAGTCTAGAACAAACCATATCAAGGAAGAACTAGTTACCATAAGAAAGGAACAACGTGTAAAGCTGTCACTCCATCTTTTCAGCTGGAAATAAGTGCACATACGTACCGATTCAGAATATTCATTGGTGAAAAATTGCAACCATGAAAAAAAGATGGTGCTGCTTTTGCGTATGTGCAGTTCTTGGCATCGTCATCGTAGCTGACTTGGCATCGATCAGCAGAGCAGTTCTTGGCATGCACTTTTTTTCTACTTGCACAAACATGCATGGTGGTAGAAATCAATGCATCACATTCCCATCACAAACATAGCACTATACTGAATTCGGGCATAATTAGCTTGTAGAAGTAGATAGAAATAGAAAAAAGAGAGAACACAGGTTACTTTTCTTGAACTTTTCTACAATTTCGGAAAGAAAAAGTGCACAAGAGAATTAGTTGCACTAGCTGCATGTCTTATGCGTCTACTACATATATGGTCAGTGGCGGATCTAGGATAAAAGTTTTGGGGGTCAAAGTTCAAACCGTTCAGAAGACACGAAGCTATGATTTTAGTAAAACTAAGGCCTAAACCTCCTCTTCCTGTCATCGTCTTTAATCTCAAACTCCTCCTAACCTCTACCATGGCTAAAATTTCAAGGAGGGAGGCCACCACCCAAGCCCCGGTGGCAGATCCGCCCTTGTATACGGTTAAGCTACTATATATTGCTAACCGATTATATTACTCCATACTAGGGAGAGTACAAAATTGAATTTGCACCATCTACATCATGCATATGCTGTTAGAGTGGGATTTTTGGGTCAAACAAATTAACTATTGTGAAAAGGAAGTTTGCACCATAATATATAATAGCATCATTCGGTCAGGAACCATATGTGGTAAAACAATATCATGGGCAACTTTTTTAGTTAGGTCCCTAGTTTAGCACACATGGTCACTGGCCCATCACTATAAGGTGTGCAAATTTAGGATCTGGACGTGGTGCACGTAAAAGTAAATAATTTTTCAACCTCCAAATTGCATGCCGGTCTGGTTTCCAATCTTGAACTACAGAATCGGGTAATATGTACCCTTTAACTATCAAAACTAGACAAATTTGGTCATATAAAACTTATAAATTATTTATTTTTAATTACATCAGAAAAAATGATGCTAGGTACTAGTGTTCTTCTAAAATTGTATCTATCTGTTGGTGCTATATTTAGAGTTATTGGAACCTTATTCATGTAATAAATAATGAGCATAAGTATGAGAAATAAAACAATAGGAACAAAAATAAATTAGTTTTAAATAACTATATATACATCATAAACATATAGTAGGTAACATTTTTAGGAAAATTTATTCTAATTTTATATATTCCTTTAAATGTACTATTTATAAATTTTTAGAAAGTAAACTAGATTTTTATTACAGATGATATTGATACTATAAAACTATAAGTAAATTCAGAAATTGCTAACTACAAAACTATAGATGATATTGATAACTACAAATTTTTGTAGATCATGCATCTATCTTTAGAGATCCAACCTAGGAGGGACTAGGTGGTTTTTATTAAGAAGAGAAATAGACACCCAAATTCAGTCCAAGAGAGGACTTGAACCTGAGTGGTTAGGTGCATTGCCACACCTCTCACCCAATCAGTTGAGCTAGGCTCATTTCCTAGATCATGTCACTATCTAAGATTGTTTGACAACTTTAAATTTTAAATCTCAAAATCTTAGAGTATAAATCGAATTTTGGGACTCTAAAAAGTTTAAAATAAAAACTTCGTCGCCTACAAAGTTGTATATCTTAGAGCATCTGTTGTTACAAGTAATTAAGAGCGCGTTGTTGCTTTCCCGACTTGGCCTGGCTCGCTCCGACGAAACATGCTCTCATGGGCTAGGCTGTACAGCTGCAGTACCAGTTTGTTTGGTTCATGTACTCTCCAACCAGGCTAGGAAGAGATGACGTTTGGTTGCCCGCAGCCCACAGCTCTGTCTCTCTCACGTAGCATGCATCCGTGTGCGTTCACCGGCATCGAGCGAGCCTGGCCGGCGGACTCGTTTTGCATCGGGGCGGACCTGGCTGGAGGGCTGGTTCAGGCATCCAATCATGCGATCACTGTCACTGCATTCCTGGTTGCGCGGGATGCAGCGAACCAAACGCTCCCTAATGGTAACAGTAGTCGCTAGCTACCGCACGTACGGACTGGACCGCATGCAGAAGATGACACTTTTGTAGCTGCAGGCTTTCAGCTGGGCAGGGGACACTGCACGTCTAAACAACAGGTGCCGTGCAAGCGTGGTGATTGGTCTATTTTTTAATTAGCTGCGCACGTTAGGCCACGTTTAGTTTTCAATTTTTTTAAAAAAGTACTATAGCACTTTTCATTTGTATTGGATAAACTTTGTCCAATCATGAATTAACTAGGCTTAAAAGATTTATCTCGACATTTACAGACAAACTGTGTAATTAGTTTTTTACCTACATTTAATGCTTCATACATGTGTCGGCGTATGCGATATGACAGGAAATCTTGAAAACTTTTTGCATTTTGGAGTGAACTAAACAAAGCCTTAGTTAAGTTGGACGTGCGACCCATAGAGCAATAAATGAAGTCACGTTCTTACAAACCGGGGGATCGACATCTTCACCAGTTTTTACTCGGAATCTAGATTTTAGAAATTAGAGGCAAAAACTGTTTCTTTAAAATCTAAAACCATTCCAAAAAAGGGTCTTAACACGACTGAAATAGCCCAATCAAACACTCAAACAAGCAGCTTAATTAACGGTAGCAGTAGTCGCTGCTAGCTACTGCTACTCCCTCAGTCCCAAATTATATGTCATTTTTTTATTTCTGTGCCACAAGTTTGACTCGATTTATAGAAAACTCGTACAATATTTGTATTTCTAAATAAATTTATTAAAAAACTAGATTTAAAGATTTTTTTCCAATAATACCAATTATATACTATATGTTTTAATATATATTTTGTTGTTTCTCGAGGTTTGAAAACAACAGATATTTTGAGGAGTACTACTCGCTAGCTGCACGTAACGACAACATGCATGGAGTGGACCGCATGCAGAAGATGACAAGATCGATCGGGCAGTTAACTTTTGTAGCTGCAGCCTGCTGTCAGCTGGGCAGGGGACACTTTACAACAGGCTCCGTGCGTGGTGATCGATCTTCTTGGAACCTCTGTTATTAATTATTAATAATTTTTAGTGCCCATCGATCAGTCCGATCACTGCTTTTTTAAACAAGAGCTACTAAAAAAAGGCACGTACTACACCACACAAAGGGCGCGCGGCATAGTGGGGCCGTGTTTAGTTGGCTTGATTTGGGCCCTCCAAATTCTATACAGTAGATTTTTTTACACTGTAGTATTTCGTTTGTATTTGTGAATTTTTGTCCAAACATTGACTAATTAGGCTCAAAAGATTCGTCTCGCAAAGTACAACTAAACTGTGTAATTAGTTTTTTGATTTCATCTACATTTAGTACTCCATGCATGTGCCGGCATTTTAATGTGATGGGGAATCTTCTTTTTGCATAGTGAAATTTGGGGAAAAATTTGGGATCTAAACAAAAACAGGGCCTGGCGTAACTTTAGCCAGCGCGCGGATGCATGCATGCATGGACATGAACAAACTCCTTGGCTCCTTGCTTGTCTTGTCTAGCTGCAGTGTTGCTTGCTATTAATTGTTAATTAGATGGGCACGTTAATTAACATGACTCACCGTGTCCGTGCATGCATGCATGTATGTTTGCTAGCTTGGAAGGGGAACGAACGCAACAAACTAAGCTCAAGCTCGCGTGTGCCGCGCGCCATACGTGTCGTCTAAGTATTGACACGTGTGTTGCATTGTGGTTGGTCTAGTAAGGCCCTCCACAATGTATGGCCTGAGTGTTGCCTAAAAAAAGAGAGAGAAGAATCTGACACCGCTCTCCCCACTGCAGCCAGCGAAGTCAACTCTCAGTGACGCCAAGAAAACTAGGAGCGGAGAACGTAGTTGCGCCGCTGCCTGAAACATAAAAAACTAATTTTTCTGGCTTACTGCATCATCCAAGCCTATGTAAATGTTGTTGTGATGTACTGTGCAGATGAAGGGAAAAGTTGTGTTACTTTATTCACGTGGGTACTAGTACGGCTAGGGGGACTAGTGCCATGTTTTCGCACACACGGCAGCCCAGGAAGAGTGGTGCCAGAATTCACCGTGTGTCAGATAGGAACAGTAGTAGGCAACACTCACGTTGTGGAAGGCCTAAGTAGTACACGACGTAAACTACAAGTTGTTTTAAGAACTTCTTAAATAGTCAATTTTCTTCAATTTTAACCAAATTTAAATAAAGATTCATGGTCCTCGTGTACAAAGTCAAACATGATTCGCTATAGACACCGCATGAAATATATTCCAATAATACATTAATTTATTCTAATAATGCGTTCATATAATTTGGTTAATTAATTCTAACCAAATTATTGTAAATTGTTTTAGCTAGCTTCATCCTCATCAAATTTATTTAATTTTAACCAAGTTTCTTTAAAAAAGGTGCATGACCGTCTACAAAGTCAAATAAGATTCACGCTAGATACACCATAAAATATATTTCAATATATAATACATTTTATTTAATATCATAGGTTAAAATATATATATTTTTAAACTAGATAAATTTGATTTCAAACAAAATTGAATCGACTCACGATTTGAAATGGAGCGATACAACGTACTACTATATGATCAGTACCCGCTTCTTTGATTCGTTTGTGTATAGTCATGGCCAGATACATGCATGCATGTGTAGTTAAGTTGTACGTGTACCGATCGGTCGAGACGCGGATCGAAAGATATGGACCATATCGAATCTGCAGCACGCTTGACTAAGGACAGTAGTACTATATAACATGAAAATGTGTAGCCACCCAGCCCAATTTTCCATGCAAGCTAGCTTCGGTATTTTATCCGATCCCGTATATCTATATCCTTGTAGACCTAACTTAGTGCATGCATGATGGTTCGTTATAAGGTAATCCGAGGAATTTGAAACAAGAGGAGGGATGTCGTATTAGCTTTATCTTAAGCCCAACATTTATATCTTTGACCATAAATTTGAAAAAAAAATTATATAGCTTCATGATATAAGATTTATATTTTTAGATTAACTATAAGAAATATTGTCATATTTTTTGTAATGAAACAGAAACACCACACTTGGTGTGGAATTTATCTACCTGGATTCAATTCCATCACTTAGCATCACTAGACACTAGTCATCACATTGTTCTATATTTATTCCTATTTATGCCTTGAGTGTAAAATGAGGGGAACGAGATAACCCATCCAGGGTCTCTCGGTACATGTTATATAGGCAGAGAACAGCCCCCTGCGTGGCCTTACAATATGGAGGTTGTTACAACAATATATGCATGAGTTAATCTATCTAATCTACAACTAACACATGCTCAACAACTTGAGCCGTGCCTATGCCCAACAACCTGCCGCATGGCAAGATACAATGCACCTAGTCATAACAACTATTCTTAACATCCCCCCTCAACCTCAGCCACTAACAAGGTTGAGGTTGATTCTGAAACTCTTCATTCGAGACACCGAAATAGGCTTCGTAAATCCGTCAGCAAGCTGATCATCAGTATGAATGTATCGGATGTCAAGAAGCCTCTGAGCAACTCGTTCTCGGACAAAATGAAAATCAATCTCTATGTGTTTGGTGCGCGCATGAAATACTGGATTTGCCGAAAGATACGTAGCCCCGATGTTATCACACCATAATCTCCCCACCGATTGATGTGGAATCTGAAGTTCACATAACAACTGCTGAATCCACATCAGCTCAGCCGTGGCATTTGCCAAGGCTTTATATTCAGCCTCAGTACTCGAGCGAGAGACCGTGGGCTGCTTTCTGGCACTCCAAGAGATCAAGTTCAGACCAAGAAAAACAGCAAAGCCACCGGTCGACCGCCTGTCATCGACACACCCAGCCCAGTCAGCATCAGAGAAAGCACTGACAACCATGGAGTCTGATGGTCGAAACTTGAGTCCCAAGTTGAGTGTACCATTAATATACCGAAGGATACGCTTAACAGCACTGAGATGCACTGTAGTGGGAGAATGTAAATATTGGCACACCTTGTTGACCGCATATGAAATGTCTGGTCTAGTCAAAGTGAGATATTGCAACGCGCCAACCAAACTCCTGTATTTAGTGGAGTCATCTGGCCCAAGTCTAGATCCCTGTGTCACGCTTAGCTTCTCAGTAACCGACATAGGTGTATCAACAGATTTGCTTTTATCCATACCAGACCGTTTCAAGATGTCCTTGGCATACTGAGTTTGTGACATTATAAGAGCATCACTGGACCGTTTAATCTCGATGCCAAGGAAGTAATGAAGATTACCAAGATCTTTCAAAGCAAACTGTTGTTCAAGATCCCGTAGTAATGCCTGTGTCGCTGCATCGGAGGAGCTAGCCACCACAATGTCATCAACATATATAAGGACAAACATAGTATGACTGCTGTTGTGATAGTAAAAGAGAGATGTGTCACCTTTGGACGGTGTGAACCCCAGTTTAACTAACTGACTACACAACCGGGCATACCAGGCACGTGGAGCCTGTTTAAGACCATATATAGCCTTGTCCAATTTACACACATAATGTGGATGAACACTATCTTTGTATCCCAGAGGTTGATGCATATACACTTCTTCCTCAAGAATCCCATGCAAGAAGGCGTTCTGAACATCCAGTTGCCGCAAAGACCAACCTTTTGATACAGCCAAAGATAAGATCAAACGAATGGTAGCAGCTTTTACGACTGGACTAAATGTATCCTCATAATCCAAGCCATAGCGTTGCTTATATCCCTTGGCCACTAGACGTGCCTTATACCGATCAATGCTTCCATCTGCTTTCCTTTTCACCTTGTACACCCATTTACAGTCTATAATATTTTTGCCCTTTGGAGGAGGCACCAAACGCCATGTGTTGTTCTTGAGCAAGGCTGAATACTCGGTGTTCATGGCATGTACCCATCTATCATCTAGGAGAGCATCATTGACCGAGAATGGTTCTTCTGCAGCTGCAACAGTTGACATGCCCCAACGAACAGTACCATCAGAATATATTTTTGGCTTGGTTATACCTCGTTGGAGACGTGTAGTTGGACGACTATCGGCGACAACAGCAGCAGAAGAAGGAGAAGCTGTAGCCGTCGACACAGGCACACCAGAGCTCGCAGCCACAGAATCCGTAGAAGATCCGGCAAGCAGATTTGGTGGAGCCCCGTCGCCAACACCGGGATCCAGCTGCGGAGAGAAAGCAGGCGCTGAAGACGACGGAGCGGTTGATGAAGGCGCAGAAGATCCGGAGAGCCGAGCGGCTGCGGGTGACAGCGCCGACAGAACCGGCTCGGCTGCCTCAGACGCCGATCCCGAAACCGATTGCGGTACCGACCCGTGCGCAGAGACAGGTGAAGCTTCCGACGGATCAACCTCGAACGGCGGTGCGTCGTTGGACTGTAGTGCCGGGATCACAGCATGAAGTCCGTTTTCATCACCAGAAGCACCATTTTGCACCAAATTTGAACCTGAAAAATTCAGCACTGCAGGAGAACTAGAAGAAGCATTAGTAGGCATAGCATTGAACGATGATTGATCACGGAGTAATGCATCCCCAAAAGAAGACGACGGATTTTTAAGAATGTCGGGTAAGAGATCAACGTCAGCCCGGAGACGGGCACCGGCGTTTGGGTGGAGTTGAGAGAAAGGAAACACATGTTCATCAAACACCACATCACGAGAAATGTAGACACGACCAACAGATGGATCAAGGCACTTAAAGCCTTTGTGCTGATTGCTGTAGCCAAGGAAGACACAACGTTTTGAGCGAAAATCTAGCTTCTTCGAATTATAAGGCCGAAGATTAGGCCATACGGCGCAGCCAAAAGACCGTAGATGGGAATAATCAGGAGAGTGACCATGAAGGCGCTCATAGGGGGTCTCATTGTGAATAATCTTTGAAGGAAGACGATTGATGAGATAAACGGTAGTGAGGAATGCTTCATCCCAAAATTTTAACGGCATTGCGGCATGGGCCAAAAGGGACAAGCCTACTTCAACAATGTGTCTATGCTTGCGCTCGGCCGCCCCATTCTGTTGATGGGCATGAGGACAGGAAACATGATGAAGAATACCAAGGCGTTGGAAAAAGGAATTTAGGGTTTGGTACTCTCCTCCCCAATCGGATTGCACAGCTAGAATTTTACAATCAAATTGACGTTCAACCATGGTTTGAAAGTCACGAAAACATTGAAACACTTCGGACTTTTGTTTTAAAAGATAAATCCAAGTGAACTTGCTATAATCATCAATGAAGCTTACATAGTAATTATGCCGGCCAACAGAGGTAGGAGCCGGTCCCCAAACATCCGAGAAAACAAGTTCAAAAGGACGCAAAGAAACACTAGACGACTTAGGATAGGGCAGCTGATGGCTTTTGCCCTTTTGACACGAATCACAAATAGAATTATTTCTAGAATCTTTAACAAAAGATAACTTGTGGCGGCTAAGGATCTGTTCTACGACATGGGAGGAAGCATGACCCAGCCTATGATGCCACACGGACACAGTGGGCTTGTAGACGCCAAGCACTTCTTTATTGAATTGAGACTTGGACTCTGATTTCAATGGATAGAGACCCCCTTCGCAAGGACCCTTAAGAAGCATCCTCCCCGTGGCCTGCTCCTTGATAACAAAATAATCCGGATGAAACTCAAGAAAAGCATGATTATCACGTGCAAGGCGATTAACAGAAAGTAGATTTTTACTAGTATAAGGAACATGAAGAATGTTTTTCAGATGAATGGGACGAATTGGGGTATGCAAAACACTGTGACCAACATGATCAATAGCCATACCTGTCCCGCTAGCAGTATGCACTTGATCACCTCCCTGGTACTTGCCCCGGACGGAGAGCTTATCAAGCTCACTGGTGATATGGTCCGTTGCCCCCGAGTCCACATACCAGTTGGTGTCAATGCCGTAGGACGACGTCTGCGCGGAGGAGACGCTCTTCTGTGGCGGACCAGTCACCGATGCATCAAAACGTTTGAAGCACCGGTGGCCCATGTGTCCCTCCTTGCCACAGATCTGACAGAAAACACCGTGCAGGAAATTGCGGCCACGTTCGCCGCCGTTGCGGCCACCATTGCGACCACCTCCACCACGGATAAATCCTCCACGGCCGCCGCCACCACGGCCACCACGGGAGGTATTGTTGGAGAAGTTACCGCCACCACCGCGACCACCCTTGGTAGCAACGTTGACGGAGGAGTGAGACCCACCATCACGGATCTCACGACGCTGTTCGTGACTGACAAGTTGCACCTGGAGCTCTTGAAGGGAGATCGGTTCAACACGATTGGACACAGAGGTCACAACCGGGTCAAACTCCTCGCCCAAGCCCATGAGGATGTAGGAGGCGATCTCGTCGTCGTCCATCTTCTTGCCGGCCGACACCATCTCGTCAGCCAGGCCTTTCATCTTGGTGAAGTATTCCGCCACCGTGGATGACCCTTTGGTCGTCGTGGCGAGCGCTATGCGCGTAGACATGATCCGCGCACGCGACTGAGAAGCTTGCAACTCTTGGATCTTGGTCCAGAGTTCAGCCGCCGTTGTTGCAGACGCAACTTGAGAGAACACGTCCTTGGACAGGGAGGAGAAAAGGTAGCTGCGAACCTGACTGTCCTTGGCATACCACTTCTCATGCTCCGGATTGATGATCGGATCCGCCTTCTTCCCGGTGGGATCAGCAGGAGCCGCGACATCCAAAAACTCCGGTGGAGGCTTGGCGGTGGGCTTAGTGAAGCTCCAAAGTTGGGCGCCTTGAAGGGTCGCCGTGACCTGAGCCAGCCACATGGTGTAGTTCCCACGAGTTAGCTTTTCCGTCACCGGTGGAAGAAAGCCAACGAAAAAAGCAGCAGCGGCGTCAGACGAAGAAGCCGCCATGATGGATCTAAACCGTGAGGTGTTCTAGGCTCTAGATACCATGTAAAAATGAGGGGAACGAGATAACCCATCCAGGGTCTCTCGGTACATGTTATATAGGCAGAGAACAGCCCCCTGCGTGGCCTTACAATATGGAGGTTGTTACAACAATATATGCATGAGTTAATCTATCTAATCTACAACTAACACATGCTCAACAACTTGAGCCGTGCCTATGCCCAACAACCTGCCGCATGGCAAGATACAATGCACCTAGTCATAACAACTATTCTTAACATTGAGACCATTATAAGTTTTCATATCCTCGAGGTGGGGCACGCCCTCAACACATTCACACACCTTTTGCACAATGTACATAAGTACTGTATTTGGCTTGTTCCGATCTCATGCAAATTGAGATCCAAATATGACCTAAGAGTATATTCTTTCCGTCCCACAAAAAATATCATTTTTATTTCCAAAAGAATCAAACAACTTTAACTTTGATCAGATATATTTTAAATATTAATATTTATGATGCATAATTCGTATGATTTGATAAATGGATGAATGTATTTTTTATAATAAACTTATTTGAAGATAAAAATATTGCTAGTATTTTATACAAATCTAATTAAATTTAAAAAAGTTTGATCAGAACAAACCTCGTGGTGACGTTCTTTTGGGACGGAGGGAGTATATCACAGTGAAATCCTTACCAAACCTGAAAAAGTGAGGACCTATGAGATGAGGACAAAAGGGACGGAGGGAGTATATCACAGTGAAATCCTTAACTGAAAAAAAAGAAGCGACCCAGCCTGTGGTTGACTCAGAGGCCATAACTTCACTCTCACGCCATCTCCGATCCACTATCTCAGGCTTCCTTCCTTTGTTGCCGATCATGATCAACCGAGAACAAACTTTGCATATTACAGCGCATAACTTTACTCTCCCGTCTACACACCATTTCCGAATTCCGGTCCCTCTATACCAAGCTTCCTTTGCTGTGTGCATTGCTTTATTTTTGCCGACCATATCAATTTGTCAGCTGAGAATAACTTTGCGTATATGCTGTGTGCATGATGAAGTGACGTAATCAAAGTGGACGGAGCATTATATTGACAAGTCGGTATGCGGTGTGGGGTGGCCAAGAATCAATTCTTCTTCCACCCAAATGCGCTGAATAATGCCTATGAATTACCAGCTACTACTCAGGCTGTATATTCGCAGAGCGCGGCGAGGCCACATGCAGTCCGCCGTCTCTGCCGCGTCCGCGCAGGCGCAGCCACCCACGCACCCCTAGCTCCCACATGCCATTCGGCTGGTATAAATCCCCCCACGTCTCCTCTCACCACCTCCAGCTCCAACCAAGCAATAAAACCCCAAGAAGCAGAGCAGCACACAGCCTAGGACTAGGACGTCCAAGCAGAGGAGAGCAATAGCAATGGCCAAGGTCCACCCCAACGCCGCCGCCGTCGCGGCAGAGCCTGCCACACCCACCCCCATCTCCACCCAAGCTGCTGCGGACCAAGAACCTGAACCACCCACGGTGCTGACGGTGTGGCGCAAGTCGCTGCTCTTCAACTGCGACGGCTTCACCGTCTACGACGCCAACGGCGACCTCGCCTTCCGCGTCGACTCCTACGCCGCCTCCCGCAGGCGCCACGCCGAGGTCGTGCTCATGGACGCCGCGGGGGCGCCGCTCCTCACCGTCCGCCGCAAGAGGCTCAGCCTGGCCGAGCGCTGGGTCATCTACGACGGCGCCGACGCAGCCGGCACCACGCCGCCGCCTCGCCCTCTCCTCTCCGTCCAGCGCCACGTCGGTCTCCGCGCCTCCAGCGGCAAGACACTGGCGCACGTCGTCGCCGCGTCCTCGTCTGCTGGCGATGGTGAGGCGTTCGTGGTCGAGGGCTCGTACGGCCGCCGGGCCTGCGCCGTGCGCGACGCGCGCGGTGACGTCGTGGCCGAGGTGCGGCGCAAGGAGGCCGTGGGTGACGACGTGTTCAGGCTCGTGGTGAGTCCCCGCTTCGGCGCGCCGCTCGCCATGGGGCTCGTCATCGCCCTCGACGAGATGTTCGGCTCCCGCGGCTCGGCGCGCTCGTGGCTGCGCAGCGCGTGCTAGAATAGCCACTAGTACAGTTAATAGAAGCCAAGGGAGCCCACATGTCAGTGTCAGGGCAAGTCTCTATCCTAGTACTGTGCAGTGTATAGTGTAGACCTATCTAGTCTCTACACACAGATGAGGAGGCCCTGGCCCCAGTTGTCAGCGTCAGCAGAGTTTTATAGTGCAGGCTGCAGCTGGGCCAACCCAAAGTATGCCGTATCAGATTCATTCGGCAAATATGTGAAAGAGTCAATTCTCTATCTATGCTATATACTGTATATATCGGAAATCTGTAGTTAGGTCGTCCGATTGTCCGCACACCAACGTTGGTGGGCCTCGACGTCCGCCCGAACAGTCCAACACTGTTATTCCATGTGCACAACGTTGCTCCACAACATTTCTGAATATCTCCACTCACTTTCCTTTCAAATCGCCGCCGTGACCGCACCCATTCTTGAATCACTGCCGCTCTCCAGAACGACCGCGCTGCCTTGCCGCAACGCCGCCGCACCGTGGCGCGGCCAAGGGCCTTCCTCTCTACCGCGCCCGAGCGCCACTGCTCGCCTCGCTCGTTGCGGCCATGGCGTGCAAAGCGCCACCACCACCCCAGCGCTAGCAGGAGGAGGTCGTCGGCCATTGCTCTTGACGTCCCCTTAAAATCCGAGTTTGCTGTCTACCGTAGTCCCCCACTAGGTAGGCCATGGCCACTGGCGACGCCGTCTTTGAAGTGTTTCAAGCATTTCTGACTTATGTTTCAAGTGTTTCATCTGGATGTTGCAAAAATATATATGAGATTTTTCATATGTTGCAATGACAATTATGCATGTTTCAAGCCTATGTTCAAAGTGTTTCAGTTGTTTTAGGCATATGTTTCAAATTCTTTAGCAAAAAAAAAGATGTATGTTTCAAGTGTTTTTATCTAGATGTTGCATATGTTACTATGGCTGCACACACATGTTTCAAGTGTTTGTTTTCATGTGTTTTAGATGTTTCAGACTTATGTTGTAAAAGTGGATCAGAATGTTGCATATGTTGCTATGACAATACAAGCATGTTTCAAGAGCATATTTCAGATGTTTTATCTGTTTTAGTTGTATATTGCAAATGTTTCATCTTTATGTTTCAAAAGTAGACTGGGGTGTTGCCTATGTTGCAATGCATGCCGGTGGCTGGCGAATAGTGGCCTGCCGCAGCCGGCGTGATTCACGTGTGGGTGCGGGATGCGCGCGGCAGGCCTGGTGCTGCTGTTAGGGCGCCGCCGTGGTTTACGTGCGGGCATAGGGGCGCGGTTCTAGATGTTGGCGCGCGATGCAAGCGGGCGTGGGGAGTGGGATGAGATGCGGGCGTGGGGAGCGAGATGTGATGCAGGAGGGCGTCTGTTGTAGGCGTGGAACTTTGGACAGACGGAGGCTGGCCCCGGAGAGGGATTTGGCGCGGGGCAAAGGGAGTTGCGTGCGTTGGGCGTAGGTGTGGGAGCTGCGTCTGGACGTGCTACTAGGACCGGACGTCCAGGTGCCAGTGCCTCCGTATATATATTCGCGTGCTTACATGTAGCAATTTTATGATGAATCAGGAACTAGACTAGGTATTTTTTTTATAAAAATATGAAATAGCTTTCATATTTTTTCCTAAAATCATGCTCTACCTTTTTGTCTCTTGCTTAGAATAATAAGGTCTCCTAAAATTTGAAAATTGGCCAAATATAAAACGAAGCATACAAACCAAGACAAAGCCTTGCGGACTGTAGCGTGGACCACCATGCAACCTCTCGTGCAAACTAAAAAAAAACATTTTTCTCAGCAACAATATCATGCTTAACCATCGAGAAGTACACGAGAAATTCCAAGTAACAGAAGCAGCCAAAAACGTTTTCCGCACCCTCAACACCTTTACGAAATGGTTTGTGCTAATGGGTCATTTAGGGACGGACATTTTTACTCGATCGCCTCTCTTGCTGGGTTACCCTTGATCGGCACGTGTCTTTATTTCTAGAAGTGGCGCCCTTATGCGTCTTTATTAATAATGTAGTAAGCATTTATCTCCTAAAATCGAATCTGTGGTAGTGACCGTGATTGTGCAACACGGAAGAAGATTAAGTAACACAACACACACATGCATAGATGTGTTTAGCTATCTTAACTAACCCTGCTTGAATGTCTTTGGCGATCGATTTGCCAGGAACACGTCACTAACTCTGAAAAAAAAAACTGCGCGCTGGGATGGCCATATGGGCCTGGACTGCCTTTATATACTGTGATGTGACGGCTAGCATATCCTCACAGTGGTTAGGTGGTTGCATGCTGTGTGTCTGTGCCTGTCTACTGCTTGGTTAGGTAGGTATCTCCTGGAACCTCGATCTGTTGTACAGTAGTACGGAGTAAGTGCGCATCTGTTCGATCATGATCACTACAGAGAAAAAAGAGCGCGCGCACACAAAACGCACTTATTATATATATATAGTCGCGTACAGTTTAGCCAACACACGCATGCATGAACATGAACAAGGTCCGGTCCTTGCTTGTCTAGCTAGCTGCAGTGTTGTTAGCTGGCCGGGCAGGTTAACATCACTAACCGTGCATGTTTGCTTGCAAGGGAACAATAAACGCAACAAAGCTCTCGCATGTGCCGCCGCCGGGTCTAAGTTTGGTGTCTGGACACGTGTGTGTCATTTATCTAGTAACTAGCAGAAAGCGTACAATATTAATATACGGTCTGCAGCGACTTGTTCGATCGATTCGATGTACCTATCTAGCTGGGCGATGGAGCCAACCATGCAAGGAATGGATCGGAGGGACTAGCTACTTCTTAGCTATGATATATAGCCTGAAAATGTGTAGCCACCCTTCCCAACTCCTATGCAATGCTAAGCTTTGCTTATTGTATTCTACCCGATCGGGTGCCGGCCGGCCGTGTATCCATCAATGATCCATTCATCGACGATGGATCTCAAGCTGCATGTGTGTGGTACTCATCACACCCTTTTCTTTTGGTGCAATTAAATTCTTGCATCAAAGGTCACAGTATATGTCCAACAACTTTTTTGGCATCTAAGCATGCTGCATGCTCTTGAGCTCTTGAATCTACCAAAAAAGTTGTCGCATGCTTTTCTTCACGTACATCCCGGTTCTACTTCTCTCTCCACTGCGTAGGCATTGCCCCCAAGAACCTTCACCGCTTCTAGTTTTGCTAGCTCTGATATTACTATTTACAACGTGTGAAAGTGTGATAATTAAACTCTATGTCCTTTTATAGCTTCACTCGAAAAGAACATTGCGGATGGCCTTAGGTAGCCAAAGCCAAAGTAATTAAGCATTTTTTTTTGCATGTAGAGCATGTTACGTCGATGGATCCATTAATTCCACTCGTGATCAAGGTTAGATCTGAAAAATATATAGTACCTACCTAGTTTAAGTACAAAAGGAAGAAATCGCTGACAAATAAATAAAACAATACCAATAAGACTCAATATAGGTCGCCAATAATACCTAATAGATTTCATTTCCTATGTCCTCATGATTCAAAGATGTCTTCCAACATCCAAACCACCAACAAAACCTTGAATCAAGCACACAGCCTTGACCCCCGCATCAGCTTCCATGTTGATGCTGGCGCCGTCTTTAATTTGACGATGTCCCTCATCGGGATAACCCTAGCCATGTAGTCGTCATAGTCAGCTGCAAGCCTTGTAGTCCCATGCCATCATTGTTGCAAGCACCATTTGTTGATGTAGTTTCTCACAGCATTTGCCGTTGCCATATGCAGAGCCAACCTCTACGGCTCGCTACTAGCAGCTATCCTAACAAATTAAGCACGCGATAACATGCGGATGCCTACCTAGTTCAAAATTGTCGATGGCACCACCACTTGTGTGTGTGGCCACCAGCGGCATCACCGGGCCATCGTGTGGTCTCGGCACCTCCTCGTCCTCCAATGCTGCTGCTGCAACATTCTTCAATGCTGCCATAGCCATTGTACCCAAAACAAATGGATCGAAAGCCAATTCATCGGATCTTGGCGAGTATCTGGCCAGCCACACAGTTGCCACCTTGCCGGTCACCGGAGACCACGCGCACGATAGAGGGAGCAGGAGCAGGCCCTCCCCAAATGGAAGGCCAGCCGTGAAGGCCCCGACGTCAATCCACGCCGTACTTTAGTTGTGGTACAGTATCTTACACGAATGTTGACCGCCGCAACTGTGATAGGTCATAATTTTTCTCAGCATCTTGTCTTACATGTCACAAACCCATTTGTGACTGTGACAATCTTGAGCCCGCATCCCAAATCCTTATCAAACCTAAAGGTCATGACCTAATGAGATCACAAACAGCAAAAAGATAGATCTAACTGAACTGGAACAAGCACAACATGGGGCGCCGGATGACCCTGTAATTGATACGGAATGAAACAGCTTACTCGATCTCCCCCACAACGCTATTTCGGTTACGTCATAGCTTTCTTTTGTTAGATTGCTTTATTTTTGCCGACCATTATCAACTGCGAATTGTATGCTGAGTGCATGATGAAGTGACGAAACAAAAGTGGACCATATTATTGACAAGTCGGTATGCGGTGCAGGGTGGCCAAGAATCAATTCTTCTTCCACCGAAATGCTAGCTGAATGCCTAAGAATTACCAGCTCGATATGTTCGGGCAGTGGCACACTGGCACCCAGTAGGCCGGCCTCCCACATCCACATGCCATTCGCCGTCTCCGCCGCGTCCGCGCAAGCCCAGCCACCCACGCCACTCATCTTCTGGTATAAATTCCCCCACGTCTCCTCTCTGCACCTCCAAGCTCCAACCAAGAAATCCCAAGTCCCAACAAGCACAAGCAGAGCAGCACAGGCTAGGACGATCAGGAGAGGTCCAAGCAGAAACAGAGGAGAGCAATAGTAGTAATGGCCAAGGTGCACCCTAACGCCGCCATCGCGACAGAGCTCGCCCCACCCACCACTACCCCCACCACCACCCGAGCAGCTGCGGACCAAGAAGCGGAACCGCCGACGGTCTGCTGACGGTGTGGCGCAAGTCGCTGCTCTTCAACTGCGACGGCTTCACCGTCTACGACGCCAACGGCGACCTCGCCTTCCGCGTCGACTCCTACGCCGCCTCCGGCCGCAGGTGGAGCAAGGTCGTGCTCATGGATGCCGCGGGGTCGCCGCTCCTCACCGTCCGCCGCAAGAGGCTCAGCCTGGCGGAGCGCTGGCTCATCTACGACGCCGCAGCTAGCAGCAGCAGCAGGCCGCCTCTCCTCTCCGTCCGCCGGCACGTCGGCGGCGGTCTCCGCGCCTCCGGCGGCAAGGCGCTGGCGCACGTCGTCACGCCCAACGCCACATCCGAGGCGTTCGTGGTCGGGGCTCCTACGGCCGCCGGGCCTGCGCCGTGCGCGACGCGCGCGGCGACGTCGTGGCCGAGGTGCGGCGCAAGGAGGCCGTGGGCGACGACGTGTTCAGGCTGGTAGTGAGTCCCCGTTTCGGTGTGCCGCTCGCTATGGGGCTTGTCATCGCCCTCGACGAGATGTTCGGCTCCCGCGGCTCGGCGCGCTCGTGGCTACGCAGCGCGTGCTAGGATAGGCAGTAGTAGTACAGGTAGCAGAAGCCAAGGGAGCCCACATGTCAGTGTCAGGGCATGTCTCTATCCTACTCTGTGCAGTGTAGAGCGTAGACTTCTCTACACACAGTAGAAACAAACTGGCCTTAGTTCACTTCCCATGCAAATTCAAAATATTTCCTCTTTCCATCTATCACATCAAATATTTGAGCGTATGTATGGAGTATTAAATATAGGTAAAAAAGTAACTAATTGTTAAGTTTGTCTGATTTTTGCGAGACAAATCTTTTGAGCCTAGTTACTTCATGGTTGGATAATATTTATCAAATAAAAACGAAAGATACTACAGTAACTTTTCACTCACTTTTCGCCAACTAAACCCACCTGATGAGGAGGACCCGGTCCCAGTTGTCAGCATCAGCAGATTTTGTAACTCAGGCTGCAACTGGGCCAACCCAATGTATGCCGTATCAGATTTATCCAGCAAATGTGCAAAAGAGTTATTCTCTGTATCTCTTTTTTTTTTTTGGTGAACAAGAGTTAATATATATTCGAGTGCCTACTTGTAGAGCAATTTTTCGTCATTAGCAACTAGACAACGGGCTCTGAAGTGGCAATCCCACTGTTACCGTGTCAGGCACACCACTGATGCTTGCGCGTGGGTCCAACTGAGGCAGCGGCAACAACAGCGTCCGGCTCGACGCAGTCGTCCGGCGTCGGGTCGTCGTCCCCGGCGGATGGAAGCAGAGGAAAGCATCCGTGTGGATGGAAGCACCGGCCACGGCCAGGTAGCTTGGCCGGCAGCGCGGCGGCCACCATGCAGACCGAAGCCGGCGACGCGGTAGGCGGCAGCACGATCTCAGGGCGACGGTGGCGCAGCACTGCGGCCGTGCCGGCGCGGATCCCGGTGGTGGCTGAAAAGGTGTGGTTCCGGAGACGGGTGTGGCGTCAAAACTTTGGAGGCTACTTTGGTGGCTCACCTAACCTAGTCTTGCATGCCTAGCTAGCACGGAGCACGAAAGGCTTGCCAATTTGGCTCTCTCAAACTAGCGAGGCAAAGCTTGCCTGCACACGTTTCAAGATACTTAGGTGAGAACCAAAGGCTATCCAATATCCTGTCTCAGGAAGGATAAACACAGCCCAGAACTAAGCAGCCTCTCATTTTCTTTATGTTTAGTTCGACTTAGTATTAATATTACCTACTTTATTCGATTTGTAGTCAATTTAAGTTGTGTTTGGTTCGATTTAGTATTACCGCTTTATTCTATTTTTAGTCAATTTAGCCTGCGTCGTGGCTGGTGCGGTGAGTCAATTGGGTTGGGTTGCATCACTGATATATTTGACACGGCTTCCATTTAACTGTATTGGAAGTAGCTTTGTACTTGAGTTTGTTTTACTGTCCGTGTAAGGGTGGCTGGACAAAAAAATGAATTTAAATTTTAGCTCTTTTTAATATGATGAGGTATAGAAGTAGCTACACTGGCGTGAGAGAGAGGGAGAGTTTTTCGTACTTCCAGGTGTATCTACTCCCATCTTTAATAAACCACCTTGTACTTATTTATCAGTTTGAGTTTATATACTCATCTAAGACACTACAAATCTTACTATATAAAAAATTTCAAACGAACCCACATTTTTAGTATATTGTTATAGTATCATCATAGTAGTATATAAAATAAGTATAACCACATACTCTATGTACACTTACATACTTGATGTACAAAACTACCTCATATGATCTAGTATGATCATATACTCTGTATACATATACTTCGTTGGGCCATGTACACATCTTAAACCTTAAGATACACTTATGTGAGATATTACTTGTTGATTCTCCTGTAGTCAAGGCTAGGTGCTCGGACCTGGAGCATTCCTCCTCCTCTACCCTCGATGAGGAAGGGCATGTACGTCCCAAACATCCTGTCCCACACCATGAAGAAGAGCTGAGAGTAGTTGTACTTGCCGCCATGCAGCTGGTGGTGTACGTCGTGATATGCCGCATTGTTCCAGAAGCTCAGGCAATCCCAGCAGGGCAGCATCGACAGGCCGCAGTGGTTGTCAATGGCCTTGATGGTGCAGAGCGAGGAGAAGAAAATGGAAGCCCTTGGCGACATGCCGGACACCAGGAAGAAGGGTGTGCCGCCGATAGTGTCAGTGATGAAGCTCTCGACGGGGTGTCCGTACAAGGCTCCAAAGGAGTAGGGAACCACGAGATGGTGGTGCCATGAGTGGAGGTTCTAGTAGAGGAACATGCTGGCATGTAGGGTTCGGTGCCATGCGTAATGCCACAAGTCGAACCAGACCATGGCCACTGCGATTTGGTTGGCTAACTTCAGATACAAGGTCTGCACTGGCGATGCTTTGGCGCTCTCTCCTTTGACCTGTATATATCCCAATTAAATTCAACAAAACAGCTAGCTCATTATCATTAAATTGTCACAAGCACCACATAATAAATTGTAAGTCCCATTGCAACTGTCAGCAGCCCACACCCTGGACAGCCCGAAGTAGCATCAAGGCCCAGGCGGGTAACACAGGCCCGGTCCAAGAGCGTGCGTGTATCTATGTCCGACTGGGTGTGTACCTCTTGCATGAGTCGGTCATGAGCCGAGGGGGATAAGTAGGAGTAAGCTGGAGTTTGTAGTCAACTTTGAACCTAAACTCATCTACTACTATCGTCAATCTGGCCCTCTACCGGGAAGCTACTTCCTTCTTCCTCCTCTGCTCCTCTCCCCCCTGCCAACCTCTCAGGTCGCCATCGTGCGATCCTGATATTGTTATCAAAGTCGTTGCTCCTTGGCGACGGCAAGTTCTGGAGACTACGCTGGCTATCCACCACCACTACATAAGGCTACAGCGAGCAAGGGGAGCCATGGATCGCAATGTGCGCAGCATGTTCGACGAATTGTTCAAGAGGTTTGACAACTTCGACGAGCAGTGGGTGAAATGGGAGAAGCGCTTCACTGACGAGAAGTCCGCCCGCAAGGAGAAGGATAACGCCACGGAGGAACGGATCTCGTCGTTGGAGTTGTACTGCACCACCTAGTACAACGCCGTCGTCGTCGCTGACAACTAGGGGTCTCTCTTCTAGGAATGCGTCCATGATCTCGAGCAGTGCGACGACGATCTCGAGCTCATCCATGTCAATGAGATCCATGACAAGTGAGACGATCGGGTTGAAGCACTGAAGGAGGTGACTCGGGCAATCACGGCGTGGAGGCCTAGAGTCGGGGGCACCCTCGATGACGTTCGGTTGGAGGTGCGGAAGATGTCCAAACTCTAGGATCGCGATGTGGTCAATACTTCTTCTTTCGGTCCGGGCTTGTTCATCTCCCTGAAGTTGGTCACTGCCCGCCCACCTGCTGGAACCACGGGCATCGAACTGACTACATGGGAGATGGGCTATGGTTCAGTCACAACCATATATAGCTCCAACCCCGGCCAATGGTAGGTTCTCGTTCCCCAACCCCAATCCCCTTCCCCTATTCGTCCGTTCTAAAGGCCAACACTACACCACACCACAACCATCCAATTTGCCCAGTTATCCACCACATCCACCCAATTTTCCCCATCCCCAACCCCATCTGCCCAATTTCTCCGATCCCCATTCCACAAAATTCGCTTCCTCTCTCAGCCAATTACCCATAATGAAATTATATGTAGCAAGGAACCGTACCAAAAAGAGAGCCATATAATCATGCATGTTGGCACGCGATGCAATAATAATGATCTTAAACACAGACGCACTACGCACATACCAGCTTGAACATCATCATCAAGGCCACCATGGCAACCTGCATGAGCTGCTGCTTGAGGACGTTGCTGATGACTTGTCGCTTCGACACATGGTTCTTGCTATCTTCATGAGTGCTTGCTTGGGTGCAGCCTGTATTTGTCCATATACATGGACTGGCCAAGCGTTGCATGCAGGCCACAATACTCCCAATACACCACGATGGGCACAAGGACGGCCAAACCTTCGTCAGAGAGTAGTAGCTCCATTTATGTTAGTTTATTTGCTTGCTGTTTGATCGATGATTGATGTATGTACATGTGCTATGCAGGTACTGATGATGTGTGTCGATCTTACTACTGGAACGTCTCTATATATACTCTTGCTCTCTTGACTTTTATATGTACTAGGTAAATGCCCGTGTTGTACTCTCTGCCCTTGAGATTTTTCGTCAACATATTTCTTGACTTCGCAACATTCTAGGCTTCTATCTTTTCAAGCATGCCATACTAGGTGCTCACCGTGGGCAGACAAAGGCCTAAGTGCAAATTTCAAATTCATGGGTGTTGTACTCTCCACTTAAGATTTTCCTTCAACATATTTCTTGACTTCGCAACATTCTAGGCTTCTATCTTGTCAAGCATGCTATACTAGGTACTCATTGTGGGCAGACAAAGGCCTAAGTGCAACTTTCAAATTCACCGGTGTTGTACTCTCCACTTAAGATTTTCCTTCGACATATTTCTTGACTCCGCAACATTCTTGGCTTCTATCATGTCAACCATGCTATAGTAAGTACTCATAGGTGGTAGACAAAGGCCTAAGTGCAGCTTCCAAATTCTTTTATTTTCTCACCGTGATAGTTGTGTGAGAAATGAAAAATGAAACATTATGCTACAATTAGAGGCCATGGATTTTATATTTCCTACATACAATGAATTGGAAATTTTCAATGCTTACTTTTGGTTCTCACTAGCTAACATCATTATAATTGGAATGAGAGGAATGCTGTCTCTAGAACACGAGTTCCTCTTAGTCCTGGTAGATAAATGTTCCATACAACTAACCCATGGAAATAGGGATATCATCAAGGTACACAACCTCCCATGTTTAAGAAACATCAATATGGTTTTTTGAAGAGTTGACTTACAGTAACCAATCATGTGAGAGGAAATATCCATGGATGGAGCTTATCAGATGGTTCAGCACTGACGAAACTATTGTGCTAAAATGAACAAAAAGGTCATTGTATTTTGACTAATATGCTGAAGAAGGTTACAAACTGAAGCTCAAGCTATCCAAATCAAATGTATGGCAATGTTGTACATTGGAAAAATAGACACACATGCCTCGACTTTCTTGATCGGTTGGAGCTCTACCCCGACTTTCTTGATCGGCTTGCCGACTGGCTTGTATTCATCACTGAAAATCATTTCTTGTCTTGAGTGTATTGGCAAAAATTTTCTGTCAACCTTAAGATGCTTCTCTGGTGAGTACCCATTGCTACTACTGTAGTTTCATTAGTATATGATCCATTGGTAACATTAACCTTTGCTGGTTTATTCATGTTGGTTAAAGAAGATAATAAGGTGAACAAGAAACTGACAACCAGTTTCCTCAAAAAAAGAAACTGACAACCAAGCTGATCCTATATTCAGGATGTGTTGTGCCTTCTAATGACGAAAAAGTCACTTTAAGCAATTAAGCAACTGAACTGCGAAATGAAGGCTTTACTATCTCATGCAAACATTTGTAGATATTTTACAACTATAGCCAATTAGAGTATTAGACCATCAATGAATGAGACCCAATTATTTGTCCCCAGACTATAGAGTAATAAGAGTGTCAGAGATTAAAAGTAGCAGCAGGAAAGTAAACTTATCTGTATGACTGCAATAGCATATTAGTACAACTGTACCCAAAGTTTGCTAAGAAAAAGTTGTGCAACAAAGTTGGAACTTCACCGGTACATACCAATCTGCAGCCATGCCATCCTCACTGCGCGTCTATATCTAAATATTGCTAAGAAGAAAAAACCTCGACAGTATTTATAGGATCAAAGATAGCTTCATCAGAGTTTAATTAGGATGGAAAACTGCCCATCAGTAGAACATACAGAAGCACCCTGGCAGCCCATATATCTACCTTTTGCGAGTAATTTCCTAGTAAAACCTCAGGTGCCACATATGCAAGACTGCCAGCAACACCAATCAATTTCTGACCTCCTCAAGGTTGAGGAACATATTAGTGATCATCAACCTGCAGCTAGTGAGTCAAAGATGATTCAAGAGCATCTAGTATTGACCTAGATGCAACTCTAGCCAGAGAACACCACCTCAAGTAAATACATTTCAATAAAGATCTAGTATATATTAACATAGCAGCCAACAGGTCATATCACAAAATCTAAATGGCAGATAGACTAAAATATTGAAAGGCAAAAGGTCTATTTTTTGTGTCACCAGTAGCAGAAAACGTTCAAGCCAAGCATAGTAAAAGTTAACCACTTGAGCATGGGACCAGAATTTGAGCTTCCCAGGTAGCTCTCCTTCCTGTAGTCCATGCTCAATTGGATGATACAAACGAGTTGGACGATGAAAATGAGATGTTACTAAGGGCTAGCACCAATGAAAAAAACACAGATTCTAACTTGAGCATCCTGAATAAGTGATAAAGAATGAATGAGTGTGAAATTAGAACTTCAGAACCGTTAATTTTGGGAACAATTCGATACTAAATTCAGATGTGTTCATTAATTTGTGTTCAGTGATACCGTACAAACAAAAATATCAAATGACCACTAAAATTGGTCAAAGCTCACCCATCAATCAGAATGACAACTAACAAGACTAACCCAAAGAGAAAGGGCACCGGATAGAGTACCTACTGCTACATCTGCTTTAAATGTTTGATTTACTTGTGCATTGTAGTACTGGGTTGGTATGTAATAAAAGGCATTTTCAGCAGTTTTTCCTAAAATATTATAATCACCCGCGTATTTCATAAGAGATAATATAAAAGTAAATTAGAGCAGAAATATCAAATTGCCTTTCGTTTTACTTTCTATAAATGAAATACTCAGTTGATATGATGTGAGCTTTTCCTAAGTAACCATTCGAAAAACATATGAACCGATTCTTATTAGAGTAAATATTCTTGTCAGATATATCAAACTAAGGAACCAAAAGGTTTCTTTGATAAACCACCTATGATAAATAGAGTTGACCATCAAGCACTTGTTGGCTTCACCTAGGAACCACTCACACACACACGCCAACGCTCTTGGCGAGAGGTAGAACAAGCACAATAGACACACTATTTTCTAGCGACGAATGTCGTGGCGACAAACTCGCCTGTATCTTGGCTACATATTCACTAGACTTGGCAACTGAATACAGAGGAGCGCGGGGGCTACATATAGGCCATGGAGCTCGCCTCCATGCCAGTCTTCCCGCCATGATTCGCAGGACCCGCGCAGCAACACCGTGAGCCACTTGCTCATCCGGATAATGCGGCTTCTACCATGCAAATCGGCGCCATGCACGCCACTACTCCAACTAGACTCAGTCTCAGCCATTGCATGCCATCCAGAAGGCACACACGACACTGCCATCCAAGAGGCACACACGACACCCAAAAATAGCCAGACATGCACACCACCATGACGCGACACACACTCACATGCCATGGACACTACATGTCATGGTTTATTTCTAACAATCACCTCTTAAACCACGACACCCCCGTACGCCAAACCTACAGGAGCGTTGGCTCATTGTCGATGTCGGTGCCTTCCTTGCCGCCGCCGTGCTTGTCTATGTCGCGTTGACGACGTCAATGCGCCTCCCACTACTCGTTGTAGCAGAAGACGCTCGACGCCATCGGTGACCTCGACTCCACCACAGCACTCCACCGCCACGCGCAGCTTGCCGACGAGCTCCTCCAGCAACATGGTCGACATCTAACCTAGCCCTAGATACCAATTGTTGGCTTCGCTCAGGACTCACTCATACACACATGCCAACGCTCTTGGTTAGAGGTAGAACAAGCATAATAGACACTATTTTCCGGTGACCAATGCCACGGCGACAAACTCATTTGTATCTTGGCTATATATTCACTGAACTTGCAACTGAATACAGAGGAGCACGGGGGCTACATATAGGCCATGGAGCTCACCTCCATGCTAGCCTTCGTGCCATGATTCGCGAGGACCCGCGCAACAACACCGTGAGCCACTTGCTCATCCGGACAATGCGGCTTCTACCATGCAAATCAACGCTATGCACACCACTACTCCAACTAGACTCGGTCTCAACCATTGCATGCCATCCATGAGGCACACACAATACTGCTATCCAAGAGGAACACACGACACCCAAAAATAGCCAGACAAGCACATCACCATGACGCGGCACACACTCACGTGCCATGGACACTTGGTTTATTTCTAACAGCACTATCTGTTATCAGTCGCTCGCTCTTTATATTTACTTGATAGATGATAAGGTTTCTCACCTAGAAAAGTTCATGATTTCTGGGCAACGTGCTCTTCCGTCAAGGCCTAAGCAAAGGTAAAAAGCACTACCAATTGTACTATATTCAAATAAAGAGTGCAAGCCCAAATGAACCAATTTGGTCTGCATCTAACTGATAATTAATACTGAGAGTAAAGGAAAAAGGATCTGAAACATAAAAAATTAAGTAGGACTGTAGTTATGTTTGTGATAAAAGAAAATGTAAACGTGTCATGTTCATTTCATAAAAAAAAGAGAAGGGAAATAAAACCTAGACATGTCCTTTTTTTCTACGCTACAAGAACCCTCGTAGAACCCCTCACTCCAAAGATGATACTGACAGAAGTGAAAGAGAACCAATATAGTTCTAAACATCATGCATGCATGCATACAGACTAATTCAGTCATACTATAAAGGCAGTATGGCTAGCCTCGACATTTGCATACACAGGTGAACTTTGAATTAACATATAGAACTTCTACAAAGTTGTGGTTAATATGATCTCTCACCCAATTAAAATATCTCAATATTTAAATTGGCCTATTTACTGTAAGGAACAGCATACTCATAGAGGAAGCATCAGATACACTAATTTAAAATTGTTCTTCGAAAGTTTGGAAAATAAAACAGCTAGAGCAGATATATCAAAAGTGCAACAATTTCAGTCATTGGTGGTTACCTTGTTATATATTGTCCAGCACTGATCTTATCGTGATCGCACTGTCATCGTTATTGTTCATCGGTAATTCCATTGCCTCTGTGTTCATTTTAGCAATTACAAATAGACTAACTATTCATCAGAGATTCATTGAAATCTGATTAGCACAACTATGAGGCATACCATAGGAACTGAAACATGAACATATATTAATCTTATGTGGCTTTGCCGCAAAATGCTCTTGTATTAGGAATTGAAAGCTGCAACGTATCTTTTGGAATGTACCTGAATGAGGTTCACTGAAATCCATAGTGCAGATACTCCTACAACACTTATGTGTCTTCTCTGCAGAGCTGAACAAAATCTACCAATCCAAAGCTGCGACATATCTATACCAGCTTAGATCAATGATGTCTTATGCAGTGATGAACTATATTCAGGTTATATTCTTCTGTTAGGAATTGAATGCTTAAAGCTGCACTATGAATAAACATTTTTTTCTTTTGAAGCTAAAATTTCAAGTTATGGCTAAATAGCTTCTTCATAACTCAGTGACAAGAATCTCAGAGAACACATAATGTATTTCACGATTTTCCCAGACAATTCTGAACTTTCTTGAACAGCTTGGGCAACGACATTGTCCCACACAGGCTTGGCAACGACACTGCATATTTTTACCTGATTGAAGTCTGAAGAAGATGACAGCCATGGAGGACGGCGGATGGCTGACCTTGATGCCCTTGACGGAGATGATGTGGAGAAAATCCCACTACAAAAAAACCAGCAGACCACCAACCAGAGCAAGGCACGGGCACACGAAACGCACGCCAAATTCCAGCAGCAGCCTTGGGCGGGTTCGCGGTCCAGAACACGCGTGCGAGGGAACCGGCAACTCACCGCGTTGCCGATCATGGCCGACGCACCGCGGCGCGCCTGCCTCTCAGCCGACCCAGGCGCCGCCAACGGCAAAGCCGCTATCCCGTCCTCCTACTCCTCTTCAGATCGTGCGCAGCAGTAGTGGCCCGGCGCCGAAGCCCAGAGGCAACAAACCAGCAGCCGCGCGTCGCAGCAGCTACCAGTCTACGACGGCAGCCGCAGCAGCATTGGATCCGCCGCGATCTGCCGCCCGCGCGTGCTTGCGGTGGAAGGGTGGGGGTGCAAGAGCGAGGATTAGGCCGCTTGCGGTGGTTAGGATTTAATTATACATGCACATATTTATGAGCTTTTCTTGTACACAAGCCCATGCCATTTGCTTATTTCTTATCTTCTCCTTTAGTACAACTTGATAGTGCATATGAATATGAACGCATGCACATGTGAAATTTTTTGTACAAAATCTCATCAAACACCCTTCAACGACCAACCCTGGCACCTACTGTCAGCCAGAGTTAGGGTCTTAGGGAAGATGACCTAGCCGAGTTGGAGGTAAAAGCAGGCGACACAAGCGAGCACCTTGCCATTGTGACGAGGGGGCGCTCACAATTATGCAGTAGGTGGCAGAAGCCATGGCACCTGAGGCACCATAGCAGCAACTTTGTAAGTGGCGACCTTGTGGTTGAACGACAAGCAGTTGAGGCATGCAGCGGCCTTGAAGCCCAGGTACGATTCTATAGAACAGATCCTGTTCAAGTAAGGTCGTGCCTTGAAGCCCAGGTGGAATCCGGTGCGGCAGATGTGGAGCACGTACTGCGACATGGACGACCCGATCTTGTGCAGGTATGGAGCATGGCAGCACCTGATGCCACCTGTCCTCATCCAACTAGGTAGCACGATGGTGGCGAGAAATGCACGGGCCCAAACGCTAGCGCGGATGGGGATAAGGGTCAGCTCGTCGCGTCGACATCGAGAGGGATGGTTTTCCCAACCGCGGTACGGGAGGCCCCGGGTGAGCCGAGTGGATGCACGAACCTGACACCAGTGTCAAGGTGGGTGGCGATGCACATGTGATGACTTCTCGTGTTGCCACACACTCAACGTGCCATGCGCAGGCCCCTCATGAGGAACGACGACTGAATGGATTTGGGGGCGCAACATCGACCATGCAGTAGAGGCATCATGGAGGGGAATTTAGCCCACCGGAGAAGCTTGGTGGCGCGACAATGGGGGGAGAGGGAAAACAGGGACGTGTCGAAGGCCTTGTAGGATGAATGGGTGGACGTTCGGGCCATCGCCGCGCCCGATGGGGATGTTGCTCCTAGGAGGGGAGCGACATCCCGAGAGAGGGGCGTGAGGAGTGACTAGGCAGAGGGAAGTGGACGGTCGTGCCAATGTGGCGGTGACCGTGGGAGAGGCCGTCAGGCCCGGTCAGGAGCCACAGTGTGTTGAAACATAGAGTTCATGGCATGACCGGTTGAGTCTGACCCGACGATTGGTAGATCTAGTGGAGGAGGTTGCGGGTCTGAATCTGGCTAGGGCGAATTGGTCGGGAATAGAGCAGACCTGAAGGATTCGTTGTTGGGGTCAGTGGGAAATGAGATGATTTGGTCAGGAGGTACAAAGAGATGCTTAGGGCCTGTTTGGTATACCTTCTTGTGGCTTTGACGACTCCTACAATAGCAATTGTAGCAACACTATTCACAGATATTTTCCCTCTCCTTATGAAATTATAACTGCACGTTTTATGACTCCTCCGGTACTATAGTATGGAGGTATAGCTAGAGGAAGCCCTGCCATGGCCTTAACTGCCATGTGTTGCAAGCCAACTACCTCGCCAGACATATGGGTAAGAAGGGGTCGCCATAGATACTAAATTAGGTGATGGTATACACGAACAACACGATTTGATTCGAGCAATCCTACTTGCTGAGCTGAGCAAGACTAGAAGCCGCGAAACGAAGGCACCGTCCGTTGGGGCATAAAAGAAAGCTTTGGGAAGGATATGGGCCGGGGAATGTCTGCCGATGTCGCGCCCCCCTCTTGGAGGCTGGCCAGGCCTGGAGATGGGGTAGGCACGCCCACGAGGTGGTCACACTTTGGTGCACATGCAAACCGTGTCACTCGAGGACCACAGGTGGTGGTCATTTCGGTGCACGCAAACGGGTAGCTCGAGGACCGGAGAGAGGCAGGCTGGACAACCAAACAGGCAAGTCGCTGGTAAAAATCTGACGTGGTGTAGAAATCTTTTAATCTATACCTAATAGAGGCAAAATTTCAAGCCTTTTTTTCGTGCATCCATTTTCTTGGTTCGTCGGCCTCTAACTACCGGACAATGAAAAGTTTCTTCCATCCGAACTTATATGTATAACCGTGCTCATATGAGTTGGAATAACTCTTATCAAGCACGATACAGAGTCTGAATCCAAAACGTCTGTGCTCATATATGTTAAAAAATAGAAATCCTGATCCAAATAGACCTCTCCAATCCTCAATATAAATAGAAATTCTAATCCAAATAGAAAAATATAATCTATACCTAATAATAAAGAGGCAAAATTTCCTTTTTTTCGTCCTATTTTTTGGTCTGGCTCCTCTCTAACTAATCCGTGTAACCTGCTGACACAGCACAACAGAATTGTAACAGATATAAAAAACCAACAAAGAAAACAAAACAAACTATATTAGGACTCCAACACAGCATGTCTTCCACCTCCTGGTTGCCTCTGTCCGTCCCCCACATGACCATATCTCATCTTCCGTCCACACCAAAATACGCATTGCGCAGGGAACGAATCGGTTTTCACTAGCACGTGGACGATGCTCTCCAGGTAAAAGAAAACATTGCTAGCATGTGGACCAAATCGGTTTGCTCTACCAAGGAACATGCTCCACTTCGCTCATCCTTAATTGGATTCGATGTTAGCTTGATGATGTCACCATGACGTCATGCCTACGCAATATATAGCCTTTTTTTCTTTACAGAAAAATTCAAATGTACCATCTGAATACATATATACATGAGGACATCCTTAGCTGTCCATCATCAGATCTTGTGGTCGAAATTTAATCACTAAAGCATAACAATGTAGTGGAGAATAATGTGTATGGATTATTATCATTATGATTAAAACTACTATTGTTTAGAGAAGACTCTTTCTTATACTCACTTCGCCCAAATGGAATCAACTTTTAGAATTATCTTAAGTAAAACTATTTTAAATTTGACCATATTTTATAGAAAAAATATAAATATCATGACACAAAATTAATATTATTGTGCCACGTAGCTGTGGATAGGAAAGAAACATATACTTTGGATTTGAGCTGTAGTACTCAATGGTGGAAGGTTAGTTATGTAGGAAGGTGACATGATAATTTAGGTTGAATATGTCTATTGACCTAGAGATAATATTTTTTCCTCCCGTTGCAACGCACGGGCATCTTTAGTGAAGGAAAAATTAAGATACTCCTCTCTCAATAATGATCTCCAATATAAATAAAAAATCCAAAGAGAAAACGTGGGATGGAAAAAAATGGGTGATGCCATTCCTCAGTGATTGGAGCAACCATGGATGAGTGGTTTTATTAATCAGACGATAATTAGTTGGGAGTGAAATTCATCAGAGAGTCATAGGTCCCACGCGTTGCACTCCGTTCCGCGCTCCATGCGGGGCCCGAGCTCCCGAGCGACAAGAGGGGAAGGGCGTGCGGCGCCTCCGATTCAGAAGGACCCAACCGTGGCGTCGTATGGATGCCCTGCCGACGCCGGGAGAGATGATGTAGCAGAAGGTGGGGAGGAGAGATGCAACACCGGATCTACTTTTGAAACATCAAATACAACAGTCGCAACATACGCCTAAAGGCAGTTGAAACACTTGAAACATGCTTTTGAAACACTTGAAAAAACACCTGAAAACACTTGAAAACCATTGCAACCATATGCAACATCCAAATAAAACACATGCAACGTATGTGTGAACATATGCAACATCCAGATAAACACACTTGCAACATGCGTCCAGAAAATACAGATGAAACATACCTCTGAAACATCTAAAACACTTGAAACATACACTTGCAACATGCCTCTAAACCAATTGCAACATATGCAACATGTGCAACATCCTCAATTTACTTTTGCAACATCCATATGAAACAAATGCACATACATCTAAAACGTCTGAAACACTTGAAACATACATATGCAACATGGGGAAGGAGAAGGTTGGGCCTGTCGATTTCAGGCACCGGGGTGGGGGAGCTTGGTCGCCAGGGTTAGAGGGCACTGTCGGGGGTGGGGAGGGCACTGCGCCAAGGTGGGGGAGAGCCGCCTACTCCCCTGCAACACTGTCGCGCTACCTCCATGGATCTCACCGAGGTGAGGGAGAGGGCCACCGGATCCGCGGACGTTGGGCACTCTCGGTAGGTGAGGACGCCGGGGTGTGGGGAGGGGCACCGTCAGGGTGGGGGAGAGCGCACGCCGGCTGGGGTGTGTGAGGGCGCCGCCACCGACCAGGGAGGCAGCCATGGCAACGTCAGGGTGGGGCAGGACGTGAACGCGGAAGAGATAATAATGGGGAGGAGGAAGCGATGGCGAGCGGCGCATGTGAGAATGAGCGGTGGGAGGCCATCCAAATGAGGATTTTTTGTTTGGTGCCCGCTCCTAGGGAGCCGCGTCTGGATGCAGAGTCACGGACGGGCGTCCTGATAGGAACATTGTCGTTTATTGTACAAAAATTGTAGCCCTTGATGAGACATAACTTTTTAGTTTTGAATTTTTGATATGAGATAGTTAAGATGCTAAAAAAGATTATAAAGTTTCAGTAATAATATATTAATCTCCTACCAAACTTATTGTCTTAGAAAAATCATATCTTTTTTGTATGGTGACAGATAAAAATGCATTGTATATGAAAACTATAGATCTTTATGAGATATGCAAATTCAAAATTTTGAATTTTGTCATTTAAGGTTGTTATAGGATGATCAAAATATAATATAAAGTTTCAGCAATATATTAATTGCGTACTAGGGCTTATGGCCTTAGAAAAATCATATCTTTCATATATCCGGTTGGATAAAGATATCTATTTTATACCTAATACTAAAGAGGCAAAAATTTCAGGCTATTTTTTTCGTCCATCCATTTTTTTAGTCCACCTCCCTTTAGCTACCGGACAATACAGAGTTTTTTTTATCCAGATTTATATATATAACCCGTGCTGATACGAGTTAGAATAGGGCGATACGGAGTTCTGTTAAAAAAGAATTGGGTAAGAGCATGTGAGGCAAAATTTCTGCAAATATTTTATTGTTTGCTCACGTGAAGTAAAAGAGAAATTGTATGACTCGGACTCTACAATGTAGCTGCATGCCGTGAAGATCACATAAGTAAGGAGAAAAGATAAAAGGTCTAATATGTGAACATGCATGCAAGACGCGTAAGCAGCTTAAGTTGATTTGGACTTTGCTGGTGCAACATGCATGCCGTGATTACTATATAGGAAGCTAAAGATGAAAAGCTTACGTAAACAGGTTTGGTTCCCGGAAAGCATATGCACGTGCACATGAGATTTTGGCTTGCGTGCGTATTCTATTGAGACGATGTTATAACCGAGTTAGATTAGATGACTCCGTATGGGAAAGACCAGCCACCCGTCCGTCCCCGCGTCAGCCCAGCAAATAGAAATAGATTTCGATTCCAAACAATGCACGCTTCAATGTTCAATCAATATTTGCATGTGTAATACTAGCCCTTATATATATCCAATAAATCCTGTCGACAAGGCCTGCAACCAATCGATCTATCGATCAATCGTCGTGGATGGGAATCGCACCGAGCAGATTTACCCGTCGCCCCCGCAAGACGACGGGCTGTGTGACGTGTGAAGAAGACCGTGCGGCAGTGCTCCTTCGAGTATTCGAGTCGCTCAATCCCAGCCGAGCCTTCCACTGGACGCGGCGGCGACATGCGCTCGCCTGCCCACTGTGTCGACTATGCCTGCCTACAGTGCCTAGGCCAACATGGAGATGTGCGCCGGTGATTCCGCCGTCGCCCGGGAGCTCTTCTAGGAGTGGCGCGCCTGGAGCGAGGTGGATAGCAGTGCCTATGAGGACGACAACCGGGTGGTGTCCCTATGGACCCACTACATCCTATTCGAGATCAAATACGGTGGCGTCATGGTCAATGTTGCTGTGGTGGCGTGCCCTTGGAACGCCGAAGTTTGCTTCGAGTGCGTCCTGGCAGAGGTCAAATTCGGTGACGACGCCTGCTCATGTGCAGTGTTCGACCGTGCCCTCGCGGACTTCGCTGATGACATGGAGGCCATGAGACAGTTCATGCTAGAGGTGCCTACCTGGCTCTCTCACGGTGAGCGTCCCATCAACGCCGCACCATGAGTAGCCACCAGAAGAAACACAGACGGCAGAGCCAAGGCGGAGGACGGCCGGACATGCTCTCATTGGCGACTTGGCATCAACGCTTGCTGCGCGCCATCTAGATCGATGCTGCTGGTGTTCGGCGTCCCCTAGGATCATCACATCCGCCAACGGCGAAAAACAAGGCACAACATTCAAAGCCACTGTCGTCGGGGTTAATTTGGATGCGCATGGTGAGCTTTCGATTTGTTTGGTGTTTGCCTCTTCACCAGATGCACATGCAAGTAGATGGATGAGAGCCAGAAGCCACTGTCGTCGGGGTTAATTTGGAACGACAAGGAACAGGCTTGACGTGCGCATGCACACATGTTCTGCGTGCATATGTGTTACATGCAATCAAGCATGTACTACATGCATGTGTGGCTTCAATAAGAGTGCATCCCTATGACTTTCCGTCTATCCAGCCAAGACGGTTGAACCTCTACATGTAGGCATCGAGGCACGAAGTAACGAAGGCATATATAGCAAAGGCATCCTGTACATCTGCCCTCAGCCTCTAATTCAATGCTGTCGTACGCTGTTTGGCGATCAAGGCCATTCCACCATTACGAGACCGAGTTCCCAGTGTTTCTAGTTTCCTTTTCTTTTGTTATGGTGAGTGAGACGCAAATTTACCTGCGGTGTACCGTATCAAAATAAAATTTCAGCCATGCACATGCATGCAGCTGTGCAACCAATAGTGCATGGCAATTAATCGGCCACATGCATGGCCCATACAAGACTCCATGTAGCACGCATATCGCTAGATCGCCAAAAAAACAACCATGCCAGTGCCACGGGATGCGGCATAATCAAACACGCGATAGTATGAAAATTAATATTATGACATATATTTACGAGTAAATATTACTGTACTTCACAACATGAGGGAAAAAATCTATCACAATTGTGTTTTAATTTGATACAGATTTAATAGGACTCTGTTATACTAATGCAAACATTAACCTAAATTATGGATGTCATGGTAATTAACAAAAATTATAGCTTTAAAATTTTATAGAAAAGATAAACATAAATAAATATGTAGATTTTTCCTCATTTTGTTTCTTTGAACCTTTGATGGATTTTTCTTCCCGATGCAATGCATGGGTATATTTGCTAGTTTATACTAAAATGTTACTACAACTTTCAAGTTTTGAGTTTTTTATTAGAAGTTTTGAGGAGGAAGATGAATGTACTCCTTCGTTTTAAAATAAATGCACATCTCACATGTCGAGGAGTTAAACTTTTCTAAGTTTGACCAAATATTGTCAAAAGATTACTATTGTTTATGAGGTGTGATAAGTGCAATCAGTTTAGTTGTAGAATGTACTTTCATTACTCCCTCTGTCTCTGAAAGCTTCAATTCCTAGAATCCGTGCCGGTCAAACTTTTTTAAGTTTGACTAACTTTATAGAAAAGATGAACAACATTTATGACATAAAATAAGTATTTTATGAAAATATATTCTATGATAAATCAAATGATACTAGTCTGGTACCATAAATCTTAGCATTTTTTCATTGAAATTCAATCAAAGTTTAAAAAAATTGACTTAAGACAACTCTAGAAATTAAAGCTTTTAGGGACAGAGGGAGTAATAAAATTATTTAAATATATAAATATTCATATTATTTTTATATATACTCAGTCAATTTTTTTAAAAAAATTGCACCTCGATAAATGAGATGTGTAATTATTTTGGACGAAGAAATTATTGCATGCATGCTGAGGGGGAGATGAACAGGCGACGGCTGTGGAGGGGAAACGATCGATGGATGCAAATGCAAATTGATGCATGGCACCCCCCGGCCGAAAGGGCTGTCACGACCCCTCGGCTTCCGCTTGCTTGCCTTTTCCCGGCTCTTCCACTCCCACCACTTCCACCACTATAATGTACTCCATATATACTGCTCGCCCCTTCGATCGATCTTCCGCTCTAAATCCATTCCACACCAACCTGCCTCGCTCTCCAATTAACCGCCAGCAAAAGCAAATCCATGGCGCCGCCGCCCCTCGCCGGCGGCAAGCTGCAGCGGCGGCTCCTCCAGGCGGCGGCCGATGGCAACCTCCGCGTCTTCAAGAGTAAGTCGTCGTCGTCATCGCGCGCGGCCGGCCGCGCGCGTGTCTTCTTTTAACTTTGGACTACGTGCTCTCTCTGCAGGGATCGCGAGCGCGCTTGCTGACGGCGGCAAGGGCCGGATCAGGGAGGCGGTGGAGGCCGTCAGGGACGACCTCATCGGCGACGGAGCGCTACACGTCGCCGCCGCGCACGGGAGGACCCGGGTGTGTGCCTACCTTGTCGAGGAACTTCACATGGACGTCAACGCTGCTGCCGTGTCAGGTGCTGCCTGCGGCTCTACTTGATCTTTGTGATGTCCTAGCTATCATGCATTGGGCATTGGCTCGATCATATAACTAGTGTTTTTTTTTGTTTCTTTTTGGGGTTGGAAGAAACTATGCTTTGCATGTACATGAGTTTATTTGACACTAATTTCATGAGTGCATTATTTATGTACCTGAGTTTATTTGACACTAATTTCATGGGTGCATTATTTTGGTTTCCTTTCCTCGTGATGTGATGCTAGCTACTTTGCATTTTAATTATATGACTAGGTAATTAATTAATAAAGTCTTGAGTGTGAAAATCTTAGTGTTTTTGGATAATTAATTGCCTTGTCACGAGCAAGGCATATGCTATGGTGATATTTCAACTGGAACGCTACAACGTTTCCACTGCAACTATACATGATGATGAAAAACTAGGCGAAGTAGGCCTCTTGGAGTGCATATGTCTTTACAGTAAACTGAAATTAGAAACGTGCTACATCCACACTTGTTTTAATTTTTCTGCATATAAATTATTTGCCTTCAGATCCTCTGATATTCCTTTTAACCCAAATATTTGAACATGCTACCATATAATTGTTTTCGTAATGTCTGGGTATTTACATTACCACATACCAGATTATCCCAGATGACCAAAATAGATTTTCAGAGGCGGGCAAGTTGTCCGCCTCCAAGTTCTCATCTGTGTAAATCAGTATTTGCACCGCCTCAAAAAATAGATTAAAAAAAGAGAAAAAATGCAAAAGTCTGAGCCCATGACAGAACCCGGGCCTCGATCTAGGCCGCGTGCCGTTGATCTGCCCTTGGCCGCTGTTGATCTGTCCGCCGCGGATGGCACTGAGTTTGACGGAGCCCTCCTTGCTTGTCGTCGTCAGGCCTCAGGTCACGCACGGCCCTCTGCCACCTCGTCGTCGTCGTCGTCGAGCCTCGGTGCACTCACATGGCCCTCTGGCACCTTGTCGTCATCATTGTTGGGCCCTGGTGCACGCGCAACCACTACAGCTTGTGAGCACGCCACCTCATCGCTGGGAGGGGGCCATGGCTTGAGCACATCATGAGTCGAGAAGAGAGACAGAGAGAAGCACGCAGCGGCGATTGAGGAGTGAGGAGGGATGAGAGACAGAGAGGAGGGAGTTGAGACCTAGGGTTTCTCAGTTTATATACTCGGAAATTGACACTAGGCTAAGATGGGCCACGAAGATACGTAATGCCTCGGCCTATTAACAATAGAGGCACGCCCCATAAGAGGTCTGTCCCTGAAAACCGAGGAGGCCATTTTTAGATGCGGACTCTTAAGAGGCTTGCCTCCGTAAATAGATTTTGTGAGATGAAAATTTTTTGGTCTTTGTAAATAAAAAAAATGACCGCCTCCAAAATTCTCAACTATTTTAGGAAACTGGCTCCGTTAATGAAATGGCATGTCTCCTAAAATCAATTTTGTAGTAGTACGTGTTTATGAGGTAAAATCTAATACGTACTTTATTTACAAAGCATGTACAACAAATGCAAAATGTCTATTATGCTTATCATGGAACGCTGCATTTAATGCCCTAGTGTCATTTAATCTCAACATGCTATTATTTCAAAGCTTTAAATTTATATTTCATTTGTTTACAGACATATTGTGATAGATAAATTCACTGCGAATTTCTATTGCTTACTATGAGAAGATTTGATTTAGTAAACTTTATTTGGATGATTTCGTAGGTAATACACCTCTCAGTTATGCAGTTCGTTCTGAAGACAACGTGGATGCTGTGAGGTCTCTTCTTGATCATGATGCCGATCCAGATAAGCCTGTGGATCAGGGGTGTACCTCACTACATATTGCAGTTGCAAAAGGTCTCTTGCATGCATACATTGTCTCGTTTTTCTTGTGTCATGTGATTATGTCATTACTTTATGAGGCTCATGAATATGCTACCACGGTATATATATAAGTTTTTATTGTTTGTAATTTTATTTCCCTAATTTACCAAAATGTGAATTGCTTATCATCTCTAAATCAATCTGATAATAATACTGGTGGTCTGCTCATTATATCAAATCCAGATAGATAGATTTTATGTATAGATTCTTCGAAAGATTGAAAGATTGTCATAGCTTTGCGGTAGTGCGCAAAAGGGCACAAGGTAAAAATAACTCACATCCTTTAAAGCCTTGTGAATAAAATATGGTTTCAGCTAATATTGACTGGTTTAGTGAATTCTTGAAATTGTAGCTTTACTAGTAACATTTCACCTCTAATTCAAACCCAGAAAGAATCTAACTTGCATCCTTTTTAGGGCAAGAGAATTAATAAACACTGGTTGTGACACTATGACAGTTGGGTTCAATTCGAAATTTAGAATATGCACACCATCATAGTTAATTTCCTTAATTAATAAGACATTCTTTCAATGTCTAGGGCCATATACGCAAGAATCATGCTTAAACATCATTGCATTCTTTAATCGATTCAATACGCAGTTTGAGGTTACATATAATTTAATAATAGATCTCACTCCATGAATCCACATGAAATTTTTGTAAGCCATAACAGTTTGTTGCAATACCGCTAATAATTAAAAAATCTACTCAAACAATTGTTCAGTAATCATATATATGCAATCATTTATTTTATTCAATGTGAGTGTATGGTATTACTGTTTCCTAGTTGATGTGCTACATATGGATCTGTCTGGATCTAATTAATATTAGATTCAGTAGCATTTGAAACACATTATTGATGCTCTGATGCTCATGTTTGGTTATATATGGATTTGACACGCTGAACTCAATTGTTTAAACCTAATTCTTTTATATTTAATACAGGAGTATGTGTAATTGTAGAACTCTTGCTCTCAAAAGGAGCTGATGTTAATTCTGTGTCCTACTGCGGGACGCCACTGCATGTTGCTGCAATGGAAAATCAGGCTGCTGTTATGAAGATTTTACTGGACTGCAATGCAGATGTAAGGTTTATGACATGCACATTAATTTCTTGTTTTCACGTGCTGATACAGTTAACAAATTCCATGTCATCAACTACTAAATTGTTTTCATCCTGTTCATGAAACAAAGGAAAGTAACATTTTTTCAGCAATTTACTAGTACCTATTTGACGTTTTGACTTTCTATGTCTTCCTATAACCAAACTTTTGCTTCTATAGGGGTCTTCGTAGAACTAAACTTTTGCCATAACTTATATATGTTTGTATCAATACATACTAATAAAATAACTGTTAGACAGTAGATATACGGCAGTTGAAACACTTGAAACATGCTTTTGAAATACTTGAAAAAACACCTGAAAACACTTGAAAACCATTGCAACCATATGCAACATCCAAATAAAACACATGCAACGTATGTGTGAACATATGCAACATCCAGATAAACACACTTGCAACATGCGTCCAGAAAATACAGATGAAACATACCTCTGAAACATCTAAAACACTTGAAACATACACTTGCAACATGCCTCTAAACCAATTGCAACATATGCAACATGTGCAACATCCTCAATTTACTTTTGCAACATCCATATGAAACAAATGCACATACATCTAAAACGTCTGAAACATTTGAAACATACATATGCAACATGGGGAAGGAGAAGGTTGGGCCTGTCGATTTCAGGCACCGGGGTGGGGGAGCTTGGTCGCCAGGGTTAGAGGGCACTGTCGGGGGTGGGGAGGGCACTGCGCCAAGGTGGGGGAGAGCCGCCTACTCCCCTGCAACACTGTCGCGCTACCTCCATGGATCTCACCGAGGTGAGGGAGAGGGCCACCGGATCCGCGGACGTTGGGCACTCTCGGTAGGTGAGGACGCCGGGGTGTGGGGAGGGGCACCGTCAGGGTGGGGGAGAGCGCACGCCGGCTGGGGTGTGTGAGGGCGCCGCCACCGACCAGGGAGGCAGCCATGGCAACGTCAGGGTGGGGCAGGACGTGAACGCGGAAGAGATAATAATGGGGAGGAGGAAGCGATGGCGAGCGGCGCATGTGAGAATGAGCGGTGGGAGGCCATCCAAATGAGGATTTTTTGTTTGGTGCCCGCTCCTAGGGAGCCGCGTCTGGATGCAGAGTCACGGACGGGCGTCCTGATAGGAACATTGTCGTTTATTGTACAAAAATTGTAGCCCTTGATGAGACATAACTTTTTAGTTTTGAATTTTTGATATGAGATAGTTAAGATGCTAAAAAAGATTATAAAGTTTCAGTAATAATATATTAATCTCCTACCAAACTTATTGTCTTAGAAAAATCATATCTTTTTTGTATGGTGACAGATAAAAATGCATTGTATATGAAAACTATAGATCTTTATGAGATATGCAAATTCAAAATTTTGAATTTTGTCATTTAAGGTTGTTATAGGATGATCAAAATATAATATAAAGTTTCAGCAATATATTAATTGCGTACTAGGGCTTATGGCCTTAGAAAAATCATATCTTTCATATATCCGGTTGGATAAAGATATCTATTTTATACCTAATACTAAAGAGGCAAAAATTTCAGGCTATTTTTTTCGTCCATCCATTTTTTTAGTCCACCTCCCTTTAGCTACCGGACAATACAGAGTTTTTTTTATCCAGATTTATATATATAACCCGTGCTGATACGAGTTAGAATAGGGCGATACGGAGTTCTGTTAAAAAAGAATTGGGTAAGAGCATGTGAGGCAAAATTTCTGCAAATATTTTATTGTTTGCTCACGTGAAGTAAAAGAGAAATTGTATGACTCGGACTCTACAATGTAGCTGCATGCCGTGAAGATCACATAAGTAAGGAGAAAAGATAAAAGGTCTAATATGTGAACATGCATGCAAGACGCGTAAGCAGCTTAAGTTGATTTGGACTTTGCTGGTGCAACATGCATGCCGTGATTACTATATAGGAAGCTAAAGATGAAAAGCTTACGTAAACAGGTTTGGTTCCCGGAAAGCATATGCACGTGCACATGAGATTTTGGCTTGCGTGCGTATTCTATTGAGACGATGTTATAACCGAGTTAGATTAGATGACTCCGTATGGGAAAGACCAGCCACCCGTCCGTCCCCGCGTCAGCCCAGCAAATAGAAATAGATTTCGATTCCAAACAATGCACGCTTCAATGTTCAATCAATATTTGCATGTGTAATACTAGCCCTTATATATATCCAATAAATCCTGTCGACAAGGCCTGCAACCAATCGATCTATCGATCAATCGTCGTGGATGGGAATCGCACCGAGCAGATTTACCCGTCGCCCCCGCAAGACGACGGGCTGTGTGACGTGTGAAGAAGACCGTGCGGCAGTGCTCCTTCGAGTATTCGAGTCGCTCAATCCCAGCCGAGCCTTCCACTGGACGCGGCGGCGACATGCGCTCGCCTGCCCACTGTGTCGACTATGCCTGCCTACAGTGCCTAGGCCAACATGGAGATGTGCGCCGGTGATTCCGCCGTCGCCCGGGAGCTCTTCTAGGAGTGGCGCGCCTGGAGCGAGGTGGATAGCAGTGCCTATGAGGACGACAACCGGGTGGTGTCCCTATGGACCCACTACATCCTATTCGAGATCAAATACGGTGGCGTCATGGTCAATGTTGCTGTGGTGGCGTGCCCTTGGAACGCCGAAGTTTGCTTCGAGTGCGTCCTGGCAGAGGTCAAATTCGGTGACGACGCCTGCTCATGTGCAGTGTTCGACCGTGCCCTCGCGGACTTCGCTGATGACATGGAGGCCATGAGACAGTTCATGCTAGAGGTGCCTACCTGGCTCTCTCACGGTGAGCGTCCCATCAACGCCGCACCATGAGTAGCCACCAGAAGAAACACAGACGGCAGAGCCAAGGCGGAGGACGGCCGGACATGCTCTCATTGGCGACTTGGCATCAACGCTTGCTGCGCGCCATCTAGATCGATGCTGCTGGTGTTCGGCGTCCCCTAGGATCATCACATCCGCCAACGGCGAAAAACAAGGCACAACATTCAAAGCCACTGTCGTCGGGGTTAATTTGGATGCGCATGGTGAGCTTTCGATTTGTTTGGTGTTTGCCTCTTCACCAGATGCACATGCAAGTAGATGGATGAGAGCCAGAAGCCACTGTCGTCGGGGTTAATTTGGAACGACAAGGAACAGGCTTGACGTGCGCATGCACACATGTTCTGCGTGCATATGTGTTACATGCAATCAAGCATGTACTACATGCATGTGTGGCTTCAATAAGAGTGCATCCCTATGACTTTCCGTCTATCCAGCCAAGACGGTTGAACCTCTACATGTAGGCATCGAGGCACGAAGTAACGAAGGCATATATAGCAAAGGCATCCTGTACATCTGCCCTCAGCCTCTAATTCAATGCTGTCGTACGCTGTTTGGCGATCAAGGCCATTCCACCATTACGAGACCGAGTTCCCAGTGTTTCTAGTTTCCTTTTCTTTTGTTATGGTGAGTGAGACGCAAATTTACCTGCGGTGTACCGTATCAAAATAAAATTTCAGCCATGCACATGCATGCAGCTGTGCAACCAATAGTGCATGGCAATTAATCGGCCACATGCATGGCCCATACAAGACTCCATGTAGCACGCATATCGCTAGATCGCCAAAAAAACAACCATGCCAGTGCCACGGGATGCGGCATAATCAAACACGCGATAGTATGAAAATTAATATTATGACATATATTTACGAGTAAATATTACTGTACTTCACAACATGAGAGAAAAAATCTATCACAATTGTGTTTTAATTTGATACAGATTTAATAGGACTCTGTTATACTAATGCAAACATTAACCTAAATTATGGATGTCATGGTAATTAACAAAAATTATAGCTTTAAAATTTTATAGAAAAGATAAACATAAATAAATATGTAGATTTTTCCTCATTTTGTTTCTTTGAACCTTTGATGGATTTTTCTTCCCGATGCAATGCATGGGTATATTTGCTAGTTTATACTAAAATGTTACTACAACTTTCAAGTTTTGAGTTTTTTATTAGAAGTTTTGAGGAGGAAGATGAATGTACTCCTTCGTTTTAAAATAAATGCACATCTCACCTACCTTGGCTGTTTGAGACATCTTTCAACTATGCATTATATGGAAGGGAAGCATCTTCATTGTGATTTCTGTGGTCTTGTGATAGAATGCCCTATGAAAATGTGCCATCTTTGAGACATCTCTCCTACCTTGGCTGTTTGAAGCGGAAAGAATCACTTTACATTGTGCATCGTACGTCTTTATCATCTGATTCACACCTTTTCAGCTATTTTGGCTGATACAGGTAAGATGGACAAGTTGCGTACAACAGAGGAACACCTTCAGGAGCTTGTGGAACCTCCTACGACGCTTCTATGTTGATGGACCTGTGCTTCCCAGAACTCACCGCCAAAAAGAAAGAATCCCTGGTAAAACGCTGAAGGCCTGCTTGCTATCACTGGGACTTGCATGAAGTCAAGACTTGCCCTTGTTGCATCTTGCTTCATTTTGGTGTCGTCGGTAGTGATACTTTTCAGACACCCGTTGTAATGGATTAATGGTGCTGCTTACATTCTGCATATTACTGCTCTAGAAACATGTGATTTGTGAACCCTTTGATATGGACTGGGTCACTGACTCACTGGGATCTTGGTATCTCTGCGTGAGGGAAGAGGAAGGGTCCGACTTGGGCCAATGAGGGCTACGGCCTAGAAAGGAAGCTGGAGAGGAAAACGGCTACCAGGCCCGAGTTGGGCTAAAAAGGACGCGGGCTTAGAAGATTTAGCCCAGAATGACAGCACGACTACTGAGCGTCTGAGCTACGAGGGGCTCGAGTATGTGTTATCGAGTAGTGCGGTACGGTACTCAGCCCTTGTGGCCATAGTAGCTCCGAAGATGCTAGCGACGTCCATCGCACAGGACGCCTCCCACCAGCCACAACCGCGGGCTTGGCGTCATGGTCCACCACAGTCCGATCTCTGGCTGCTTACAGTAACAGAACAGCGAAGCGGTATCCCTGCCCTGCCCGTTGTAATAGAGAAGAGGAGAGCGTATGCTCGTGTCCGTACCGCCATCCCCTAGTCTAAGAAGGATGCAAGGTAGCAGAAAGGTGAGGAAGAGACACTGAGGCGAGAAGGGAGATGCAACACTCGATCTACTTTTAAAATGTTCAGATGCAACACTTGCGACATACGTATGAAGACAGATGAAACACTTAAAATATGCGTATGAAACACTTGCAAAAACACCTGAAAAAACACTTGAAACCATTGCAAGCATACACAACATCTAAATAAAGCACTTGCAACATATTTGTGAAACATATGCAACATCCAGATAAATACTATTGCAACATACGTATGAAAAAATAGATAAAAAAAATTGGGAACAAACGTTTGCAATATACATGTACAACCATTGCAATATATGCAACATCCTAATCGTACTTTTGCAACAAATCTCTAAAACATCTGCAGCACTTGAAACAGACGCTTGCAACATGTGCTTTCAAGCGCAACATCTACTTATTGTTTACGAAATGGAGGCTTGCCGGCATATGGAGTTCACCGGAGGCAACCGCGTCGTAGCCACCATCAACCAACGCCACCATCGACCAGGTCGACTCCGCTTACCGCGAGGCTGATGAGGACCCCTTGTGGCCGCTAGTATACTAGGCTCCATGCAGGATACACAACCCCTGCATCCCCTGCAATCGTAGTCCCTCCACCACCGGATCTCTCGTCGCGCAGTGGATCTGATGGAAGGAGCAGCGAGGCAGAATTGGGAGGAGGCGCACGGTGCACGATGCGGGCAAGCATTGTGATATGGGCAAACGGCACGAGCGGTGCCGCACGACGAGGACGAGCGGCGCGAACGGGATCTTCTTTGAGAGCGTAGTAGCTCTTTCGTGTGTGGATTCCAACATCGCTCTCAAAGTGATCTTCTTTGAGAGCGTTACAGTACCACAGTATCTGATATGATGGTAACAGTTGCCGTGTTTGACTACTTTGATTTGACTACGTAAGGCGTGTGAGGAGTTGTGACGTTGACGTTGGACTTCTCAATCTAACTACATCTTCTTTGCGGCACCTGCACCACGCGTTTAGCGATAGTAGCGATCCATTACGGCATTACCCGGCCCGCACGGTTTCGTGGCTGAACTGAACGTCTGAACCGTACAAAATGTTTTGTTTTTGTTGCTAGCGTATGTAGCACTCCTGTTCCTCTACAGTAAGGACCAGCAAAAACTTGGGGCTGCGAAAGACCTAGAGCAACTTCCTTAGGTCCAGTTTTTTTAATAATGAAACCGAAATTTCCCAGCCTTCACATCAATTTGATGTTTTAGCCGTTTTCTTATTACAATAGCTACAATCACAGCAAAAGCGAGCTCATAGTTCACCAAACAAAATTGCAAAATAGTGATTCAACACCTTTAACATAATCTATGTGTAAACCTCCATCCTTATCTAGCAAAAATCTCTATCGATGTGGTGATCTCCAAACCACGGTAAGCATTAATTCCGCACAACTTCCCGATTCTCCACCTTTTGTAGTAATGCCTAAAATCTTGTCCAATGTGGCCTTGAATAAAACCCGCAGATAATAAGATGGTACCTTTGTTTATCAAATACAATGTCGTTTCAACTTAGCCATAAAGCCCAACATAAGCACAAACATTCCCCACCAAAATTTGATGTTTTATCGTTTTGTCTTACCCAAGAACAGAACATGTGTGCAACTTTGAAAGGAGGGTGTAAACCAAAAGTTACAAAAAATAATTCTCCAAAGGAATTTTACACAAGGGCAATAAAAACTAGATGTTCTATTGTTTCTTCCTCTGAACAAAAACAATAAATTTTGCTTCGTTGCCACCTCCTTTGAATTAAGTTATCCTTGGTAAAAAATAACCCTCTTATTTAATAACCAAATCAAAATCTTAATCTTTAAAGGTAATTTGAGCCTCCAAAGAATCTGGTCATGTACAATCGCAACATCATCAATAAGATGCTTATACATGAATTGTACTGTAAATTGTCCATCTTTTGTTTGGAGCCACCTAAATGAACCATTTTTATCATTCAAAATAATATTAGCAATTCTTGCCACCAACATGCCATGCTAGTATCTTATTTCACACTAGTGCTCTTCGGAAATATACATTTAGTGGAGTTGTACTCATTACATTAGCAACAATATCATTTTTTCTATGCACACTGTAATAGAGACCCGGATATTGTTCACTTAAACTAGGATTTTCTAGCCGCTTATCTTCCTGAGACCTTCCTTGTCTCCCTTAGTTCACCTTATGTTCTCCCTTGTTAAGGAAGAGAGGGTTAACCTTCATCAAACCAGTCTAAAATTAGGAATCGCCGGTTTATTTTCACCCCTGTTTGGACCTTAAATATTTATTTCTCATTAAATGTTACCAAACCCCATCCTCATTAATTAAACAGAAAAGCCATTTACTAAGAAGACATTTATTCTGTACATCGAGATCTTGTATCCCAAGACCCCCTTGTTCTTTAGGGCGGCAAAAAATATTCCATTTTCATAGCTAAGCTTGTTAAGCATGAGTTAATTAAAACTAAACGGCCTCCATAAGATAAATGCTTCCCTTTTCAGGAACTGAGCTTCTTTTTGAACCTATTCTATACTTCTCTCCAACCTTTATTGATTATTACTGATCTTCTTATGATGTATTAGTATGCTGAGATATCTAAAAGGAAACGAACCAAGACCACAGCCAAATAGCTGAGAGTATTGTTCTTGAAAATTTCTCGCTTCTCCATAACAAAAAAACCCCAAAATTAAATTAATTTTGAGCCTTGATAATTGTTCAAAGCACGTACATAACAATAGTTTCATGTTCTTTGCTGGCTCAAAATCATGTCCCATAAAAATAATCGTGTTATCTACATATTGCCATAAAGAAAGTCCCTCATCTAAGGGCTTGTTTAGTTCCTGAAATATTTTACGAAATGCTACTGTAGCACTTTTCGTTGTTATTTGGTAATTAGTGTCCAATCATGGCTTAATAAGGCTTAAAAGATTCGTCTCGTCCATTTTGTCTAAACTGTGTAATTAGTTTTATTTTTTTATCTATATTTAATGCTCCATGCATGTGTCTAAAGATTCGATGTGACGGGGAATCTACTGTTTTTTCGCGAAATATTTTGGAACTAAACAGGGCCTAATTGTGGCGCATGTTAAGTGCATTCTGGCCTTGTTTAGATTCCAGAGTTTGGCCACCAAATTCACTATACAGAATTCCTATTCCCCGTCACATCAAAATACCGGCACATATATGGAGTACTAAATATAGATGAAATAAAAAACTAATTGCACAGTTTTGTTGTACTTTGCGAGACGAACATTTTAAGTCTAATTAATCAATGTTTGGACAATTATTACCAAATAAAAACAAAATTGCTACAGTATAACGTGACACTTACTATGCAAAGTTTGGTTCTAAATTTTGGAATCTAAACATGGCCTCTGACTTCTTCTGAGTCTGCGAGAACTGTCACTTTCCCGGGGGACTGAAAACTGGCGCATGATTTGACATTTACATAGTAGACGACAACAACACGACCTTGAGTCCGCGTCTGCATGCGTGATCAGTCTGATCAGAGTGCGAAGACGACCATATGACTCGCAGCTAACAGCATGCAAGAGCCGCGCGCAAGACTTGGACTCGGCAAGACTAGGACCTGATCTTTCCTGCGTCGTATGTGGTTGGGGTTCAATATCATTGACGCGTGCATGCAGCGTGCTTGCCGGTTGCCGGGGTCCGCTGGGAACAAGTTGTTAGTCTGTGATGAGTCTGTGACCATTGCTTCGAGCCTTCGATGATATGTGACCCCTCCGACAGTCCCAAGGGTTCTCAATATATCTATTTATCATCATAGCTCAGTAGCTCACTAAATTGATGCTAAATGTTGTGTTCGTAAGCATATATATCTTGCCACTATTATTATGAGAATTGCAGACGGATAACGTTTTGGTTGATGGATTTAGGACGTCCCATGTATGCCACTTTGTATATTTTTCTTGTCATTCTCTAACTAGCCCATCAACATGTGGTTCTGCACAGGCTACTAGAAATATCTTACAGGAGGTAAATATTAGAAGTTCACGTTTAGTACCTACTCCATGTGTTTCAAATTATAAGACATTTCGACATTCTAGATACATAGGTTTTATTATGTATCTAGACATAACTTATATCTAGGTGCGTAGCAAAAGCTATGAATCTAGAAAAACTAAAACATTTTATAATTTGGAACAGCGAGAGTATAATACAACAACAACAACAACAACAACAACAACAACAACAACAACAACAAAGTCTTTTAGTCCTAAACAAGTTGGGGTAGGCTAGAGTTGAAAACCAACATGAGACCCTAGTCACGGTTCAGGCACATCAATAGCTGCTTTCTGTTCATTTTCTAACTCAATACTCATGTATTGTGATGAACTTATCAATTATTCTACATGTTTTTTCTATCTATATATATCCATAGGTTTTCTTTGATGCTTCTGTATGTCATTCATGTGTGTCATTCCTTAGATTAAGTTATGGTGTCTTGTATTGTAACCAATGTCTCACTACATCATGAATCTGAATTTTGACTTTCAAATTTTGATATTCTTAGTTGCTAAAATTTATATATACTTGTTAAGTTAGAAATTCTTCTGCTTATTGTAAGTTTTATTTAGAACTCCTTTGGTATTTTGTTAGAACTAAGGATTTTAGGCCATAGATTTCACTCCTGATTACTATGATGGCATATATGGTCGTTTAAGTCCATACTATGCCACTCAAGATCGATGGCAGAGCTAGCTTGAAGTGAGATCAAGGAAGGGTCAACAATGCTAACTCAAGGAGATATTAATATTTAAGCATAGCAATCACTCTCCATGGAGGCCATGCTCACATTTGGTCTGCATTAACGTTCTCAATTGTTCAAGATATTAAATTTGCTCTATCAAGAATTATACAGGTAGTAGTATTTTTTTTAAAAAAGAGCATGCTTACAATTGTATTATCAATGTAGATATGTCATAATGTTTTAGTTAAAATATACAAATTTATCTAAGTAACAACTTACATAAAATATTATCATGGGTATTTAATATAATTTTAAAATATGTTGTTAATGCCATTGGTATATGAGTCGTTCATTAGTGGAATATTTTCTTATAATTATTGAAACATAGAAATATATATTTATCGCTCGTGCATCTATGTATACTTGATGTACATGATGGCACAAGTATGTTTACTTTAAGCTAGTTTTTTTATATGTCACTAAGCTAGTTTTTTACATGTTAATAGTGATGAAGTGGATGATTGAGCGAAATATATTTGTATATGTGTACTTTATGGTTATTCAACTTTTTCGTTATTCAACTTTTTCGTAATAGTATATATTGATAATTCTAGACATAGATTAAGTTGATATTTTAGTTTATATTTCTTTAATGATGGTAGAAGTTGCAATTTAGATGAAATAATTGGGTTATTGAGATTATCTAATTTAATGGTTGAGTGGGTAATTTAGATGAAGGGTTACTTGAGTGTGTTTCATATTGGTACAGGTGGGTAGTTTAGATATAGATTTATGGGCTAACTTCATGTTGTTTTCTATAATAGTAGAGTGGGTAACTTTTTAGAAAATAAAGTATCCAATGGCTATTGTATTAATAAATAATAATGTTTAGACTTTAGAGTCCACCGAATTGATGCCATATATCTCTATTCTTTTAATAATTTTATAGAATTTATGTTCTTTCTTGTGTGTCTCGTGAGAATTAACACAGAGGCTCCATATTTTGATGTCAATGTCTCTTTTCTGTAATCCATGGTAGACATTTCTCATTTTTATGTACCATATTCCACAATAAATTCCTTCTATAAAGTCTGATTTCTAGAAAAAACAACCCAAAATAACAAATATTTGTACCTTTTAATTTTAGGATAACAAAACAACACAGCATCATCACACATATAAATCATTTGTAAACCATTGCACCGTCGAGGGATCTGATACTTTTGTTTTGAGGGAAACCAGAGCTTCATTAATCATGGACAAGATTACAATCTCTGGCTATGATATCCATGAGACCAGGTGGGGTTATAGGCCACTCCACCACCTGAGAATCACGGGATACCAACCGAGCACATGCATGCGCTAACTTATTACAATTTCTGCTAATGAACCGTAAACTAAAAGCTTCAAAGCTCTGGCTAAGATATCCTCCATCTGTGTTAGGAGGGCTGAGATCTCGGATCGTTGGTATGATCGATTCTCCCATAAACCAGTAAGCACCTGGCAACGGTTTCCAGAATCAGTCATCTCACACCCCGTTCCCGAGCTAGTTTGCATTCCATCGCAGCACGCCAAGGCTTCGGCTGCCAGAGCATTCAGGCAGCACACGTACCATTTAGCTGTGCCACCGCACGTCGAGGGATCAGATACGCAATAAAAAATATATACATATTTATCACATGTAGTTGTCTAAGGTATGATATACTTTATAATGACTAACGCCCTGATTCCAAGTCCATAGCAACTTTCTTCTCAATGCTGAAAGTTTCTGTAGTAATAGCCGAGTTGACCATAGAAGGCTCCCCAAGCAAGCTGTAAAACTCTTCAGAGTTTGCACGCGTGCCCATATGGATGTTGCATGACCTTCCTTAACCTATCAAGCTTTTCTGCAATCTCCTTCATTGACGGCCTATTCGCACCGCTCATCTCCAAGCAACGCTTTGCTAACTCTGCAATCTCCTCCAAACACTCCATATTCTCATTTTTCTTGATTTGATCATCTAGGATGCCCTCAAGCTTGTTTTCCATCATCGTGTGCAAAAACACCATTGCCAGACTCTTTTCATCCTCAGGTCCTTCGAGGTTAAATGCCTTCTTGCGTGTGAGCAATTCAAGGAGAACAACTCCAAAACTGTAGACATCACTCTTATCTGTTAGCTGGCATGTTTGCATGTACTCTGAGTCAAGGTACCCACAAGTTCCTTGGACAAGCGTGACAAACTGTGACTTATCGCTTGGTGCCAAGATAGACGCACCAAAGTCAGAGACTCTAGCCATGTAATCACCATCTAGGAGGATGTTGGTAGATTTCACATCACCGTGGATGATCGGTGGAGATGCACAAGAATGAAGGTAAGCTAAGGCATCTGCAGACTCAAAGGCAATCCTCAAGCGAGTGTCCAAGGAGATGTGTCGGCCATGGTTACGGTGGATGAGATCAAACAATGTTCCATTTGGTACAAACTCGTATACCAGCATGGGAACTTCAACTTCAAGGCAGCAACCGAGGATCTTGACGATGTTCTTGTGATTGATTTGGGATAGGATTAGCATTTCTTTGCCGAATTCTTTCTTTTGTTGCTCATCGATTGTCATGTATCTCTTCACGGCTACTTCAACATTGCTCTTCAAAACTCCCTTATAAACTTTTCCGTGTCCTCCACGGCCAATGACTTGCAGCTCATCAAACCCGTGTGTGGCTTGCTGTAGTTCTTCTTCGGAGAATATTTTGAATGCAACACCTTGTTGTGACTTCATCTCCTCGAACAGCATCATACCACCATGCTGCCGGAAATACTTTTGCTTGATGCGGTGTAGCTTTCGTCTTTCTCGGGTCAAGTATGCACAGGTGGAGAGAATCACAAGAACGACTAGACCAACACTTACACCTGCATGATTATAGATGCAAACTGATTACATCGCATATAATTAACCCTTCCCGGTCAGTCAATCAATCAATCACTAAAATATGCCAAATGCTATCACAAGTGAACCAAAAAGGAGGGAAAACAACAAGAGTAGGATCGGAGGCTTCAATTCCTCGACGGCAAGTTCGCAACCTACCAACAACTGGAGCCACCCAAGCTGACTTTTGGTTTTGCACACATAGGCCATTGATCATACTTTTTCCTTGAGGGCATGAACAAGTGAAACTCCCCGCTGTATATCCCAGAGCACGGGTAAGCAACATTATCCAGACACTCATCAATATCTGAAAATCGCAAGACGTACTCCATGAAGAGGAGAGAAATAAACAGAAAAAGATGTATATATATAGCAGGTACGAAAAATAATCGGCTTGCATTGAACAGGAGGAATTGAAACACCTTTGCATCCGTCGACGATGTACGGGTTGCCTTGGTATCCACCGGAGCACCTACAGTGGTACCCTGCCTCATTGGTGACACAGTCGCTGTTGTTGCTAACACACATCACGCGTAGGTCGCCGTGTCATTTTTTGCTTCTGCACACGAATTCCGTGCAATCCCCCATTCCATCACCACCGGCTTCTGCGAGTTATCCGTGTCATAGAACACCGTCGAGGTAAGATAAGTGGTGCTGAAGTTAAAGGCCGCGGTTTCCATCACTGCGATGTAGTTGCAAGGGTACTTCCTCCATATTTCACTGGTGTTGTAGTACTCGTTGAAGAAACTCGTGTAGTGCCGCACGCCTTTCGGGAGATCTGCCTGGCAGCACCCAGCACCGGAGCATGAGCCGTTCTTGGGTGTTGTGTTGTTGCATGTTGACGAGCAACCGATTATATACTGATGCATATAGATTCAGTGCTTGAGCATGCCATGAAACACACGTATATATACAGAGAAGGGAAAGAACGCGTATTTATGTAGCTACTTACGGAGTCGCTCAGCATGTAAGCGAGACTGTTGCACCCGATGACGATGACCTTGTTATCTTCTGCCGACAAAACATAGGTGGAAACGCTCAATCTTTCGTTGTTGTACAACATCCCCTGGGTGGATTGGTCGTAGCACTGCCGGGAGATCCCGGACTTGAGCCAGGCCTTGCCGTCGGGGACGGAGAACTTGATCACCTCGAAGTCGCCGTGGAACAGCTTGGTGGTGCCGCCCACGGTGGTGCAGTTGAGCAGGAAGCCGTCGTGGATCGAGCACTGCGGCTCCAAGCCGAACGGGTACGGGACCTCGATGTCACCGCACCTTGTTGCGCAGCCGGGGCTCCGTGCGCCTTGGACATCCACTGCGGTGGCGGCGAGAAACCACGCGGCCGCCGGAAGGCAGAGCAGAAGAAACGGAAGCCGTATGAGCTCCATCTCCATATGCTAGTGCATGCACTAGTGCTGTAGTGTGTGCCCCCTGCTCAGATGCAATTTATTTGGGCTTTTGGTGCTTGCGTGCCATAAGGGTTAGAGGCGGATTGACCGACCTTGCTTAGCTTGTGACTACGCCTGTGCTAGAATTAATGTATAATGTAATAAATGTATTTTTGGAATAAAAAGATGGTTGAGAGATGTGACAGGATGGTGCCACTATTCCTGCCGGGGCCTATGTCAGGAATTGGAATGCGACAGGAAATTAGATAACAAATCCTGTCGGTTTATAATTCCTGACGGGAATTTCTGTGGCCGAACTGTTAGGAACTGAAGTTTGACTAGTCAACCAAGAGCTGTCAGGATTCACCGTTAGGAAAAGTTTCCTATCGATCAGCTGTTAGGAAATGATGATCTTTCCTATCAGGAATAATCTTGTCTTTGGCAGTGAGGACGCCCACACGTTTATATATCTTTCAATATAAAGCGTATTTCATATAGTAAAAAGTCAAGTTTTGTAAACTTTGACCAACAATTATGCTAATTATATACAAGATTAGGACATAAATAAAACTTGTAAAGTATGTTGATACTTATCCTTAGCAAATAACTATATATTGTAAGACCTTCTTGCAAGCTCCATCATAAAAACCATAGGTTCAGCCGTTTTAATTTTTTTTACAAAAGCATGGTACTAAGTTGTAATTAGATATTAAAGGATTGCCACCAGGTTTCAACAAACTTCTGAGACATGCTTCTCCTTTAATTCTTACACAACTTAATTTCCATCTTTTTTGCTTGTTTTTACTCCCACATTCCACTCCCAAATCAATGATGATGACTTCATGCATGTTTATTGTCCCAAGAAGTAGTTAATTCAACAAGTTTATTGTCCCAAATCAACGAGGCGACGACCTCACTGGAAGCCAAAGAACTAGGGTGGGGCTGACAGTTGCCATATGGGTGGTGGCACGTCGAAGCAAGACGGGACGGTGGTAGATCCGAGCAAGATTAGGTGGCAGCGGCGGCCCTAGTCCTGGCTTGTAGGGAGCTTGGGTGGCAGCGGCTGCGGTCTGAAGGGAGCTAGGGAGGCCGCGGCTCCGAGTGAGATTGAGCACTTGTGGTGGCAATTCGGAGGGAACTAGGGGTGGCAGTGGCCCAACGTGTAGGGGCATGGACAGCACACGGCGGCCGGTAAGGAATTCAAAAGCGGTCCATATGGAATTTTCCGTTATTATCAAAACAACTAATGAAAATCCAGTCACACAATGACAACTTTCATGTTTGACAAAAATGAAAGCAGTCAAAAACACTATCATAATACAGAAAATGATATCTGTCGATATGGAATTTTACCATACCGCTTTCACCCCTAATGCAAGTAGTAACATCCAAGGATATTGTAGGAAATGTTTGAAACATAAAAATGTCCTAGTTTATGAATGTGGCACCCAAATTAAAATGCGAAGGTGTAGTTACTGCACGTACAATTAATTAAACTTAAAGATACTAATATATTTTATTACAAACTTGGTCAAAGTTAAATAATATATATTGAGGTAGCACCAAGCGTAAACCAATCTATAATTTGGAACACCTGTACTACAAATTTAAGGGCGTTGTTTTTGGTTTTCATGTGACCATTGCCTACTTGGCGCTTGAGTAATAGCGTCAAAAATATGGGTATGCAACGAATATTTCCAAACTAGGGAAATAAAGTGCTAATTTCTTGTTTGTTTTATTTTTGAAAAATCTCGCTTCTGTTTTTTATTCGAGGTAAGAATTTCTTCTTAGTGGTTAACATGAACTTTTGCACTAGTTAGTTTACAAGTGGGGATTCTAGTTATAGCCCAAGCTGCCTGATGGGCCGTAGCTAAGAGGCCCCTTGCTTTATGTCCTTGCGGCCCACAGATTTTTCTTCCTCAACTTTCCTGCTATGCATCATGGTTGGTGGTCGATGGGCTCCGTCAAACTGGATGCAACATTCGAAGCCGAATTTCTACCGCTACTGTTATGGTTAACCTCAAAAAGTTCACATTACCTTTCTCAACTTTTATGAAATTCTGTTTTTCCTTCCTGAACTCTAAAATCGGATAAACCACCTCCCTGAACTTTTAAAACCGTTCAATTTAGCTCCTAGACCGATTATAAGCGGTTTTTGTCTTTTTCCTTTTTATTTATTTTGGCAGAATCTATGAAAAATCATAGTAAATCACAGAAAAATCATTAAAAAAATCCAATTTTGTTATACTCCACATGAGTAGATCTACACAGTGAACATATAATATGGTATGCTTTAGTATAATTTTTTTTGTTTTATCTTTAGATCTATGCTTTTCTATAATTAATTCATAGATGTAGTTTCTACGGTCTAATTGTGGAGAAATTTTTATGGTGGACTAATTATTGTATGCTTGAACTGTAGTAAAGTTTTCATACTCATTGGATCATGTATAATTTAGTTATAGATTTATTTAGGTGTATGCTTGTTAAAAAATATTTATAAATCTATAACTAACTTACTGGCATATATATGGGCAACACCATGTATTGATGTATTCATGTATACTGCTAGCTAGCAGTGATGGATTAAGGATAAAAGTTTAAGGGGGGGGCTAAGTTTGAACTATTCAGAAGACACAGAGCTATGATTTTAGCAAAACTAAGGCCTAAACCTCCCCTTTCTACCATCATCTTCAACCTCAAACTCTTCCTAACCTTCTCACATGGCTAAAATTTCAGGAGGGCTCCATGGCGCGGCTGCGGTAGGGGGGTAAACCTTCCCTTTCTGCCATCATCTTCAACCTCAAACTCTTCCTAACCATCTCACATGGCTAAAAATTCAGGAGGGCTCCATGGCGCGGATGCGGTAGGGGGGCTCGAACCCCCGCAACCCCCCCCCCCCCCCCCCCTGGCAGAGCCGACCCTGCTATAGCTAGTACAAGTCTAGAACAAACCATATCAAGGAAGAACTAGTTACCATAAGAAAGGAACAACGTGTAAAGCTGTCACTCCATCTTTTCAGCTGGAAATAAGTGCACATACGTACCGATTCAGAATATTCATTGGTGAAAAATTGCAACCATGAAAAAAAGATGGTGCTGCTTTTGCGTATGTGCAGTTCTTGGCATCGTCATCGTAGCTGACTTGGCATCGATCAGCAGAGCAGTTCTTGGCATGCACTTTTTTTCTACTTGCACAAACATGCATGGTGGTAGAAATCAATGCATCACATTCCCATCACAAACATAGCACTATACTGAATTCGGGCATAATTAGCTTGTAGAAGTAGATAGAAATAGAAAAAAGAGAGAACACAGGTTACTTTTCTTGAACTTTTCTACAATTTCGGAAAGAAAAAGTGCACAAGAGAATTAGTTGCACTAGCTGCATGTCTTATGCGTCTACTACATATATGGTCAGTGGCGGATCTAGGATAAAAGTTTTGGGGGTCAAAGTTCAAACCGTTCAGAAGACACGAAGCTATGATTTTAGTAAAACTAAGGCCTAAACCTCCTCTTCCTGTCATCGTCTTTAATCTCAAACTCCTCCTAACCTCTACCATGGCTAAAATTTCAAGGAGGGAGGCCACCACCCAAGCCCCGGTGGCAGATCCGCCCTTGTATACGGTTAAGCTACTATATATTGCTAACCGATTATATTACTCCATACTAGGGAGAGTACAAAATTGAATTTGCACCATCTACATCATGCATATGCTGTTAGAGTGGGATTTTTGGGTCAAACAAATTAACTATTGTGAAAAGGAAGTTTGCACCATAATATATAATAGCATCATTCGGTCAGGAACCATATGTGGTAAAACAATATCATGGGCAACTTTTTTAGTTAGGTCCCTAGTTTAGCACACATGGTCACTGGCCCATCACTATAAGGTGTGCAAATTTAGGATCTGGACGTGGTGCACGTAAAAGTAAATAATTTTTCAACCTCCAAATTGCATGCCGGTCTGGTTTCCAATCTTGAACTACAGAATCGGGTAATATGTACCCTTTAACTATCAAAACTAGACAAATTTGGTCATATAAAACTTATAAATTATTTATTTTTAATTACATCAGAAAAAATGATGCTAGGTACTAGTGTTCTTCTAAAATTGTATCTATCTGTTGGTGCTATATTTAGAGTTATTGGAACCTTATTCATGTAATAAATAATGAGCATAAGTATGAGAAATAAAACAATAGGAACAAAAATAAATTAGTTTTAAATAACTATATATACATCATAAACATATAGTAGGTAACATTTTTAGGAAAATTTATTCTAATTTTATATATTCCTTTAAATGTACTATTTATAAATTTTTAGAAAGTAAACTAGATTTTTATTACAGATGATATTGATACTATAAAACTATAAGTAAATTCAGAAATTGCTAACTACAAAACTATAGATGATATTGATAACTACAAATTTTTGTAGATCATGCATCTATCTTTAGAGATCCAACCTAGGAGGGACTAGGTGGTTTTTATTAAGAAGAGAAATAGACACCCAAATTCAGTCCAAGAGAGGACTTGAACCTGAGTGGTTAGGTGCATTGCCACACCTCTCACCCAATCAGTTGAGCTAGGCTCATTTCCTAGATCATGTCACTATCTAAGATTGTTTGACAACTTTAAATTTTAAATCTCAAAATCTTAGAGTATAAATCGAATTTTGGGACTCTAAAAAATTTAAAATAAAAACTTCGTCGCCTACAAAGTTGTATATCTTAGAGCATCTGTTGTTACAAGTAATTAAGAGCGCGTTGTTGCTTTCCCCGACTTGGCCTGGCTCGCTCCGACGAAACATGCTCTCATGGGCTAGGCTGTACAGCTGCAGTACCAGTTTGTTTGGTTCATGTACTCTCCAACCAGGCTAGGAAGAGATGACGTTTGGTTGCCCGCAGCCCACAGCTCTGTCTCTCTCACGTAGCATGCATCCGTGTGCGTTCACCGGCATCGAGCGAGCCTGGCCGGCGGACTCGTTTTGCATCGGGGCGGACCTGGCTGGAGGGCTGGTTCAGGCATCCAATCATGCGATCACTGTCACTGCATTCCTGGTTGCGCGGGATGCAGCGAACCAAACGCTCCCTAATGGTAACAGTAGTCGCTAGCTACCGCACGTACGGACTGGACCGCATGCAGAAGATGACACTTTTGTAGCTGCAGGCTTTCAGCTGGGCAGGGGACACTGCACGTCTAAACAACAGGTGCCGTGCAAGCGTGGTGATTGGTCTATTTTTTAATTAGCTGCGCACGTTAGGCCACGTTTAGTTTTCAATTTTTTTTAAAAAAGTACTATAGCACTTTTCATTTGTATTGGATAAACTTTGTCCAATCATGAATTAACTAGGCTTAAAAGATTTATCTCGACATTTACAGACAAACTGTGTAATTAGTTTTTTACCTACATTTAATGCTTCATACATGTGTCGGCGTATGCGATATGACAGGAAATCTTGAAAACTTTTTGCATTTTGGAGTGAACTAAACAAAGCCTTAGTTAAGTTGGACGTGCGACCCATAGAGCAATAAATGAAGTCACGTTCTTACAAACCGGGGGATCGACATCTTCACCAGTTTTTACTCGGAATCTAGATTTTAGAAATTAGAGGCAAAAACTGTTTCTTTAAAATCTAAAACCATTCCAAAAAAAGGGTCTTAACACGACTGAAATAGCCCAATCAAACACTCAAACAAGCAGCTTAATTAACGGTAGCAGTAGTCGCTGCTAGCTACTGCTACTCCCTCAGTCCCAAATTATATGTCATTTTTTTGTTTCTGTGCCACAAGTTTGACTCGATTTATAGAAAACTCGTACAATATTTGTATTTCTAAATAAATTTATTAAAAAACTAGATTTAAAGATTTTTTTCCAATAATACCAATTATATACTATATGTTTTAATATATATTTTGTTGTTTCTCGAGGTTTGAAAACAACAGATATTTTGAGGAGTACTACTCGCTAGCTGCACGTAACGACAACATGCATGGAGTGGACCGCATGCAGAAGATGACAAGATCGATCGGGCAGTTAACTTTTGTAGCTGCAGCCTGCTGTCAGCTGGGCAGGGGACACTTTACAACAGGCTCCGTGCGTGGTGATCGATCTTCTTGGAACCTCTGTTATTAATTATTAATAATTTTTAGTGCCCCATCGATCAGTCCGATCACTGCTTTTTTAAACAAGAGCTACTAAAAAAAGGCACGTACTACACCACACAAAGGGCGCGCGGCATAGTGGGGCCGTGTTTAGTTGGCTTGATTTGGGCCCTCCAAATTCTATACAGTAGATTTTTTTTACACTGTAGTATTTCGTTTGTATTTGTGAATTTTTGTCCAAACATTGACTAATTAGGCTCAAAAGATTCGTCTCGCAAAGTACAACTAAACTGTGTAATTAGTTTTTGATTTCATCTACATTTAGTACTCCATGCATGTGCCGGCATTTTAATGTGATGGGGAATCTTCTTTTTGCATAGTGAAATTTGGGGAAAAATTTGGGATCTAAACAAAAACAGGGCCTGGCGTAACTTTAGCCAGCGCGCGGATGCATGCATGCATGGACATGAACAAACTCCTTGGCTCCTTGCTTGTCTTGTCTAGCTGCAGTGTTGCTTGCTATTAATTGTTAATTAGATGGGCACGTTAATTAACATGACTCACCGTGTCCGTGCATGCATGCATGTATGTTTGCTAGCTTGGAAGGGGAACGAACGCAACAAACTAAGCTCAAGCTCGCGTGTGCCGCGCGCCATACGTGTCGTCTAAGTATTGACACGTGTGTTGCATTGTGGTTGGTCTAGTAAGGCCCTCCACAATGTATGGCCTGAGTGTTGCCTAAAAAAAGAGAGAGAAGAATCTGACACCGCTCTCCCCACTGCAGCCAGCGAAGTCAACTCTCAGTGACGCCAAGAAAACTAGGAGCGGAGAACGTAGTTGCGCCGCTGCCTGAAACATAAAAAACTAATTTTTCTGGCTTACTGCATCATCCAAGCCTATGTAAATGTTGTTGTGATGTACTGTGCAGATGAAGGGAAAAGTTGTGTTACTTTATTCACGTGGGTACTAGTACGGCTAGGGGGACTAGTGCCATGTTTTCGCACACACGGCAGCCCAGGAAGAGTGGTGCCAGAATTCACCGTGTGTCAGATAGGAACAGTAGTAGGGCAACACTCACGTTGTGGAAGGCCTAAGTAGTACACGACGTAAACTACAAGTTGTTTTAAGAACTTCTTAAATAGTCAATTTTCTTCAATTTTAACCAAATTTAAATAAAGATTCATGGTCCTCGTGTACAAAGTCAAACATGATTCGCTATAGACACCGCATGAAATATATTCCAATAATACATTAATTTATTCTAATAATGCGTTCATATAATTTGGTTAATTAATTCTAACCAAATTATTGTAAATTGTTTTAGCTAGCTTCATCCTCATCAAATTTATTTAATTTTAACCAAGTTTCTTTAAAAAAGGTGCATGACCGTCTACAAAGTCAAATAAGATTCACGCTAGATACACCATAAAATATATTTCAATATATAATACATTTTATTTAATATCATAGGTTAAAATATATATATTTTTAAACTAGATAAATTTGATTTCAAACAAAATTGAATCGACTCACGATTTGAAATGGAGCGATACAACGTACTACTATATGATCAGTACCCGCTTCTTTGATTCGTTTGTGTATAGTCATGGCCAGATACATGCATGCATGTGTAGTTAAGTTGTACGTGTACCGATCGGTCGAGGACGCGGATCGAAAGATATGGACCATATCGAATCTGCAGCACGCTTGACTAAGGACAGTAGTACTATATAACATGAAAATGTGTAGCCACCCAGCCCAATTTTCCATGCAAGCTAGCTTCGGTATTTTATCCGATCCCCCGTATATCTATATCCTTGTAGACCTAACTTAGTGCATGCATGATGGTTCGTTATAAGGTAATCCGAGGAATTTGAAACAAGAGGAGGGATGTCGTATTAGCTTTATCTTAAGCCCAACATTTATATCTTTGACCATAAATTTGAAAAAAAAATTATATAGCTTCATGATATAAGATTTATATTTTTAGATTAACTATAAGAAATATTGTCATATTTTTTTGTAATGAAACAGAAACACCACACTTGGTGTGGAATTTATCTACCTGGATTCAATTCCATCACTTAGCATCACTAGACACTAGTCATCACATTGTTCTATATTTATTCCTATTTATGCCTTGAGTGTAAAAATGAGGGGAACGAGATAACCCATCCAGGGGTCTCTCGGTACATGTTATATAGGCAGAGAACAGCCCCCTGCGTGGCCTTACAATATGGAGGTTGTTACAACAATATATGCATGAGTTAATCTATCTAATCTACAACTAACACATGCTCAACAACTTGAGCCGTGCCTATGCCCAACAACCTGCCGCATGGCAAGATACAATGCACCTAGTCATAACAACTATTCTTAACATCCCCCCTCAACCTCAGCCACTAACAAGGTTGAGGTTGATTCTGAAACTCTTCATTCGAGACACCGAAATAGGCTTCGTAAATCCGTCAGCAAGCTGATCATCAGTATGAATGTATCGGATGTCAAGAAGCCTCTGAGCAACTCGTTCTCGGACAAAATGAAAATCAATCTCTATGTGTTTGGTGCGCGCATGAAATACTGGATTTGCCGAAAGATACGTAGCCCCGATGTTATCACACCATAATCTCCCCACCGATTGATGTGGAATCTGAAGTTCACATAACAACTGCTGAATCCACATCAGCTCAGCCGTGGCATTTGCCAAGGCTTTATATTCAGCCTCAGTACTCGAGCGAGAGACCGTGGGCTGCTTTCTGGCACTCCAAGAGATCAAGTTCAGACCAAGAAAAACAGCAAAGCCACCGGTCGACCGCCTGTCATCGACACACCCAGCCCAGTCAGCATCAGAGAAAGCACTGACAACCATGGAGTCTGATGGTCGAAACTTGAGTCCCAAGTTGAGTGTACCATTAATATACCGAAGGATACGCTTAACAGCACTGAGATGCACTGTAGTGGGAGAATGTAAATATTGGCACACCTTGTTGACCGCATATGAAATGTCTGGTCTAGTCAAAGTGAGATATTGCAACGCGCCAACCAAACTCCTGTATTTAGTGGAGTCATCTGGCCCAAGTCTAGATCCCTGTGTCACGCTTAGCTTCTCAGTAACCCGACATAGGTGTATCAACAGATTTGCTTTTATCCATACCAGACCGTTTCAAGATGTCCTTGGCATACTGAGTTTGTGACATTATAAGAGCATCACTGGACCGTTTAATCTCGATGCCAAGGAAGTAATGAAGATTACCAAGATCTTTCAAAGCAAACTGTTGTTCAAGATCCCGTAGTAATGCCTGTGTCGCTGCATCGGAGGAGCTAGCCACCACAATGTCATCAACATATATAAGGACAAACATAGTATGACTGCTGTTGTGATAGTAAAAGAGAGATGTGTCACCTTTGGACGGTGTGAACCCCAGTTTAACTAACTGACTACACAACCGGGCATACCAGGCACGTGGAGCCTGTTTAAGACCATATATAGCCTTGTCCAATTTACACACATAATGTGGATGAACACTATCTTTGTATCCCAGAGGTTGATGCATATACACTTCTTCCTCAAGAATCCCATGCAAGAAGGCGTTCTGAACATCCAGTTGCCGCAAAGACCAACCTTTTGATACAGCCAAAGATAAGATCAAACGAATGGTAGCAGCTTTTACGACTGGACTAAATGTATCCTCATAATCCAAGCCATAGCGTTGCTTATATCCCTTGGCCACTAGACGTGCCTTATACCGATCAATGCTTCCATCTGCTTTCCTTTTCACCTTGTACACCCATTTACAGTCTATAATATTTTTGCCCTTTGGAGGAGGCACCAAACGCCATGTGTTGTTCTTGAGCAAGGCTGAATACTCGGTGTTCATGGCATGTACCCATCTATCATCTAGGAGAGCATCATTGACCGAGAATGGTTCTTCTGCAGCTGCAACAGTTGACATGCCCCAACGAACAGTACCATCAGAATATATTTTTGGCTTGGTTATACCTCGTTGGAGACGTGTAGTTGGACGACTATCGGCGACAACAGCAGCAGAAGAAGGAGAAGCTGTAGCCGTCGACACAGGCACACCAGAGCTCGCAGCCACAGAATCCGTAGAAGATCCGGCAAGCAGATTTGGTGGAGCCCGTCGCCAACACCGGGATCCAGCTGCGGAGAGAAAGCAGGCGCTGAAGACGACGGAGCGGTTGATGAAGGCGCAGAAGATCCGGAGAGCCGAGCGGCTGCGGGTGACAGCGCCGACAGAACCGGCTCGGCTGCCTGCAGACGCCGATCCCGAAAACCGATTGCGGGGGTACCGACCCGTGCGCAGAGACAGGTGAAGCTTCCGACGGATCAACCTCGAACGGCGGTGCGTCGTTGGACTGTAGTGCCGGATCACAGCATGAAGTCCGTTTTCATCACCAGAAGCACCATTTTGCACCAAATTTGAACCTGAAAAATTCAGCACTGCAGGAGAACTAGAAGAAGCATTAGTAGGCATAGCATTGAACGATGATTGATCACGGAGTAATGCATCCCCAAAAGAAGACGACGGATTTTTAAGAATGTCGGGTAAGAGATCAACGTCAGCCCGGAGACGGGCACCGGCGTTTGGGTGGAGTTGAGAGAAAGGAAACACATGTTCATCAAACACCACATCACGAGAAATGTAGACACGACCAACAGATGGATCAAGGCACTTAAAGCCTTTGTGCTGATTGCTGTAGCCAAGGAAGACACAACGTTTTGAGCGAAAATCTAGCTTCTTCGAATTATAAGGCCGAAGATTAGGCCATACGGCGCAGCCAAAAGACCGTAGATGGGAATAATCAGGAGAGTGACCATGAAGGCGCTCATAGGGGGTCTCATTGTGAATAATCTTTGAAGGAAGACGATTGATGAGATAAACGGTAGTGAGGAATGCTTCATCCCAAAATTTTAACGGCATTGCGGCATGGGCCAAAAGGGACAAGCCTACTTCAACAATGTGTCTATGCTTGCGCTCGGCCGCCCCATTCTGTTGATGGGCATGAGGACAGGAAACATGATGAAGAATACCAAGGCGTTGGAAAAAGGAATTTAGGGTTTGGTACTCTCCTCCCCAATCGGATTGCACAGCTAGAATTTTACAATCAAATTGACGTTCAACCATGGTTTGAAAGTCACGAAAACATTGAAACACTTCGGACTTTTGTTTTAAAAGATAAATCCAAGTGAACTTGCTATAATCATCAATGAAGCTTACATAGTAATTATGCCGGCCAACAGAGGTAGGAGCCGGTCCCCAAACATCCGAGAAAACAAGTTCAAAAGGACGCAAAGAAACACTAGACGACTTAGGATAGGGCAGCTGATGGCTTTTGCCCTTTTGACACGAATCACAAATAGAATTATTTCTAGAATCTTTAACAAAAGATAACTTGTGGCGGCTAAGGATCTGTTCTACGACATGGGAGGAAGCATGACCCAGCCTATGATGCCACACGGACACAGTGGGCTTGTAGACGCCAAGCACTTCTTTATTGAATTGAGACTTGGACTCTGATTTCAATGGATAGAGACCCCCTTCGCAAGGACCCTTAAGAAGCATCCTCCCCGTGGCCTGCTCCTTGATAACAAAATAATCCGGATGAAACTCAAGAAAAGCATGATTATCACGTGCAAGGCGATTAACAGAAAGTAGATTTTTACTAGTATAAGGAACATGAAGAATGTTTTTCAGATGAATGGGACGAATTGGGGTATGCAAAACACTGTGACCAACATGATCAATAGCCATACCTGTCCCGCTAGCAGTATGCACTTGATCACCTCCCTGGTACTTGCCCCGGACGGAGAGCTTATCAAGCTCACTGGTGATATGGTCCGTTGCCCCCGAGTCCACATACCAGTTGGTGTCAATGCCGTAGGACGACGTCTGCGCGGAGGAGACGCTCTTCTGTGGCGGACCAGTCACCGATGCATCAAAACGTTTGAAGCACCGGTGGCCCATGTGTCCCTCCTTGCCACAGATCTGACAGAAAACACCGTGCAGGAAATTGCGGCCACGTTCGCCGCCGTTGCGGCCACCATTGCGACCACCTCCACCACGGATAAATCCTCCACGGCCGCCGCCACCACGGCCACCACGGGAGGTATTGTTGGAGAAGTTACCGCCACCACCGCGACCACCCTTGGTAGCAACGTTGACGGAGGAGTGAGACCCACCATCACGGATCTCACGACGCTGTTCGTGACTGACAAGTTGCACCTGGAGCTCTTGAAGGGAGATCGGTTCAACACGATTGGACACAGAGGTCACAACCGGGTCAAACTCCTCGCCCAAGCCCATGAGGATGTAGGAGGCGATCTCGTCGTCGTCCATCTTCTTGCCGGCCGACACCATCTCGTCAGCCAGGCCTTTCATCTTGGTGAAGTATTCCGCCACCGTGGATGACCCTTTGGTCGTCGTGGCGAGCGCTATGCGCGTAGACATGATCCGCGCACGCGACTGAGAAGCTTGCAACTCTTGGATCTTGGTCCAGAGTTCAGCCGCCGTTGTTGCAGACGCAACTTGAGAGAACACGTCCTTGGACAGGGAGGAGAAAAGGTAGCTGCGAACCTGACTGTCCTTGGCATACCACTTCTCATGCTCCGGATTGATGATCGGATCCGCCTTCTTCCCGGTGGGATCAGCAGGAGCCGCGACATCCAAAAACTCCGGTGGAGGCTTGGCGGTGGGCTTAGTGAAGCTCCAAAGTTGGGCGCCTTGAAGGGTCGCCGTGACCTGAGCCAGCCACATGGTGTAGTTCCCACGAGTTAGCTTTTCCGTCACCGGTGGAAGAAAGCCAACGAAAAAAGCAGCAGCGGCGTCAGACGAAGAAGCCGCCATGATGGATCTAAACCGTGAGGTGTTCTAGGCTCTAGATACCATGTAAAAATGAGGGGAACGAGATAACCCATCCAGGGTCTCTCGGTACATGTTATATAGGCAGAGAACAGCCCCCTGCGTGGCCTTACAATATGGAGGTTGTTACAACAATATATGCATGAGTTAATCTATCTAATCTACAACTAACACATGCTCAACAACTTGAGCCGTGCCTATGCCCAACAACCTGCCGCATGGCAAGATACAATGCACCTAGTCATAACAACTATTCTTAACATTGAGACCATTATAAGTTTTCATATCCTCGAGGTGGGGCACGCCCTCAACACATTCACACACCTTTTGCACAATGTACATAAGTACTGTATTTGGCTTGTTCCGATCTCATGCAAATTGAGATCCAAATATGACCTAAGAGTATATTCTTTCCGTCCCACAAAAAATATCATTTTTATTTCCAAAAGAATCAAACAACTTTAACTTTGATCAGATATATTTTAAATATTAATATTTATGATGCATAATTCGTATGATTTGATAAATGGATGAATGTATTTTTTATAATAAACTTATTTGAAGATAAAAATATTGCTAGTATTTTATACAAATCTAATTAAATTTAAAAAAGTTTGATCAGAACAAACCTCGTGGTGACGTTCTTTTGGGACGGAGGGAGTATATCACAGTGAAATCCTTACCAAACCTGAAAAAGTGAGGACCTATGAGATGAGGACAAAAGGGACGGAGGGAGTATATCACAGTGAAATCCTTAACTGAAAAAAAAGAAGCGACCCAGCCTGTGGTTGACTCAGAGGCCATAACTTCACTCTCACGCCATCTCCGATCCACTATCTCAGGCTTCCTTCCTTTGTTGCCGATCATGATCAACCGAGAACAAACTTTGCATATTACAGCGCATAACTTTACTCTCCCGTCTACACACCATTTCCGAATTCCGGTCCCTCTATACCAAGCTTCCTTTGCTGTGTGCATTGCTTTATTTTTGCCGACCATATCAATTTGTCAGCTGAGAATAACTTTGCGTATATGCTGTGTGCATGATGAAGTGACGTAATCAAAGTGGACGGAGCATTATATTGACAAGTCGGTATGCGGTGTGGGGTGGCCAAGAATCAATTCTTCTTCCACCCAAATGCGCTGAATAATGCCTATGAATTACCAGCTACTACTCAGGCTGTATATTCGCAGAGCGCGGCGAGGCCACATGCAGTCCGCCGTCTCTGCCGCGTCCGCGCAGGCGCAGCCACCCACGCACCCCTAGCTCCCACATGCCATTCGGCTGGTATAAATCCCCCCACGTCTCCTCTCACCACCTCCAGCTCCAACCAAGCAATAAAACCCCAAGAAGCAGAGCAGCACACAGCCTAGGACTAGGACGTCCAAGCAGAGGAGAGCAATAGCAATGGCCAAGGTCCACCCCAACGCCGCCGCCGTCGCGGCAGAGCCTGCCACACCCACCCCCATCTCCACCCAAGCTGCTGCGGACCAAGAACCTGAACCACCCACGGTGCTGACGGTGTGGCGCAAGTCGCTGCTCTTCAACTGCGACGGCTTCACCGTCTACGACGCCAACGGCGACCTCGCCTTCCGCGTCGACTCCTACGCCGCCTCCCGCAGGCGCCACGCCGAGGTCGTGCTCATGGACGCCGCGGGGGCGCCGCTCCTCACCGTCCGCCGCAAGAGGCTCAGCCTGGCCGAGCGCTGGGTCATCTACGACGGCGCCGACGCAGCCGGCACCACGCCGCCGCCTCGCCCTCTCCTCTCCGTCCAGCGCCACGTCGGTCTCCGCGCCTCCAGCGGCAAGACACTGGCGCACGTCGTCGCCGCGTCCTCGTCTGCTGGCGATGGTGAGGCGTTCGTGGTCGAGGGCTCGTACGGCCGCCGGGCCTGCGCCGTGCGCGACGCGCGCGGTGACGTCGTGGCCGAGGTGCGGCGCAAGGAGGCCGTGGGTGACGACGTGTTCAGGCTCGTGGTGAGTCCCCGCTTCGGCGCGCCGCTCGCCATGGGGCTCGTCATCGCCCTCGACGAGATGTTCGGCTCCCGCGGCTCGGCGCGCTCGTGGCTGCGCAGCGCGTGCTAGAATAGCCACTAGTACAGTTAATAGAAGCCAAGGGAGCCCACATGTCAGTGTCAGGGCAAGTCTCTATCCTAGTACTGTGCAGTGTATAGTGTAGACCTATCTAGTCTCTACACACAGATGAGGAGGCCCTGGCCCCAGTTGTCAGCGTCAGCAGAGTTTTATAGTGCAGGCTGCAGCTGGGCCAACCCAAAGTATGCCGTATCAGATTCATTCGGCAAATATGTGAAAGAGTCAATTCTCTATCTATGCTATATACTGTATATATCGGAAATCTGTAGTTAGGTCGTCCGATTGTCCGCACACCAACGTTGGTGGGCCTCGACGTCCGCCCGAACAGTCCAACACTGTTATTCCATGTGCACAACGTTGCTCCACAACATTTCTGAATATCTCCACTCACTTTCCTTTCAAATCGCCGCCGTGACCGCACCCATTCTTGAATCACTGCCGCTCTCCAGAACGACCGCGCTGCCTTGCCGCAACGCCGCCGCACCGTGGCGCGGCCAAGGGCCTTCCTCTCTACCGCGCCCGAGCGCCACTGCTCGCCTCGCTCGTTGCGGCCATGGCGTGCAAAGCGCCACCACCACCCCAGCGCTAGCAGGAGGAGGTCGTCGGCCATTGCTCTTGACGTCCCCTTAAAATCCGAGTTTGCTGTCTACCGTAGTCCCCCACTAGGTAGGCCATGGCCACTGGCGACGCCGTCTTTGAAGTGTTTCAAGCATTTCTGACTTATGTTTCAAGTGTTTCATCTGGATGTTGCAAAAATATATATGAGATTTTTCATATGTTGCAATGACAATTATGCATGTTTCAAGCCTATGTTCAAAGTGTTTCAGTTGTTTTAGGCATATGTTTCAAATTCTTTAGCAAAAAAAAAGATGTATGTTTCAAGTGTTTTTATCTAGATGTTGCATATGTTACTATGGCTGCACACACATGTTTCAAGTGTTTGTTTTCATGTGTTTTAGATGTTTCAGACTTATGTTGTAAAAGTGGATCAGAATGTTGCATATGTTGCTATGACAATACAAGCATGTTTCAAGAGCATATTTCAGATGTTTTATCTGTTTTAGTTGTATATTGCAAATGTTTCATCTTTATGTTTCAAAAGTAGACTGGGGTGTTGCCTATGTTGCAATGCATGCCGGTGGCTGGCGAATAGTGGCCTGCCGCAGCCGGCGTGATTCACGTGTGGGTGCGGGATGCGCGCGGCAGGCCTGGTGCTGCTGTTAGGGCGCCGCCGTGGTTTACGTGCGGGCATAGGGGCGCGGTTCTAGATGTTGGCGCGCGATGCAAGCGGGCGTGGGGAGTGGGATGAGATGCGGGCGTGGGGAGCGAGATGTGATGCAGGAGGGCGTCTGTTGTAGGCGTGGAACTTTGGACAGACGGAGGCTGGCCCCGGAGAGGGATTTGGCGCGGGGCAAAGGGAGTTGCGTGCGTTGGGCGTAGGTGTGGGAGCTGCGTCTGGACGTGCTACTAGGACCGGACGTCCAGGTGCCAGTGCCTCCGTATATATATTCGCGTGCTTACATGTAGCAATTTTATGATGAATCAGGAACTAGACTAGGTATTTTTTTTATAAAAATATGAAATAGCTTTCATATTTTTTCCTAAAATCATGCTCTACCTTTTTGTCTCTTGCTTAGAATAATAAGGTCTCCTAAAATTTGAAAATTGGCCAAATATAAAACGAAGCATACAAACCAAGACAAAGCCTTGCGGACTGTAGCGTGGACCACCATGCAACCTCTCGTGCAAACTAAAAAAAAACATTTTTCTCAGCAACAATATCATGCTTAACCATCGAGAAGTACACGAGAAATTCCAAGTAACAGAAGCAGCCAAAAACGTTTTCCGCACCCTCAACACCTTTACGAAATGGTTTGTGCTAATGGGTCATTTAGGGACGGACATTTTTACTCGATCGCCTCTCTTGCTGGGTTACCCTTGATCGGCACGTGTCTTTATTTCTAGAAGTGGCGCCCTTATGCGTCTTTATTAATAATGTAGTAAGCATTTATCTCCTAAAATCGAATCTGTGGTAGTGACCGTGATTGTGCAACACGGAAGAAGATTAAGTAACACAACACACACATGCATAGATGTGTTTAGCTATCTTAACTAACCCTGCTTGAATGTCTTTGGCGATCGATTTGCCAGGAACACGTCACTAACTCTGAAAAAAAAAACTGCGCGCTGGGATGGCCATATGGGCCTGGACTGCCTTTATATACTGTGATGTGACGGCTAGCATATCCTCACAGTGGTTAGGTGGTTGCATGCTGTGTGTCTGTGCCTGTCTACTGCTTGGTTAGGTAGGTATCTCCTGGAACCTCGATCTGTTGTACAGTAGTACGGAGTAAGTGCGCATCTGTTCGATCATGATCACTACAGAGAAAAAAGAGCGCGCGCACACAAAACGCACTTATTATATATATATAGTCGCGTACAGTTTAGCCAACACACGCATGCATGAACATGAACAAGGTCCGGTCCTTGCTTGTCTAGCTAGCTGCAGTGTTGTTAGCTGGCCGGGCAGGTTAACATCACTAACCGTGCATGTTTGCTTGCAAGGGAACAATAAACGCAACAAAGCTCTCGCATGTGCCGCCGCCGGGTCTAAGTTTGGTGTCTGGACACGTGTGTGTCATTTATCTAGTAACTAGCAGAAAGCGTACAATATTAATATACGGTCTGCAGCGACTTGTTCGATCGATTCGATGTACCTATCTAGCTGGGCGATGGAGCCAACCATGCAAGGAATGGATCGGAGGGACTAGCTACTTCTTAGCTATGATATATAGCCTGAAAATGTGTAGCCACCCTTCCCAACTCCTATGCAATGCTAAGCTTTGCTTATTGTATTCTACCCGATCGGGTGCCGGCCGGCCGTGTATCCATCAATGATCCATTCATCGACGATGGATCTCAAGCTGCATGTGTGTGGTACTCATCACACCCTTTTCTTTTGGTGCAATTAAATTCTTGCATCAAAGGTCACAGTATATGTCCAACAACTTTTTTGGCATCTAAGCATGCTGCATGCTCTTGAGCTCTTGAATCTACCAAAAAAGTTGTCGCATGCTTTTCTTCACGTACATCCCGGTTCTACTTCTCTCTCCACTGCGTAGGCATTGCCCCCAAGAACCTTCACCGCTTCTAGTTTTGCTAGCTCTGATATTACTATTTACAACGTGTGAAAGTGTGATAATTAAACTCTATGTCCTTTTATAGCTTCACTCGAAAAGAACATTGCGGATGGCCTTAGGTAGCCAAAGCCAAAGTAATTAAGCATTTTTTTTTGCATGTAGAGCATGTTACGTCGATGGATCCATTAATTCCACTCGTGATCAAGGTTAGATCTGAAAAATATATAGTACCTACCTAGTTTAAGTACAAAAGGAAGAAATCGCTGACAAATAAATAAAACAATACCAATAAGACTCAATATAGGTCGCCAATAATACCTAATAGATTTCATTTCCTATGTCCTCATGATTCAAAGATGTCTTCCAACATCCAAACCACCAACAAAACCTTGAATCAAGCACACAGCCTTGACCCCCGCATCAGCTTCCATGTTGATGCTGGCGCCGTCTTTAATTTGACGATGTCCCTCATCGGGATAACCCTAGCCATGTAGTCGTCATAGTCAGCTGCAAGCCTTGTAGTCCCATGCCATCATTGTTGCAAGCACCATTTGTTGATGTAGTTTCTCACAGCATTTGCCGTTGCCATATGCAGAGCCAACCTCTACGGCTCGCTACTAGCAGCTATCCTAACAAATTAAGCACGCGATAACATGCGGATGCCTACCTAGTTCAAAATTGTCGATGGCACCACCACTTGTGTGTGTGGCCACCAGCGGCATCACCGGGCCATCGTGTGGTCTCGGCACCTCCTCGTCCTCCAATGCTGCTGCTGCAACATTCTTCAATGCTGCCATAGCCATTGTACCCAAAACAAATGGATCGAAAGCCAATTCATCGGATCTTGGCGAGTATCTGGCCAGCCACACAGTTGCCACCTTGCCGGTCACCGGAGACCACGCGCACGATAGAGGGAGCAGGAGCAGGCCCTCCCCAAATGGAAGGCCAGCCGTGAAGGCCCCGACGTCAATCCACGCCGTACTTTAGTTGTGGTACAGTATCTTACACGAATGTTGACCGCCGCAACTGTGATAGGTCATAATTTTTCTCAGCATCTTGTCTTACATGTCACAAACCCATTTGTGACTGTGACAATCTTGAGCCCGCATCCCAAATCCTTATCAAACCTAAAGGTCATGACCTAATGAGATCACAAACAGCAAAAAGATAGATCTAACTGAACTGGAACAAGCACAACATGGGGCGCCGGATGACCCTGTAATTGATACGGAATGAAACAGCTTACTCGATCTCCCCCACAACGCTATTTCGGTTACGTCATAGCTTTCTTTTGTTAGATTGCTTTATTTTTGCCGACCATTATCAACTGCGAATTGTATGCTGAGTGCATGATGAAGTGACGAAACAAAAGTGGACCATATTATTGACAAGTCGGTATGCGGTGCAGGGTGGCCAAGAATCAATTCTTCTTCCACCGAAATGCTAGCTGAATGCCTAAGAATTACCAGCTCGATATGTTCGGGCAGTGGCACACTGGCACCCAGTAGGCCGGCCTCCCACATCCACATGCCATTCGCCGTCTCCGCCGCGTCCGCGCAAGCCCAGCCACCCACGCCACTCATCTTCTGGTATAAATTCCCCCACGTCTCCTCTCTGCACCTCCAAGCTCCAACCAAGAAATCCCAAGTCCCAACAAGCACAAGCAGAGCAGCACAGGCTAGGACGATCAGGAGAGGTCCAAGCAGAAACAGAGGAGAGCAATAGTAGTAATGGCCAAGGTGCACCCTAACGCCGCCATCGCGACAGAGCTCGCCCCACCCACCACTACCCCCACCACCACCCGAGCAGCTGCGGACCAAGAAGCGGAACCGCCGACGGTCTGCTGACGGTGTGGCGCAAGTCGCTGCTCTTCAACTGCGACGGCTTCACCGTCTACGACGCCAACGGCGACCTCGCCTTCCGCGTCGACTCCTACGCCGCCTCCGGCCGCAGGTGGAGCAAGGTCGTGCTCATGGATGCCGCGGGGTCGCCGCTCCTCACCGTCCGCCGCAAGAGGCTCAGCCTGGCGGAGCGCTGGCTCATCTACGACGCCGCAGCTAGCAGCAGCAGCAGGCCGCCTCTCCTCTCCGTCCGCCGGCACGTCGGCGGCGGTCTCCGCGCCTCCGGCGGCAAGGCGCTGGCGCACGTCGTCACGCCCAACGCCACATCCGAGGCGTTCGTGGTCGGGGCTCCTACGGCCGCCGGGCCTGCGCCGTGCGCGACGCGCGCGGCGACGTCGTGGCCGAGGTGCGGCGCAAGGAGGCCGTGGGCGACGACGTGTTCAGGCTGGTAGTGAGTCCCCGTTTCGGTGTGCCGCTCGCTATGGGGCTTGTCATCGCCCTCGACGAGATGTTCGGCTCCCGCGGCTCGGCGCGCTCGTGGCTACGCAGCGCGTGCTAGGATAGGCAGTAGTAGTACAGGTAGCAGAAGCCAAGGGAGCCCACATGTCAGTGTCAGGGCATGTCTCTATCCTACTCTGTGCAGTGTAGAGCGTAGACTTCTCTACACACAGTAGAAACAAACTGGCCTTAGTTCACTTCCCATGCAAATTCAAAATATTTCCTCTTTCCATCTATCACATCAAATATTTGAGCGTATGTATGGAGTATTAAATATAGGTAAAAAAGTAACTAATTGTTAAGTTTGTCTGATTTTTGCGAGACAAATCTTTTGAGCCTAGTTACTTCATGGTTGGATAATATTTATCAAATAAAAACGAAAGATACTACAGTAACTTTTCACTCACTTTTCGCCAACTAAACCCACCTGATGAGGAGGACCCGGTCCCAGTTGTCAGCATCAGCAGATTTTGTAACTCAGGCTGCAACTGGGCCAACCCAATGTATGCCGTATCAGATTTATCCAGCAAATGTGCAAAAGAGTTATTCTCTGTATCTCTTTTTTTTTTTTGGTGAACAAGAGTTAATATATATTCGAGTGCCTACTTGTAGAGCAATTTTTCGTCATTAGCAACTAGACAACGGGCTCTGAAGTGGCAATCCCACTGTTACCGTGTCAGGCACACCACTGATGCTTGCGCGTGGGTCCAACTGAGGCAGCGGCAACAACAGCGTCCGGCTCGACGCAGTCGTCCGGCGTCGGGTCGTCGTCCCCGGCGGATGGAAGCAGAGGAAAGCATCCGTGTGGATGGAAGCACCGGCCACGGCCAGGTAGCTTGGCCGGCAGCGCGGCGGCCACCATGCAGACCGAAGCCGGCGACGCGGTAGGCGGCAGCACGATCTCAGGGCGACGGTGGCGCAGCACTGCGGCCGTGCCGGCGCGGATCCCGGTGGTGGCTGAAAAGGTGTGGTTCCGGAGACGGGTGTGGCGTCAAAACTTTGGAGGCTACTTTGGTGGCTCACCTAACCTAGTCTTGCATGCCTAGCTAGCACGGAGCACGAAAGGCTTGCCAATTTGGCTCTCTCAAACTAGCGAGGCAAAGCTTGCCTGCACACGTTTCAAGATACTTAGGTGAGAACCAAAGGCTATCCAATATCCTGTCTCAGGAAGGATAAACACAGCCCAGAACTAAGCAGCCTCTCATTTTCTTTATGTTTAGTTCGACTTAGTATTAATATTACCTACTTTATTCGATTTGTAGTCAATTTAAGTTGTGTTTGGTTCGATTTAGTATTACCGCTTTATTCTATTTTTAGTCAATTTAGCCTGCGTCGTGGCTGGTGCGGTGAGTCAATTGGGTTGGGTTGCATCACTGATATATTTGACACGGCTTCCATTTAACTGTATTGGAAGTAGCTTTGTACTTGAGTTTGTTTTACTGTCCGTGTAAGGGTGGCTGGACAAAAAAATGAATTTAAATTTTAGCTCTTTTTAATATGATGAGGTATAGAAGTAGCTACACTGGCGTGAGAGAGAGGGAGAGTTTTTCGTACTTCCAGGTGTATCTACTCCCATCTTTAATAAACCACCTTGTACTTATTTATCAGTTTGAGTTTATATACTCATCTAAGACACTACAAATCTTACTATATAAAAAATTTCAAACGAACCCACATTTTTAGTATATTGTTATAGTATCATCATAGTAGTATATAAAATAAGTATAACCACATACTCTATGTACACTTACATACTTGATGTACAAAACTACCTCATATGATCTAGTATGATCATATACTCTGTATACATATACTTCGTTGGGCCATGTACACATCTTAAACCTTAAGATACACTTATGTGAGATATTACTTGTTGATTCTCCTGTAGTCAAGGCTAGGTGCTCGGACCTGGAGCATTCCTCCTCCTCTACCCTCGATGAGGAAGGGCATGTACGTCCCAAACATCCTGTCCCACACCATGAAGAAGAGCTGAGAGTAGTTGTACTTGCCGCCATGCAGCTGGTGGTGTACGTCGTGATATGCCGCATTGTTCCAGAAGCTCAGGCAATCCCAGCAGGGCAGCATCGACAGGCCGCAGTGGTTGTCAATGGCCTTGATGGTGCAGAGCGAGGAGAAGAAAATGGAAGCCCTTGGCGACATGCCGGACACCAGGAAGAAGGGTGTGCCGCCGATAGTGTCAGTGATGAAGCTCTCGACGGGGTGTCCGTACAAGGCTCCAAAGGAGTAGGGAACCACGAGATGGTGGTGCCATGAGTGGAGGTTCTAGTAGAGGAACATGCTGGCATGTAGGGTTCGGTGCCATGCGTAATGCCACAAGTCGAACCAGACCATGGCCACTGCGATTTGGTTGGCTAACTTCAGATACAAGGTCTGCACTGGCGATGCTTTGGCGCTCTCTCCTTTGACCTGTATATATCCCAATTAAATTCAACAAAACAGCTAGCTCATTATCATTAAATTGTCACAAGCACCACATAATAAATTGTAAGTCCCATTGCAACTGTCAGCAGCCCACACCCTGGACAGCCCGAAGTAGCATCAAGGCCCAGGCGGGTAACACAGGCCCGGTCCAAGAGCGTGCGTGTATCTATGTCCGACTGGGTGTGTACCTCTTGCATGAGTCGGTCATGAGCCGAGGGGGATAAGTAGGAGTAAGCTGGAGTTTGTAGTCAACTTTGAACCTAAACTCATCTACTACTATCGTCAATCTGGCCCTCTACCGGGAAGCTACTTCCTTCTTCCTCCTCTGCTCCTCTCCCCCCTGCCAACCTCTCAGGTCGCCATCGTGCGATCCTGATATTGTTATCAAAGTCGTTGCTCCTTGGCGACGGCAAGTTCTGGAGACTACGCTGGCTATCCACCACCACTACATAAGGCTACAGCGAGCAAGGGGAGCCATGGATCGCAATGTGCGCAGCATGTTCGACGAATTGTTCAAGAGGTTTGACAACTTCGACGAGCAGTGGGTGAAATGGGAGAAGCGCTTCACTGACGAGAAGTCCGCCCGCAAGGAGAAGGATAACGCCACGGAGGAACGGATCTCGTCGTTGGAGTTGTACTGCACCACCTAGTACAACGCCGTCGTCGTCGCTGACAACTAGGGGTCTCTCTTCTAGGAATGCGTCCATGATCTCGAGCAGTGCGACGACGATCTCGAGCTCATCCATGTCAATGAGATCCATGACAAGTGAGACGATCGGGTTGAAGCACTGAAGGAGGTGACTCGGGCAATCACGGCGTGGAGGCCTAGAGTCGGGGGCACCCTCGATGACGTTCGGTTGGAGGTGCGGAAGATGTCCAAACTCTAGGATCGCGATGTGGTCAATACTTCTTCTTTCGGTCCGGGCTTGTTCATCTCCCTGAAGTTGGTCACTGCCCGCCCACCTGCTGGAACCACGGGCATCGAACTGACTACATGGGAGATGGGCTATGGTTCAGTCACAACCATATATAGCTCCAACCCCGGCCAATGGTAGGTTCTCGTTCCCCAACCCCAATCCCCTTCCCCTATTCGTCCGTTCTAAAGGCCAACACTACACCACACCACAACCATCCAATTTGCCCAGTTATCCACCACATCCACCCAATTTTCCCCATCCCCAACCCCATCTGCCCAATTTCTCCGATCCCCATTCCACAAAATTCGCTTCCTCTCTCAGCCAATTACCCATAATGAAATTATATGTAGCAAGGAACCGTACCAAAAAGAGAGCCATATAATCATGCATGTTGGCACGCGATGCAATAATAATGATCTTAAACACAGACGCACTACGCACATACCAGCTTGAACATCATCATCAAGGCCACCATGGCAACCTGCATGAGCTGCTGCTTGAGGACGTTGCTGATGACTTGTCGCTTCGACACATGGTTCTTGCTATCTTCATGAGTGCTTGCTTGGGTGCAGCCTGTATTTGTCCATATACATGGACTGGCCAAGCGTTGCATGCAGGCCACAATACTCCCAATACACCACGATGGGCACAAGGACGGCCAAACCTTCGTCAGAGAGTAGTAGCTCCATTTATGTTAGTTTATTTGCTTGCTGTTTGATCGATGATTGATGTATGTACATGTGCTATGCAGGTACTGATGATGTGTGTCGATCTTACTACTGGAACGTCTCTATATATACTCTTGCTCTCTTGACTTTTATATGTACTAGGTAAATGCCCGTGTTGTACTCTCTGCCCTTGAGATTTTTCGTCAACATATTTCTTGACTTCGCAACATTCTAGGCTTCTATCTTTTCAAGCATGCCATACTAGGTGCTCACCGTGGGCAGACAAAGGCCTAAGTGCAAATTTCAAATTCATGGGTGTTGTACTCTCCACTTAAGATTTTCCTTCAACATATTTCTTGACTTCGCAACATTCTAGGCTTCTATCTTGTCAAGCATGCTATACTAGGTACTCATTGTGGGCAGACAAAGGCCTAAGTGCAACTTTCAAATTCACCGGTGTTGTACTCTCCACTTAAGATTTTCCTTCGACATATTTCTTGACTCCGCAACATTCTTGGCTTCTATCATGTCAACCATGCTATAGTAAGTACTCATAGGTGGTAGACAAAGGCCTAAGTGCAGCTTCCAAATTCTTTTATTTTCTCACCGTGATAGTTGTGTGAGAAATGAAAAATGAAACATTATGCTACAATTAGAGGCCATGGATTTTATATTTCCTACATACAATGAATTGGAAATTTTCAATGCTTACTTTTGGTTCTCACTAGCTAACATCATTATAATTGGAATGAGAGGAATGCTGTCTCTAGAACACGAGTTCCTCTTAGTCCTGGTAGATAAATGTTCCATACAACTAACCCATGGAAATAGGGATATCATCAAGGTACACAACCTCCCATGTTTAAGAAACATCAATATGGTTTTTTGAAGAGTTGACTTACAGTAACCAATCATGTGAGAGGAAATATCCATGGATGGAGCTTATCAGATGGTTCAGCACTGACGAAACTATTGTGCTAAAATGAACAAAAAGGTCATTGTATTTTGACTAATATGCTGAAGAAGGTTACAAACTGAAGCTCAAGCTATCCAAATCAAATGTATGGCAATGTTGTACATTGGAAAAATAGACACACATGCCTCGACTTTCTTGATCGGTTGGAGCTCTACCCCGACTTTCTTGATCGGCTTGCCGACTGGCTTGTATTCATCACTGAAAATCATTTCTTGTCTTGAGTGTATTGGCAAAAATTTTCTGTCAACCTTAAGATGCTTCTCTGGTGAGTACCCATTGCTACTACTGTAGTTTCATTAGTATATGATCCATTGGTAACATTAACCTTTGCTGGTTTATTCATGTTGGTTAAAGAAGATAATAAGGTGAACAAGAAACTGACAACCAGTTTCCTCAAAAAAAGAAACTGACAACCAAGCTGATCCTATATTCAGGATGTGTTGTGCCTTCTAATGACGAAAAAGTCACTTTAAGCAATTAAGCAACTGAACTGCGAAATGAAGGCTTTACTATCTCATGCAAACATTTGTAGATATTTTACAACTATAGCCAATTAGAGTATTAGACCATCAATGAATGAGACCCAATTATTTGTCCCCAGACTATAGAGTAATAAGAGTGTCAGAGATTAAAAGTAGCAGCAGGAAAGTAAACTTATCTGTATGACTGCAATAGCATATTAGTACAACTGTACCCAAAGTTTGCTAAGAAAAAGTTGTGCAACAAAGTTGGAACTTCACCGGTACATACCAATCTGCAGCCATGCCATCCTCACTGCGCGTCTATATCTAAATATTGCTAAGAAGAAAAAACCTCGACAGTATTTATAGGATCAAAGATAGCTTCATCAGAGTTTAATTAGGATGGAAAACTGCCCATCAGTAGAACATACAGAAGCACCCTGGCAGCCCATATATCTACCTTTTGCGAGTAATTTCCTAGTAAAACCTCAGGTGCCACATATGCAAGACTGCCAGCAACACCAATCAATTTCTGACCTCCTCAAGGTTGAGGAACATATTAGTGATCATCAACCTGCAGCTAGTGAGTCAAAGATGATTCAAGAGCATCTAGTATTGACCTAGATGCAACTCTAGCCAGAGAACACCACCTCAAGTAAATACATTTCAATAAAGATCTAGTATATATTAACATAGCAGCCAACAGGTCATATCACAAAATCTAAATGGCAGATAGACTAAAATATTGAAAGGCAAAAGGTCTATTTTTTGTGTCACCAGTAGCAGAAAACGTTCAAGCCAAGCATAGTAAAAGTTAACCACTTGAGCATGGGACCAGAATTTGAGCTTCCCAGGTAGCTCTCCTTCCTGTAGTCCATGCTCAATTGGATGATACAAACGAGTTGGACGATGAAAATGAGATGTTACTAAGGGCTAGCACCAATGAAAAAAACACAGATTCTAACTTGAGCATCCTGAATAAGTGATAAAGAATGAATGAGTGTGAAATTAGAACTTCAGAACCGTTAATTTTGGGAACAATTCGATACTAAATTCAGATGTGTTCATTAATTTGTGTTCAGTGATACCGTACAAACAAAAATATCAAATGACCACTAAAATTGGTCAAAGCTCACCCATCAATCAGAATGACAACTAACAAGACTAACCCAAAGAGAAAGGGCACCGGATAGAGTACCTACTGCTACATCTGCTTTAAATGTTTGATTTACTTGTGCATTGTAGTACTGGGTTGGTATGTAATAAAAGGCATTTTCAGCAGTTTTTCCTAAAATATTATAATCACCCGCGTATTTCATAAGAGATAATATAAAAGTAAATTAGAGCAGAAATATCAAATTGCCTTTCGTTTTACTTTCTATAAATGAAATACTCAGTTGATATGATGTGAGCTTTTCCTAAGTAACCATTCGAAAAACATATGAACCGATTCTTATTAGAGTAAATATTCTTGTCAGATATATCAAACTAAGGAACCAAAAGGTTTCTTTGATAAACCACCTATGATAAATAGAGTTGACCATCAAGCACTTGTTGGCTTCACCTAGGAACCACTCACACACACACGCCAACGCTCTTGGCGAGAGGTAGAACAAGCACAATAGACACACTATTTTCTAGCGACGAATGTCGTGGCGACAAACTCGCCTGTATCTTGGCTACATATTCACTAGACTTGGCAACTGAATACAGAGGAGCGCGGGGGCTACATATAGGCCATGGAGCTCGCCTCCATGCCAGTCTTCCCGCCATGATTCGCAGGACCCGCGCAGCAACACCGTGAGCCACTTGCTCATCCGGATAATGCGGCTTCTACCATGCAAATCGGCGCCATGCACGCCACTACTCCAACTAGACTCAGTCTCAGCCATTGCATGCCATCCAGAAGGCACACACGACACTGCCATCCAAGAGGCACACACGACACCCAAAAATAGCCAGACATGCACACCACCATGACGCGACACACACTCACATGCCATGGACACTACATGTCATGGTTTATTTCTAACAATCACCTCTTAAACCACGACACCCCCCGTACGCCAAACCTACAAGGAGCGTTGGCTCATTGTCGATGTCGGTGCCTTCCTTGCCGCCGCCGTGCTTGTCTATGTCGCGTTGACGACGTCAATGCGCCTCCCACTACTCGTTGTAGCAGAAGACGCTCGACGCCATCGGTGACCTCGACTCCACCACAGCACTCCACCGCCACGCGCAGCTTGCCGACGAGCTCCTCCAGCAACATGGTCGACATCTAACCTAGCCCTAGATACCAATTGTTGGCTTCGCTCAGGACTCACTCATACACACATGCCAACGCTCTTGGTTAGAGGTAGAACAAGCATAATAGACACTATTTTCCGGTGACCAATGCCACGGCGACAAACTCATTTGTATCTTGGCTATATATTCACTGAACTTGCAACTGAATACAGAGGAGCACGGGGGCTACATATAGGCCATGGAGCTCACCTCCATGCTAGCCTTCGTGCCATGATTCGCAGGACCCGCGCAACAACACCGTGAGCCACTTGCTCATCCGGACAATGCGGCTTCTACCATGCAAATCAACGCTATGCACACCACTACTCCAACTAGACTCGGTCTCAACCATTGCATGCCATCCATGAGGCACACACAATACTGCTATCCAAGAGGAACACACGACACCCAAAAATAGCCAGACAAGCACATCACCATGACGCGGCACACACTCACGTGCCATGGACACTTGGTTTATTTCTAACAGCACTATCTGTTATCAGTCGCTCGCTCTTTATATTTACTTGATAGATGATAAGGTTTCTCACCTAGAAAAGTTCATGATTTCTGGGCAACGTGCTCTTCCGTCAAGGCCTAAGCAAAGGTAAAAGCACTACCCAATTGTACTATATTCAAATAAAGAGTGCAAGCCCAAATGAACCAATTTGGTCTGCATCTAACTGATAATTAATACTGAGAGTAAAGGAAAAAGGATCTGAAACATAAAAAATTAAGTAGGACTGTAGTTATGTTTGTGATAAAAGAAAATGTAAACGTGTCATGTTCATTTCATAAAAAAAAGAGAAGGGAAATAAAACCTAGACATGTCCTTTTTTCTACGCTACAAGAACCCTCGTAGAACCCTCACTCCAAAGATGATACTGACAGAAGTGAAAGAGAACCAATATAGTTCTAAACATCATGCATGCATGCATACAGACTAATTCAGTCATACTATAAAGGCAGTATGGCTAGCCTCGACATTTGCATACACAGGTGAACTTTGAATTAACATATAGAACTTCTACAAAGTTGTGGTTAATATGATCTCTCACCCAATTAAAATATCTCAATATTTAAATTGGCCTATTTACTGTAAGGAACAGCATACTCATAGAGGAAGCATCAGATACACTAATTTAAAATTGTTCTTCGAAAGTTTGGAAAATAAAACAGCTAGAGCAGATATATCAAAAGTGCAACAATTTCAGTCATTGGTGGTTACCTTGTTATATATTGTCCAGCACTGATCTTATCGTGATCGCACTGTCATCGTTATTGTTCATCGGTAATTCCATTGCCTCTGTGTTCATTTTAGCAATTACAAATAGACTAACTATTCATCAGAGATTCATTGAAATCTGATTAGCACAACTATGAGGCATACCATAGGAACTGAAACATGAACATATATTAATCTTATGTGGCTTTGCCGCAAAATGCTCTTGTATTAGGAATTGAAAGCTGCAACGTATCTTTTGGAATGTACCTGAATGAGGTTCACTGAAATCCATAGTGCAGATACTCCTACAACACTTATGTGTCTTCTCTGCAGAGCTGAACAAAATCTACCAATCCAAAGCTGCGACATATCTATACCAGCTTAGATCAATGATGTCTTATGCAGTGATGAACTATATTCAGGTTATATTCTTCTGTTAGGAATTGAATGCTTAAAGCTGCACTATGAATAAACATTTTTTTCTTTTGAAGCTAAAATTTCAAGTTATGGCTAAATAGCTTCTTCATAACTCAGTGACAAGAATCTCAGAGAACACATAATGTATTTCACGATTTTCCCAGACAATTCTGAACTTTCTTGAACAGCTTGGGCAACGACATTGTCCCACACAGGCTTGGCAACGACACTGCATATTTTTACCTGATTGAAGTCTGAAGAAGATGACAGCCATGGAGGACGGCGATGGCTGACCTTGATGCCCTTGACGGAGATGATGTGGAGAAAATCCCACTACAAAAAAACCAGCAGACCACCAACCAGAGCAAGGCACGGGCACACGAAACGCACGCCAAATTCCAGCAGCAGCCTTGGGCGGGTTCGCGGTCCAGAACACGCGTGCGAGGGAACCGGCAACTCACCGCGTTGCCGATCATGGCCGACGCACCGCGGCGCGCCTGCCTCTCAGCCGACCCAGGCGCCGCCAACGGCAAAGCCGCTATCCCGTCCTCCTACTCCTCTTCAGATCGTGCGCAGCAGTAGTGGCCCGGCGCCGAAGCCCAGAGGCAACAAACCAGCAGCCGCGCGTCGCAGCAGCTACCAGTCTACGACGGCAGCCGCAGCAGCATTGGATCCGCCGCGATCTGCCGCCCGCGCGTGCTTGCGGTGGAAGGGTGGGGTGCAAGAGCGAGGATTAGGCCGCTTGCGGTGGTTAGGATTTAATTATACATGCACATATTTATGAGCTTTTCTTGTACACAAGCCCATGCCATTTGCTTATTTCTTATCTTCTCCTTTAGTACAACTTGATAGTGCATATGAATATGAACGCATGCACATGTGAAATTTTTTGTACAAAATCTCATCAAACACCCTTCAACGACCAACCCTGGCACCTACTGTCAGCCAGAGTTAGGGTCTTAGGGAAGATGACCTAGCCGAGTTGGAGGTAAAAGCAGGCGACACAAGCGAGCACCTTGCCATTGTGACGAGGGGGGCGCTCACAATTATGCAGTAGGTGGCAGAAGCCATGGCACCTGAGGCACCATAGCAGCAACTTTGTAAGTGGCGACCTTGTGGTTGAACGACAAGCAGTTGAGGCATGCAGCGGCCTTGAAGCCCAGGTACGATTCTATAGAACAGATCCTGTTCAAGTAAGGTCGTGCCTTGAAGCCCAGGTGGAATCCGGTGCGGCAGATGTGGAGCACGTACTGCGACATGGACGACCCGATCTTGTGCAGGTATGGAGCATGGCAGCACCTGATGCCACCTGTCCTCATCCAACTAGGTAGCACGATGGTGGCGAGAAATGCACGGGCCCAAACGCTAGCGCGGATGGGGATAAGGGTCAGCTCGTCGCGTCGACATCGAGAGGGATGGTTTTCCCAACCGCGGTACGGGAGGCCCCGGGTGAGCCGAGTGGATGCACGAACCTGACACCAGTGTCAAGGTGGGTGGCGATGCACATGTGATGACTTCTCGTGTTGCCACACACTCAACGTGCCATGCGCAGGCCCCTCATGAGGAACGACGACTGAATGGATTTGGGGGCGCAACATCGACCATGCAGTAGAGGCATCATGGAGGGGAATTTAGCCCACCGGAGAAGCTTGGTGGCGCGACAATGGGGAGAGGGAAAACAGGGACGTGTCGAAGGCCTTGTAGGATGAATGGGTGGACGTTCGGGCCATCGCCGCGCCCGATGGGGATGTTGCTCCTAGGAGGGGAGCGACATCCCGAGAGAGGGGCGTGAGGAGTGACTAGGCAGAGGGAAGTGGACGGTCGTGCCAATGTGGCGGTGACCGTGGGAGAGGCCGTCAGGCCCGGTCAGGAGCCACAGTGTGTTGAAACATAGAGTTCATGGCATGACCGGTTGAGTCTGACCCGACGATTGGTAGATCTAGTGGAGGAGGTTGCGGGTCTGAATCTGGCTAGGGCGAATTGGTCGGGAATAGAGCAGACCTGAAGGATTCGTTGTTGGGGTCAGTGGGAAATGAGATGATTTGGTCAGGAGGTACAAAGAGATGCTTAGGGCCTGTTTGGTATACCTTCTTGTGGCTTTGACGACTCCTACAATAGCAATTGTAGCAACACTATTCACAGATATTTTCCCTCTCCTTATGAAATTATAACTGCACGTTTTATGACTCCTCCGGTACTATAGTATGGAGGTATAGCTAGAGGAAGCCCTGCCATGGCCTTAACTGCCATGTGTTGCAAGCCAACTACCTCGCCAGACATATGGGTAAGAAGGGGTCGCCATAGATACTAAATTAGGTGATGGTATACACGAACAACACGATTTGATTCGAGCAATCCTACTTGCTGAGCTGAGCAAGACTAGAAGCCGCGAAACGAAGGCACCGTCCGTTGGGGCATAAAAGAAAGCTTTGGGAAGGATATGGGCCGGGGAATGTCTGCCGATGTCGCGCCCCCCTCTTGGAGGCTGGCCAGGCCTGGAGATGGGGTAGGCACGCCCACGAGGTGGTCACACTTTGGTGCACATGCAAACCGTGTCACTCGAGGACCACAGGTGGTGGTCATTTCGGTGCACGCAAACGGGTAGCTCGAGGACCGGAGAGAGGCAGGCTGGACAACCAAACAGGCAAGTCGCTGGTAAAAATCTGACGTGGTGTAGAAATCTTTTAATCTATACCTAATAGAGGCAAAATTTCAAGCCTTTTTTTCGTGCATCCATTTTCTTGGTTCGTCGGCCTCTAACTACCGGACAATGAAAAGTTTCTTCCATCCGAACTTATATGTATAACCGTGCTCATATGAGTTGGAATAACTCTTATCAAGCACGATACAGAGTCTGAATCCAAAACGTCTGTGCTCATATATGTTAAAAAATAGAAATCCTGATCCAAATAGACCTCTCCAATCCTCAATATAAATAGAAATTCTAATCCAAATAGAAAAATATAATCTATACCTAATAATAAAGAGGCAAAATTTCCTTTTTTTCGTCCTATTTTTTGGTCTGGCTCCTCTCTAACTAATCCGTGTAACCTGCTGACACAGCACAACAGAATTGTAACAGATATAAAAAACCAACAAAGAAAACAAAACAAACTATATTAGGACTCCAACACAGCATGTCTTCCACCTCCTGGTTGCCTCTGTCCGTCCCCCACATGACCATATCTCATCTTCCGTCCACACCAAAATACGCATTGCGCAGGGAACGAATCGGTTTTCACTAGCACGTGGACGATGCTCTCCAGGTAAAAGAAAACATTGCTAGCATGTGGACCAAATCGGTTTGCTCTACCAAGGAACATGCTCCACTTCGCTCATCCTTAATTGGATTCGATGTTAGCTTGATGATGTCACCATGACGTCATGCCTACGCAATATATAGCCTTTTTTTCTTTACAGAAAAATTCAAATGTACCATCTGAATACATATATACATGAGGACATCCTTAGCTGTCCATCATCAGATCTTGTGGTCGAAATTTAATCACTAAAGCATAACAATGTAGTGGAGAATAATGTGTATGGATTATTATCATTATGATTAAAACTACTATTGTTTAGAGAAGACTCTTTCTTATACTCACTTCGCCCAAATGGAATCAACTTTTAGAATTATCTTAAGTAAAACTATTTTAAATTTGACCATATTTTATAGAAAAAATATAAATATCATGACACAAAATTAATATTATTGTGCCACGTAGCTGTGGATAGGAAAGAAACATATACTTTGGATTTGAGCTGTAGTACTCAATGGTGGAAGGTTAGTTATGTAGGAAGGTGACATGATAATTTAGGTTGAATATGTCTATTGACCTAGAGATAATATTTTTTCCTCCCGTTGCAACGCACGGGCATCTTTAGTGAAGGAAAAATTAAGATACTCCTCTCTCAATAATGATCTCCAATATAAATAAAAAATCCAAAGAGAAAACGTGGGATGGAAAAAAATGGGTGATGCCATTCCTCAGTGATTGGAGCAACCATGGATGAGTGGTTTTATTAATCAGACGATAATTAGTTGGGAGTGAAATTCATCAGAGAGTCATAGGTCCCACGCGTTGCACTCCGTTCCGCGCTCCATGCGGGGCCCGAGCTCCCGAGCGACAAGAGGGGAAGGGCGTGCGGCGCCTCCGATTCAGAAGGACCCAACCGTGGCGTCGTATGGATGCCCTGCCGACGCCGGGAGAGATGATGTAGCAGAAGGTGGGGAGGAGAGATGCAACACCGGATCTACTTTTGAAACATCAAATACAACAGTCGCAACATACGCCTAAAGGCAGTTGAAACACTTGAAACATGCTTTTGAAACACTTGAAAAAACACCTGAAAACACTTGAAAACCATTGCAACCATATGCAACATCCAAATAAAACACATGCAACGTATGTGTGAACATATGCAACATCCAGATAAACACACTTGCAACATGCGTCCAGAAAATACAGATGAAACATACCTCTGAAACATCTAAAACACTTGAAACATACACTTGCAACATGCCTCTAAACCAATTGCAACATATGCAACATGTGCAACATCCTCAATTTACTTTTGCAACATCCATATGAAACAAATGCACATACATCTAAAACGTCTGAAACACTTGAAACATACATATGCAACATGGGGAAGGAGAAGGTTGGGCCTGTCGATTTCAGGCACCGGGGTGGGGGAGCTTGGTCGCCAGGGTTAGAGGGCACTGTCGGGGGTGGGGAGGGCACTGCGCCAAGGTGGGGGAGAGCCGCCTACTCCCCTGCAACACTGTCGCGCTACCTCCATGGATCTCACCGAGGTGAGGGAGAGGGCCACCGGATCCGCGGACGTTGGGCACTCTCGGTAGGTGAGGACGCCGGGGTGTGGGGAGGGGCACCGTCAGGGTGGGGGAGAGCGCACGCCGGCTGGGGTGTGTGAGGGCGCCGCCACCGACCAGGGAGGCAGCCATGGCAACGTCAGGGTGGGGCAGGACGTGAACGCGGAAGAGATAATAATGGGGAGGAGGAAGCGATGGCGAGCGGCGCATGTGAGAATGAGCGGTGGGAGGCCATCCAAATGAGGATTTTTTGTTTGGTGCCCGCTCCTAGGGAGCCGCGTCTGGATGCAGAGTCACGGACGGGCGTCCTGATAGGAACATTGTCGTTTATTGTACAAAAATTGTAGCCCTTGATGAGACATAACTTTTTAGTTTTGAATTTTTGATATGAGATAGTTAAGATGCTAAAAAAGATTATAAAGTTTCAGTAATAATATATTAATCTCCTACCAAACTTATTGTCTTAGAAAAATCATATCTTTTTTGTATGGTGACAGATAAAAATGCATTGTATATGAAAACTATAGATCTTTATGAGATATGCAAATTCAAAATTTTGAATTTTGTCATTTAAGGTTGTTATAGGATGATCAAAATATAATATAAAGTTTCAGCAATATATTAATTGCGTACTAGGGCTTATGGCCTTAGAAAAATCATATCTTTCATATATCCGGTTGGATAAAGATATCTATTTTATACCTAATACTAAAGAGGCAAAAATTTCAGGCTATTTTTTTCGTCCATCCATTTTTTTAGTCCACCTCCCTTTAGCTACCGGACAATACAGAGTTTTTTTTATCCAGATTTATATATATAACCCGTGCTGATACGAGTTAGAATAGGGCGATACGGAGTTCTGTTAAAAAAGAATTGGGTAAGAGCATGTGAGGCAAAATTTCTGCAAATATTTTATTGTTTGCTCACGTGAAGTAAAAGAGAAATTGTATGACTCGGACTCTACAATGTAGCTGCATGCCGTGAAGATCACATAAGTAAGGAGAAAAGATAAAAGGTCTAATATGTGAACATGCATGCAAGACGCGTAAGCAGCTTAAGTTGATTTGGACTTTGCTGGTGCAACATGCATGCCGTGATTACTATATAGGAAGCTAAAGATGAAAAGCTTACGTAAACAGGTTTGGTTCCCGGAAAGCATATGCACGTGCACATGAGATTTTGGCTTGCGTGCGTATTCTATTGAGACGATGTTATAACCGAGTTAGATTAGATGACTCCGTATGGGAAAGACCAGCCACCCGTCCGTCCCCGCGTCAGCCCAGCAAATAGAAATAGATTTCGATTCCAAACAATGCACGCTTCAATGTTCAATCAATATTTGCATGTGTAATACTAGCCCTTATATATATCCAATAAATCCTGTCGACAAGGCCTGCAACCAATCGATCTATCGATCAATCGTCGTGGATGGGAATCGCACCGAGCAGATTTACCCGTCGCCCCCGCAAGACGACGGGCTGTGTGACGTGTGAAGAAGACCGTGCGGCAGTGCTCCTTCGAGTATTCGAGTCGCTCAATCCCAGCCGAGCCTTCCACTGGACGCGGCGGCGACATGCGCTCGCCTGCCCACTGTGTCGACTATGCCTGCCTACAGTGCCTAGGCCAACATGGAGATGTGCGCCGGTGATTCCGCCGTCGCCCGGGAGCTCTTCTAGGAGTGGCGCGCCTGGAGCGAGGTGGATAGCAGTGCCTATGAGGACGACAACCGGGTGGTGTCCCTATGGACCCACTACATCCTATTCGAGATCAAATACGGTGGCGTCATGGTCAATGTTGCTGTGGTGGCGTGCCCTTGGAACGCCGAAGTTTGCTTCGAGTGCGTCCTGGCAGAGGTCAAATTCGGTGACGACGCCTGCTCATGTGCAGTGTTCGACCGTGCCCTCGCGGACTTCGCTGATGACATGGAGGCCATGAGACAGTTCATGCTAGAGGTGCCTACCTGGCTCTCTCACGGTGAGCGTCCCATCAACGCCGCACCATGAGTAGCCACCAGAAGAAACACAGACGGCAGAGCCAAGGCGGAGGACGGCCGGACATGCTCTCATTGGCGACTTGGCATCAACGCTTGCTGCGCGCCATCTAGATCGATGCTGCTGGTGTTCGGCGTCCCCTAGGATCATCACATCCGCCAACGGCGAAAAACAAGGCACAACATTCAAAGCCACTGTCGTCGGGGTTAATTTGGATGCGCATGGTGAGCTTTCGATTTGTTTGGTGTTTGCCTCTTCACCAGATGCACATGCAAGTAGATGGATGAGAGCCAGAAGCCACTGTCGTCGGGGTTAATTTGGAACGACAAGGAACAGGCTTGACGTGCGCATGCACACATGTTCTGCGTGCATATGTGTTACATGCAATCAAGCATGTACTACATGCATGTGTGGCTTCAATAAGAGTGCATCCCTATGACTTTCCGTCTATCCAGCCAAGACGGTTGAACCTCTACATGTAGGCATCGAGGCACGAAGTAACGAAGGCATATATAGCAAAGGCATCCTGTACATCTGCCCTCAGCCTCTAATTCAATGCTGTCGTACGCTGTTTGGCGATCAAGGCCATTCCACCATTACGAGACCGAGTTCCCAGTGTTTCTAGTTTCCTTTTCTTTTGTTATGGTGAGTGAGACGCAAATTTACCTGCGGTGTACCGTATCAAAATAAAATTTCAGCCATGCACATGCATGCAGCTGTGCAACCAATAGTGCATGGCAATTAATCGGCCACATGCATGGCCCATACAAGACTCCATGTAGCACGCATATCACTAGATCGCCAAAAAAACAACCATGCCAGTGCCACGGGATGCGGCATAATCAAACACGCGATAGTATGAAAATTAATATTATGACATATATTTACGAGTAAATATTACTGTACTTCACAACATGAGAGAAAAAATCTATCACAATTGTGTTTTAATTTGATACAGATTTAATAGGACTCTGTTATACTAATGCAAACATTAACCTAAATTATGGATGTCATGGTAATTAACAAAAATTATAGCTTTAAAATTTTATAGAAAAGATAAACATAAATAAATATGTAGATTTTTCCTCATTTTGTTTCTTTGAACCTTTGATGGATTTTTCTTCCCGATGCAATGCATGGGTATATTTGCTAGTTTATACTAAAATGTTACTACAACTTTCAAGTTTTGAGTTTTTTATTAGAAGTTTTGAGGAGGAAGATGAATGTACTCCTTCGTTTTAAAATAAATGCACATCTCACATGTCGAGGAGTTAAACTTTTCTAAGTTTGACCAAATATTGTCAAAAGATTACTATTGTTTATGAGGTGTGATAAGTGCAATCAGTTTAGTTGTAGAATGTACTTTCATTACTCCCTCTGTCTCTGAAAGCTTCAATTCCTAGAATCCGTGCCGGTCAAACTTTTTTAAGTTTGACTAACTTTATAGAAAAGATGAACAACATTTATGACATAAAATAAGTATTTTATGAAAATATATTCTATGATAAATCAAATGATACTAGTCTGGTACCATAAATCTTAGCATTTTTTCATTGAAATTCAATCAAAGTTTAAAAAAATTGACTTAAGACAACTCTAGAAATTAAAGCTTTTAGGGACAGAGGGAGTAATAAAATTATTTAAATATATAAATATTCATATTATTTTTATATATACTCAGTCAATTTTTTTAAAAAAAATTGCACCTCGATAAATGAGATGTGTAATTATTTTGGACGAAGAAATTATTGCATGCATGCTGAGGGGGAGATGAACAGGCGACGGCTGTGGAGGGGAAACGATCGATGGATGCAAATGCAAATTGATGCATGGCACCCCCCGGCCGAAAGGGCTGTCACGACCCCTCGGCTTCCGCTTGCTTGCCTTTTCCCGGCTCTTCCACTCCCACCACTTCCACCACTATAATGTACTCCATATATACTGCTCGCCCCTTCGATCGATCTTCCGCTCTAAATCCATTCCACACCAACCTGCCTCGCTCTCCAATTAACCGCCAGCAAAAGCAAATCCATGGCGCCGCCGCCCCTCGCCGGCGGCAAGCTGCAGCGGCGGCTCCTCCAGGCGGCGGCCGATGGCAACCTCCGCGTCTTCAAGAGTAAGTCGTCGTCGTCATCGCGCGCGGCCGGCCGCGCGCGTGTCTTCTTTTAACTTTGGACTACGTGCTCTCTCTGCAGGGATCGCGAGCGCGCTTGCTGACGGCGGCAAGGGCCGGATCAGGGAGGCGGTGGAGGCCGTCAGGGACGACCTCATCGGCGACGGAGCGCTACACGTCGCCGCCGCGCACGGGAGGACCCGGGTGTGTGCCTACCTTGTCGAGGAACTTCACATGGACGTCAACGCTGCTGCCGTGTCAGGTGCTGCCTGCGGCTCTACTTGATCTTTGTGATGTCCTAGCTATCATGCATTGGGCATTGGCTCGATCATATAACTAGTGTTTTTTTTTGTTTCTTTTTGGGGTTGGAAGAAACTATGCTTTGCATGTACATGAGTTTATTTGACACTAATTTCATGAGTGCATTATTTATGTACCTGAGTTTATTTGACACTAATTTCATGGGTGCATTATTTTGGTTTCCTTTCCTCGTGATGTGATGCTAGCTACTTTGCATTTTAATTATATGACTAGGTAATTAATTAATAAAGTCTTGAGTGTGAAAATCTTAGTGTTTTTGGATAATTAATTGCCTTGTCACGAGCAAGGCATATGCTATGGTGATATTTCAACTGGAACGCTACAACGTTTCCACTGCAACTATACATGATGATGAAAAACTAGGCGAAGTAGGCCTCTTGGAGTGCATATGTCTTTACAGTAAACTGAAATTAGAAACGTGCTACATCCACACTTGTTTTAATTTTTCTGCATATAAATTATTTGCCTTCAGATCCTCTGATATTCCTTTTAACCCAAATATTTGAACATGCTACCATATAATTGTTTTCGTAATGTCTGGGTATTTACATTACCACATACCAGATTATCCCAGATGACCAAAATAGATTTTCAGAGGCGGGCAAGTTGTCCGCCTCCAAGTTCTCATCTGTGTAAATCAGTATTTGCACCGCCTCAAAAAATAGATTAAAAAAAGAGAAAAAATGCAAAAGTCTGAGCCCATGACAGAACCCGGGCCTCGATCTAGGCCGCGTGCCGTTGATCTGCCCTTGGCCGCTGTTGATCTGTCCGCCGCGGATGGCACTGAGTTTGACGGAGCCCTCCTTGCTTGTCGTCGTCAGGCCTCAGGTCACGCACGGCCCTCTGCCACCTCGTCGTCGTCGTCGTCGAGCCTCGGTGCACTCACATGGCCCTCTGGCACCTTGTCGTCATCATTGTTGGGCCCTGGTGCACGCGCAACCACTACAGCTTGTGAGCACGCCACCTCATCGCTGGGAGGGGGCCATGGCTTGAGCACATCATGAGTCGAGAAGAGAGACAGAGAGAAGCACGCAGCGGCGATTGAGGAGTGAGGAGGGATGAGAGACAGAGAGGAGGGAGTTGAGACCTAGGGTTTCTCAGTTTATATACTCGGAAATTGACACTAGGCTAAGATGGGCCACGAAGATACGTAATGCCTCGGCCTATTAACAATAGAGGCACGCCCCATAAGAGGTCTGTCCCTGAAAACCGAGGAGGCCATTTTTAGATGCGGACTCTTAAGAGGCTTGCCTCCGTAAATAGATTTTGTGAGATGAAAATTTTTTGGTCTTTGTAAATAAAAAAAATGACCGCCTCCAAAATTCTCAACTATTTTAGGAAACTGGCTCCGTTAATGAAATGGCATGTCTCCTAAAATCAATTTTGTAGTAGTACGTGTTTATGAGGTAAAATCTAATACGTACTTTATTTACAAAGCATGTACAACAAATGCAAAATGTCTATTATGCTTATCATGGAACGCTGCATTTAATGCCCTAGTGTCATTTAATCTCAACATGCTATTATTTCAAAGCTTTAAATTTATATTTCATTTGTTTACAGACATATTGTGATAGATAAATTCACTGCGAATTTCTATTGCTTACTATGAGAAGATTTGATTTAGTAAACTTTATTTGGATGATTTCGTAGGTAATACACCTCTCAGTTATGCAGTTCGTTCTGAAGACAACGTGGATGCTGTGAGGTCTCTTCTTGATCATGATGCCGATCCAGATAAGCCTGTGGATCAGGGGTGTACCTCACTACATATTGCAGTTGCAAAAGGTCTCTTGCATGCATACATTGTCTCGTTTTTCTTGTGTCATGTGATTATGTCATTACTTTATGAGGCTCATGAATATGCTACCACGGTATATATATAAGTTTTTATTGTTTGTAATTTTATTTCCCTAATTTACCAAAATGTGAATTGCTTATCATCTCTAAATCAATCTGATAATAATACTGGTGGTCTGCTCATTATATCAAATCCAGATAGATAGATTTTATGTATAGATTCTTCGAAAGATTGAAAGATTGTCATAGCTTTGCGGTAGTGCGCAAAAGGGCACAAGGTAAAAATAACTCACATCCTTTAAAGCCTTGTGAATAAAATATGGTTTCAGCTAATATTGACTGGTTTAGTGAATTCTTGAAATTGTAGCTTTACTAGTAACATTTCACCTCTAATTCAAACCCAGAAAGAATCTAACTTGCATCCTTTTTAGGGCAAGAGAATTAATAAACACTGGTTGTGACACTATGACAGTTGGGTTCAATTCGAAATTTAGAATATGCACACCATCATAGTTAATTTCCTTAATTAATAAGACATTCTTTCAATGTCTAGGGCCATATACGCAAGAATCATGCTTAAACATCATTGCATTCTTTAATCGATTCAATACGCAGTTTGAGGTTACATATAATTTAATAATAGATCTCACTCCATGAATCCACATGAAATTTTTGTAAGCCATAACAGTTTGTTGCAATACCGCTAATAATTAAAAAATCTACTCAAACAATTGTTCAGTAATCATATATATGCAATCATTTATTTTATTCAATGTGAGTGTATGGTATTACTGTTTCCTAGTTGATGTGCTACATATGGATCTGTCTGGATCTAATTAATATTAGATTCAGTAGCATTTGAAACACATTATTGATGCTCTGATGCTCATGTTTGGTTATATATGGATTTGACACGCTGAACTCAATTGTTTAAACCTAATTCTTTTATATTTAATACAGGAGTATGTGTAATTGTAGAACTCTTGCTCTCAAAAGGAGCTGATGTTAATTCTGTGTCCTACTGCGGGACGCCACTGCATGTTGCTGCAATGGAAAATCAGGCTGCTGTTATGAAGATTTTACTGGACTGCAATGCAGATGTAAGGTTTATGACATGCACATTAATTTCTTGTTTTCACGTGCTGATACAGTTAACAAATTCCATGTCATCAACTACTAAATTGTTTTCATCCTGTTCATGAAACAAAGGAAAGTAACATTTTTTCAGCAATTTACTAGTACCTATTTGACGTTTTGACTTTCTATGTCTTCCTATAACCAAACTTTTGCTTCTATAGGGGTCTTCGTAGAACTAAACTTTTGCCATAACTTATATATGTTTGTATCAATACATACTAATAAAATAACTGTTAGACAGTAGATATACGGCAGTTGAAACACTTGAAACATGCTTTTGAAATACTTGAAAAAACACCTGAAAACACTTGAAAACCATTGCAACCATATGCAACATCCAAATAAAACACATGCAACGTATGTGTGAACATATGCAACATCCAGATAAACACACTTGCAACATGCGTCCAGAAAATACAGATGAAACATACCTCTGAAACATCTAAAACACTTGAAACATACACTTGCAACATGCCTCTAAACCAATTGCAACATATGCAACATGTGCAACATCCTCAATTTACTTTTGCAACATCCATATGAAACAAATGCACATACATCTAAAACGTCTGAAACACTTGAAACATACATATGCAACATGGGGAAGGAGAAGGTTGGGCCTGTCGATTTCAGGCACCGGGGTGGGGGAGCTTGGTCGCCAGGGTTAGAGGGCACTGTCGGGGGTGGGGAGGGCACTGCGCCAAGGTGGGGGAGAGCCGCCTACTCCCCTGCAACACTGTCGCGCTACCTCCATGGATCTCACCGAGGTGAGGGAGAGGGCCACCGGATCCGCGGACGTTGGGCACTCTCGGTAGGTGAGGACGCCGGGGTGTGGGGAGGGGCACCGTCAGGGTGGGGGAGAGCGCACGCCGGCTGGGGTGTGTGAGGGCGCCGCCACCGACCAGGGAGGCAGCCATGGCAACGTCAGGGTGGGGCAGGACGTGAACGCGGAAGAGATAATAATGGGGAGGAGGAAGCGATGGCGAGCGGCGCATGTGAGAATGAGCGGTGGGAGGCCATCCAAATGAGGATTTTTTGTTTGGTGCCCGCTCCTAGGGAGCCGCGTCTGGATGCAGAGTCACGGACGGGCGTCCTGATAGGAACATTGTCGTTTATTGTACAAAAATTGTAGCCCTTGATGAGACATAACTTTTTAGTTTTGAATTTTTGATATGAGATAGTTAAGATGCTAAAAAAGATTATAAAGTTTCAGTAATAATATATTAATCTCCTACCAAACTTATTGTCTTAGAAAAATCATATCTTTTTTGTATGGTGACAGATAAAAATGCATTGTATATGAAAACTATAGATCTTTATGAGATATGCAAATTCAAAATTTTGAATTTTGTCATTTAAGGTTGTTATAGGATGATCAAAATATAATATAAAGTTTCAGCAATATATTAATTGCGTACTAGGGCTTATGGCCTTAGAAAAATCATATCTTTCATATATCCGGTTGGATAAAGATATCTATTTTATACCTAATACTAAAGAGGCAAAAATTTCAGGCTATTTTTTTCGTCCATCCATTTTTTTAGTCCACCTCCCTTTAGCTACCGGACAATACAGAGTTTTTTTTATCCAGATTTATATATATAACCCGTGCTGATACGAGTTAGAATAGGGCGATACGGAGTTCTGTTAAAAAAGAATTGGGTAAGAGCATGTGAGGCAAAATTTCTGCAAATATTTTATTGTTTGCTCACGTGAAGTAAAAGAGAAATTGTATGACTCGGACTCTACAATGTAGCTGCATGCCGTGAAGATCACATAAGTAAGGAGAAAAGATAAAAGGTCTAATATGTGAACATGCATGCAAGACGCGTAAGCAGCTTAAGTTGATTTGGACTTTGCTGGTGCAACATGCATGCCGTGATTACTATATAGGAAGCTAAAGATGAAAAGCTTACGTAAACAGGTTTGGTTCCCGGAAAGCATATGCACGTGCACATGAGATTTTGGCTTGCGTGCGTATTCTATTGAGACGATGTTATAACCGAGTTAGATTAGATGACTCCGTATGGGAAAGACCAGCCACCCGTCCGTCCCCGCGTCAGCCCAGCAAATAGAAATAGATTTCGATTCCAAACAATGCACGCTTCAATGTTCAATCAATATTTGCATGTGTAATACTAGCCCTTATATATATCCAATAAATCCTGTCGACAAGGCCTGCAACCAATCGATCTATCGATCAATCGTCGTGGATGGGAATCGCACCGAGCAGATTTACCCGTCGCCCCCGCAAGACGACGGGCTGTGTGACGTGTGAAGAAGACCGTGCGGCAGTGCTCCTTCGAGTATTCGAGTCGCTCAATCCCAGCCGAGCCTTCCACTGGACGCGGCGGCGACATGCGCTCGCCTGCCCACTGTGTCGACTATGCCTGCCTACAGTGCCTAGGCCAACATGGAGATGTGCGCCGGTGATTCCGCCGTCGCCCGGGAGCTCTTCTAGGAGTGGCGCGCCTGGAGCGAGGTGGATAGCAGTGCCTATGAGGACGACAACCGGGTGGTGTCCCTATGGACCCACTACATCCTATTCGAGATCAAATACGGTGGCGTCATGGTCAATGTTGCTGTGGTGGCGTGCCCTTGGAACGCCGAAGTTTGCTTCGAGTGCGTCCTGGCAGAGGTCAAATTCGGTGACGACGCCTGCTCATGTGCAGTGTTCGACCGTGCCCTCGCGGACTTCGCTGATGACATGGAGGCCATGAGACAGTTCATGCTAGAGGTGCCTACCTGGCTCTCTCACGGTGAGCGTCCCATCAACGCCGCACCATGAGTAGCCACCAGAAGAAACACAGACGGCAGAGCCAAGGCGGAGGACGGCCGGACATGCTCTCATTGGCGACTTGGCATCAACGCTTGCTGCGCGCCATCTAGATCGATGCTGCTGGTGTTCGGCGTCCCCTAGGATCATCACATCCGCCAACGGCGAAAAACAAGGCACAACATTCAAAGCCACTGTCGTCGGGGTTAATTTGGATGCGCATGGTGAGCTTTCGATTTGTTTGGTGTTTGCCTCTTCACCAGATGCACATGCAAGTAGATGGATGAGAGCCAGAAGCCACTGTCGTCGGGGTTAATTTGGAACGACAAGGAACAGGCTTGACGTGCGCATGCACACATGTTCTGCGTGCATATGTGTTACATGCAATCAAGCATGTACTACATGCATGTGTGGCTTCAATAAGAGTGCATCCCTATGACTTTCCGTCTATCCAGCCAAGACGGTTGAACCTCTACATGTAGGCATCGAGGCACGAAGTAACGAAGGCATATATAGCAAAGGCATCCTGTACATCTGCCCTCAGCCTCTAATTCAATGCTGTCGTACGCTGTTTGGCGATCAAGGCCATTCCACCATTACGAGACCGAGTTCCCAGTGTTTCTAGTTTCCTTTTCTTTTGTTATGGTGAGTGAGACGCAAATTTACCTGCGGTGTACCGTATCAAAATAAAATTTCAGCCATGCACATGCATGCAGCTGTGCAACCAATAGTGCATGGCAATTAATCGGCCACATGCATGGCCCATACAAGACTCCATGTAGCACGCATATCGCTAGATCGCCAAAAAAACAACCATGCCAGTGCCACGGGATGCGGCATAATCAAACACGCGATAGTATGAAAATTAATATTATGACATATATTTACGAGTAAATATTACTGTACTTCACAACATGAGAGAAAAAATCTATCACAATTGTGTTTTAATTTGATACAGATTTAATAGGACTCTGTTATACTAATGCAAACATTAACCTAAATTATGGATGTCATGGTAATTAACAAAAATTATAGCTTTAAAATTTTATAGAAAAGATAAACATAAATAAATATGTAGATTTTTCCTCATTTTGTTTCTTTGAACCTTTGATGGATTTTTCTTCCCGATGCAATGCATGGGTATATTTGCTAGTTTATACTAAAATGTTACTACAACTTTCAAGTTTTGAGTTTTTTATTAGAAGTTTTGAGGAGGAAGATGAATGTACTCCTTCGTTTTAAAATAAATGCACATCTCACATGTCGAGGAGTTAAACTTTTCTAAGTTTGACCAAATATTGTCAAAAGATTACTATTGTTTATGAGGTGTGATAAGTGCAATCAGTTTAGTTGTAGAATGTACTTTCATTACTCCCTCTGTCTCTGAAAGCTTCAATTCCTAGAATCCGTGCCGGTCAAACTTTTTTAAGTTTGACTAACTTTATAGAAAAGATGAACAACATTTATGACATAAAATAAGTATTTTATGAAAATATATTCTATGATAAATCAAATGATACTAGTCTGGTACCATAAATCTTAGCATTTTTTCATTGAAATTCAATCAAAGTTTAAAAAAATTGACTTAAGACAACTCTAGAAATTAAAGCTTTTAGGGACAGAGGGAGTAATAAAATTATTTAAATATATAAATATTCATATTATTTTTATATATACTCAGTCAATTTTTTTAAAAAAAATTGCACCTCGATAAATGAGATGTGTAATTATTTTGGACGAAGAAATTATTGCATGCATGCTGAGGGGGAGATGAACAGGCGACGGCTGTGGAGGGGAAACGATCGATGGATGCAAATGCAAATTGATGCATGGCACCCCCCGGCCGAAAGGGCTGTCACGACCCCTCGGCTTCCGCTTGCTTGCCTTTTCCCGGCTCTTCCACTCCCACCACTTCCACCACTATAATGTACTCCATATATACTGCTCGCCCCTTCGATCGATCTTCCGCTCTAAATCCATTCCACACCAACCTGCCTCGCTCTCCAATTAACCGCCAGCAAAAGCAAATCCATGGCGCCGCCGCCCCTCGCCGGCGGCAAGCTGCAGCGGCGGCTCCTCCAGGCGGCGGCCGATGGCAACCTCCGCGTCTTCAAGAGTAAGTCGTCGTCGTCATCGCGCGCGGCCGGCCGCGCGCGTGTCTTCTTTTAACTTTGGACTACGTGCTCTCTCTGCAGGGATCGCGAGCGCGCTTGCTGACGGCGGCAAGGGCCGGATCAGGGAGGCGGTGGAGGCCGTCAGGGACGACCTCATCGGCGACGGAGCGCTACACGTCGCCGCCGCGCACGGGAGGACCCGGGTGTGTGCCTACCTTGTCGAGGAACTTCACATGGACGTCAACGCTGCTGCCGTGTCAGGTGCTGCCTGCGGCTCTACTTGATCTTTGTGATGTCCTAGCTATCATGCATTGGGCATTGGCTCGATCATATAACTAGTGTTTTTTTTTGTTTCTTTTTGGGGTTGGAAGAAACTATGCTTTGCATGTACATGAGTTTATTTGACACTAATTTCATGAGTGCATTATTTATGTACCTGAGTTTATTTGACACTAATTTCATGGGTGCATTATTTTGGTTTCCTTTCCTCGTGATGTGATGCTAGCTACTTTGCATTTTAATTATATGACTAGGTAATTAATTAATAAAGTCTTGAGTGTGAAAATCTTAGTGTTTTTGGATAATTAATTGCCTTGTCACGAGCAAGGCATATGCTATGGTGATATTTCAACTGGAACGCTACAACGTTTCCACTGCAACTATACATGATGATGAAAAACTAGGCGAAGTAGGCCTCTTGGAGTGCATATGTCTTTACAGTAAACTGAAATTAGAAACGTGCTACATCCACACTTGTTTTAATTTTTCTGCATATAAATTATTTGCCTTCAGATCCTCTGATATTCCTTTTAACCCAAATATTTGAACATGCTACCATATAATTGTTTTCGTAATGTCTGGGTATTTACATTACCACATACCAGATTATCCCAGATGACCAAAATAGATTTTCAGAGGCGGGCAAGTTGTCCGCCTCCAAGTTCTCATCTGTGTAAATCAGTATTTGCACCGCCTCAAAAAATAGATTAAAAAAAGAGAAAAAATGCAAAAGTCTGAGCCCATGACAGAACCCGGGCCTCGATCTAGGCCGCGTGCCGTTGATCTGCCCTTGGCCGCTGTTGATCTGTCCGCCGCGGATGGCACTGAGTTTGACGGAGCCCTCCTTGCTTGTCGTCGTCAGGCCTCAGGTCACGCACGGCCCTCTGCCACCTCGTCGTCGTCGTCGTCGAGCCTCGGTGCACTCACATGGCCCTCTGGCACCTTGTCGTCATCATTGTTGGGCCCTGGTGCACGCGCAACCACTACAGCTTGTGAGCACGCCACCTCATCGCTGGGAGGGGGCCATGGCTTGAGCACATCATGAGTCGAGAAGAGAGACAGAGAGAAGCACGCAGCGGCGATTGAGGAGTGAGGAGGGATGAGAGACAGAGAGGAGGGAGTTGAGACCTAGGGTTTCTCAGTTTATATACTCGGAAATTGACACTAGGCTAAGATGGGCCACGAAGATACATAATGCCTCGGCCTATTAACAATAGAGGCACGCCCCATAAGAGGTCTGTCCCTGAAAACCGAGGAGGCCATTTTTAGATGCGGACTCTTAAGAGGCTTGCCTCCGTAAATAGATTTTGTGAGATGAAAATTTTTTGGTCTTTGTAAATAAAAAAAATGACCGCCTCCAAAATTCTCAACTATTTTAGGAAACTGGCTCCGTTAATGAAATGGCATGTCTCCTAAAATCAATTTTGTAGTAGTACGTGTTTATGAGGTAAAATCTAATACGTACTTTATTTACAAAGCATGTACAACAAATGCAAAATGTCTATTATGCTTATCATGGAACGCTGCATTTAATGCCCTAGTGTCATTTAATCTCAACATGCTATTATTTCAAAGCTTTAAATTTATATTTCATTTGTTTACAGACATATTGTGATAGATAAATTCACTGCGAATTTCTATTGCTTACTATGAGAAGATTTGATTTAGTAAACTTTATTTGGATGATTTCGTAGGTAATACACCTCTCAGTTATGCAGTTCGTTCTGAAGACAACGTGGATGCTGTGAGGTCTCTTCTTGATCATGATGCCGATCCAGATAAGCCTGTGGATCAGGGGTGTACCTCACTACATATTGCAGTTGCAAAAGGTCTCTTGCATGCATACATTGTCTCGTTTTTCTTGTGTCATGTGATTATGTCATTACTTTATGAGGCTCATGAATATGCTACCACGGTATATATATAAGTTTTTATTGTTTGTAATTTTATTTCCCTAATTTACCAAAATGTGAATTGCTTATCATCTCTAAATCAATCTGATAATAATACTGGTGGTCTGCTCATTATATCAAATCCAGATAGATAGATTTTATGTATAGATTCTTCGAAAGATTGAAAGATTGTCATAGCTTTGCGGTAGTGCGCAAAAGGGCACAAGGTAAAAATAACTCACATCCTTTAAAGCCTTGTGAATAAAATATGGTTTCAGCTAATATTGACTGGTTTAGTGAATTCTTGAAATTGTAGCTTTACTAGTAACATTTCACCTCTAATTCAAACCCAGAAAGAATCTAACTTGCATCCTTTTTAGGGCAAGAGAATTAATAAACACTGGTTGTGACACTATGACAGTTGGGTTCAATTCGAAATTTAGAATATGCACACCATCATAGTTAATTTCCTTAATTAATAAGACATTCTTTCAATGTCTAGGGCCATATACGCAAGAATCATGCTTAAACATCATTGCATTCTTTAATCGATTCAATACGCAGTTTGAGGTTACATATAATTTAATAATAGATCTCACTCCATGAATCCACATGAAATTTTTGTAAGCCATAACAGTTTGTTGCAATACCGCTAATAATTAAAAAATCTACTCAAACAATTGTTCAGTAATCATATATATGCAATCATTTATTTTATTCAATGTGAGTGTATGGTATTACTGTTTCCTAGTTGATGTGCTACATATGGATCTGTCTGGATCTAATTAATATTAGATTCAGTAGCATTTGAAACACATTATTGATGCTCTGATGCTCATGTTTGGTTATATATGGATTTGACACGCTGAACTCAATTGTTTAAACCTAATTCTTTTATATTTAATACAGGAGTATGTGTAATTGTAGAACTCTTGCTCTCAAAAGGAGCTGATGTTAATTCTGTGTCCTACTGCGGGACGCCACTGCATGTTGCTGCAATGGAAAATCAGGCTGCTGTTATGAAGATTTTACTGGACTGCAATGCAGATGTAAGGTTTATGACATGCACATTAATTTCTTGTTTTCACGTGCTGATACAGTTAACAAATTCCATGTCATCAACTACTAAATTGTTTTCATCCTGTTCATGAAACAAAGGAAAGTAACATTTTTTCAGCAATTTACTAGTACCTATTTGACGTTTTGACTTTCTATGTCTTCCTATAACCAAACTTTTGCTTCTATAGGGGTCTTCGTAGAACTAAACTTTTGCCATAACTTATATATGTTTGTATCAATACATACTAATAAAATAACTGTTAGACAGTAGATATACGGCAGTTGAAACACTTGAAACATGCTTTTGAAATACTTGAAAAAACACCTGAAAACACTTGAAAACCATTGCAACCATATGCAACATCCAAATAAAACACATGCAACGTATGTGTGAACATATGCAACATCCAGATAAACACACTTGCAACATGCGTCCAGAAAATACAGATGAAACATACCTCTGAAACATCTAAAACACTTGAAACATACACTTGCAACATGCCTCTAAACCAATTGCAACATATGCAACATGTGCAACATCCTCAATTTACTTTTGCAACATCCATATGAAACAAATGCACATACATCTAAAACGTCTGAAACACTTGAAACATACATATGCAACATGGGGAAGGAGAAGGTTGGGCCTGTCGATTTCAGGCACCGGGGTGGGGGAGCTTGGTCGCCAGGGTTAGAGGGCACTGTCGGGGGTGGGGAGGGCACTGCGCCAAGGTGGGGGAGAGCCGCCTACTCCCCTGCAACACTGTCGCGCTACCTCCATGGATCTCACCGAGGTGAGGGAGAGGGCCACCGGATCCGCGGACGTTGGGCACTCTCGGTAGGTGAGGACGCCGGGGTGTGGGGAGGGGCACCGTCAGGGTGGGGGAGAGCGCACGCCGGCTGGGGTGTGTGAGGGCGCCGCCACCGACCAGGGAGGCAGCCATGGCAACGTCAGGGTGGGGCAGGACGTGAACGCGGAAGAGATAATAATGGGGAGGAGGAAGCGATGGCGAGCGGCGCATGTGAGAATGAGCGGTGGGAGGCCATCCAAATGAGGATTTTTTGTTTGGTGCCCGCTCCTAGGGAGCCGCGTCTGGATGCAGAGTCACGGACGGGCGTCCTGATAGGAACATTGTCGTTTATTGTACAAAAATTGTAGCCCTTGATGAGACATAACTTTTTAGTTTTGAATTTTTGATATGAGATAGTTAAGATGCTAAAAAAGATTATAAAGTTTCAGTAATAATATATTAATCTCCTACCAAACTTATTGTCTTAGAAAAATCATATCTTTTTTGTATGGTGACAGATAAAAATGCATTGTATATGAAAACTATAGATCTTTATGAGATATGCAAATTCAAAATTTTGAATTTTGTCATTTAAGGTTGTTATAGGATGATCAAAATATAATATAAAGTTTCAGCAATATATTAATTGCGTACTAGGGCTTATGGCCTTAGAAAAATCATATCTTTCATATATCCGGTTGGATAAAGATATCTATTTTATACCTAATACTAAAGAGGCAAAAATTTCAGGCTATTTTTTTCGTCCATCCATTTTTTTAGTCCACCTCCCTTTAGCTACCGGACAATACAGAGTTTTTTTTATCCAGATTTATATATATAACCCGTGCTGATACGAGTTAGAATAGGGCGATACGGAGTTCTGTTAAAAAAGAATTGGGTAAGAGCATGTGAGGCAAAATTTCTGCAAATATTTTATTGTTTGCTCACGTGAAGTAAAAGAGAAATTGTATGACTCGGACTCTACAATGTAGCTGCATGCCGTGAAGATCACATAAGTAAGGAGAAAAGATAAAAGGTCTAATATGTGAACATGCATGCAAGACGCGTAAGCAGCTTAAGTTGATTTGGACTTTGCTGGTGCAACATGCATGCCGTGATTACTATATAGGAAGCTAAAGATGAAAAGCTTACGTAAACAGGTTTGGTTCCCGGAAAGCATATGCACGTGCACATGAGATTTTGGCTTGCGTGCGTATTCTATTGAGACGATGTTATAACCGAGTTAGATTAGATGACTCCGTATGGGAAAGACCAGCCACCCGTCCGTCCCCGCGTCAGCCCAGCAAATAGAAATAGATTTCGATTCCAAACAATGCACGCTTCAATGTTCAATCAATATTTGCATGTGTAATACTAGCCCTTATATATATCCAATAAATCCTGTCGACAAGGCCTGCAACCAATCGATCTATCGATCAATCGTCGTGGATGGGAATCGCACCGAGCAGATTTACCCGTCGCCCCCGCAAGACGACGGGCTGTGTGACGTGTGAAGAAGACCGTGCGGCAGTGCTCCTTCGAGTATTCGAGTCGCTCAATCCCAGCCGAGCCTTCCACTGGACGCGGCGGCGACATGCGCTCGCCTGCCCACTGTGTCGACTATGCCTGCCTACAGTGCCTAGGCCAACATGGAGATGTGCGCCGGTGATTCCGCCGTCGCCCGGGAGCTCTTCTAGGAGTGGCGCGCCTGGAGCGAGGTGGATAGCAGTGCCTATGAGGACGACAACCGGGTGGTGTCCCTATGGACCCACTACATCCTATTCGAGATCAAATACGGTGGCGTCATGGTCAATGTTGCTGTGGTGGCGTGCCCTTGGAACGCCGAAGTTTGCTTCGAGTGCGTCCTGGCAGAGGTCAAATTCGGTGACGACGCCTGCTCATGTGCAGTGTTCGACCGTGCCCTCGCGGACTTCGCTGATGACATGGAGGCCATGAGACAGTTCATGCTAGAGGTGCCTACCTGGCTCTCTCACGGTGAGCGTCCCATCAACGCCGCACCATGAGTAGCCACCAGAAGAAACACAGACGGCAGAGCCAAGGCGGAGGACGGCCGGACATGCTCTCATTGGCGACTTGGCATCAACGCTTGCTGCGCGCCATCTAGATCGATGCTGCTGGTGTTCGGCGTCCCCTAGGATCATCACATCCGCCAACGGCGAAAAACAAGGCACAACATTCAAAGCCACTGTCGTCGGGGTTAATTTGGATGCGCATGGTGAGCTTTCGATTTGTTTGGTGTTTGCCTCTTCACCAGATGCACATGCAAGTAGATGGATGAGAGCCAGAAGCCACTGTCGTCGGGGTTAATTTGGAACGACAAGGAACAGGCTTGACGTGCGCATGCACACATGTTCTGCGTGCATATGTGTTACATGCAATCAAGCATGTACTACATGCATGTGTGGCTTCAATAAGAGTGCATCCCTATGACTTTCCGTCTATCCAGCCAAGACGGTTGAACCTCTACATGTAGGCATCGAGGCACGAAGTAACGAAGGCATATATAGCAAAGGCATCCTGTACATCTGCCCTCAGCCTCTAATTCAATGCTGTCGTACGCTGTTTGGCGATCAAGGCCATTCCACCATTACGAGACCGAGTTCCCAGTGTTTCTAGTTTCCTTTTCTTTTGTTATGGTGAGTGAGACGCAAATTTACCTGCGGTGTACCGTATCAAAATAAAATTTCAGCCATGCACATGCATGCAGCTGTGCAACCAATAGTGCATGGCAATTAATCGGCCACATGCATGGCCCATACAAGACTCCATGTAGCACGCATATCGCTAGATCGCCAAAAAAACAACCATGCCAGTGCCACGGGATGCGGCATAATCAAACACGCGATAGTATGAAAATTAATATTATGACATATATTTACGAGTAAATATTACTGTACTTCACAACATGAGGGAAAAAATCTATCACAATTGTGTTTTAATTTGATACAGATTTAATAGGACTCTGTTATACTAATGCAAACATTAACCTAAATTATGGATGTCATGGTAATTAACAAAAATTATAGCTTTAAAATTTTATAGAAAAGATAAACATAAATAAATATGTAGATTTTTCCTCATTTTGTTTCTTTGAACCTTTGATGGATTTTTCTTCCCGATGCAATGCATGGGTATATTTGCTAGTTTATACTAAAATGTTACTACAACTTTCAAGTTTTGAGTTTTTTATTAGAAGTTTTGAGGAGGAAGATGAATGTACTCCTTCGTTTTAAAATAAATGCACATCTCACATGTCGAGGAGTTAAACTTTTCTAAGTTTGACCAAATATTGTCAAAAGATTACTATTGTTTATGAGGTGTGATAAGTGCAATCAGTTTAGTTGTAGAATGTACTTTCATTACTCCCTCTGTCTCTGAAAGCTTCAATTCCTAGAATCCGTGCCGGTCAAACTTTTTTAAGTTTGACTAACTTTATAGAAAAGATGAACAACATTTATGACATAAAATAAGTATTTTATGAAAATATATTCTATGATAAATCAAATGATACTAGTCTGGTACCATAAATCTTAGCATTTTTTCATTGAAATTCAATCAAAGTTTAAAAAAATTGACTTAAGACAACTCTAGAAATTAAAGCTTTTAGGGACAGAGGGAGTAATAAAATTATTTAAATATATAAATATTCATATTATTTTTATATATACTCAGTCAATTTTTTTAAAAAAATTGCACCTCGATAAATGAGATGTGTAATTATTTTGGACGAAGAAATTATTGCATGCATGCTGAGGGGGAGATGAACAGGCGACGGCTGTGGAGGGGAAACGATCGATGGATGCAAATGCAAATTGATGCATGGCACCCCCCGGCCGAAAGGGCTGTCACGACCCCTCGGCTTCCGCTTGCTTGCCTTTTCCCGGCTCTTCCACTCCCACCACTTCCACCACTATAATGTACTCCATATATACTGCTCGCCCCTTCGATCGATCTTCCGCTCTAAATCCATTCCACACCAACCTGCCTCGCTCTCCAATTAACCGCCAGCAAAAGCAAATCCATGGCGCCGCCGCCCCTCGCCGGCGGCAAGCTGCAGCGGCGGCTCCTCCAGGCGGCGGCCGATGGCAACCTCCGCGTCTTCAAGAGTAAGTCGTCGTCGTCATCGCGCGCGGCCGGCCGCGCGCGTGTCTTCTTTTAACTTTGGACTACGTGCTCTCTCTGCAGGGATCGCGAGCGCGCTTGCTGACGGCGGCAAGGGCCGGATCAGGGAGGCGGTGGAGGCCGTCAGGGACGACCTCATCGGCGACGGAGCGCTACACGTCGCCGCCGCGCACGGGAGGACCCGGGTGTGTGCCTACCTTGTCGAGGAACTTCACATGGACGTCAACGCTGCTGCCGTGTCAGGTGCTGCCTGCGGCTCTACTTGATCTTTGTGATGTCCTAGCTATCATGCATTGGGCATTGGCTCGATCATATAACTAGTGTTTTTTTTTGTTTCTTTTTGGGGTTGGAAGAAACTATGCTTTGCATGTACATGAGTTTATTTGACACTAATTTCATGAGTGCATTATTTATGCTAGCCCCGGTGCTGCTGTCTCTGGGGATCCGTCGCCCCAGGTTGCTGCCAGTGGCACTGGTGCTCTGCCTGGTACCGCTGCCCCTGCGTCGCAGGTTGCTGCCAGCGGTACCCGGCGCACTGCCTCCACCGCGCCACTCGCCATCACGCCGGTGGCCAACGAGCACAGCATGCGCACTCGAGGCAAGTCCGGTTTCGTGCAACCGGTCGATCGTCTCAACCTCAGTGCTGCTGCTCTTTCTCCGCTACCGCAGTCCGTTCGGTCTGCACTTGTTGATCCGAACTGGCGTGCAGCCATGCAGTCTGAGTTCGACGCTCTCAAGGCCAATGACACCTGGTCCTTAGTGCCTCGACCTCCGGGTGTCAACATTGTTACTGGCAAATAGATTTTTCGGCACAAGTTCTTGGCAGATGGCACTCTTGATCGCTATAAGGCTCGATGGGTCCTGCGTGGTTTTACTCAGCGTCCTGGCGTTGATTATGATGAGACATTCAGCCCGGTTGTGAAGCCTGCTACGGTCCGTGTGGTTCTCAGCCTAGCTCTCTCTCGATCTTGGCCCATGCACCAGCTCGATGTGAAGAACGCCTTCCTCCATGGTCATCTTACAGAGACAGTGTACTGTTCTCAGCCTTCGGGGTTCGTTGATTCGTCACATCCGGATCATGTCTGTCGTTTCAACCGGTCACTCTATGGGCTGAAGCAAGCTCCTCGTGCTTGGCGCACTCGGTTTGCCACTTTTCTCACTTCGATTGGGTTTGTTGAGTCGAAGTCAGATGCCTCCTTATTCACATACTATAGAGGCAGTGAAGTGGCTTATCTCCTGCTGTATGTTGATGATATTGTGCTCACAGCTTCATCGTCAGGTTTTCTTCAGCGGATTATTTCAGCTCTCCGCCAGGAATTCTCTATGACTGACATGGGTCCGTTGCATCACTTCATGGGCATTTCAGTTGAGCGCCGAGGTGATTGCTTATTCCTCTCCCAGCGTCAGTATCTTTTGGATATTCTGGACAGGGCGGGCATGCGTGACTGCAAGCCTTGCAGCACTCCCGTGGAGACTCACTCCAAGTTGTCGGCTGATGGTACACCTGTGACAGATGCTACACACTACCGCAGTATTGCCGGAGCCTTGCAGTACCTCACCTTTACTCGTCCAGATATTGCCTTTGCAGTGCAGCAAGTGTGCTTGTTCATGCATGACCCCAGAGAACCACATCTTGCTGCTATGAAGCGCATTCTTAGATACTTGCAGGGCAGTCAGGATCTTGGCCTCCACCTCTCTCGCAGTGCACCAGACACTCTTACAGTATACTCTGATGCTGACTGGGCAGGATGTCCAGACACTCGCCGTTCTACCTCAGGGTTTGCTGTGTTCCTTGGCGACAATCTCATTTCATGGTCCGCCAAGCGTCAGGCAACAGTATCCCGCTCAAGTGCAGAGGCTGAGTACCGTGGTGTGGCGAATGGTGTCGCCGAGGCTTGTTGGCTGCGTCAGTTACTTGGTGAGCTTCGCTGTCCTCTTCGCAGAGCTACCATCGTCTATTGTGACAACATCAGTGCTGTTTATCTCTCCACCAATCCAGTCCAGCACCAGCGTACCAAACATGTCGAGATAGATCTTCACTTTGTTCGTGAGCGAGTCGCTCTTGGAGAAGTCCGTGTGCTGCATGTCCCTACCTCTTCGCAGTATGCTGACATCTTCACCAAGGGACTTCCGACATCAGTGTTCACAGAGTTTAGGTCCAGTCTTAATGTTCGCGGTGCTCCCAGTTCCGATTGTGGGGGTGTGTTAGACAGTAGATATACGGCCCATGGGCCTGCCCCTAGTGGCTCCCCTTGTGGCCTGTACACTGATTATGTCTATTGATGATTAATCCAAGTATTACACAACCGTAATACTCTCTCAATAACACTTTTGTTATAGGATTTCAGAAGACAAATCTAGTACTCCCTCCATTTCACAATGCTTGGCTGGTCAACATGGCTAGGCAGCAAATACTGAGTAAACATTAATGGAATTGTAGCGTAACATACAGTGATGGTATACAATTTTAATTTGATATAACAAATGTTGCCATTTATTTTAACCATGCTATCGCTCAAAAATTAAAATGGTAGTATGTGTCACTCCATTTTTTATTTTCTTGGGTTAGAGCATTATTCGATAAGTTAAACAAATGAACATAGTATACAAAAAGGATCAAGCTTGTAAACCTCTCAACTCACTGCTGCTGCTTGTAGTTTATCACTCACAAGTCACAAGAACACTAGAACACACAAGTGTCCGGCATTGCAAAGGATGCAGCCTTTGTGCTTATGTTGCTGCCTATTGTTTATAACTAGGTGTTTAAGGAAACACCATGACCAAGTAACTAACAGCCGGCTTAGCAGCTCCCTTGTTCATGACTAGGCAACTGACTCACTAAGCATCTATCACCTGGAAACCAGGACGACTCTGGAAACTAGCTAGGACAACATCTTGAACTGAAAATTGAAAACTGACTCTGAACATAGGACTCACACTAGCTACTAAACATGAAGGGATTACTTCCATCATGCCTCACTAGCTACTAAACATGAAGGGATTACTTCCATCATGCCTTATTGATTCGAGGGTTTGAAGAACAAAAGTGGCAGGGTTTGTTTTTTTAGTTCCTTCCACATCACAGCATGAACTGTTCTTTGATTTCTGCCTGCGATATTTACCTAATTTCATACCATTCTTTTATTTCTTTTTCGGTATTTTTTTACCACCAATGATGATCGTTCACTTTAGTGATGCTTTGGCAACGTACACTGAAAGATGTTGGAAAGTTTCACACCATATTCGAGTGGCTCGAGGTACTAATATTTGTACTTTTTGACAGTGCAACAAAGAATTTGCCACCATTTTTACTCCTTTGTACACTGCTCTCTGTGCTCGCTCACTGAGCTGTGTCAAGCTTCTGATTAAGGTAGTAACATTTCTCTTACACCTATTTGAATCTAAGCATCTGATTACGGTAATAAATGCTTGCATTAGTTTGAGGTATCTGTGACATTTTCTGTATCAGGCTGGTGCTGATGTGACAAAGAGTGTTTGTAACTTTACCCCCTTAATATTCGCTGCAAATGAGGGCTTAACAGATTTTTATGAGTGTTTACTGGAGGCTGGTGCTGATCCCAATGTTCCTGATGATGTAAGTTTTAGTTTTTATTTTCCAGTTTTACTTATTAGATTACATGGAGGTGCATGGATCTTGGGCCTTTTCTAGATAGTATTGAGCTGGCATTAGGATTTTTTTTTTGTCTTTTACATTTGTTATTTGCACTAGACTTGGTTATGCAAAATGATAGAAAATTAGCTATTACATTAAACAATACCATAAAGGGAACACATATTTATATGTGTTACTCTTCAGTTCCAGTTCACCAGGAATTGGCTTTAGTTCAGTGAATTGTTGCATTACTATCTTCAATATGGATCGGATGTTAAATGTACCTACAGCTACTACTCCCTTTTTTTTGAGACAAACTATTCCCTTTTTTACTCTACTATCCTAGCAAAGTTGGCATATCTAAGGGTTCTTCCACATGCTTGAACTCTAATATCAATGTCTCCATTTTCCATAGCAGCCTTTGGTAGATGTTCATATATTATGCCTATTTGCACTGCTCTGCAAGTAAACGTACTTTTGTGTCATTTGCAACAGTCTGGACTCCTGCCAATAGAAATTGCAGCGTTTGAAAATAGACGGAAAGATGTTGAGATCCTTTTTCCTGTAACAGCTCGTATCCCATCTGTGCATGACTGGAGTGTTGATGGGGTACTTGCATATGTCAAATCAATACCAACAGATCAGGTACAGGTTAAACCTTGTTTGTCACATTACAGATTATTCTATCATGATCAATTTCTTCACATGAGGGTTTCCTATTCTGCAAATTCTTTGATAAATTCCCCTAAGTTGAGAGAATATATTTCAAATTTGTGAACTCATATTGCCGTCAGTTCTATTTGTGAAATACACTGCAATTGTTTCCGAAATAACAAGTAACTGAACTCATCAAGAATTAATATTCTATAGCATAAATGGGATGGTGGTCCATTTAGCGTATGTTTATCTCATTATATTTATAGCATTTATTCAGTTTTTTATGTCTTCATTTTGGGCAATTGATAAGTTGTGATCTGGTCACTGTCTCCTTGTAACTCAAAACCTGTCACCTTTTGCAACTCAACCTGTCAGCTTTCAGTATATTATTTATGTCCTCCTTTTTTTTTCAGGATGACCCTGTGTACAAAATGAATCTGGCCGATTTGAAGTTAGAAGGAAACAAGGCATACAAGAAAAAAGATTATTCTACTGCAGTAAAATCCTACTCCGTGGTATATGTTGCACCATGCACGTCGTCTATCTCCACTCCTTGGAACATTAATTAACTCAGTCTTGTGACCAGCACCAGTATGAAACTACACTAAAAATTCAAAATGGGGAATGGGAAACTGTGCCAATTTTTGTAGTAGTGTCATTAGGAAAAAGTACAGCCATGCATGTTTAAGTGGTGGAATTAGCATATATTTATGTGCTAATTGTTGGTTTGGTATGGTATAGGCTATAATGAAGGCCGATTCTTGTCATGCGACATTGTTTTCGAATAGGAGCCTTTGCTGGATTAAAATGGGCGAAGGAGAGAAGGCTTTGGTTGATGCTGAAGCTTGTTGGGTTATCCAGCCTGATTGGCCAAAAGCTTGCTACCGGCAAGGTGCTGCTCATATGCTCTTGAAGGTGAGTTAAGCATTTATATATACCTAATGGCGCTTATGCTGTTGTAGGAAATCCATTTCTCTGATGACACGGCAAATTAAACACTGTTCAGGACTATGAAAAGGCTTGTGATGCGTTTCTTGATGGTCTGAAGTTGGACCCGGCTAATGCTGAAATGGAGAACGCACTTCGGTACCTATCCCCTGCTCTTTGTCGTTGTTCTGATAAAGGTCTATTAGGTTGTCACAAATTAACCCTTATTGTTTTCATTACTCTCCCATGCATGTCGTAGTTAGTCTCATCCTCATCTATAGTTTCATATTGGAACACATGCACATAAATGGATTTATATCGGTTAGGTTTTTAATTAAATTTATATGGATTGTGGTTCATTATTAGTTGGATTAAGTAGTTATCTTTTGTGTTAGATAATTGATATCATGATGATTGAATAATCCACATATGTATTGCTAATAAATAAGTCAGCCCACTTTGTGTGACACTATTGTAATTATTGAGCCAATTTAATTATGCAGAGAGTCTTTGAACTCCTTGACGATATCTCGTGGCAAAACAAAGCTCTCGGAATAATTGTCCATTGCCCAGAAGAATATTTTGCAAGAAGACTATGTCTGCCTGTTTTGCATTGGGGTCCAGCTTACTGTGCAATTACCAGATATATTACTTGGCATTAGCTATCAGTTTGGTTCCGAACATCCTACCAAGTTTCTTTTACGAAGTATTCTGGGTGGCAAGATATCTGCAGATACTGATCGTTGGAGGTTTTAAATTGGGAGTTCTGTTTTGATACTTGAGCAGTACCTGTTTTTGTATGGTTTGTGGCATCAGGTTTTTTGTGGATGGATCTTTCATCTAAATCATGCGGTCGCTTTTGATGCTATATAAAATATAAAATATTAGCAGATGAATTGGCCACTCGATTGATCAAGACGTACGTAGCTCCTGTAAAATGAGCTAGGTCTTTACAGAGGATACGCTAATTGAAGTTTGTACGTTCGGCATGGGAACAGCAGAACTTGCCCATAGGCGCATTTTTGCGACAACACAATATGAAACTGTCCTGAGTGTTATTATATATAGGACTAGCTGGGCAAGTTAATTAATATGCATGACGCTGCCGTCGGTGTTTGCTTAGAAGGGAAGTAGGTGTTAAGCGTGATAATAATATTACATGTTTATTGGGTTTGCCATTTTGGACAAACATTATGAACAATGTAACAATAATATTACATGTTTATTGGGTTTGCCATTTTGGACAAACATTATGAACAATGTAACGATAATATTACATGTTTATTGGGTTTGCCATTTTGGACAAACATTATGAACAATACTAAAATAAATTCCAGAAAACATATGCGTATATGTTATGATGCAAATTTTTTTTATGACACATGGGTCTCAAAAATACTTATTTACTGAGGTAAATATTGTGCATCATATTGCATTTTAAATCTAGGGTCTAAAATGAGCATTTACGTGGGGTAAATATAGTACACTGCAGTATGTTAAAACCTAAGGGCTTAAACATAAATCTGGAATACATCAATAATCTATCAGGATTATCATGTAATTCATAGGAGAAAGAAGGATTTTGTGCATAAACGACACAACCTTATCCTTTCCCAAGTCTCTCACAGACGGTTTCCTATGCGAAGTCGCTCGGCCTTTCAGCCATGACTTGTGAGGGCGCCGCCGGGATGCAGGGCGCTAGGGCCGATGACCACCGCCAGCACTGTGAAGGAGACTGGACTCGGGGCTGCGCGGGCAGCAGACGCTGGTCGGCAGTCTGGAGCGTTGCCGCAAGATAGGCGCGCGTGCACTGCCATTGGAGAGCAGGCCGCCGATAACCGTGGGCTCGCTGGGCCGCCAGCCACCAGCGCGGGGCCATGCAGGGCTGTCAGCCAGCCTCCATCCGCTGCCAGGCGTTGGGGGCTGGCTCGGGCTGGCAGGCCATGGGCGCGCGGAGTCCGCGCAGCAGCCGGTGCGCATACTCTGCATAGGACTTTTGGTCTGGATCCAGTAAGGTGAGGAGTATATGTCGCAACAATTTATAGTCTTTAAATGATTGATTCATTGCTTGGAATCAATACAACATGTGAAAATGTTAACCCTTTTGGACTCTTAATCATTTCCCATATGGAGTCAGGGTGTTCCAATGTCCCAGGATCAGAATTTGGGTGCACCATTGATCCGGGTGGATTTTGATCCAGATTTTGGATGCTCATCCATTTGGGTGTCTACCAACTTGAGGTTGGCTTGGATTTACTGATTTGGAGAATCTTGTCCTCGGTATCCTCAAAAGCTTACTTGGAGCATTATCCTTAGGAGCGACCGTACTTCTCCCCCTCTTCTTTAGAAGTGGGAGTTGAATGGTTTTAATTGGTACCTCCATTCTTTCGGGCGCATTATGAGCATGATAAGAGGATTTTGTGATACCCTTATTATCAGTAAATGTTTCTGGCAGATTCTTTGCAATATGATGCAAATATAAGATATTCTAAATGATTAGGTTTAGATTCTTTGGTACGTGGATGTGAGGATTGCTCTTTTGATTCTCGGCATTCTTAATGTGGTATAAATCTCCCCCTAATGCCTGGAATTATCCTCAAATGTGATCAACATACGGGCAATTTATAAATCCCCTGCAGAGTTACCTCTTGGGATCCCTAATGCCCATTGGTATGTTGGGGGTGGTGATATGGGTATGTGCAAAACATACTCGATGCGCAGATAGGAAATGTTTGGCTGCGGCCAAAGTTCCACATACATACTGCAACGGAGGGAGTTGTATAAGTGCAGTTTGATGAATTTGAATTAACGATGCGGTGTGTAAGGTCGCATGAAAACAACTTTGTCCTGGTAAATTACAATTCTATTTTAATATGTCATGCAATTTGATTCTCAATAAGAGACTCAATTAAACCATTATTGGTATGGACATAAGGTACTTGATATATAGTATCCAAAAACTAAACCGTTCCATATAAAATGGATTTGATCCCGCGTCCAGGATAATTTGCTCTAAATTGAAGATTTCGAGCAATGAGTTTGGTATAGTGATGGTTCTTATGACTAAGAGACACACCTAGGACTATATTATGGATGCATAAATATGCATTGCATAGTATCTTTATGGTCCATAAAATGGTAAATAGAGTCACATGTATGTTCTTGAATTTCTTCAAGAAATTTAGTGGCTCATATTGATGCTATGACCAATAGAATTGACAATAATTCTCACGTTATCTCTGTAGTTGAATAACCAAGGCAATTGTGCCAAGTCTTGTTGACATCAAGAGAGAATTATTTGTACGCAACATTGGATACGTGTTATGTATGTGCAGTCCAATCCAACTGAGGATGTTTTGTTTAAGTATTGCTATATCCGTTGTTAAGAGAAAATACTCCTCTTAGTTGTCATCTTGGGGTTTCCATATGCAAACCACATTAACGGATATCTCTATAGTTTTAATTGGGTACATTATGGAATCAGAATACAAGAATGGATTCATGATTATTATTTGAGTACCAATAGGGAGTATGATAGTAGCACGACCAAAGCCCACTATCATGACATCGCATCAAGCGATTAACAAAATATTTTCTTGTCTCTATGTAAGAGTTTAGGAAAATTTTGCTTCCATATGTATAGAGTTTGTGGTGCAACTATCCACTAGGCAAAGTTCTTCTTTGCATTTGGATTGACTCCCGTATAAGTCTATATATAGCATGAAGAATATTAATGAAATTCTTGGCAGATATATAGATTACATACAAGTTAATTAATGGAATATCAAATGTCGCACATTATTGCGATATTCAATTGAAATTGATGACAACATTTTATATTACAACACCAAAATAGGACGTAGATACTAGGTATCTTTGTAAATGGGAGACAAATTTTGGTCTCCAAAATGGATCCAGTGAAGTAAATTCGATGATTGTCTTATCCATGCTCATAAGACCCACTTATTAATTAAGTGTTTGGTTGCTACTTGGTTTCTTCATGAAACTTGTTGTGAACAACTGGCCTTCCTGGTGGTGTTAGGTTGAAGATAGAAGCGTGCTTCATATCTTTATTGTTGAGCCAGATATTTATGTCCAATGGATTTGTTTACCAATCAATTAAATGTTTTAAGGCATGACATTTCCATGTTGTGTGGCTATTACATCCACGGTTGGGACAAAATAGTTTTGTCATATTTGGGAAATGCCTTGACCCTAAGGAATGCATGGGGCTGCTTCTTGTTGTTGCGTTAATCTTACCATCAAAAGTCTTTGGATGACATTATTACATGGCATCAAATCAAATTAGTTAAAATTCTGAAAAATTCAACTATACTTTAGGCAATAGGGCATCGCTATGATGCTAATGATGATTGCTCAATTAGAGTTTATCATACACTTGGACCTGAAGTATTGTAGGAATTAATCCAGAATTCATATGGTAAATTATGGGCAATCACAAAAACACAATATGGAGGATATTTGTGGAACAACATAATTCTATTCTCAAGTTGACAAAGTCCAAGAGATAAAATTGTGGCCAATCATAGTTGGCATTTGGGCAAAATATTGCCTTATATTGTTCGTATCACTCAGTGAGAGCTAGCCATATAGTGCATCGACTTATATCCATTGAGATACACATATCTTGTGATCTGGATGTATATGGTGCTTTATTCAAATAAAACATCATAATTAAATTGATTAGAATAGGAGATGCTCTCTTATCAGAAGCATCAAGTATTGATATGAATCCATAGAACAATAAAATTTAACTTTACGTCCATTGTCCATGTTGGATAATAGTGATCATCAAGAGTGAGAGATCAAACTCTTTCGTGTGTCCATTACTCCAACTAGGTGTAAACCATAGATTTTTGAATTTACTTTAAGGGTAAATTAAAATTACTATGGTAGTGTTGTAATGGGATGCAAAATAAGGACAAGATAAATCTTGTATTCATGATAGTGTAAAAATCTCATATGCATAATATCATGATGGAGGTAGTCACCGTAAAGGTGTAGACCTCAAATTGGACATAATCTGTGTTAACAGTAGATGCCAATTAATTAATGCAAGTTGTATAAACACGTCTTAAGTGTAGACCTTAGTTAATTCGCAAACGAATTGGGTACGCATGTTGAGGATAGTCACTAAGTTGTGGACTTAGTATAGATCCTACAGTAGCAACTATGGTGCTACCTTGTGTATGGCCAATAGGAATACGAATTAATGGTAGTCATCTTTGTGAAAAGATGTAGACCAAATGTTCTAATTTGTGATATTGGGTACACACGCTGAGGATAGTCACTAAGTGTTTACTTAATGTAGATCCCACAGTAGCAACAGTGGTGCTACCTTGTGTATGGCCAACAAACAAATAGAGAACATGCGCGTTATACAATTGGTGAGAAAATACACATAAAATGTCGCATCAATTATTTAAGCGCATAGTACTTTAAAGTTGAAAAGAGTAAAAGGGCTTAAAGAAAATGATCGGTTGCGAAATAAATAAATAGCAGGATCATGGTCGTAATACCAAGGATATTGTTTATTGGATTTGCCATACATACAAGGACAAATGCTTTGAACAATATCACAAATGGATATTTTACAATGATATAAAACATCACAAGTACAATTATTGCTAAAGTCAGGGACTAAACATAATCGTACTACATTTACAGCATATAATTACTTAGAGACTAACAGAGTCTTATGCTAATTAATGCTGAAATTAGATAAAAATAAATACTAAGCCTGTTGGACCGATTGGAACTGGAAACTAAGCCAACTTCAGATTCGGGCCCAGGAAGGCCCATGCGGGCAAGCACAGTGGGAGAGGGAGGGGGAGGGACAGGGCGCCGGCCATTGGGCCGGCCCATTTCGGGCGCGTGGGCCTTTAAAGGGGAGGACGCAGCTGGCAGTTGCTCACCACAGCCGTTGCCTGAAGGCCGCCACCGCCGCTTAGCCACCTCGCCGCCGCTATCCACTGTGCCACCGTCGTGCATCAGGTCGAGGAGGACTCCCCATTCTCCGAGGAGTAGAAGGCGCCGCCGTCGTCGTTCTCGCTTGGGCCGACATGGCCATTGGGGAGGCCGCGTGCCGATGGTCCGTGAGGGACGCGGAGCCAGGTTCGTCGCAGACCGGGGCGGCGGTTGGCAGCTTCGCCAGCGTGGACGCGGCGCGGAATCGGCGCAGTCGGCGGAGGTGGAGGTGGAGGCGTCAGGGCGTCGTCGACGGCGCGGCTGCTCGAAGCATCACCACGCGTCAGGGTTGAGCGGCGTGCCGCCATTGTTGGTGGGGAGCGGCTGCGTGCCCTCCTCAAACCCGCCACGGTGAAGGACGGAGTCAGTGTTGGTGACGTCGGTTCCATCGGCTCAGGGGTAGCCCAGTTAGAGGGCCCGGCGACGACAGGCGTAGGTGGTGGGCAGGGGCCATGGCCATGCTCGACGCAGAACCACGGCAGCCACGGTCCTGGTCCGTGCTCGGGGCAGATGGGTCCCGTCGGTGGCGCAGGGGCCACTGGAACATCGGTGGCCTGACAACGATGTCCACCACGCCCACCGACTCGCATCCGAAGCCCGCGTCCTCTCCCCCGGCGTTCAAAGAGTTCAAACGGGAGCCCCATGTTATGGTGAGGATGAAGATAGTTGATGATCAAAATCGCCGGAGGTACGTAGCGCAGGGTCGGCACCGTACCAGTGCGTGTTGTACAGAAGCCTTCACGCGAGCACTCCAGTTCTTGGCATCATCAATTGATGAAAATTCAATTGCGTCTTACCGTGCTTTCATGCAGTTTGGGCAAAACGTCCATTCCTTTCATGGTCTGGAACAGGAACGTAACCAAGAACAGCGTGGTTGATCCAACAAGCCTTGTCTCGTCGATGCCTCTGTTATTCTCCTTCTTGTTCGTAGAGCAAAGTGCTGATAACGTGTTAAAAGTGAATGTAAATGAACAAGATTTGGAAGAACTATTTATTTCATTGATCTCTGAAATATATTTATACAAGTGAAGGGGTGTCACGAAGGGATACGACTGTTCCTAAAGGACATGCCCTTTGGGAGTAAAACTAACTGTCTAATCCTATCCACTAATCTTGTAATTGATGGATGAAATCACTTCGTGAACAGGTGTCTGTTCATGGCTTTTTGATGAGATCACCGAAGAGGTGTCTGTTGAGAGACACCGTTTCGTAACAGTAGGGAACAGACGCAAAGCTCGCATATGCCACGTGTAGTCTGTCTAATAACTACTAGCAAACAGCGTAATTAAAATACTATGATCGTACGCAGCGACTGGGATGTATATAACCTGAAAATGTCTATGTCGTGTTTGAATAGTATCTCCGTAGTAGTGTTATCTACTTGGATTTGAATCCCCACGGGCGCTCATTTTCTTTTGGCTGAACCGTGTACCTTTTGGTGATAGCCGACATGCTCATGCACTATGAGACATGAAGCGATTTCATCAACTTTGACATTTACTGGCTCAGTCTCTTGATGACTAAAATTCACGTGCGTGCGTATGTACGTGCGATTATATAGAGTGTGTGTATGTGCATGTTTATGGACGATCTCTACGACTTAATTCGCATAAAGGCCAAAAAAAAAATACGAGGATGACAGTAATCCTGAACCAGCATTGTGCGAGAGCTAGTGTAGTACTCTAGTCTCTCTTTGCTCGTTCTGTCAGTCCGTCCATCGTTTTCAGGTGGAGGTGTGGGTGAACTTTTGCTCTTTTTTCTAGCCTAGTACTAAACGGATGAGCACAGGAATATGAGTGCACTTTCTTGCCTAACATTGTCCTCATACATGTCCTGTGCGGCTGTGCTCATGTGCCTATATGCAAGGAAGGAGACATTGTGGCCTTCGTTCTCTTATTGCCACACTTTTCTTGCCTCCATCCGTATTTGTGCTGTACTTTTTTGCACTTTTTTTAAGTATGTGGGCCAAATTTGATAACTTCTCTTGAGAAAATTGAAGTTGTACTGTGATGTGGACGGAATGATGAATTAGCTCGAAAGGAAGCTACTTGCATTGTTCGTCAACTTTGAGTGCGTACGCTGTGCCTAATCAGCTCTGTTGACAAGATACATATATGTGGACACCTAAAACAAAACAAAATAAACGTGTCAACAAGGACCATGTAGTACATACGAATCACACAGCTGGTGGTCACTTCACGTTCGAGGTTCGATATGGACGTCCATGCGGTCAACATCCCAACAATTCGTACAACAGTGAAGTGAAGAGATAACAACAATGCACAGTTCCATTGCATGCTGATGTGCATCCAAGAAAGTCCTGCAACGTGTGTCATGCCATGCGTAGTAGGAGGAAATAAAGCTGAACTATAATTTAAAATGGAGTATATATGTAAGGCACCGTTTGGATCTTTTATTGGAGGAATTGAAATCTACTTAATAATAAATTAGGATATTTGACTTGGAATTTGACATTCTACCACTCTCTAAAGTTTATATATAAGCCTATCTTAAATTCATAGGGTGGGAGATAGAATTTGATTTTATAGATCACCATTCTATATTTCTACTTTATAATTTATGATACGCTCTTCAACTCACTCCACTATGGTAGAAATGCAACACGTAAGTATCTCTATCGTATACTCAACAATAATATACAAATATACTCTATATACAATCATATTAGCTTAATTAATATGTGTCTAAATTATGATTATTAAAATAAAATCAATTGCAAGGATCCAAACGGGCCCTTAACAGATTTTTGCCGATTCCATGGCTGTGGAAGATGTGGGCTGGTACATGTTACATCATGGAGAACTAGGACAGACAGAGGTTGTCACATACATGCATGTGGCAGGCAAGATGACTAAACATGCTGAATGGAATTCGTGCGTGAAACGATTATTATTTGTTAGATGAATCCATTTGTCAAAGAAATATACGACGAAGATGCATGACTTTGAGTAACGCTAAACCGTCGTTTTCAGGCGCTGCACTTTTGCACTTTTCCAGCCGAAATGGGAGAACTTTTCCAGGAATTTTTGTTCACTTTTGCTGCACTAATAGTTCTAGATCTAGTTCTAGATCCAAACTTGATTGTCATTCAAAATTTAACGAGTAGACCATTAAAATCAAGGCATGCGTGCTAAATAATTGGAGAATTTTGTTTCCTTACTAAATTTTTACCCAAGAAACTCCAAAGATTTGATCTAATTTCATTTCTAGCTGTCAAAACCATAAAAGGAGAGAGAGAGAGAGAGAGAAACAAAAAAACGTAATTAGTCAAGTATTGTAGTACTATAATCTTTAAAAGGATGTTTGAAATGTCATTAACTTACCTTCTAGAGTCACTTTCTTCAAGGAAATGAAGAGCAAATTAAAATCTCCTCCCTAAATGTGAAATTTTAGAGTTGCACTTGGAGCTTCCCCCTCGGGCTACAATTTTATCCTGAGGAGGAAGGAGTATTTTATATTCCGATTGCCATTTACAGTAGTTGATGATGGGAATAACAACCACCTTACAAATATATTTTTTCTGAATTCCATAGACAGGTCTACTTTCCAGTCACCTCTTGAAATGGTCATTTTCAAAGGTGGCTTGGATTTTCAGATGCCATTAAAAAATGAGGCCATTTTTGACGGTTGACGATCTCAGACACGCCAGATGGTATAGTTCATGTTTATGAGCCCCTTGTGGGTCTTTATAAAGGCGTCGTCTTTTGTTTGTTGATAGAGGCGCCTCTAGAAAAAACAGTGGTACTTAGAAATCATTTAGGATCCGATATGATGACTATGCATCCCCATGCAAATCGTGCAGGCTCCCGACGAAGGAGCTGTGCCATCGTTTGTGTGGAGGAGCTCCGATCCGGTCCACCCTCGCTACATAGTGGATTTGCATGATTGAGAGAAGCGTTGGGCGAAGCAGTAGGACAACTAATGTGCGGGCGATGGGAGGATAGAGAAAAGAAAAAATAAAATTGCCACCAGCGCAGAAGAGTCCTACCTATCAGAAAGAGAGAGTAGAGGCTCAAAATTCAGAGTTTGTTGCTGGGGTTGGACCAGTTATTTGAGGGCTAAAATAATAAAGGAATCTCTAAATCCTATTCGTCGTTCCTAATTTAAGCGCTACTGTTGAGTTGCTCTTATTAGTTTTTGAGCTTTGTTACTGCGCTTGGAGGAACCACCAGTTCCTCCCTTAATTGTAACTAGCAAATATATCCGTGCGTTACAACGGGAGAAAAAAAACTAAACAATGATGAAAATGATACATATCTATTTATGTTTTTATCCTTTCTATATAATTTAAAATCTATAATTTATTTTTTTGACGACCACATTGGCAATAATATAGCAATGTTCTATTAAACTTGTATTAAGTTAAAATACAACTTTGATAGATTTTTTTATCCTCTTGCAAAACATCGAAATATTTAGACATTAATATATCATAACTTTAATTTTTATAGACTATCTATGTATTGCTATAGTTAAATATCAAATTCCGTATGTCTATACCGTATACTAAAGTTAGAAAAAGACACGGGACACAGTTATATTAACGATAGTTAGCTGAGTTGGACATAGGTGGATTAACAGATGCGAAACAAAGAGACAACCAGAAGGATTAGACAAAAAAAAAAAGAAAAAAAGAATAACAAAGTTAGAAAAAGGACAGAAACTAAGAAATTTTTATTGATTTAATATAAATAGTAAACGTGTCCAATGGAATCTAATACATACAAGACCCGGACTATGTATCATCTTCGTAGTTTACTATTATGCTACTTTTATTTGGATTAGGATTTGGATTCTATTCTAATCAGGTTACTTAGAATCGTAGAGATTTATTTAGATTTGGATTATGAGTTCGGGTCACATACACGATCCGATATGTTTTGGAATTGGATGATTTCGTATCGCGCTAGACAATAGTTTTTCTAGCTCGTATAAGCATGTATTATTATATATATAATAAGTCTGGACGGAAGAAACTCTCTATTATCCGGTAGTTAGAGAGAGGCGAACAAAAAATGGATGGACGAAAAAATATGCTGAAGTTTTGCCTCTGTATTATTAGGTATAGATTAAGGGTATTTTAGCACTTTTACTCAGTGTCATTTACTCTAATTGATCCTGTTTTTTCACATGAAATTGAGAGACGCAATCTTCTGTAACGCCTCCCAGCCCACATCAATGCCGCTTGCCTGCCAAGGGTCACCGTCGTCCACTTGTGCAATTTGCCGTCGCCTACCCGTGGGGCTGAGCTCGCCCGTGCGCCGCCGGAAGTGGCCAGGGGCTACAGGGCTCAGCTCAAGGACGCGCCGCCTGCGGTGGCGTAGCGCACCAGCGCCCCGCGGCCGAGCATCTCGCGTGTCCAGGGCATGTGGCCAAGCCCATCTCTCCCATGCGCTCACCCGTCCATGGCGCAGGCGACGAGGTTGCCAGCGCGTCATCGCCGTTGAACGATATGGAGCTCGCAGCCGCCATCTCGGTGTGTTCTCCTTGTTGGCTGGGTTCTTGGTGAGATGAAGGCGGCGACGAGATAGGCAGAGCTGTTGCCGCCAACACCACGTTCATAGCAAACTAGGTGAATGCGGCCGGCAGGGATGAGGATGGCCGGATGGGGCAAGGAAGTGCCGCCACCGCCGAAGTGAAAGGGATTTAATTCGTGTATAATTGTACCCTTTCAATTTAATTAGGGTCCAGTTCCGAGTCCACTAAATTTGTAACCATTAGATCTCGCAGCGTAAAGGGCTCTTATTATTTCCAAGCATCGTAAATTTCTCTTAGTATTTTAGTTGACATAATTCACTTTGTTAGGACAAACTTTTGAGAATAATTTCTTTGTTTGTTCTCTATTTGTTTTAAATTATAAGTCATTTCGGCTTTTCTAAAAGTACATATAACTTTCGATATGCACCTATATATATGTCATGTTTACATACATACCAAAGTTATGTATCTAGAAAAAATAAAATGACTTATAATTTGGAATGAAGGGAGAATGACTTACTTCCTCTGTCCCTAAATAAATCAATTCCTAGAATTGTCGTAAATCAAACTTTCCTATGTTTAACCAAATTTGTAGAAAAAGACACAAATATTTACGAAACTAAATAAGCACGTTATAAAAATATATTTTATAGTGTATCTAATAATACTAGTTTGATCTTGTAATCTTTTTGTTTTCTTTTCTACAAATTTGGTTAATAATCTCAAAAAAAGTTTAATCTAAGATAACTCTAGGAATTTTGATTTATTGAGGTATGGATGCACTACCGGAGCCGGCTGCTTTGCCGACGGCCCCAGGCTCTCGGCAAAGCCTCTAAGGCCCTCGGCAAAGCTTTTGTCGAGCGTAGCTCTCGGCAAAGTGTCCTCGGCGAAAATTCGATCGGCAAAGGCTTCTTTGTCGAGAGCCGCTTTGTCGAGTGTCTGATGCTCGACAAAGCGTGAAATAAAAAATGCGAAAAAACCTGAAAATTTTTTTTAATCGGGGGAGTGGCCCACTGGCCAACGCCCGCCCGTCTCTGTCGCAAGTCGCGGCATTTTTCACGCAAAATTCGCGGCTACGCGGTCGGCGGGATTCAAACTCGTGACCTCTCCCTCACGCGATACCTCCTCTGCCACCTGCACTACACACTCACATGCGTCTATATGTCGTTTCGGTTACTCAAATATTATACTAAACCAAGTGAAAATTGATTGTTTGAGGCCCTAAACGAATTCAAATCTAAAGGTTGTCAACTACAAAGTTTCATAACTTTTCGAGCTCTACATTTTTCATATAGAAAGTTTTTCCATCCGAGGTCTTTTGAAAAATTCAAATTTTAAAATTTTAAATTTCAAACGTAGTTTTGCATGACAAGATTAATTCAAATGAAAAAGTGGTCAACTACAATATTTCATAACTTTTCGAGATCTACAAACTTCATTTAGGAAGTTTTTCCATCCGAGGTCTTTTGAAAAATTCCAATTTTAAAATTTTGAATTTCAAACATAGTTTCGCATGACAAGATGAATTCAAATAAAAAAAGTGGTCAACTACAATGTTTCATAACTTTTCAAGATATACAAACTTCATTTAGGAAGTTTTTCCATCCAAGGTCTTTTGAAAAATTCGAATTTTAAAATTTTGAATTTCAAACGTAGTTTTGCATGACAAGATGAATTCATATTAAAAAGTGGTCAACTACAATGTTTCATAACCTTTCGAGATCTACAAACTTCATTTAGGAAGTTTTTCCGTCCGAAATTGTGGTGCTAACATTGTTCACAAATCTTATATATATCTCTTGTAATTTTATGAAACTACATGAAAGACATATAGATTTTGTGAACAACGTAATTATTACTTTGTCGAATGAAGAAATGACCAATGTAAAGTTTGTAGATCATGAGAAGTTATGAAACTTTGTAGTTGAAAACTTTTTTATTTGAATTCGTTTAGGGCATCAAAACGTGGTTTGAAAAATTGCTTTGCCGAGTGTTTTACTTTGGCACTCGGCAAAGAAGCCTTTGCCGAGTGTTTTTTTTTGCACTCGGCAAAGAAACTTCTTTGCAGAGTGTTGTTTTTTTTTACACTCGGCAAAGCCTTCTTTGCCGAGTGCAGAGGCTTTGTCGAGTGTTTTTTATTTGGCTCTTCGGCGCTCGGCAAAGAAGCGGATTCCGGTAGTGACGTGATAATTTGGAATGGATCGAGAGTACTATTCTCCGGGGTTCTTTCTTTGCATGATTCATGCTAGCTGTAGCGCTAGCTCATTGGTCCTACTGAAAAGTGCACAAAAGTATACGTATATTCTTGAAAGTGCACTCTTTGCATGTATCCAGTCAGCAGAGACAATCAATCAATCTATTGCTGTGGTAGTGGTATGCAAGCTTGATATACAAGAACCTGTGAGCCTGCCCACAGGCTAGAGCACTGCGTTGACATGCGATATTCTTGCGCTGATGTTAACCAAGACATCTACTAGTACATATTATCCGACAGCTAGCTATTTCGGTATTTTGCCTGTATATGTATGTGTATTGGCTGCTGTCCTTGACTCCTCGCATGCAAAGGCCACGTACGCCCGTTTAGTTTTAGGCTGCTGCCCACGTGCCATGCGAACGCATGCATGCAGCACGCGCTGGAAGTTGACCGAAAGGCAGCTGCTCGCGAGCTTCGGATGGTCATGCACGCCCGCGAGCGTACACCAGACCAGACGGGGCAGGAGAATAATACACGGCGTGGCTAGCGCCCGGAGGTACGCGCGTGTCCAGGTGCCCGCGTAGTCCACCCCCGTCCGTCTCATTTCGACTCCCACGCGGCCCCTCAATGCCGCGCCTGCCGCTCCTCGCGTCCGGATGGCCGCGCAGCCTACCCCGCCTGCCTCGTTCCGGCCTCACACGCACACCCTGCCTTGTCGATGCGCCCCACTACTTCCCCCTGACCCACTCCCCTCCTATCTCTCCACGTGGGTGGGACCCGGGAGCTAGCCCCTAGCTCGTTGTGCCCCCGTTCGCTGGGCCCCAGCTCGCCGCGCCCCATCCCCTAGTACCTGGGCCGTGTGCCCATCACTTACCATGCCCCATGAAAAACTTGCAACGTGAAACACTTAGATGTAACATACGTCTAACGCAGATAAAACATTTGAAACATACTGTTGCAACACATATTTGTGAAACATATGCAACATCCATATAAAACACTCGCAACATGTGTGTGAAACATATGCAACATCCAGATAAAACACTTGCAACATGTATATGAAACATATGCAACATCCATGTAATACACTTGCTGCAACATACATCTGAAACAGATGCAACATTTTGAACAAACGCTTGCAACATACCTCTGAAAACATTTGCAAAAATATGCAACATGTGCAACATCCTCATCTACTTTTGCAATATCCATATGTTACAATTGGAACATACCATTGAAACATCTAAAACACTTGAAACATACATTTGCAACATAGAGGAGGAGAAGGCCGGGGCCGGTCAATTCTGGTAGTCGGGCTAGGATCCGGTAGTGCGCGAACACCACCAGCACCAGCACCAGCGGCGGTGCACGAGCGCCACCACCACCACCGGCCTTGGTTCAGCCAGGCGAGCGGCTCACTACGGGACGGAGTGGGCGACACGCGCCACGAGAGGGAGTGGGCAACGCGACGCACGACCGAAGCGAGGAGAGAGGTGTGAGTAGGGTGCGCGACGGGCAGGAGAGAGGAGTCAGGAGTGAGCGGTGCAGGTGGGGCACGCGATGGGTGGGAGCGAGGAGCAAGCGAGCGACCAGCGCAAGGTGGGGCACATGGTAGAAGAAGGCCGCAGCACCAAGCAGAGTAAGGCGTGGCGTCCAGATGGGACAGATGGCCGTGGCCAAGCATTACCAAAGCCCTGTTCGCTTGGCTGATAAGACATGACTGAAAGTATTGTTGGCTGATATGTTGTGAAAGAAAATTACTATTCGTTCACTGAAAAAAGTACGGTTCATAAGACAAGCGAACAGGGGCCTGCCGCCTAGTTACTATCTACATATACATATAAAACAACACAGGCACATGTACACACTCCGTACATACTAAAATAAGTTTTCATCTCGTATCTCGATGAGTCCATACTAATTGACCTCTCTAAACTATCACGAAAGTCCAATTTACCTCTCTCATGACCGACGTGGCACCATTTTCAAAGCAGCTTGGGGAGTTAAATCGGATGGTTTCAAGGGTTAGGGTCCCTTTGGAAAGCAAGAATTTCGCAGAAATAATATAAGAATTTCACAAGAATTAGTTCATTATCATAAAAAAATGCAGAAAACAAGAAAGTTTGACACGTTCTAAAGGGGGCCTTAGAGCGTAAAAATTTGGTATTTCTAATTGAGCGAGGTAAGTCTAACTGACCTCTAAACTATCACGAAAGTTTAATTTACCTTCTTCGTGACACCTCTAAAAACATATTTCTAGAGATGGTATGGTTGATGGGCGCCTAGCTTGTGGGCCTCTATTGAGGCATCTGTTTTTTGTTGATGGAGATATCGCTAGAAAAAACAATGATATCTATAGAAATCAAATCATTTGTGTAGTTGGATCCGATATGACTATGCATCCTCATGCAAATCCAGCATGCAGACTCCCGATGAAGGAGCTGCCATGGTTCGTGTGGAGGAGCTTCAGCCAAAGCTCACTGTAGATCTCCGGCCCGCTCTTGCTAAGGCACACTAGTGGATTTGCATGAGAGCAACGTTGGGAGAAGCAGTAGGGCAACTACTGTGCGGGAAGAGAAGAAAATTGCCACCAGCAGAAGAGTCCTACTATCGTAAAAAAAAAAGCAGAAGCTCAAAATTCAGAGTCTAAGGCACACATGGTGGATTTCCATACGCAGAGGAAATTTTCGCGCGTTCCAAAGGAGGCCTTAGAGTGTGCGAAAGTTTAATTTACCTTCTTCATGTGACAGAAGTGGCGCAACGTTAGCCAAAACCATTTTCAAAACCGCTCGTGAGGTAAATCAAACGATTTTCAAAATTAGAAGTGTGTCTGAATATCTGGTTTTTTAATTAACGAAGGTCAGATGAACTTTTTTTTGGAAGGGAAAGGGCATTACGTGCACAGGGCCACACCGGCCTGCAGGAGCAGTGTAGGCGTGCGATGGGTCCGATGCTCTGTGTTGTTGACGTGATGAGGCCAGAGGCCAGGAGCCAGGGCCAGGATTGTGGTCTCAGCCGCCCACGCCACGCACGGCCCCAGCGACAGCGCCGACGATCCTGTATAAATTCCCAACTCCTCTTCTACCTCTGCACTACTCCGCTACTCCGGCAAACCATTCACTCGATCCCAATCCCAAGCTTCCCAACACACAACAAGCACGCACGCACAGGCCTCTGTGTCTCCACTCTGCACGGAGCTGTGCCCTACCAGGCTACCACAAGCTAGAGCGAGCGAGCGAGGCCGGCCGCCGGCGCACAAGACATAAAAATGCCCAAGGCGAAGGTGCACCCCAACGCCGCCGACCCAGAGCACGCCGCGCCTGTCACGGTCGTCACGCCCGACGAGGCGGAGCCGCCCACGGTGCTGACGGTGTGGCGCAGGTCGCTGCTCTTCAACTGCGACGGCTTCACCGTCTACGATGACAGGGGCGACCTCGCCTTCCGCGTCGACTCCTACGACGGCTCCGGCCGCCGGCGCGCCGAGGTGGTGCTCATGGACGCCACGGGCACCCCGCTCCTGACCGTCCGCCGCAAGAGGAGGCTCGGCATGATGGCGGAGCACTGGGTCATCTACGACGGCGACGCCGCCTGCGAGGAACCCAGCAACAGCAAGCCGCTCCTCTCCGTGCGCCGCCACAGGAGGGCGTCGTCGTCATCTTCCAAGGCGAAGGCGCTGGCCTACGTGACGCCCCTGCTAGTCTCCTCCTCATCGTACGTGGTGGAGGGATCGTACGGGCGGCGGGCCTGCGCCGTGCGGGACCACGCGCGCGGGGACGCCGTGGTGGCCGAGGTCCGCCGGAAGGAGGCCGTGGTGGGGGACGACGTGTTCCGGCTCGTGGCGGACCCCCGCCTCGGCGCGACGCTCGCTATGGGCCTCGTCATCGCCCTCGACGAGATGTTCGCCGGAGGCCGCAGGTCCGCGCGGTCGTCGTCCCTGCTGCGCAGCAGGACATGGTCGGTGTAGAGTAGCAGGCAGCTGCAACGTCAACGTCGCTGCCATGGCCCATGGGAGTGTAACGTTAACGTCTACATGCATACATGCATGTAGTGAAAACACAACATCTCTGCGGCGGAGATCGTCCAATCCAACAAACTGAAGTAGCAGTGGCCGCCGCCGCCGTCGTCTCCGTCCAGGATTTTGCTTTTGCTCAAGGATGGATGGTGTTTTCAGTTGAGCTTCCTTAAGTTTGTTCAATCAACTCGCTTTTCAATTCACAATTGGACAGTAGTTATAAGGAACAAACACGAACAAACACTACGGACTCCTACTGTTTGAACTTGGAAGCTCGATACCTTTGTACTGTATATATACCCAAAGCAGTACGTCTAGCTAGTCCTACTGGAACGCGCCATCTAGTTCCACACTTCTATATTTTCATCATTTGCCTGATTTTTTTTTGTTGGTGTTAGGTTATTTGTAATTTTGCCAATGTTTGGCTGTAGAAAAAGAGCCCTGCTATATGTTAGGTGCCTGGAATTTTGCATACAGTGATTCTCATTCATTGGATCTAAATCAGATGGCTTTGGGGCTTCTTCTTCCTTCGTTTGTTTTATTCAATTGTCAGGTGTATTTGGTTTTGAGTTTTCAGGTGCCTACTATAAGAAGCGTGGTAGAAAAAAGTTGTGAAAATGTGTTTTGTAAGTTGTCTATTTAATTGTATATTAGTTGATTGCTTAAGATTATTGCAAAAAAGTCAGGCACCTGAAATATAGCAACTCTTAGCAGCTAGCTACTACTACTGTGTGTTACTGTTCGTCTCTGTCAGTCTGGCCCAGGGGTCAATCATCGAGCCACGTTTTAATAATCGCCTCTGTTTTGGTTCCAAGAAATTTTTAAAAAATAAAGAATGAAAATGGCAATGAGGAATGGATGATTGCTGCATGTATCGATGCACTCAGCACTCCGCGTTATATTTTCTCCTGTGTTTATTTTTTTCAATCGTGTTTGCTTGTTTTGTTTGGGAGGCTGGTTCAGAAAGATGATGCATGCATGCTTCTTTCTCGGTTCCAAAGTGTAAATTGTTCTGTCTTTTTTTTTACGTACATAGCTTTTAGTAAATATAAACTATGTGCATTGAAAAGCCAGAACGACGACACAATTTAGAACGGGAGAAGTCGACAGGATTTAGACCTGTGTTACTTACATCATGGCATAATATGGTAGGCAGTTTATTTCATCGTACTAGACAATGATCATGCAGAATTGAATATAATATTAGGTTAGCCATATTCATCACAGGGCCTGTAGTTTGCAAAAATTTTTGCAAAAAACCACTATAGTAGACTGTAGCATTTTCGTTGTTATTTGGTAATTAGTGTCCAATCATGGACTAACTAGGCTTAAAAGATTCGTCTCGTGATTTATAGCTAAACTATGTAATTAGTTTTATTTTTTATCTACATTTAATGCTTCATGCATGTGTCTAAAAATTGATGTAACGGGGAATCTGAAAATTTTTAGAAAAAATTTTGGGAACTAAACAGGCCCTAAAGCTAAATTGAAGTAGTTTTTCGTGTTGCTCAGCCAGTATGTCCATCTATCGCTATCAGGTGGCCAACCCAGGCCTTGTTTAGATTGAAGAAGTTAGAAAAATTTAAAACAGTAGTATTTTATTTGTATTTGATAATTAGTGTTTAATTATGGACTAACTAGGCTCAAAAGATTCATTTCGTGATTTACAATTAAACTATGTAATTAGTTATTTTTTTACCTGCATTTAATGTTGCATGCATGTGTCCAAAGATTGATGTAATTAAGAGAGTGGAAAAATTCTAACTTTTGGGGTGATCTAAATAAAGGCCCCACTTCTTTTTTCATGACGGAATGGGTGAACTTGTGCACATGAAAGTGTGTGCACTTTTCTTGCCTAATTAATTCTCTTGCATGTTGCATGACCTTAGAGCCTGTTTAGTTGGGCCTCCAACCCAAAAAAGTTTGCGCAGTACCCGTCACATCGAATCTTTGGACGCATGCATGAAGTATTAAATGTAGGTAAAAAAAATAACTAATTGCACAGTTTGTCTGTAAATGTCGAAACGAATCTTTTGAGCCTAGTTAGTCCATAATTGGATAAATTTTGTCAAATAACAACGAAAAGTGCTACAGTAACTTACCCAAAATTTTTCACCAACTAAACAAGCCCTTACTGTCATCCATGCAATGTGTGCAAGCCTGCTACAAGGAGACATTGAAACTTGTGGCGATCTCATTTGTGGCCACAGTTTCTCTGCACGCCCATCCGTATTGTACCTCTGGTGGCGTACTTTTTTTTTTTTTTGCATTTCTTTCTAAGTATGTAGGCGAAATTTGGCAATCCTTGCTGAAAAAAACTTATGATGCTGACGTACGTAGCTCGAAAGCAGCTACTTAGCCCGTCAAAGTGTGTTGTGTACGTGCAATTGTAGCTTGTATCCTATATATTGGCCTAGGTAAGAAGATACAGTGTTTAGTTTATCAATAAAAAATATGTCGCATGAGGTAGAAATAATACAAGATTACCACTCATGTTTTTATATTGTATACAAGTACACTTCCTTATTTTATCCTATTATGTTTGTCTTAGGTAAAGTTCTTTGAAGTGCATTAAAAACACTAGTATAATGCCCGTGCTAACGCCACGGCTTTTCTTGGGGATGCACGTGAAAACAATCAATGATTTTTTTTATAGTTCAACTTTTACACAATTGTATATGAGCATGTATACAATTCAGAAAACACTTTTGCATAAGAAGACATAGTAAAGTTATTTTTTATATTAACCATCTAAGTTCCTGCCCTTAATCATGACTTGGAGATCTTCATGGAAGCTGTCAAAACATTCGTTTGCACGGCTCTGCAAAATGTCCGCCAAGAATTCCATCTTCAAAATGTTTGCACCGGATCAGCATAAGAATGCATCTCGAGATAATATAAAGCCTTGACTTGATCTCTGCTCCCTAAGGGCTTTGCCGAAGCCTTCTCTCCATCTTAGTAGCTCAGTTTATGCTGATGGATGCAAACCAATACACAAGTCATTCGAAAAAAATGTTTGGTCAACTAATCCATGGTCAACGTTACAGCTGTACGCTTGCCCTTGTTATAATAGCTCCTGACACCTGTCATTCATAAATCGTACCCATCAGTAAAACTCGCAAAGAGCAAGCAATGGCAGCGGCGATCCTGGTGCTGCAGGCCGGGCATCCAGCAGGTGCCTGCCTCCACCATAAATCAAGTAGTGTAGTCCTAAAAAATACGGACCAATCTAAAAATTGTTTTTCAGTAGTGTATAATGATTAGATTAGTATTAGCAATTACTTATAGCTAAACTCTAAGACATGAAAGTCATCAGGATTCAGAAAACTCACATAACCATGAGAGATGGCAGCTGTGAAAGGACATAAGGAATTGAGCCCTCCAACTTATTGTGTGATAAATCCCTGAAAATATATCAGAATTCAGAAACACAAATTTACCTTCACTGACTAAAATTCACTGCAGAATGAACGTGACTGAAAACATGTACTTACAAATACTCGAGTGCTTTGAGTTTGGCAAAGTAAAATGATACATCTATGTTCAACCCGCTGAATGAAAGGTGTCTGTGTAAACATCCAAAAGTTCAGATGTCATAATTCAGACGACTGTGGTGTTACCTACACAATTGGACTCTTTCTCTTGTATAAAAGGGAACTTACACTGATTCGATTCTGGGAGGACTGGAAATGGCATAGCTACAGCTCAATCCATCCCATGAAAGTGTCTTGGGAACACAGGGGTCACCCATCCAGTCCTTCTTCACCTGGTAATTGGTCTTGATTGCCACAATGGCAGCAACTATATATCGTTTTTTTTCAGTAACACAATGCAACTGATACACAAAAAGACAAACAATGTGAAGGACAAAACTGAATATCTCGATTCATGTTTCAGTAGGGTGGTTCATATACGGTGGTTCATATAGACATTGTGAAGTAGCAGCAAGGATCTTCAGCCGCCCAGTCTCTAGATGCAGCCAGGCCGCATGGTTTTGTGGCCTGCCGCACGTTCGTCGTGGCGCCAGGGTTATGTTCAATTTTCCTCATTCTGAAAGCATCCCCTCAACATTTGGTTTGGCACTGTAACCAGAGTACCAGACAGAGCACATGACTGAATCTTGAAAGCATGAAAGTCAAGGAGGACCACATAGGATCTTAAAAAACATGCAAGGGAGGTCTATGTTTTTCCTCTTTCCTTTTTCTTATTTTTCTTTTATATGAACAGACCCAAGAAGTGAGTACTGATACCTAGCTCAGGCAGTCATCATAGTCATGCATTGAAATTCAGAACATTTAGAGCAAACCAGGATCATTTAGAACATTTGTGTAAGATATAACATGTGCTAGAAACAGGCATTGAAACTGAAATCAGACAGAGCACATGTTTTCTAGTTTTTTAGCAGTAACATAGTGTGTTAAATGTAGGTCAGGCTGCACAAAACAGGTTGCCAGTTATATAAATATAGCAGTGCTCAGTCAACCATACACTGCTGATTTGAGACATTAAAAAGAACCTCGGAAAATTCATCTGAACAGGGAATTCACTGGAAGCAAGATTTTCAATCATTCGAGAGGAGCATCAGCAGTACGTGACCTGTGCAAAAATACACATAAAGTAATTTAGAGCACGCAGAGACACCAATGGTTGATCCAGGAGAATAGTTTGTTTAATTTACAAGCCGAACTGAAGCACATCAACAATATCATTAAGGTATACCTAGTTTCCTTCTGCGTTTAAATTCAGTCGTATATATGAACAGACCCAAGAAGTTTCCTTCTGCGTTTAACTACAATCTTAATGTAGTTAGCAAATTCATCATGCTTTCAATTTGGGTATCAAAATATAGGAATAATCCTAGAAATAAATCAAATGATTATTAATCATTAATAATTTAGCAGCCAAGGACTAAGTGAGGAAAATTCAACACTGCAACTCAGCCAGCAAATTAAGGTAGCTCTTTTCACTTGTTTGTGAATATCGCTCAACTAAGGTTTCTTTCAATTTAGATTGCACTTAGAGTTACTGCTTTCCATTCTCTAATCTGCTTATCAGAGCGTGTTTTAACATTTCCTACTTTGTTAACAAAGTAATCAACTGATTTTCTAACTACCATTTCTGTGCATATTGAATACCCACTCTCTTGTACTCATATTTTGCTTGGTGATTAACAAAGCTGGTTCCTTCATTAACAACTTTTTGGATACCTGTCCAGATGATTCATCACCTGTTTGTTGTCATCACTAATTTATCCGGTGTATATAAAATCTGTATTGGGCCATTTTTCAGTGTTAACAATCATATTGTGTGTTTTGGATTCATGTTTCTATTATAACCTGTTACAAATGAAGATTGGTAAGGTTCCGGATCATGGTAAATTAAAATATGCAAAATTGTATCAAAGAGTAAACACGATGGGACTGAACTTACAATTGTATCAAAATTGTATCAAAGAGTAAACACAATGAAGTTCCCATGAGGCCATGACCGATTTTCACTATATCAGTGAATAAAGTTGTGCATCAAAATGGATGAGTGCAGCCTGCAGATAGACCCACAAGTAACATACATTAAGTGGAATACCTCAACTTCATGAAAATCAGTCGTATGGCGTGAAAGGCCATTGCCACCAATTGAAGGGGAAAAATATGCAGTAGACAGTAGTTACAGAAGTAGGAACCATAGACAACAGGGAAATGCACACATTTTTTTAACTATTTTCATGGAATACATAAATGATACCTGCTGAGTTGCATTGCTTCACACCGTAAACGTCATCATCTATCGGATGGGTATTAAGGTATAGAATTCTTGATGAGGGCTGGAGACTCGCAGAGAGCAACAACGGTTGCAGATGTAAAAACGTCCAATCTGCAGTTCATATGAGCCTCCACTCTCCTCTCTCTAATGGTAAAAGCCTACAGGGAACAAATCATTGTTATGTTCTAGTTCATATGAGCCTACAGGCCATTGTGGACTCCTTCTGGAAGTTCCCTGTACCATGCCTATCCAATTTAAACATAGTTTCATGGTTGTTTCAATCTGACAGATGTCCTACCTTAATCAGGCTGGCCAAGCAGTGAACACCATTGTCCTCAGGTACAACTCCTTTGTTCAGCTGGTCCCTCACATGCTCCTCTTGGACATTCTCCGGATCAAAGGGCAATTGCCAAAAGAATTGATCTCAACAAACTGAACTATGTAAAGTCAAAAGATTAACAAAGTCTGAAAATTTATCCCAGCAGCCATAACTCCTGATGAGACCTAGGCATAGTTACTAATTAGGATTACGAAACAATTGACATTGCGAGTTCTGATCAGTGTCCTAACAGCCTTTAATACATTTCTAAAAGCATAAATGTACAAATCTAATTAAGAACCACTGGAATTACCTCTCTCCTTAAAAATTTGAAGTTCCAAAAGCCCAGATTTACATTTAACCCTGCACATGGAAGTATGAATCTTGAGTTCTTGATAACACAAATGATATATGTGTGCGCTCATTATTCAGCACGGAATTCTAACACTTACCTGCTGCAGTTATCTGCTACTACTTTAGGTCAGAGAATCTTTATGTAAGAAGATGCTCTGCTTTATATAAGAAGATGCTGCACCGCAAGAATAGTATGTAATCACGAGGACATCAAAGAATCTGTAGCTGAGGGGATCCAGCTGAACCCAAATTTTAATGTCTTCACAAAATTTCTATGTTTCTATGCACGCAGTAAAGAAAAACACAACAAATTGTATGGATGAAGCCCTGGATTCGATTCCTAAGAGGCCCCCGCATATAAAATAAACAAAACAGGGGGCACAATCCATCGAAGCAACCCAACCAAGTTAGGGTTTCTTGGTCGTCACCAGGTAAAGAAGAAACCGATCCAGATCCCCGCACGGATCCCCTCACCACGCTGATCCACGGGCACGAAGGAGGCCTTCCGCATCCCAAGCCCGCCCATGGCCGCCTCCTGGGCCCGCAGCAGTGCTCGCAGCGGCAGATGCGCGGTCCCAGCCGGCGTAGATGGTCGAGGGCATGGCCGAGAAGCGGGAGACCGTGGGGGAGAGGAGGCGGCTAGCCGCAGCCTCGCCTAGCCCACAGGCAGTGCGCCTCGCCGCGGTCTCGCCTCGCCCGGCATTGGCGGCGGCAGCCCGCGTGTCCCTGGGGTCGCGCGAGTGGCCATGGCCTCGAGCCCCTCGACGGAGGCGACGTCGTCGAGGGCGCAGAAGGGTCGCCGCCTCCTCGTCCTCTCAGATCTTGGCCGCGGCTGGTGATGGGGCGGGAGAGGAGGAGTCGCGCGTGCCAGACAGCTTTCTCCCCCGGATCTTGGCCGTGGCTGGTGATGGCCTTGTTGTCTTTTTTTTAACAGGAAAAATGGAGGCACCCGGAATCGAACCGTGGCCGTCTGCGGAGAGGGGGAGTCGCGCGCGGGGTGAGCGTGACTCCACCGTAGCGTGCGTGGGATGGAGGGCAGGGGTGAGAAGCCTGGCTTCTCACATCAAACATGGGCCGTCGGATAGGTTTTGCTGTTTTATTAACCCTTGATTTCGATGGAGATAAATTTCTGTGTGTATTTTTCTGGGTACATAATGGTTAGAGACTCTCAGCGGGGTACCTTTTTCTGGGGAGACCTAGTATAGTTTTGATTGGTCCATTATAGTAGAGATTATTAGTAGGGCAAGTGCTTGTATCCAATAAATCTGCCTCCACTGAGATGTCCAAAATGAGCCGCCAAAAAAAAACAAAATACTGGCCAGGGAAACAACAAGCAAGAACTTGTTATATATGTGTCCAGTGTCTCATGGTAGGGTATATACGACTAACCAATCGCACCCATAGTTTCTCTGCTCGTTCATCCCTGCCCGTCTATATTTTACCTCCAGTGGAGTGTTTTTACACTTTTTCTAGCTGGGAGTACATATATGTGAAATTTGATGACTTTTCTTAAGAAAAAGCTGTGATGATGACCGAAGGTCGTCGATAGCGAGAACAGCTGCTTGAGTACATATATACAGTGAAGTGAAGTGAAGAGAGAGAACAGCGCATGGACATGCAAAGTTACCCGTGCAGTGCATCCAAGAAAATCCCTGGAAATAAATGTGCGTCATGCCATGCGTAGTAGTAGTAGGAGGAACGTATGATTCAGATTGCGATGCCTACCTCCTGATAATGGCACACTCACTGATAGATCAAGGACGACACGGCGACGGGAAGATAATGACGAATAATTTGTGTGTATTATATGCATGGCCGCATGGCAAAATGCATATATGCGTCTTGTCTTTTAGTTGATCACCATGTAAGTAACTAGCAGCTGCTGGTACAAGCAGGAATAATGCTGCTGGAAAAAAAAAGAAGGCAATGATGTTAATTACGTACAACAGATGGTACCTGTCATGTCACACTCACACCCACGACAGTTTAGTCGCGCAACTAATATGATTAATCAAGCTGCCCGTGCGATGACGACGACTTGTCGTGCCGAATGGAAGAATGTGTGCGTCAACGATTAGGTTATTAGACTATCCGCACTAGGACCCTGTAAAGCCTCCTCCAAACGTTTTTACCGGACCGAAGTCCTGCAGCGGTGCCCTATAAACAGTACGCTAGAGTACCAGATGCCCTCCTGAATGCCAAATTTGGCGGAGGTAGCGAACCTCCGCTACAGGCGCGGGGCCCACCGTTCGTGCGCCTCAACGCCGGAGCAGGGAGGCCGCTCACTCGCGCGTCCACCCGCTGCTCCCTCGCCGGCCGCTCGCACGCCTGCCCGCCCGCCGCCGCGCCAAGCAGAGAGAAGAGAGACCGGGTGGGGAGAGAAGGAAGCAGCGGAGGAGGCCGCTGGTCCGCCGCCGCGGGCTCCGTCATGGGCGAGCGCTGCTCTGCCGCGTGCCACTCCGCTAGTCCACTGCGCGCTAGCAGGCCACCGGGCGAGGCCGAGCCCACCGCTGTAGACGCGAGTGCAAGCTCCGATGGCTGCTGGCAACGGCACGAGCGGGAGCTCCGTTGTGGGCGCCGCCGGCCGCAGGCACGGGGGTGAGCGGGTCCTCCACCACGAGCTCTGCCGACCACAGGCACGAGCACGAGGAGGGAGGGAGGCCGCCGGCGGAGGGAGCGAGGAGGGAGGCCGCCGGCGGAGGGAGCGAGAGTGGGTGGGGAGGGAGAAGCAAGGAGAGAGAGGCCGGGTGGGGGAGAAAAATAAAAGTAGAGTATGACGTGTGGGTCCTGTTAATACAGAGAATAAATATAGAGGATGGATGGGGTGCGGGAGAAAGTGGTATAAGGAGAGAATCTCGATGAACAGGATGGGGTGCGGGATGAATATAGAGGATGAATAGTGCAGTCAGTCTCTGAATCCACTATTTATAGCAAAGAAATACGAGGAAATATGCTGGGCCATCATTTTCTGGCGATGAACTTTTGCGCTTTTCTAGCCGAAATGGGAGAACTTCTCCAGGAAATTTTGTGCACTTTTGCCGCCGCCTAATGTTTGTTCTCCCCTCCGTCCCATCGCCTGTGAGCTTCCAACCTTGCGTGCATGAGTATGATTGACGCAGGAAGAAGCCGGAGGCATTTTTTTTAAAAAAAAATTCCCCGAAGGGACAGAGAGTCAGAGATGCAGGCAAGTCGTACATGCGCCTGGCTTGGTGCACGCTCGCCGGCGCCTCTGCATATATGATCCGAAGCTCACGGGCAGCTGCCTTTCCGTCAATTTCCAGTGCATGCTGCATGCATTTGCAAGGTACGTGGACATCAGCTAAAGACCAAACGTGGTCAATGCAGCACCCCACGGAGAATTTGACTGCATGGTGCTCACGTTCCGGAAGGTGGCCATACACACATACTGACATACATGTACACATACTGACTATGGCAAAATCGTATATATACGACCGACCCAGCTCTATCTCTTTGGCAATACACACATACTGACAATGACATACATATACAGGCCGGCAAAATAGGTCGCTATTGGACGACAGATGTCTTGGTTGGATGGCCACAAGTCAACATCATATCAGCGCATGAATAAATACCAAGCAATGCATACCAGTGTATACCACTACCACAGCTGTGGTAGTACTGTCCCTTTCAATCAATATATTGATTGTCTCGGCTGAGTGGATGCATGCGAAGGGTGCACTTTCAATTAAGTTTCAAGAATAGTACTTTTGTGCACATTTTCCAGATTGAAAAGAGTGATTTATACGTTGAACCGTGGCCAAGCCGGATGCTGTGCAGTAGAGAGGGACAGAGTGAGGGGGAGGCATATAGCTAGAGGCGGCCATCGGTAAAAGACACCAATCTAGAAGGAGGCTAGGATGAGATAGGGAAGGGAAGTTGAGAGCTGTCGCTGCCATCTTCTGTGGTGGCAACAGAGGAGTGCGTTGGTGGGGCCGGGGACTCAGAGATGGCAAGGAGATGTATAAAGGAAAAAAAATTCTCTGTAGTTGTGCTGAAACTCTCTTGGCACGATTATCAACTCTCTATGAGTCTTCAAATTAAATGCCTATGAAACCATGGAATGAAACTCTACATTGAGAGTGGGTGTTTCATGCAAGTTTCATTTCATTTCACATGACATGGTAGTCTTAGAAATAACGTAATGAAATTCCCTATTGTGACTGGCCTGAGAAAAAAATTCTCTGCAGTCATGCTGCAGACCAACTCCCGTGCAGCACCGACTGTACGCTTGACTCGCTGGTTCGGACTCTAAGATTGGCACAGAATGATACGTGTACAGCGTATATAGTCGTTGCTGCACGGGCCGGAGTTGGCCTGCAGCACGACTACAGAGAATTTTTTCCCCAAAACTACCTATATATATTATGAAAAATAAACACGGGGTGGTAGCCGTCTGTGTTTTTTACTACTTCTCCCGTTTCATCTGGAAAAGTGCAAAAGTGCAACGCCTGAAAATTAAACGATGGTTCGTTGCTCAAAGTCATGCATCATCCTCGTATGTAGGTCCCTACTCCGTATGTTTCTTTGGCAAATGCAATCATCTAACCAATATACTAATTGTTTCACGCACAATTCCATTTGTCATGATTAGTCATTGCACGGGCAGCTAGATTAATTTGCTTGACACCCTGTCTGCTCTAGATGTCAACATCAATATTAGGTGCTGTTTTTGGTTGACTTTCTAAAAAGGGCTTCTGCTGCTACTGCCAAAAAAAAAAATACAGAGCACCAATCAAACGGGTGAAACATGAAGCTGCATTTTTAGAAGTAGCTGTTTTCTGTTGCCGTTGGCATTGTAGGATAGAGGCGTTCGTAGCTTGTCGCGCAATCGTTTATTGTATAATCACAACCTCCTGTTTTCAGGCGCACCGTTTTTAGTGCTTTGGCTGATGTTCGACGACAGCACCTCGCTCCTTGTCGATTGTCCAGCCGCGTTGTATCAAACTCTATCCTCTAATTAATGAAACATGTGTCAAGCGCGTTCTCGAAAAAAAAGTAGTTGTTTTTGTGTAGTACGGTTTTAAAAGCCCCTTGAAAATGCGTGAAAATAAAGAGCCGTTTCAAGGAAGATAGAGAGGGGGTATAGGTCTTAGGCCATGTTTTGTAGGTCTCTTCCCCAAGGGCTCTTCCAGAGAATCCGAAGCCATTTTGGAGGAGCCACAATTTCCAAAACAGTTCTGGGTCCTCTTTTTTATAAAAAAAAAATGGCTCCAAACGGCTCTTCCTATTAAGCCGTTTGATAAGGCTTATCCATAGGAGTCGGAGCCAGAGCTAGAGAGGAAGTCTACCAAATAGGGCCTTATTTGAACCAAATGACTTACATGTTTTCCACGGCACACATAGCTCACATCAGCTTTTTCATATCTCACAACTAAACCAAGCAGACTCAGTGTATTTTTCCATAAACAAGATCGAAATCGAAGAGATGTGACTTAGAACCAAGCCAAAAAGTAATCTGTAATTTAGATTAGAGAGAGTAGAAGTTACATGACTTACAAATCCGTGTCAAAGAAACTATATTTCAGTGGCGGTCTGGCTAGATCATTCCTCTGATTGCAACATGCGCGAATGGTGCAGAATTGCAGACGAAAGGTCTCTACGCACACAGATATCATTTCTCCATCGACGTCTCAACCTTGATCAGTGACTGGCATAATATAATCAGGAGGAGGCATGCATAGTCATCTGGAAAAAGAGAAATCCATATATCAGGATCGTGCATGCGTTGGAGGACTTTGGAGATGCACATCAGCACACGGGAAACAAACTATGCATGTATTCACTTCACTGTTGTACGAATTGCTGGGATGTTGACCGCATGGACCATCGATCCTTGAACGTTAAATGACCACAACCAGCTGTGTGATTCGTATGTATGTGGACGTCCTTGTTGACACGTTTGTTTTGTTTTAGGTGTCCACGCCATAACATGAGCTGACTCTTGGCACAGCGTGCGTACGCACTCAAAGTTGACGACGGACAATAATGCAAGCAGCTTTTTTTTTGAGAAATCAGGAGGAGCCAGAGGCTCCTACTGTAATTAAATTAAACAAAAAAGAGTACAAAGTACAACTTACAGCTAAAACAAAGAGGGAGAACAAGCAGACAGAGGTTTAAAGAGATCTAAGAAGATCAAGGAACAGAGAAAGAGAGAAAGAAAATCCAGGGAATTACAAGTTGGAGTTTATCCATGATTCTAAAAGGGTAGTGATTCTAATCTTTGATCTATGCACTAGTAGAAGAGCTTCCACTGTCACATATCTTTTGCAGTCTTCCACCACAGGGTTCTTGTTTCTGAATATGACATCATTCCTTACCATCCAAATTCCCCAGCAAAAAAAGATGAATAAGTCTAGAGCAAACTCCACCTTATTAAAGATTTCCATGCTTGAAAGATTTGTGGAGTTGAGAGATGATCAGCAAATTGGAAGTTCACCAAGTTCCAGCAATCCTTAGAGAAGGGGCAGTAAAAGAGCAAGTGCATAACTGTCTCTTCTATGGATTGTTGACAAAGGACACATTGATAATCATCTAGATGCATTCCTCTTCTTCTAATCATGCTTCTGGTACTTAATCTATCTCTGAGAACAAGCCAGAAAAAATATTATGCTTTCCTTGACAAGAAGTTTTCCAGAGCCATCTGAAGATTGGCTCAACCTGGGAGTGTCCTGATAAAGTTTTATAAGCTTTAGAGGATGAGAATTGAGAAGAGCCCCAAATATATGTCCAATTGTCATTCAAGTTATTGAGAACTAGATCTGAGAATTCAAACTGAAGTTCTCGAAACTGAGTGTAAGCCTCAACTGACAATGGTAAGCTGAAGAGATCATGAAGAGCAGCCGTGCCATGAGCCTTGCTTAGACTTATAGACTTGTTCTTTGCAAAGGAGTGCAACTCTGGAAATTGCAGTTTTCTTACTTGACCATTCCGAAGATCATCCCAGAGTAAGCATGTCTGCCCACTAGACAACACCACACTTGTCTATATTTGTCAAGTAATTTCAGAGCATCTCTCCAAAGAGCCCTTTGGTACAGTAGAACTTGACAATCTTCCATTTCTATAGTGTTTGTCCCAAACTAATTCCACCCATGGCAAATTGCTTTTGTTAAAGAATTTATGTAAGTGTTTGAGAATCAGGGCTTTTCTTTGGAGCTAATTCAATTCATTCCGTCCACGTCACAGGACAACTTCAATTTTCTCAAGAGAAGTTATCAAATTTGGCCCGCCCACATACTTAGAAAAAGTGCAAAATAGCGAGTACACCCCATCGGAGGTACTATACGAATGGACGTGCAGAGAAAGTGAGAAGCTGTGGCTACAAGAGACGTCTCCTTCCTTGCACGGGACATGCATGTGTATGAGGATCACGGAGAATGTTAGGCAACAGAAAGTGCATGCACGCACTTTCCTGTACACAAACACAAGTTCATCCATTTATTTAGTACGTACTAGGCTAGGAAAAAGTGCAAAAGTTCAGCACCTGAAAACGATGGACCAACCTGTGGGCAGCATGCAAAATTTTATTGACTGAATGAAAAAACAGCATGCCACGTCGTCGTATTAACACTAACAGGTCCCACGTACTCCCAGGTCCAGTCTTTGCTTGCATAGTCGTCTCACTGTTCAATGCAGTAGACGCGGCGGAGTTGAGGCAGCGTTGAAACCGGAAGATGCATGGATACGTGTGGAGAGCGATTATTTCCCAATTCGCATGCATTCCGGCCTCATTGCCATTTCCTTCATTAGTTTATAATACTGTAACAAAAAACAGAGGCGATTGAGACGACGTACGTGGCTCTATGATTGGCTGGGCCGCCCAGACCGGTGACAAGGATGACACTCAGTCATACTTAGCCTAGTCTGGTAGGGCTTCTTCACCGGCTTCGAGAGCCGTTTTATGTTAAACGGGATAAAATAAAATGGCTCTTTTGGTGAAGTCTCTAAAAACGTGCTTTCACGTAGCTTTAGGGTGGGAAGGAGCCAAAAATAGTGGCTTTTGCGGTCTTCACCTCGTCCACATGGCACCCAGGAGGAGATAGACCTGCTTTGCCCCTCACGGACAGGCACGCACGGCCGCCAAGGCTCGCGGTGCGGGCACTCGCGGCCACCAGGGCTTGCGGCACGGGCGCGGGCGGTCACCGTCGCGCGGCCGCCGAGGTTCCCGGAAAGGGTGCATGTGGCCAGCGGGAGAGATAGTGCGGCATGGGCGCGGGCAGTCACCGTCGCGCGGCCGCCAAGGTTCCAGGCAAGGGTGCGTGCGGCCAGTGGGAGAGATAGCATGGTGCGGGCGTGTGGGGTCACCGGCGTGCGATTGGCGGGTGTGGGCTTGGTGCGAGGGCAAGGAAGCCACTAGGCGTGACACGCGACACCAAGGGAGGGGCGCGCCGTCCGCCAGGGTGGGCCGTGGGGAGGGAGCGCGGCAGCCATGGGATGGCGCAGACCGGTGGAGGTCGCTCATCTGGGTGGGCGACGAGGGAGATAGCACGGATGGGGGGTAGAAGAAGATTGCTCACGTTGGAGAAAGAAATTAGAAAAAAAGGTATTATAGTCCTTTCATTGTTTCCCTCTATCATGTGAAGCCGTTTTGCCATATGGAGTATTAAAACGGCTCCAGCTCCGCCGCGAGTTTCGTGGAGCTGAAGAGTCATTCTTCAATTTGTTCATAGCTTCCAACTGTTGGAGTACGTAGTCTTACTTATTATTACTATCTTTGTCGTCTGAATTTAAAAAGTTGAATCAATTGAACTTAAAAAATTGAATCTCAAAACCGCAACCTGCGCTGAGCGAGTACACTTGGATATGATATACATGCATGATCGCCGATGTAGTACATGTAGAGAATGATAATGGGAGCCAACACCTTACTGTATTGATCTTATAGTGTATATGTTGTGTACATCTCAGGAGGTTGCCTTTGGCAACCGAGTCAATCTACAACTGGTGCACGTCGTGCATGAGTACAGGGCTCGTGGTGACCGCGGTCACCATGGCGAGCAGTTACACAAGTCTACAATACATGTATCCTCACCCCCCCCCACCCCCGCAGTCTGGCGTGTGATGGCAGCAACGCAAGGATTGGACCGAAAAGCCTCGAACGTCGGTGTAGGAAGACCCTTCGTCATGATGTCCGCGTATTGTTCACCGGTCGGAACATGTAGAATGCGGAGGTCGCCGAGCTGGAAGCGCTCACGAACAAAATGGATGTCGAGTTCAATGTGCTTGGTGCGTTTATGATGCACGGGGTTGGAGCACATGTATACCGCCGATACGTTGTCGCAGTACGCCACCGTAGCCTTGTTGAGGTGGCAGTGAAGTTCGCCGAGGAGTTGGCGTAACCAGATGCACTCGGCCGCCACATTCGCGACAGCCCGATACTCAGCTTCGGCGCTGGATCGGGACACGATCGGTTGACGTTTGGACGACCATGAAACCATGGAGTCGCCGAGGAACACACAGAACCCGGAAGTAGAACGCCGCGTCTCTGGGCAGCCGGCCCAATCGGCGTCGTTGTAGGCCATGATGTCGAGCTTGGGCGATGCGCGCAGAAGGAGGCCGTGCGACGTCGTCTCGCGGACATAGTGCAGTATGCGCTTCAGCATCGTCATGTGCGGAGCAAGTGGGTCGTGCATGTGCAGGCAGGCCTGCTGCACTGCAAACGCAAGATCCGGGCGCGTGACGGTGAGGTATGCTTCGGTAGTTGGAGGCGTCGTCGATCGCCATGCCGTCGGCGGTCAGTTTCCCTCTGGAGTCGACCAGAGTGGACACGGGTTTGCAATTTGTCATACCCGCGCGCTCGAGGATGTCCTCAGCTTAGTGTTCTTGGGAGAGGTAGAAGTCAGCTGCGGTTCGCTTGAGGTCGATGCCAAGGAAGAAACACAGTTCATTGTTGTCGAACTCCTTTCCGTTGTCGGATTGGAGGGCAAGCAGTGGTAGCTGAAACTGGGTGCTCAGATATGAATGAAAATTGAGAAGACAGGCAAGAGTTTCAGACTTTGCACGCAGAGGAAACGTCCATACATAATGAGTATAGTCATCGATAAGAACAAGGTAGTACTTGAAACCGGAAAAGCTAAGTACAGGAGAGGTCCAAACATCGGCGTGTACTATTTGAAAGGGAACATATGAAACTGAACTAGAAGAAGAAAAAGGTAAACGAGCATGCTTGCCAAGCTGACAAAGCATCACAGATCTTTGTTGGCGTGGCAGTGGAGGTGAACTGTAGGCTGGGGAGCGACTGGTGGAGTGCGTGGCGACCAGGATGACCCAATCGATGATGCCAAAGGTCGAGGCTGGGAGCGGTGACAGCTAGGGCCTCCGGCGCTGAAGGTGCTAGACGATAAAGTTTGCCGGTGCTGTTACAGCAGAGGATCACCGAATTGGTTGGAAGATCCTTGACAGAAAAACCGAAAGGGTCAAATTCCACCAGAACATTGTTGTCGCGTGTTAAAGATCGAACAGAAATAAGATTCTTGACTAGAGACGGAGAAACTAGGACATTGTTAAGAAGAAGAGGGATTTTGGTAGTTGGAATGGAGGAGGAGGCACGGTGAGTCACCGGCAGAGTGGCGTCATTGCCGACAGTGATCGGAAGGGAATTGTAGACGGGAGTAGGACGAGAGAGATTAGGGGAGTTAGAAGCCATGTGTGACGAAGCTCCGGTGTCGAGGTACCACTCCGAAGGCTGGGGTGCGGATGCCATGGAGTTGGCCGCGTTCATCGTGGCGAGCAGCGCCTGATGGTTCCAGGGATCCTTTGGCGGTGGTGACTGGGCAACGCCAGGATGAACAGGGGGCTGCCCGGCGAAGTAGGCCTGATGAGGTGGCACACTGGGACAAGGACGCCAGCGGCAGGAACCCGGAACAGCATGGGCCAGGCCTGAACCATGCTGGTCCGGGGGTTGAGGCATGATGTCCAGCCCATGGGTGGTCATGGGGAGCCAGAACCGCCGTGTTGACTGCCGCGACCACGCCCACGGCCACGTCCGCGCCTGTTGTCATCGCGTGGGTTGCTGCCTTGAGCACTCGCCGGTGGCCTGGGAGCGGTGGAGTTGCCGCTACCGTTGCCAGAATTGGCGGATGCCTGGCCGCCCGAGCCAATGCTAGAACCACCGTCGCCCGGAGTGGAGGAGGTAGATCCGGAGCTGCTGGACCCACCGATGGCCATCAGAGCGTGTTGGGCCGCCGACTTGGCGTGCTCCCTGTCATAGTGCTCCTCCAGAAGCAGGTAGGAGCGGGCGGAGAGGAAGGTGTGCGGCGGCTGCTTGGCGGTGATCACTGGAATGGCATGGCGGTACTTGGAGCTGAGCCTGCGGAGAAGGTTGAGCACCTGGCTGGTCTCACTGACGGGCTGGCCGACGTCGCGAAGGGAATCGGCGAGCTGCTTGAGATGGGCGGTGCAGCGGGATGTCCATGTCGCCCTGGACGAGATTGTAGAACTCGGCCTCCAGATATATGGCGCGGTGGAGCTCATTGTCACGGAACTGGTCCTCGATGCCGTGCCAGATGACGTACGTGGTGGGCTTGGGCACACGGATGATGGCGAGGACATCCTTGGCGACAGAGTTGTAGAGCCATCTGAGAAGGCACTGGTCCACAATCTGCCATTCGCGATCGCGGCGCTGGGCCGGGGTTGGTGGGGAAGTGAGATGATCGCTGAGGCCAAATTTGCCGATGAACGCGTCGAAGAAAGTGCGCCACTCGGCATAGTTGGGCTAGGTGAGCTCAAGGACAACGGGAACGTGGGATTTTATGTTCACGGTCAGCGGAAGGAGGAGTAGCGATGGTGGTGGCGGCAGGGCCGGTGTAGGATTCGCCACCATCAGAGGAAGTGGAGGAAAAATCGACATCGGAGAGATCGGCGTTGAAAAGTGGGTTTTCTTCCATGTCAGTGGATCGCGACGAGGAAGAGTGGGTGGCAGCAGATCGGACCGCGACGAGGAGGAGAGAAGAAGCAGCGGTGAGCGGAGGAGGGGGGTGGCCGCGGCGAGCCCAGAAGTCGCGCCGCGGCGAGCGCGGTGAGCGCGGAGGAGCGGTTTCAAGATGGAACCCGCGACGCTGATACCATGTTGAGAATGATAATGGGAGCCAACACCTTACTGTATTGATCTCATAGTGTATATGTAGTGTACATCTCAGGAGGTTGCCTTTGGCAACCGAGTCAATCTACAACCGGTGCACGTCGTGCATGAGTACAGGGCTCGTGGTGACCGCGGTCACCATGGCGAGCAGTTACACAAGTCTACAATACATGTATCCTCAACAGTTCATATATATGCATGCATGTGGCATGTGGGGTCTCCCTTACTCCCTTGGCACTGGCCACTGGCAGTGGCGTTGAGGCTACATACGCCTACGCCGCCGACCATGTCCTGCCCAGCAGCGACAGGGACCTGCTGGCGGCCGAGCGCTCACCACCGGCGAACATCTCGTCGAGGGCGATGACGAGGCCCATGGCCAGCGTCGCGCCAAGGCGGGGGTCCGCCACGAGCCGGAACACGTCGTCCCCCAGCACAGCCTCCTTCCAGCAGACCTCGGCCACCACGGCGTCCCCGCGGGCGTCCCGCACGGCGCAGGCCGGTCGCCCGTAGAAGACCTCCACCACGTACGATGCCTTGGCGGTGGTGTGGCGATAGCCTGATGTTGACGAGGAGGAGGTTAGCAGTAGCAGGGGCGTCACGTAGGCCAGCGCATTCGCCTTCGACGACGACACCGCCCTTGTGGCGGCGCACGGAGAGGAGCGGCTTGCTATTGCAGAGGAAGCGGAGAATCATAGGACGCAGCAAGAGGATGAAATCACAATGATTAAGTAATGGTTGTGGCGTCAATGAAGCGAAGCCAAGCGCCGACAACACCGAGGACTAAGGCCTGGCGTCGATGAAGCGAATTGAAGCTTAGCGTCGGCAGTAAGAATTTAACCCTAGGCACGGTAGATTTATGACATATGGTGATCGAAGGGCAACAGAAAAATGAGGACGCGTGGCTGGCCGTCCGGTCTTAACCCAAAATTTGGTTCGGGTTTTGGATTTTTTTTTACTAGCAAACTAGTATATTGCCCGTGCTAACGCTACGGTATAATTTTAGGTAACGCAAAAGTAACAACCAAATGCGTACAAAACAAAATAGATTGAAGGTACGGTTCACGGAAAAATTATATTTATTTATCTAAAAAGGATAAAACTTATACTCTCTCAGTCCCAAATAGATGTCATTCTCGCTTCCCGAGAAGTCAAACACTTTTAACTTTAATAACTAAATATATATAATACAATATTAATCTATCTATACTATAAAAGAGCGAAAGAATTAAAAAATACAGGTTACCTGAAAATTCCTACTCACCCTATGTTTTAAACCTTAGATCGTAGATCCAACGCATCTAATCCCTCGTTCTAACCTGACAAACGGACCCGGCCGGAAAACTTTTAATTCTTTACGCGTGTTTATACGTGTGGTTCCTCGGATTGCTATTTTTTCTCACCAAAAAAATTACCCAACCCACACCCTAGGAACGTCGGTCTCCTCGCCGCCAACCAGCGAGATCGAGGCCGGCACGCCACAGGGAATTGAAGGCTTCCCATCCGCCGTCAGGGCTTCATCATCAAATCATCACCTGTCCAACATTCACCATCATTCACACGCCCAAAGTTTGCCGCCTGACCGTGACCGAAACGTCTGCATGATCATCATCGCCAGCTTATTCACGTGCCCAAGCTCAAACTCTGGAAGCCGTCGTCGTTGCTCATCAGTCCGTGTGTCGTACGTGTCCCATTCATCTGATCATCATCTTCATCTCCCTCTCGCTTTCACTCTCCGGGGCAAAGCAATCCAACGAACAGTCAGATCGATCGGTCTGCGAATGGCGATACAACAGGCCGGGTCGCGCTCATGACATCTCAACGTAACGTGCACTATTGCTGCCATCGATCTCAGCCGCTAGCTCAATTTCGGCGCCCACAAGAAACCCATCGGGGTGCCTGTCACCACACAGATGATCTTCGTATTTTATCCACTGTATCTACAACTAACGGGAACAAGCTGATGATGTCTCGTTCTCATCAGCAAACAATAATAATAATAGCTACAATAGCTTGATGAATGACGATCGAGATAGCTGTTCGTTTTCCTTCTGCTGCTGATCGATCGAGGTTTTGTTTTAACTGGTACCTCCGACACGACGTACCTGAGGCCGATCGTGTGTAGCAGCCTGTCGATGTACGCGTGGGCGGCGAGGGAAGCTAAGGAGAATTTCAGTCACCAACCGTCGTCGGCGAGCACGACGCCGCTCGCCCCGACTGCGGCGTCGATTGGAACCGTATTGGAGCCGTCGTATCAAGGGCCTGAGCGTGCAGCGTCGAGGAGTCGCCTGGTGGAATCGCGAGTTGCGCGGGGCCAAGGAGCGGCGATCATGCACAGGCCTAGGTTTTTCATGTGTCAACTGTCAAGCGGGGCAGGGAAAAACCCTAAAAACCCGATGCGGCTTGCGTGATTGATGGGAGGGGGGCGATGTGGGTACACGGGCGGGTCAGGAACAGGTATAGGCGGGTTCGATTTGAAAAAACAAGAGAGACCGACGTTTTGTATAGGCAGGTACGTTTTTTTTTGGAAAAAACAATTGAGGAGACCGACGTTCCTAGGGTGTGGGTTGGGTAATTTTTTGGTGAGAAAAAAATAGCAATCCGAGGGACCACACGTATAAACACGCGTAAAGAATTAAAAGTTTTCCGGCCGGGTCCGTTTGTCAGGTTAGGACGGGGGATTAGATGCGTTGGATCTACGATCTAAGATTTAAAACATAGGGTGGGTAGGAATTTTCAGGTAACCTGTATTTTTCAATTCCTTCGCTCTTTTATAGTGTAGAGAACGTCGGTCTCCTTAATTGTTTTTTCTAAAAAAACGTACCCACCTATACATAACGTCGGTCTCTCTTGTTTTTTCAAAACGAACCCGCCTATACCTGTTCCTGACCCACCCGTGTACCCGCATCGCCCCCCTCCCATCAATCACGCAGGCCGCATCGGGTTTTTAGGGTTTTTCCCTGCCCCGCTTGACAGTTGACACATGAAAAACCTAGGCCCGTGCGCGATCGCCGCTCCTTGGCCCCGCGCAACTCGCGATTCTACCAGGCGACTCCTCGACGCTGCACGCTCAGGCCCTTGATACGACGGCTCCAATATGGTTCCAATCGATGCCGCAGTCGGGGTGAGCGGCGCCGTGCTCGCCGACGACGGTTGGTGACTGAAATTCTCCTTAGATTCCCTCGCCGCCCACGCGCACATCGATGGGCTGCTACACACGATCGGCCTCAAGTACGTCGTGCCGGAGGTATTGCCAACATTGTCGGCAGCCATGACTGAGGGCAAGCCTGCCTGGGCCGCGGCCTGCCAGTGAACTGTTCGACGTTGCTACAACGTCACCAAGGTAAGCACGTGGGCTTCACCCTCAAAAACACACTCCATTGAGGAGACACGAACTACTTCCTGCAAGGCTTCAGATGCACTTGAGCCACAAACTGAGACTACTCAGCGAGCATTTGGTGGAATGGGAGAGGTGGAAATGAAGCGGCACTGGGATTAGCGCTATTTGCATAAGGTGAGTTTCTTTTTCTTGAGCCATGATGAATCTGGAGTTCAGTGATTAACCCAGTTCTTTCAGATTGACACGATGGATTAGGAGGCGAGGATTGAGTTGGAGGGGCTATTGTGCACAACAAGGAGGTCAGGAAACAAACGCATTGCATTTGAACACTTAAATTGAAAAAAATTGAAAAAAGCAATATTGGTCTATTTTTTTCTTAATATATATTCACGAGAAACTCTCCATTGTTGATATATATGAGAAAATCTCCATTGTTGATATATACTTGAAATTATTCTTCTCATTGAACTTCAGAAAGAACTGCCTTCGCACAGGGGGCTTCCAACCAAGAGGTTTCAGTAGAGAGAAGCAATTACCTGAATAATTGGGCCACATAATATAACTAGGTGAGTAATTAGCAAAGAAATATAAAAATCTTCATCTTAGAAAAAACATCATCATATGAAGTGCTTGTTTCTTTTGGCGGAAGCCATTGTGATAATAACTCTTTCAGTTTGAAATAAGTATTTCTAGCATGCATTGCTTTTGACAGGTAATTTTACCTACGTGAAGCCATGTGATGCTTCAGTTTGAAATAAAGTGCACAATGAAGCTACCATAACAAATGTTCAAGGGAGGAGTACGATGCCTCAAGGGATTGTTCATGATGTGTCCAAGATTGCATCACTAGACAATATCTGATCGCTTAGACAACACCTCTATTTCTATTTCACCTGGATGAGCTATTTCATTAAGGATATATTTAGGTAGAGTTTGGTTTGTTCATTTGGGCTATGCATCGTGCCAACGCTAGATAAAAACAAATCTTTTTAAAAAAAACTTTACATATGTTGACATTGTTACCAACTTGTAACCTTTCGATGGGCTCACATTTCAGAACGGTGAGTGCATCGTTGTCATTGATACCTCTTCTTTGTTGGCTGCAGGTTCGTTTTACCTCCGACAATGTTCCCTTTTTATCCCAATATATATATATATATGATTATGAAGATCAATGCATATTATTCAGGGTTTAGGGTTTAGGGAGGGCTACATTAGTTCATCATGTCGGAAAAAATTCATCCATTCAATCTGGGACAGCAAAACATTATATTCCTTAGGGAGAGCACTAGGGGATTTTAAATATAGATTTTGATATATGATTATGCTCTGCTTTTCCATCACATGTGCCATATAATTCTAAATATTGTGACGCATCATACAACTTGAAATTATATTTTCTTTTCTATAATATAACATCATCTATCACAAATAAACCATGTCAATTTTCATACCACCATTGTCTATTATTGACATAGACACTTTACATGTCCCCACCGTTTAGACGGGGAAGAGACAAAGTCATGGCTACTTTTTGTATCCTATAATATTTTTTTACAAATAATATTAAAATGTCAAGTATCACAAATATAAGCACGTGCGTGTCGCACATGCACCTTTACTAGTATTTATAATACATATTAGATAGATCGTTATATATACTTTCATAATAAACTTATTTGGAGATATAAATCTTGCACGCATTTTCTACAAACCTAGTTAAAGTTGAAAAAATTTGACCTGCACATATCCTATAACAACTTCTATTTTAGGATAGAGGGAGTATTGTCGAATACAACAAGGATAAATTTAATCTAACCCTACGGGCCATATTAATTCCAAAGTTTATTCTATCAAATGTATTCTATGGAATTTGCTAGCTTCATATTGTAAACTGACTGCACGTTCTAAGATACAGAAGCAGGCCTTTTTAAGCAAGAAAAAACTATTCTCCTCTTCATGGTGTAAGAAAATGTTGAGAAAATGTTGACTATCACATTCACACATTTTACAAAATCAATCAATACCTTTAAACCTACTCCAAAAGCTATGCCATAAACACAACACCAAATTCCAAGAAATATCGTTCTCAACAAAATGAATAAAAAGAAAAAACACATGTAACACAGCCCCTTACAGTGATTCATTGTTGCCATACTCTCTTCACACAAAGGCGCAAATTGAATTATGGCCCTGTTCGCTTGAACTTATCAGTCATGGCTTATCAATCATGGTACAGCGTTTTTCTCTCACAACAGCATCAGCAACAGCATCAGCCGTTTTTCCAGCCAGCCGAACAGAGCTTATAACCCGAGCTCCAGGAGGAAGCCTGCAGTTTTAAAACAGATTGCGGTGCTGGAGTGAAGCTGCAACATAATGCCACTCCAAATGGATTATTTTGTTGCTTGAGTGGCTAGCTTAACTAAGTCGTTAAAGCAAAGATGGATAGAACCTAACCACTGATAAGCATGAAACTGGAACTATCTCACCGAAATCCAAAATATTAACTGCAGAGATATCTAGTAGCATATCATCATCAGGATTCCCACGATACAATCGAGGAATCAAAAATCTCCAGCCAGTAGTGTTCAAAAGAAACTGATCAGGAATCTTGTCTACCATCTGTTGCAGCAAACCAGCCTCAACGATGAAAAGTGTAGTATCAATCAGAATATAATAATTACATTTTAAAAAAGAAAAATGGTAAAGGTCGAAGTCCACAGAACTCCACATTCACAGATCACAGTTAAGAAAATATTGTGCTTTTGACAAAAGAAAAAGGAGCATTTACTTTACTTGTACCTTCAAGAAAATAATAGATTCACACATAATCAGGGAGCTGAACATATCAGTGCATGTAAAATTTATTTCTTAAAATTATGTATAACCTTTTGTTTCTATCACATTAATCAAGAGTTACATTTTAGGCTTTTTACTCAAATCAATATTGACACTCAAAAATCTTACTGAACAAAGACAAATACCAATGCATTGCAATTTAAAAGGGAGGTGTTCTTTAACTTCTTATACTGAAATCTTACTGAACAAAAAACATTGGAATTTCTCATACTACAATGGATCTGGTCTACGGCTATCAGTAGGTCTTCGCAGAGCATAAGTCTCAACAGTTTAACACAAGCTCACCATTAGCGACCATGTCGTGCAGCTTGAAGATGTAGCAGAGTAGTAGTAGCAGCCGTCTGGATCAGTGGAGGCTGGAACCGTCAGTAGCAGCAGCGGCCGTTTAAAAACTCCAAACTCCGAAAGTCAGCAGGCAAGCAGCAGTGCAGGGACTGCAGGTCGCAGGAGCCTCCCGTTGCGGCCGCTCCTTGCTCACCGCCCGCCGCGGCTGCCCCTTGCCCGCAGCCTGCCGTGGGCGCCCGCCGAAGCTGCCTGCCGCGGCCGCCTGCCGCTTCGCCGAAGCAGCTGCCCGCCGCGGCCACCTGTTGCACACGACCTGTCCGCGGCCCGCGCCCGCGGCCCGCCGGCGCCGGTACCTGTCTATGCGCAGTGCGTGCGTCGCCGCCCGGAGGCCAGAGCAGAGCTGCGCCTCATCGGCCTTGCCATGTCCCCGCCCTGCGAGCCCTGCCCGGCGGCGCCCACGCCCCTCGCTCCTGGCCTCCTGCATCTTGCTTGGAGCTCAAAGACGAAGCGACGTGCCTCGCGTCGATCCCATGTCCGCCGCGTCTGCCCTGCGCCGCCGGCGGTCGGATCAAAAGCTAGAAAGTGAACCGACTCTGGGCGTAGGCGAAGGATGTCGCACGCGTCAAGAAGATGCTGCGACCAGGCCCTAGGTGCAGCCGCCGCGCAAGTGATGAGGGCGCCGCGATTGCGGCGGCACGGGGGCTGTGCTGCTGTGGCCTGTGGTCGGCGCGGCGCCGGCGATGTGGCCGGCCAGCAGTAGCTGTGGGCAGCCAGCAGCTGCGATCGGCGTGGAGCCGGCGCTGTGGGCGGCCAGCAGGGTTCCTCGGCCGGTGATAGCGGCGTCGGCGGCGGTGTCCTCGGCGCGTGTTTTTTAATCGGTTTTCTTTTATTTTTGGCGATACCAGGTTTTGACTTTTGATCACAGCTCGTTATGCGTTGAAGCGGGTGGTGCCGCGCGTTGAAGCTTCATCTCAGTCGATACAAACGACCGTGACCGTAGGATTGGGTTGAAGGCTCCGATGGGTGGTTTTTAGCCTTCGATTTCGATGGAGACGATTTTCCTAGGTGCAATAGGTTTGGTGCACAGTGTTTGGGCTCTTCAGCGGGGGATGCAATCTTGGGTGTACCTAGTTTAATTTTGATTGGTCCATTATAGTAGAGATATGCCCATACATTACAACGGGAAAAAGAACTATCTGATGTTAATGGGAAAAAAATACAACCTTAATATTTTTTTTCAGTCGTAAGGCAAAAAATGTACTCATAATGATATCAGAACTTTAGTATTCTACTCTCTCTCTCTCTCTCTCTCTATATATATATATATATATATATATATATATATATATATATATATATATATATATATATATATATATATATATATATATATATATATGTGAACCTTCATATCTAGGGAGAGATGGACAAAAACAGAATAAAGAAAAATTTAAGTATAAATTTAAAAATAGATATAGATTAGAAAAAGAAATAGGTTGGGGAAAACCATAAAACATATGAACATACTTGGAGCCGAGTGAAAAATAGTCATGATAAAATTTGGAACGCACTCTACAAAATATCCATAAGAAAAATCATAATATATTCTGAACGGAGGGAAAAAAATCCAAATCAGAACTTATCACAGGAAAAAAGAACAGAAAAGGGACAAAAACCGAAACACTTCATGGTTTAATATTAGGATAAAATTTACCTAATTTCTATTTTATTCCTTTCTATTTGGATTATTATTCCTAGTATTTAGGTTACTCATCAAGATTTGAGGTGTCTATTTGGATTAGGATTCTAGCGATCTAGGTTACATGAGGAACTTATGTTCAAGTCTTCTTATTTTTTGCAACAAACTTATGTTCAAGTCGTGGATATTGTCATATAGAATTAGAAGGACGATTAAACACAGTTATCATATTTACACAGTCAGTTATGGAAAGATGGACAAAAAAATTTAGGAGATATAATTTTTATATATACGTTAATCAATTTTTTTTGACTTGAAACAAATCTAGATGAACGTATGTTTTCACTTGAAGAAAGGTATACGTTTTGTTGCTGGGCACAATCAAACAAGTGCACTGCATACTTTGGAGATGCATCATTGAACTTATGAAAACTGAGCAAAAAAATATAGCTCCAACATTGAACGATGCAAACCCATAACTGCAAAGACGAAAAGAAACCCATCACCAAAAAGTTGCCACTGCTTGTGTGTTACCTTGTGTGCTCCTTACCATCCTCCCTACCATCCGGTACGGTATCCCTCTTGGCGACATTGGCTGCTGCAGTCGCCGACCGCAACCCCTGCCCGAGCATGACGACTTGCTTGACATGAACCGGCGTTCCGCCATCCAGCGCCCGCTGGTATGCATCGTCGCCCTCCACGTTCCCACCATGGAACGCGAGGCGCACGAGGCGTTTTATGTCCCGTGATGTCAGCTCATGTTGGTCGGCGAGCTCAGGGCCGTCGGCGCGTGCAGTGTCCCGTCGCTCGGACCGGACTCCCGGGTGAGGGCGCCACCGTACGACCGCGCCGAGAACTGGGCGCCATCTTCGTTGTCATCGATGAGGGAGGCCGGGTCCTGGTCAAGCTAGCAGTTGCCACCATCGGACCAGCAGCTGCGCTCCCAAGATTCATCGTCGAGCCTTAGGTCGCTCCCCGAGTCCCTGTCTCCTCACTATCCGTCTCGAATGAGTCGACGAACTCAACACGGAGTCACGGAGGTGGAACTCAGCGCCGCCGAGCTGCCCCTCTCCTTCGCATACCTCGCACGGACACGCGCGACTGCCTCCCTTGCCACCGGTGCAACCGCCGGTCTCAGCGTCAGGCCACGTACTCCAATTATTTTCTCTGGGCTCTAGTCATCACGATGTGCATGTCTCTTCTTTCCTTTAATTAATCTTCTAGCTTCTCTTACTTCTTTCCTATTCACGCGTTGCACACCTGGACTTCATGTCGTTCCTAGCCAAGTAATAAACAATATATTATCTCCTAATCAGCAATGGAGACCTATTTGGCTTAGCTCCGTGTAGCAGTTGGACTTAACGATCCTTTTCCTGTTTGCTTCGGCAGCTGCCCAAAATACCACGCATGCATGCGAAAACAATACCCACACGGCACATCGCACCGGACTTGCATACGGTTTGGACTCGATTGAGAAGTTGAGTTGGACAAAAAGATTGGAGAAAAATTTTGACAATTAGGATTCTTATAGATTATAATAAGATATATTGGAAGATATAGTAGAGTAGGATTCCTATTCAGGCCGGTCAGGATCGGAGGTTTAATATTAGATATAGATAGATATAGATGTTAGATAGAGATTAGGATTCCTATTCAGCTTATTTGATATCTCAGAGTTCTATTTGGATTTAGATTTATAACTATTCCGAACTTATTATATAAATCAGGAGAGCTATAGGCAACACAGAGTTAATTAGAAGGAGGTAGATGAAAAAAAATGGATGGACGAAAAAAAAATCTAAAATTTTGTCTCTTTAATATAGAAGATACAGATATAAATATAGATTTGGGTTTTCTAGTATCAGGAACGCAAACGTTATTGCGCGCGGGGTCGCGCTCCTGGCGAGCGAGCGACCCCCGCCATGCGGACTGGCCCACGGGAGCGAGCGACCCTTGGCGGCCTGGCCACGCCGTGTCATTTTTCTTTTTTCTGTTTGTGCGGAAATTTTTTTATTTTTTTATTTGCTTTTTAGTATTCTTTGCATTTTTTATGTTTTTTTATCAATTTCAGTTACTAAGTTTCGTTTTTTCATTGTGTATTCTTTTTTCAGTTTTATTATTTCATTTTTCATTGTGTCTTTTAGTTTTAGTTAAATGAGTTTTTTTCCAATGTTTTTATTTTTAGTTTTTTTCAATTTTTTTAGTTTCAGTTTTCAGTCAAGTTTTTTTTAAATGTTTTTAGTTTCAGTTTCTATTTACCCTTTTAAGTTCGAAAGCATTATTCAATCCCTACATATTAGTTATATAATAACATACCCTCTAAGTTGACACCTTATGCAATGCTTCTTCTAATAATTTGCACCTCATGGTGCAGCTTATCTTTTTTCTTGTCACTACTCTTGTCTTTTTAATAAATATCCCCCCAATTTTTAGCTATTCATATTTCTCGGTTCATACAGTGGGTTTTATAATAACTTGCCCTCTAGTTGGCAGCTTATGCAATGCTTGTTCTAATAATTTGCCCCCATGTTGCAACTTATCTGGTTTTGTATCGCTACCCTCGTTTCCTCCAGTTTGGAGCAAATCATGTTTCCTAGCTTTTTATAATTTGGTGTATAATAACTTTCTTCCTAATTGGCAACTTATGCAATATTTATTTTAATGATTTACCTCTTCAGGTTGCAGGTTGTTTTGTTTTGTTCCGTTACTCTTTTTAGGGGTTAGTACCTTTATGTAAGTACTATATAACAAATTTATTATATTCTCATGGTAACAATTAATGTGCATACCATGTAAAACCTTTAGTATGTTTTTGGAGTATCAAGTTTAATATTACATAGTAGCAATTTCTTTCATAAATCTCCTAGTATATTTTACATATAACTTTTTACTAAAATAAAATTCTTCGAAACATAGGCAAGTGAGGTCTAGTTTTGTTCGTCTGGTCACGTAGAACGTATCGGTGCATACGGAATTAAAAACAGATACATCATTCAAAAGTTATAACAATTTAAATAAAACATTTTGCTTTTTTTTGCTTGCGTCACCCTGACATCATACTGAAAGCGACCGCACTCTTTAGACTTTATTTTCTTAGACATGTTAGAGCATCTCTAAGAGTTTCTAAAAAATTCTTTCTAAAACCATGGAGTTTTCCAACTCGTCAAAAAGTATTGAAAAAAATAAATAAGACCAACTCTAACAGTTTTCAATAATTCACTCCTAAATTATAGAAGACAATTTTACATCAAGAATCCTATACTATTTCTAAATTATCCTAACTACTTTTATATATTATTTCTCTCTTATATATTTGCATTAGTAACATTTTCCTACTCTTTATTCTTTTGCATGCCCTTTCACTTTAGATTGGGAGACCGATACATGCGTCTTCTACACGCGGATATATGCACGTGTTCGGTGATTTTTTTTTCAAATGCCAGAAGATTAGAAGGTGGGATTGGAAACTCCTGGAGATGGATTTTTTCTATTCTTGCTAAAAATCCTAGATTGAGAGGCTTTATTAGAAACTCTTGGAGATGCTCTTAGCAGACATCATACAGATGGAAAGCAGTGGCTGGCTGTCTGTCGATGGATGGTTGGGTGGACCGAAAAAGGAAAGTGTGGGCAGGGGAGTGGAGCCGGTCACACGGGTGCAGGGGGGTCGAGCTATGTCCTATAGCGCGACGGTCGCGCATTAACTGCATCCTATTAGGAACCTAAGTTTTGCATGAAAATCGAGAGACCGACGGTTCAGTTTTTGGTTTTTCAGTTTAGTCTGTTCGAGTTGACCCAAAAAGGACCAATCTTCAGTAGCGTGAGTACAATATGTACAGTCCTGCAGATATGAGATATTAAATTACACCATACTTCAGTGTTCAGTCACAGGCTTCACAACATCAGTTCATCACAGTCACAGACTGGATCACAGGACTAAAGGAGCAGAACATCATCAACATCAAGCTCCAAGAGCATAAGTTCAAACACAATCTGACATAATTTGTGCTAGTCTACGGCACTGCCAAAGTGCCAAGTGCCAACACATTAGTTCATTACAACACTAAATAAAACTGCAAAATTGCAGAGGTTCACACATGACACAAAGTAGCAGAGTTCTAAGACAGTAAGACATGGCAGAGTGCCATCATGGCTTCATAGCAACCAGCCAATCTCCAACCACTAATAGTTCTTGATCAGGACTTGACATAAGTGAACTCACCATATTTAGGAAGTGGTGGTGGGTGTTGTTGTTGTTGCCTTGCTTTCACCTTGTGATTGTGAATCAGCCTTGCATTTACCTTTCCCTTCAGCATATTCTACAAATCAACACTGAAATTCTGATGAAGCAATTAGTGATTATTCCATCACAAAAGAATATAAAAAATATGACAAGAGTTTCTTGGATATCTTTCTCTAGTTCACCTAGTTGCTCCATGTCCTCCTGGATATATATTAATGGGAGTGGCCCTTAGCAACCAATCTTGAGTACAGACAAGTGCTTCCACCATGAAAGAAGCGAGGGAGGTCCTAAAGTCATCAAGTATTCGACCAGTTGTGCTAAATATCGACTCTAATGAGACAGTTGAAATCTGAATTGCTAATACACATCACGAGCCAGTTGTGCTAATACAGGAACCTTGACGAATTAACCTTCCACTATGCTAGAATGTCAAACTTGTTGTCTTTAGGATACAAAAACCAGTGGCTGGCATTAGAGTCTTGGTACACAAAACTAAGATTAAGGTAGATTTGTGTATTTGCAATATAGAATAATTTTGATGGTGTCCTCAAACTTATACTTCCTTCTCATATGGTCATGTGTATGAATGTAAGCTTACACAGGGGCGCGGACCCAACTTGAGGACACCCCTAGGGGCAGTGGCGGAGCTGGCCATTTTTTATGCCTAGGGCCACTCTCAGAATTATGCCTAGGGCCACTCTCAGAATGTGTATATTTTGGGTTGATGTTTAAGGCTATTGGGCCAGAATTTTTAAGGGGGTATAAGATGTTTCTTGGCCACACCTATGTCCACAACCCTAGTGGCCCTAGGCCCATATCCGCCACTGCTTAGGGGGGCTCATGCCCCCTACCCATTAGTAGAGAGGGGATGGAGGAGAGGAGATAATGCAACGTGCATGTTGTCACTCGAGCACCTATCAGGTTTTTTATGGCGCTAGGCAAAATTGGTGATTCATATCCGTGTAATGAATGAAGAATAAGGATCTCACGCTGCCGAGTAGAACACCCCCATATATTTTGTATTGGGGGTGTCTACCATCACCGTTATTTTGTGTTGCTCGCTCCTGGATATGGTTATATTAATCTTCCTCACAATATGCCTGACCAAAACAAAAGAGTTCCTCCTTAGCTTTTTGCGCTAGAAATCAGTTGATGGCAAAATAAAGACATATAATCTCATTTGGGTCAAAATGTAGAGAAGAGAGCTACTAATAAGAGATTGACTGCTAGCCCTCTAGTGGGCCAACGGGTAGGGCAATGCAACAAAACCTTACACATGCCCTACACGTAAAGGGAGTTACTGGGATGAAGTTTTCTCATTCCATTATAGCGTACTATAGTGCTTCTCCTCAGAGTCTGAGAAACATTTTGAGGCTCCCCAATAGCTTCTTTAGGGATATTCTCGTTTTCCTGGAGATGCTCTTCCATGTTTTTTTTACACGGGCAATTAGTAGTTTCATCTTTGTACTAAACTAGCTACTACCCCGTCTGTTTCAAATTATAAGTCGCTTTGATTTTTTTGGTACATCCATTTTGCTACGCATGTAGATATAATAATGTCTAGATATATAGCAAAATAGATGAACCAAAAAAGTCAAAGCGACTTATAATTTGGAACGGAAGGAGTAGATACTATTATTCGAAATTAAAGTTAGGCTGTCATAAGTGGAATTAATTTCTAAATCCGTCGACAAGGTCCTATCTAGTTCATGTCTCGCGCATGTTGTGCTAGCTGTTCCTGGTCTTACTTAGGTCTTGTTTGGTTTTTTCAGCTCTGCTCTACCAACTCCACCATGGAGCAGTTCTGCTATAAAGTTTGTGGAGCAGTTGGCCCCTAACTCTACATTCTTCACACAGCAAAGTTTTAGGAGCCAGAGGTGTTTGGCAAGATGAAGCTGGAGCAGAGCTGCAAAATCTGAAGACACCCCTTTAATTGACAAGCTTCAATTTGTGCCTTCTTAGTAGGGTGTATACTACATGCGAGAGCAAGATCCACTGTAAGCATATGATCCTAGCTCATTTTATTACATGTCTTGATCGATCGAGTGGCCAATTCATGTCTGCAGCTAATATATACTAGCATCAAAAGAGACCGAAAGATCCACCCACAAAAACCTTATTGGCTGCAAGTGTATCCATCCGAGTGACCACATGCACACACAAAAACACCGTTCAAGTCTTAAAACACGTCGCCCTGACATGCCTTTGAGCACCGCAGCAATATTCACAATTTAAAACCTGCTACTCAAAATTAAATTAAGCAACGATCAGTATATGCAGCCATGTTGCCAGCATATATACTTCGTACAAAAGAAGAAAGTTGGTAAAAATATATCTTCGGAACCCAACTGAAGTTGATAATAAAATATATGTTTGGAACCCAACTGATAGCTAATGCAAAGAAAAATATCGGGTAATTGCATATTAAGGCGCCGGAGACCAAAGCAAAGCAGGCAGACCTAATCTTGCACAATATTTTTCTGGGCAAGGGACAACTCCGAGAGCTTTGTTGTGGCACGAGATATCTTCAAGTAGTTCAAAGACTCTCTGCATAATTAGATTAGGTCAATTACAGTAATGTCACAGAAAGTGGGCCAATATAATTAGCATACAATACACATGGGTGGCTATTCAATCATCATAATATCAATCATCTAACACAAAAAAAATACTTCATTTAACCTAACCGATATAAAATCTATTTATATGATGTTCCAATATGAAGCTATATAGTTGTCACTAATTATATTACAACATGCATATAGGGAGTAATAAAAACAAATGAGGTTTATTAATTTTGACTACACTAAGACCATTATCAGAACAAAAGACAGACAGAGCAGGGGATTGGATAGGTACCGAAGTGCATTCTCCATTTCGGCATTAGCCGGGTCCAACTTCAGGCCATCAAGAAAGGCATCACATGCCTTTTCATAGTCCTGAACAGTGTTTGCTGTGTCATCATAGAAATAGATTTGCTGCGGCAATATAAGCGCCCTAAGTTATATATTATTAATAAACCATCACCTTCAAGAGCATATGAGCAGCCCCTTGTCTGAAGCAGGCTTTTGGCCTACAAGGCTGCAGAGCCCTACAAGCTTCAGCGTCAACCAAAGCCTTGTCTCCTTCTCCCATTTTAATAAAGCAAAGGCTCCTATTCGATAGCAATGTTGCATCACCAGAATCGGCTTTCATTATAGCCTACACCACATCAAACCAACAATTAACACATAAATATATGCTAGTTCTACAGCTTACATGCATGGCTGCACTTTTTCCAAACGTCAGTACTACAGAAATTGGCGTGGTAATCATGTTGTACCAAAGAATTAGGGTAAAAAGGATATGATTTGGTTTTGATATGAAGCAGATTTGGTTTAAAACCTGTTCCTGGGAACTTTCGTTCACCAATGCCTGAATTAAGAACACAGTTTGGCCTATTGATCCAATATAATGAAATTACTGTCTTATTGCATAATTATTTCAGATTCTACCACAAAGTCACAATGCAATACTCGGTCTAGGCATAGCAAAATGGTTTAGATGCAGATCTTGTTCCCAACTACTCGACCAAGGGCACATACAAAGCACCCTCAAATTGTGCACTGCAAAATATAGTAGGCTTAGGCACTTGGTTGGCCATTTGATTCATCAATGTAGTCAAAATACAATAAGGACTAATCCCATATGCTTGTGAAAATATTAGCACAATGGTGGTGTGGCAGGAAATGATTTTGTCAGAGATGACAGCATTTTGCGAGTCGTTACTACATTGCTATACCCCATAGTTTCAAAAAGGATCGAATGGCGATAAACGAGTGCATCATGCAACATACCACGGAGTAGAGTTTTACTGCAGTAGAATAATCTTTTTTGTTGTATGCCTTGCTTCCTTCTAACTTCAAATCAGCCAGATTCATTGTGTACACAGGGTCATCCTGATACAAATTAGAGAACATAAATAGTATACTGAAACTTGAGGATTGCAAGGAGCCTGTGACCAGATCACATCTTACTTGTCCAAATTTGATAGGCATAGAACATGAATAAATGCAATATATTGAGATAAGCCGTACGATAAATTAACCATACCATTTAAGCTATACACAGTTCTTGATGAATTTAATTACATGAATATTTCATAAACAATTTCAGTGTATTTCACAAATAGGCCTGACAGCAATGTGTTAAATTCGAAAAATGTTCTTCCAACTTAGGGGAATCTATCAAAGAATCTGCAGAATAGGGAACCCTCATGTGCAGAATTTAGCAATCGTGTGACGCAATATTTAGTGCAACAATGAAGGTTTAGTCAGTACCTGATCTGTTAACAACGATTTGACATATGTAAGTACCCCATCAACACTCCAGTCATGCACAGACGGAATACGAGATGTTACGAGGAAAAGGATCTCAACATCTTTCCGTCTATTTTCAAAGGCTGCAATTTCTATCGGCAGGAGTCCAGACTGTTTCAAACGACACAAATGTTTTATGTTACTTGCAGAGCAGTGCAAATAGGAATAATATATGAACCTGTAGCAAAGGATGCTATGGAAAATGGAGACATCGATATTACAGTTCAAGCATGTGCAAGAACCCTTAAATATATATGTCAGCTTTGCCAAAAAAATAACCCAAACAATAACAAAGCCTATTAAGCAAACTGGAGTTAGTTATGAACCCAACAAGCCAAAAATAAAGAAATATGATAGTAGAGTAAACAAAAAAAAAAGAAGCAAACAATAGCTATAAGTACACATTATTAAACATCTGATTAAAATCTAAGATAACAATGGACAATAGCATGACATTTCACTGGACTAAAGTCCAGGTGAACTGGAGCTGAAGAGGATCTGAAGTAACACATAATAAAGCATTAACTGTGTCAGTCCCACAATTTCCCCTTATTGTATTGGTTATTGTAACATCTATTTTTCAATCGCTTTGCACAATCAATTCTAGAGCCAATAACAATATAAAAGAAAAAATTTAATCCTTAAGCCAGCTTGCTACTATATCTAGAACGGACCTGATCCGTGCACATGTCTTCATGTAATATAATAAGAAACTGAAAAATAAACACAAACTTACATCATCAGGAACATTAGGATCAGCACCAGCCTCCAGCAAACACTCATAAAAATCTGTTAAGCCCTCATATGCAGCAAGTATTAAGGGGGTAAACTTATGAACACCCTTCATCACATCAGCACCAGCCTGATACAGAAAATGTCACAGATGCCTCAAACTAATGCGAGTGTTTTTATTTGTAAAATTACAATGACCTTGGTAGACACTATAGTGCTTCATTCCCAAGAGGAATTCCATGTAGTTCGAATCAGTGTAAGAAATGTGTTTATTACCTTAATCAGATGCTTGACACAGTTCAGTGAGCGAGCTTGGAGAGCAGTGAACAAAGGAGTAAACAGGGTGAAAAATTCTTTGTTGCACTGTCAATAGATTTACAAATATTAGTACTTTTATACAAATGAAAGTTTGCAAACAAGTATTAAGCAACGAAGGAAAAATGTGGTTTGAGCCACGGTTGTGGTATATATGAAACTCCTTTCAGTGGTATGTTGCTAAAGCAGCACTACAGTAAGTCATCACTGGTGGTCAAAAACCAAAATCCCAAAACAGAAATAAAAGAATGATATGAAATTAGGAAAATATCAGAGAAAGAAATCAAATAACAGCTCACGGTGTGTTGTGGAATTAAAAAAGAAAAATGAAACCCGTGCCCGCAGTTTGGTTCTCCTGCACGCCCTCAAATCAGTAAGGCGTGTTGGAGTGCCAAACACGTATTGGTGTTCTTGGGAGTGCATTCTTGTGAGTGATAACTACAATCAGCAGCAATGAATTGAGTGGCTTACAAAGCACATGCCGATAACAAAAGAAACACTCTCTGGAAATCACATGACAAGTACTTAGAAAACTGGACCCAAAAAAGGTGACCCTTTTTGTATACTATGCTCATCTCTTTTGTTTTAACTTAAGAAATAATTCTTCAACCCAAGAAAATAAAATGCAGTGCCATATACTGCCATTTTAACTTTTGAATAAAGCATGGTTAAAATTAAATATATGGCAAGATTTGTTATGTTAAAACTGTATAACCACCACTGTTTCATAGTGTTCATCTTTTTTACATGAGAGCGACAAAATCAAAGGAAGCTTAACTAAAATGGATCATGTTACGCCTATTAAATGTGCTATTGTTCTATTCAACAAGTACAAGTTTTTGGTTCAAAAAACAAGTACAAGTTTCATACAAGTTCATTAATGCTTCCTCATTATTTGACGCAAAGCCATGTGGAGAAGACAAACATTGTGAAATGGAGTACTAGATTTTTCTTCTCAAATACTATTATAGAAGTATCATTACAAGCATATAAAGTTTAGTTCCAGAAGACCTAAAGAAAGTCAAAAACATCAAATAGGTGTACCAGTGTACAAAAAATAAAGATGGATTGTACAGGTTAATTAGTCAAACCAAATGACTACAACTATATTCATAGTACTAACAAATTGCTGACAAAATGTTACTAACAATTCTTTCATCAACAAGGATAAAAACAATGTAGTATAGTAGTTGATGACATGGGTAACTATATCAGCACGTGAAAAAGAAGAAATGTGCAATTGTGCATGTCATAAACCTTACATCTGCATTGTAGTCTAGTAATATCTTCATAACAGCACCATGATTTTCCATTGCAGCAACATGCAGTGGCGTCCCGCGGCAAGACAGAGAATTAACATCAGCCCCTTTTGAGAGCAAGAGTTCTACCATTACACATATTCCTGTATTAAATATATAAACGAATATTAAGGTTTAATGAACTGTTGAGCTCGACATGTCACATCCACATAGAACCAAACATGCACACATTTGAGCACGTGTTTCAAATGCTACTAGATCCAATATTTATTAGTTCTAGACAGATTATTAGAAAAATCCATAATTAGCATCAACTAAAGCACGTGTTTTGATTTAAAATCATCTATCCAATGAAAATTACATTTCATTTCTCAAATTTAAAATCTGAAATTTTCAAACAACCTCTGATGGAGAAACGCCAAAAACAAAAGTTATATATCTCGAAAAGTTATATAACTTTGTAGTTGACTATTTTTTCATTTGAAATCGTCTATCCAAGGAAAATGATGATTGAATTGCCTCACATCTGAAATCCAAATTCTTGAAATCAGCTCGGATGGAGAAATGACCAAAACCAAAGTTGTAGATCTCAAAAAGTTATAAAACTTTGTAATTAACAACTTTTTCATTTGAATCCAATTGGACACAAGCATCTTACAGGTGGAGTGGTTAGGGGACGAACACATGAAACCAGAGGTAGGGGGTTCGAGCACCGTCAGCCGCAAAGCGCGTGTTTTTCCCGCAAAAAATCGTGCGAATTGTGACTAAGTATATCCTAACTATATTGTGGGAAACTCTCTCTATCCGTCTCTATCCTAATTAAATTCTGGGAAACTCTCTCTATCTGCCTCTCTTTAATCTCTGAAAAAATTGGAACCGATAAATCTAAGTATATCCTAGTAAAATGTGGCATATATGGCATGCATTCCCTGTTAGTATCCATGATGGATATCCAACAAGAACAATGAAATGTGTATGCATATGTGGTACCTTTTCCAACTGCGATACTTAGTGGGGTACACCCATGATGCACACGCTTATTTGGATCAGCGTCATGATCTAGAAGATACCTGACAGTATCCACATTTTTTTTGGAACGAACTGCACAACTGAGAGGTGTATCACCTACAAAATCATCAAAGTAAAGTTTAATAAATCAAATATTCTCATAACAAATAAACATCTGCGTGAGTTTTTCTATGACGACATGCTTTGTACACAAATGAAATAAAAATCTAAAGCTTTTAAATAGCAAGAGCATGTTCAGAGATTAAACGTTGCATCCATGCTTAAAGTATAATCCATGAAAAACATCATGATGCATTGCATAGACATTTTTGCATTTGGTGTGTGCTTCCATAAATAAAGTACGTATTTGTAGATTCCATTTCAGGTGCATAAATACCCAAATAATATATGAAAACAATATATTGAATACTTGGAAAAGCGAGGAGGGAGATGCAACACCCGATCTACTTTTGAAACATATGAATGCAACAGCTTGCAATATACATCTAAAGGCAGATGAAACATTTGAAGTATGCATTTGAAACACTTACAAAAACACCTAACAAACATTTGAAAACCATGTAAAACATATACAACACCTAGATGAAAACACTTGCAACATATGTGTGAAACATATGTAATAACCAAATAAACACACTTGCAACTTACGTCGGGAAAAACAGCTGAAACATTGAGAACAAAAGCTTGCAACATACACGTACAACCATTGCAACATATGCGACATCCTGCTCTACTTTTGCAACATCCACATGAAACACTTGCAACATCCAGATGAAACATCTGAAACATACTCTTACAACATGCATTTTCAGCGCGCAATGTCACCTTGCTACTTGGATGAATCGCGGAGCTCGACGCCGGCGCGCCCCTAGACGAGGACCTGCTCGGCGGACTGGGCGAGCACCTACTTGACGGCTTGGGTGAGCACCTGCATGAGGTGCGTGAGCACCCTGGGCGAGCATATGCTCGAGCATCTCTAGGCGAGCACCTGCTTGGCAGCTTGAGCCAGCGCACCCTTGGCGAGCACCTGCTGGGCGGCTAAGCGGGAAGCGGAGGCGGCCGCGGCGGGCAAATGCAGCTGTGCAGGCGGGCGGCGCGGCGGAGTTGAACGCGGAGGTCCGATGGAGTGGTGGATAAGGCCACAACGGTGGAGGCCGAGCACATAGAGAGGATTTTTTTAAAGGGATAGGGACAGAGCGAGCAGACTGATAAGGCAGCCAGTCGGAAGCCTTGTCCGTCTGTCTCCGAACACCCATACGAGAGCATTACCGAAATTACTATCATTTATGGAATACACACGAGACCGAGAGTAGAGGGTCTATGTAGTACTAGTACTATGTGTATATAAGTCTCGCAAGCCGCCGCCACCTGTGGCAACTCCTGCTCCTCGCCATCGCAGTTTTTTCCAATTGCTTAGGGTTTAATCAAATAAATCTTCCGGTGAATTTAAATTATTTTCGGCCGAGATCCTGTTTCCTCCAAAGACTTCGACTGTCATGACGACATCGCTGCTGCAGGTGTCGATTTCATCGGCAGGCGGCTAAGTTGTTGGCCATTATGTGCAAGGGGAGGGGTGCTTCTGGGCGCCCCCAACGAAGACAGGATCATCGATCTCATCATTGTTGGTCGCGGAGAGGAATTCAAGGTCTACACCTTTGCTGCTCCTGGGATGCAACTGTTGATATTTTTTCATCAATTCAGATGTGTTTTGGACTGGTTCCGAAGTATTAGATTTCTAATGTTTTGAGGTTAGTCTTGGGCTCCGATGTTCAAGGTATGCCATTGGGAAGAAGAAGATAGAAGAAATATTGTGAATTTTTTATTTCAGATTTTTTCAAATGTAATTTGTGAATGTGATGTGCGAGTCTCTCTTCCCTCTGGAAAAAAAAGGTTCGAGAGTAGAGTAGCACCTGACAGGACGGCAATAGCGTTGACGTCCATCTGAAGCTCTTCGACTAGGTAGGCACACACCCGTGCCCTCCCGTGTGCGGCGGCGACGTGTAGCGCTCCGCCGCCGTTGCCGTCCAAGACGACCTCCACCGCCTCCCTGATACGGCCCTTGCTGCCGTCAAGCGCACTCGCGATCCCTGCAGAGAGCACGTTGGATCGAATAGTAAAAATACCAAACTAAATCAGCTAGCACCCTGTTAGCTCGTTCAATTCGCTGAGCACAAAATTAAAAGAACACGGCCGGCCGGCCTCGCGCGAACTCGAAGACGACGACGTACTCTTGAAGCGGCGGAGGTCACCACAGGCCGCCGCCCGGAGGAGCCGATGGGGCAGCTTACCGCAGACGAGGGGCGGCGCCATGGCTGTGGCTGGCAGTTAATTGGAGAAGGAGGCAGGTTGGTTGGTGTGGAAGGGATTCAGAGGGGAAGATAGATACTGGTCGAGCCAGCGGTTATGTAATGTTACATGTACTGTTAGTGGCGGAAGTGGAAGAGGCGCGCGGGAAGGCAAGCGGTTCGGAGGGTCGTCGTGGGCTCGTGGCAGGCGTTTCGGTCGGAGGACCCATCAACTTAATTTGCAACTGCATCGAGCGTTTCCCCTCCACGTACGCCGGCGGTCGGTTCATCTCCCCCTCCGCATGCATATGCATGTTGCATGCAACACGTCCCATGTTTTTCCTTTGGATTTCTCATTTATATACCGGAGACCAACTTTTTTTTTACTATTATACCGGAGACTATTGAGAGAGGATTGAGGAGTATCGTTCTTTTGCCTCCATTAACAGTTACTTGCTCCGTTTTTTATTTATGTATGTAACATTATCTTTGTCTGAAGCCAAATATTGCTATCTTTGACCATCCATTTCAAAAAATCTTTATCGTTTCACAATATGTGAATTATTATAGATTAAGAAAGTATTCCTCATAATGATTAGTGAATCTAAAAACATAAATCCTATGTCAGGAAGTTATTTAAATATTATGAAATCAATGGTCAAAGATATAAATGTTTGACTTAGTACCAAGCTAATACGACATGTAAGTACTACTCACAATACTTACCACGTTGATTTTCACCATGGCCTTGCAAGTATATGCATGTTTGCTTGCCTCTTGTCCAGGCTCCAGCAATACAAGTCGGAACTGCTTGGTTGCTTGATACCGACCACACTAAAACCAGGCTCGCTCGAAACGCAAGGGACAGGCTGTGCTAGAAAGAAGTACTGCATTGCCTCACCGAGTTGCCCACCTATGCTACGTGTGGAATCGCAAGGGACAGGCCGTCGCCCCCACACACCCGCCCTCCACACCCTGCTACGTGTGGAATCGCAGCCACACCAGATCTGACCCGCCTGCCCTCTACACCTCCGACGAGTCCGCAAAGCAGATAAGAGTTGCGGTCCTCGATGTATACATTGGCTATTTTTTTTTCAAGGGTAATATATGTATCGGTCATTGCTTAGAGAGCACTTAGGCTTCTTGTCGAACACTTAGAAAATATTTTTTTCAAGTACCTCCCATTGAATGCTCTATTGAGACATTCACCTTGCAATGTCTCTAGCAAATAGGAATTACCGTATATGACTTTGATCACTTTGTAAGGTCCCTCCCAGTTAGATGACCATTTGCCAAACTGATTGCTCTTCGATCCAATAGGTAGTATGGTTTTCCAGACCAATTCTCCTACTTGCAAGGATTTGCTCTTGACTTTCTTGTTGTATGCTCTGGCAACTCGAGTTTTATCTTTCTCTATCTCCTTGAGAGCCTTTAATCTTATATCAGTTACCTCATCGATGTTATCCATCATCAAATCATGATACACAACGGCTGATGGATCATTCTGTTTAGCAAGCCTGTATGCATCCAAATTCACCTCGACAGGCAACACGGCCTCTTGACCATATACTACCTCAAAAGGAATAACTTTTATAGCATCATACCTTGAAATGCGATGTGCCCATAGAGCTTCAGACAATACTTCATGCCACCTTCTTGGATTCTCCTCAATTTTTTTCTGGATAAGCTTGATCAAAGTCTTATTATTAGACTCAGCTTGGCCATTAGCTTAAGCATAATATGGAGATGATTTGAGCAACTTGATCTTATATAATTCGGCAAAGTCCCTCACTTCCTTGGACATAAATGATGTCCCTTGATTTGTAGTTAATGTTTGGGGTATGCCGAATCTATGAATGATATACTCAGTGATGAACTCAATAACCTCCTTATGTGTCATATTCTTCAAAGAAACAGCTTCGGTCCACTTAGTGAAATAATCTGTAGCAACCAACACAAAGTGATATTCCTTGGAAGATGGGGATGTATTTGGCCAATGAAGTCTAGCTCCCAACCACGAAAAGGTCATGGCTTAATGATAGGATGAAGCATAGCAGCAGGCACCAGCTGAATATTCTCAAACCTTTGGCACTCTTCGCAACCTTTGCAGTAACAAAAGCAATCGGCCATCATAGTAAGCCAATAGAAACCAGCTCTACGCAATAACCACTTCATCTTCGGGGCCGATTGATGCGTACCAGAAATACCTTCATGGACTTCTCCCATAGCCACTCTTGCTTGATCAATTCCCAAGCACTTTAGCAGCAAGTCTTCGGCGGTTCTTCGGTAAAGCTCATCGTTGTGCAACACATATTTGAAAGCACTTCGCCGAACACTTTATCAACTTTGGTACTTGAATCTCGTAGATATGCCAATAAGGTAGTCCTCCAATCATGTAAATCAGCCCCAATATCACTAGAAGTTTTGCTGGGTCGATTCAAAAGTTTGTCATGTACATTGGTCAGGCTAGCCATAGGGGAGTCGGCTAGGCCGACTAGTAAAGTCGACCAAGCCGACTATCTTGCCAGAGAAGAGGGGTTGGTTACTGACTCTTCTATACCTGCACAGCAAAAATGTAAATCTTTATGCATCGGCTGTTCTTGAATATGAAAATTACACCCACCGATGTCATAGCCAGATGCTTGTTGAGCTACCATGTTGGCCTTTTGATTTTCATGCCTCGGAACATGCCGAATTTGAAATTCGGCAAACGAACCAATGATATCAAGGCAAGTATCAAGACAAACTCTTAGTGATCTTTCTAAACATTGAAACATACCAGTGATTTGCTGCACCACTAGTAAAGAATCACCATAGGTTTCAACATGTCATACTTCATGAATTGCAATATGGCCAAGCCGAAAATTCACATTCGGCTTGAATTTTGGTGCAACTGTAATTCTAATCGGCTTGATGCCTCAAACGACATCATTGTGAGAAATAATGATCATGCCAACACATTGGCCTTATTTGCAAGCCGATTAATCATATTATCACATCCATGAAGTAAATCCAAAATGCATATGTCATGCCCCCGGGCCTGAAAGCCATCAAAATAAATTTCATGGGGGCTTTCTAATAGCACGATGATCACAAGCACTCATCGGCTATATTTTTACACTAAGAGCGATATCAAAATATCGGCCATATGAATTCATCCACAAGAGCATGCATAACTGAAATAAATATTTTGGCTCTTGATCATTGATGAACAAAATAATTTGGCAACCCTCCATAACATAAAGATCCATAACAAGGATCAAAATAAGCAGTTAAGGGATAACCATGCATACCAAGGAATGAATTCCACATGAGCTTAGGCAGAGAGTATGAATGATGCCATAACCAATAATTTTGATGATTTGGTACAAACCTCCAACTTGGCAATTATTTCTTGAATCTTCTTCTCTCCTTTGCCTTTGTTGCACCACTTGCTTGAGCATTATCCTTCTGAGCTTCAATACTTCCTTTAGAAACTCATGCTAAGCCCTTTTCTTTTAGCTTCTCTGCACTAAGCTTCTGCAACTTCTTTTCATGCCACTTTGGTAAACTGATTGAGCATATCGGTTTTATTTTTGTTTTGGATAGCGGCAAATCATTCTTGACTTTGGGCACACTCACCTTCTTTTGTTCAGATTTGGCACCTAGAATATCAATAGATGATTTCTCCACTTCTTTGTCATCAATAGCCAGATTTTTCAGCAATGTAATCGGCTTTTCAATAGTTGAATTCAGATCTGAACTTTTCTTCTTTTGGCCATCATACTTCACACGGTAAACTTGTTTTACCACTTTCTTTTTTGGTTGAGCTCCAGACTGATTTTGATCAAAACGGTCCTTACAAGATGATGATCTCTCTGAATGTCTAGCAGCTGCATATTCTATATATTGTGGCCTAAAATATGATGGCAGATGTGTCTCTTCATCAAACCAGCTCCAAGATGAATAAGGATGAAAATATGCGGGCTGTGGTCCATATGACATGCGAATTGACTGCTCAAAAGAAGAATATGTTGCTGCTGCGTGAGATCTATCTCCTTACCAATTCCACTCTTGAAACTTGTGCTTTGGAGGTGATTTTGATGATTGGACTTTCTTTGGTCGATTGGTGACATTTGCTTCTGCTATCTTCTCATATTTAGCTAGAAGTTCCTTGAAGCTAAGCTTTGGCCTTCTATTCTTTAGCTTGTTACGGCCTTTACCTCCATCAGCTTTATGAGCATCCTCCTTCTTCTCCCAATCTTGACAGACATGCTTCAGAGGAGGATCCTTAGCCGATTCCGCTTGCTCAATGGGATCAATCGGCTTTTGCTTTAGTTGGAGAGATTTCACCTCGCCCCCAGTGTCTTCTGAAACTATGATAACATTGTTGTCCTCTTGAGTATCTTCAATTTGTAATTCATGGACAACAACCTTGTCTTCACTTGAGGGCTCCACATCTCTCTCTTGGGCATTTGAGCCTTGAGCTTTGAGTGAATAGGCTATTGCAATCCGATTCAAAACCTATTTGCCATCAAGATCAATTGAATCTAATTGATCCATCTGTTGGGCTTCAGAAAACCTCAATCGTCCATTATCAACGGCCGATTGTATCACTTGATGAAACACATTGCAATTAGAAGTATTATGATCAGAAGAATTGTGCCACTTGCAATATGTAAGCTCTTCTAAGTTTTGAATAGATGGCAAAGCACTGTGATCAATGATTCTAATAAAATTATTCTTGAGCAAGATATCAAAGACATGATCACAAAAAGTAAAATTAATGGTGTATTTTGATTTCTTTAGCCGATTCTTTTGTGGAGTCGGCTTTAAAGCTAGGCAAACTAAGGGATCGGATTTGTTATCAATCCATTCGGTCACACCTTTGCAATTGCTTATGGGAAGCTTTAGCTTTGATGAAGTATCACCATCGGCCTTGTCATATGGCACAATGTGTTGGCTGATAGAATCTGAATTTATTTTATCATTAACAAATAAATTGCTATTCTCAATCGATCTATAACACCTATTAGTAAGGATATCTCTAATAGATGCTGAAATTGAAATAATATGACTGGATTGGAATTTAAGCAAAATATTTGTGTTTTCTACCTTGTTGACCATGATGGAGAAGTGCATATCCTTGATTTGCATGATGTTGCTCTTCTTCTCTAGAAACCAATCAACAAGAGGGGTCAAATCACCCGAAGACATATCAGCAGCTGTCAGAACTGGGAAAGTCGGCTTAGCCGACTAGAAGTCGGTTAGGCCGACTTGGGCACTAGCAGGGGCAGTCAGCTTGGCCGACTGGGAAGCCGACTTAGCCGACTCAGGGCAGGCAGCAGAGGTAGTCGGCCTAGCCGACTGGGAAATCAGCCTAGCCGACTCAGAGTAGGCAGTAGGGGCAGTCGGCCTGGCCGACTGGGAAGTCGGCCTAGCCGACTTAGAGCAGGCAGGAGTCGGCTTAGCCGACTTTAAAGTCGGCTCAGCCGATTCTGAGCAGGCAGACATCCCTCCTTTGTTGCTTGTAGGGGCTTGATCTCCATCAATGATGTAGTAATCACTAGATAAATGTACAACCCCTTTAGCTCCTGAAAAATCAAGTCTAGTTGATTTCTGTTGTTTTCCATGCTTTTCTGTAACAAGACTTGTTTTCGGAGATGTGATTGATTCGGAAAAGATATTGTGTTGTTCGACTTTTGTAGTCGAACCTTTGCTTACATTTAAATCAAATCTTTCTTTCATGCCCACTAGCAATCCTCTTTTAGCCGATGACTCAATTGTGATCGGCTTTTTCTCATTAGTCTTTCCAAAATATTCATAGAATTGCTCCTCTAATTGAGACTATGAACCAACAGTGCACTGGGGCAAAGATGTAAACCATGCAAAGGCAATACCGGTAAGGGATAAAGGAAAATTTCGCACTCTCATATAGTCTTCTTTACCAGCAAAACCTAGTTGTGAGAGATATATACTAATATGTTCCACAGCGGTCTTATCATCTTCACCACTAAACTCATAAAAATCAGGTATCCACCAACCGTCAGGAGTTTTCAAGTAATCAATGTGTAATGGATACAGTCTATGATATGCGGGCACCTTCCATTTAGAGGAGCCATATGGATTTCTAGTGTTGGCTAAATCTTCCTCGATTCGGCTTGATTTGAGAGCATCAAATGAAGCCGAATCATGATTGTTTACATGTGCACCCATTGCTGAATTTTCATTGATTCAGCTACAATTGTTAGCAATAGGTTGAGCCGAATTATGAGTTCTAGTACTCGAATGCCTTGCTGAAATTTCACTAATTCGGCTTTGATCATGAGCGAAATACGAAGCCGAATTGTGGGCATTGATCTTTGCATACGGTGCTAAATTTTCATTGATTCGGCTATGGTTACTAGTAACACGTGAAACCGAATCATGAGTATTAGCACTTAAACACCTTGCTGAATTTTTATTAATTCGGCTCAAGTTGGAAGTAACATATGAAACCGAATTATGAATATGAGCATTTGTATAAGGTGCTGAATTTTGAGAGAAATTGGCTAAATAACTAGCATTGTCATAGTCAATTCTCTCATTCATCGGCAGGTCATGTGATGGAACCATATATTGTGAACTTATAGCCGATGAACAAGGATTTACATGTTGCATGTTGCTAGTAGCATCAAAACTCAAAGAATTCATAGTTGACATCGGCTCTTGACCATGATATCCATAATTATTATGTGTATGATGAGGAACATTATCAAAAATATCAGCCGATGCAACATATCTAGTATCATTACAGCTAGCAACACCAACATGAGAGCTTATATGACTTGTAAAATAACCATTAGGATCATAAGATGTATTTGCAAGTTGTACCTTGGGGCAATTGTAGTAGTTTTGTGATGAACTACCTTGGTACTCCATGATTTAGAACTTGACCGCCTTGCTGAATTTTCCAATGTCAAGCGCTACACGTTGCAAAATTGCAAGCAAGATCACAAGGGGTCAAAACTAGATGCGATCGGCCTTTTGGTTCAGATGCAATGGTAATGGCGAGCTCAAGAAGATAGATCAGCAAGAAATAAGGCTAGGGTAAGAAGAATCGGCTACAAAGTAGAGCCGAAGCAAATTCTTCCCCAGCGGAGTCGTCAAAAAGTGTGTTGACGTCGGATGTGGTCCGAATCACACACCAGAAAGGGCATTGGACACCCGGGCTGCTACAGACCAAAGAACACAGTGAAGAATCACTCTTTCGTGGTGAAGCACGGAGAGGTTTACAAGCAAACTACCAAAGGATAAACAGTTGCGCTTACGTGACGAAGAACCGGCTAGTTTTCAGGCAAACTAGCAAAGGAACCACCGAAGCTCTCACCCGGGAGGGACCCCGTCATGGCAAGGACGTCGCCGGGTTGCCCTAGGTTGGCCGACAAGCCTAGGATGTCATCCTTGGTCTTGGATCAAGGGATGAACAACATAGAGGTTGAAGGAGAAGAGAAAAGGGGTAAAAGGAATAGATTGATTTCCCCCACACTTAGACTTTTACTCGTCCTTGAGAAAAGAATGGATTACCTTAGGCACAATCTCTAGAAAAGACATCAACAGTAGATTTATTCCTTAGTCATACCTGCACTGCGGGATTCCAAGTGTCTACCATACCATTTTGGGCAGTTGAGAAATGGAACAGCTTGAAACTGAGCCCCTTTCTCCTTTCAACCTGTCACGTGGAGTTTTGTATGCATTTGAAATAAAAGCATAGCTTACCTTCTACCTCATGTGGTACTCTCAAATCACTCAACATACGTGGTATTTGTGGATCTCTCTGAGGCATGTATGAGGAAATGTCTTGTAGTACATCCTACCTCTACAAAAGCTTATCTGGAGTTGAAGGTATTTCAAGGATGTAGCATACTTACCTTGCATATGTTGCCCAGTCAAAACGGGATCCAAGGAGGGGAGTGACATACCCCTAGATCAGGACGTGGATGTGGTGTGGTTTTAAAAGAATAAATGTAGTAGAAAGTATTTGTAGAAGATAGAAGGGGTGCAAGATAATTCTACAATGCTCCTTTACAAAAGATATATTATCCCACTTTGATTTGAAGAATTGCAACTGAAACTTGTACTTCACAAAAGATAAGACCAACACTTTTTTCTCTCTCTCTCTTTTTAATAACAACATAATACATGAACTTTGATAGAACATTGTGAGAAGATAATAACATTCTGGAGCATTTTAGAATCATGGCTAGCAATCAAGGAAAACCTATAGGGAATATATTTTTGATTGTTTACTCCCAGGGTAGGAGTAGAACAAATTTTGAGTAGATCTAAATAGGTAATATGGTGGTGCGTACTTCCAGGATAGAAGTAGTAAGAGGTGCAAAAATTAGTGTGAATCCTGATCTTGGGGGCATGGCCCACCTCTCAACAAGGGTCTAGCACGGCTTGACCAAACTCAACACAAAGTAAATAGCTTATGTGCTAGTTTTATACATATAAGGCTCTACTAGGCATTTTATTCTTACCACAGAGGAGAAGCATAGCTAATGATTTTAATATTATGTAAAATAAATTCTCCAAGTGACAAAGTATCAGAAATCAGGTTCTCATGATTCTACTATCTCTCACTCCACAACAACTTAAATGATATGGGGTCTCTAAAAATTAAGTTCCCAACAACAACATGACTCCCAGGAAAGAATCATGGTGTGAGTCTATAAAGAGATCATGACTAGAATAATCTATCTTTTTCAATTTAGCATTTAAATAGGTTGTACTCAAGAATTCATAATGCGAAACGTAACAAAGAGTGTATATATAAAAATTGAAACGTGTAGGGAGCAAACCTGACCATGGTCGAAGGACGGAGCAAGGGGGGCTTACACCCTGGGTGCCCGCCCCATGCTCTGGGCGGCCGCCCCACTTGGGGTGGCTTTCCGAAGCCCGCTTCGACGTGCAGGGTCCTCATGTCGTATATCTTCAAAAAAAATTCATTCGTGGTAAAATCTGTTCATTATATCGTCGAGTGCTTCCCCCACACTTATTTCCTGCTTTCTTTTATATAAAACATGGTGGAGACAAAAGCACAAGGAATATATCCAATAATAAGAGAAACCAATTCTTTATTCAGTATCATGTAAGGCACATGTTTACAATAAATTATAAAATAAAGGAATTAAACTAAGAATGAATCTAAGCAATCTCGTGACTAATCTCGAAGGTGCCTTATCAACTGCTAGACTGGTTTAATCTACTTGTTTGACTTAGGAGGCTCTGAGGCACTTAAGCGCTGGTCTAATTTCTTGCTGTCTTTCTCTATGTCCTATACTTTCTCATGTGTGCGAAGAAAGCATCTACCCTGAAGGCGTAGAGTGGCTTCTACAGATGATATAGTCACTTGTTGAGCCTCTATCAATTTCTCTAGATCAGCTAAAGTCTTAGGACGCTTGCGTGGAGTTTCAGATATAGCAAGGGCGTGCTTAGGAGCTTCCTTGGGTGGAAGTAATTTGACTTTTCTTGGATGAGCACGGACTCCTTCGAAGTAGGTGCGTTCCCCAGTGCTGTACTTGGCGCAGACGATCTCTCCTTTCTTGTTGGTCTTCACACCAACAAGCGTCTCATTGTGCTTTGGCGGCAAGAGCTTTGTTCCAGCAGGTAGCTGGATGACGGGCCCCTTTAGCGGTTCATCTTCTAGTAGGAGGGGCTGCGTGATGTGAACTAGGGTTCCCGATCTTCCGAAAGGTTCTGATAACTCTCGATTTGGTGGAGTCATGACACAATTCGATCCGGCTTCCGAACAACTCGGCTCTGAACCCCGCAATCGCAGCACCACGACCCCTCTGGTTATCGACCGGCGTTGCACGGTCGACCTCGCCAAGAAGGCTAAGTCCTTGCCTGCGAATCAAAAACACACGCAAGAACACAAAGGAATGCAACCAAATTGCAGATGAATGATTAATCTCACAAAGTTGGGGTCTCACAAACCGACGACGGCGGCGAAACTGTTATCAACAGAATAATCTAAGCAAAACCCCAAACCCTAACATAGGTGACGGCTACTGATTATAAAGCCTAAGGGACGTCCAAGGACCCCTATTCGCGTCCTTGGGGAGTGCCAACACGTTACAAGGCCCAAACGGCCCAAAAGACGGCGACACAGCGCCCTAACAGATTCTGGACGGTGACTTGTTTCGACGATTCCTGTTGATTCCGAATAGCTTTTGACGTGGGACCACTTGGGTTGGCTTCCTTATCAAATAAGCTTTCCATCCATATATGGATCATCAAAAACGGAGTCCGGATGCGTCCTGGGTGTCCATTTTATTGCAGACTGGTCTAGAAGGCCGAAGCAGACTTGAACTCGAATTGGACTAGGCCTTCGGTTTGGCTTGGACGTCCTTGCTAGCCTATTAAGGTGGTGGCCAAGGAGGAGGACGTCCTTGGACATCTCTTAGGTGTTCTCCATCTTCTTGGGGCGTGCTCCAACTTAGGTCTGGGTCCCAAGTGTGAATAACAAGCCCATGACGACGCCGTAACACCCGACAGAAATAGCGGCGGAATGTCTCACTGATTTCGAGGCATTGCCACTGTGATATTAAAGTGGGACCAGATCTATTTGAAAGATTATCAAATAAGCTTTCCATCAAGTGCTCATTGACCTCAATCGCACTTCGGATGGATGAGTTCTGGCCTTCCCAATGAAGCACTATCGGGCTACCGACGAACCGAAAGTTCAACTTTGATGGACTTGTACTTTGAGACACATTTGTACCTACATTCAAATAACGACATGTACATGTGGAACCAAGTGAATTGTACCCAAAATTACTATGCAAATATAGGAACGAGTGCACCTTATAATCAATGGTCGTATCTGTTGGTGCCATGTCCTCATCATCCCGATCTTCCGAAAGGTTCTAATAACTCTCGATTTGGTGGAGTCACGACACAATTCGATCCGGCTTCCGAACAACTCGGCTCTGAACCCCGCAATCGCAACACCATGACTCCTCTGATTATCGACCGGCGTTGCACGGTCGACCTCGCCAAGAAGGCTAAGTCCTTGCCTACAAATCGAGAACACAAGCAAGAACACAAAGGAATGCAACCAAATTGCAGATGAATGATTAATCTCACAAAGTTGGGGTCTCACAAACCGATGACGGCGGTGAAACTGTTATCAACAGAATAATCTAAGCAAAACCCAAACCCTAACATAGGCGGCGGCTACTGATTATAAAGCCTAAGGGGCATCTAAGAACCCCTACTCACGTCGCTAAGGAGTCTCGATACATTACAAGGCCCAAACCGCCCAAAAGACGGCGACGCAGCGCCCTGACAGATTCTGGACGTCAACTTGTTTCGAAAATTCCCGTTGACTCTAATGGAATTTGGGTCTCAAACCAAAGCCATTGGTTAGCTTATGAAATTATCTTTCCATCCATATATGGATCATCGAAAACGGAGTCCGGATGCATCATGGGCGTCCATTTTATTGCAGATTGGTCCAGAAGGCCGAAGCAGACTCGAACTCGAATTGGACTGGGCCTCCGGCTTGGCTTGGACGTTCTTGCTGGCCTCCTAAGGTGGTGGCCAAGGAGGAGGACGTCTTTGGGCATCTCTTAGGTGTTCTCTATCTTCTTGGGGCGTGCTCCAATTTGGTCCTGGGTCCCAAGTGTGAATAATAAGCCCGTGACGACGCTGTAGCACCCGACAGAAATAGCGGCAAAATGTCTTGATGATTTGGAGGCCTTGCCAATGTGATATTGAGATGAGACCAGATCTATTTGAAAGCTTATCAAATAAGCTTTCTATCAAGTGCTCATTGACCTCGATCGCACTCCGGATGGATGAGTTATGGCCTTCCCAATGATGCACTATCGGGCTGCCGACGAACCGAAAGTTCAACTTTGATGGATTTGTACTTTGAGACACATTTGTACCTACATTCAAATAATGACATGTACATGTGGAACCAAGTGAATTGTACCCAAAATTACTATGCAAATGTAGGAACGAGTGCACCTTATAATAAATGGTCGTATCTGTTGGTGTCATGTCCTCATCATCCTCCCCTTCTTGACAACAAACCGTCCTCGGTTTGAGCTTAGTTGGAGGACAGATTGTAGGTTGTAGCCAATATTGCTTCTCTTTTTGAAATTTAACCTGTTGCTTTATAACAAAACTTGGGAATCTTGACATGACATGATTATATCTAATGCAACCCTTTGATTGGTCATATTGATGCACAGAAAAAGGAGATTTCAGATTTGAACAAATATAAACTCGGTGTACCATATATTCTCCTTTACAATTATATTTGCCAATAAATTGATATATACATGTAGACAACCATGGTAATTCAGCACATAAAAATTTCTCCTCCAAACTACTCAGAGCACACAGTGTTTCAAACTCAATATATCCCAAAGTATTTAAAGAAGTCAACAATTTTAGTTCATCTTGTTCAGTGGCAATTGGAAGCAATTGTTTATTTTTAGCACAAGTATTTTGTTCCAAAACAAAAGAATCATTCTCATTCACTGGTTGCTGCTCATGAATAATCATATCACTATCACACAACTTTTCTTTATCACAAAGATCAGTAGAACATTCGCCATGTGACAAAGGTAAATCAATAGAAGGTTTTAGTATAGAATTATTAGCATCATTGGTGGGAAAATTCATTACAACAAGAGAACTCTCATCTTCTGTGAGATTAGCATCATTGGCATTACCTTTGCTCTCACTGTCAGCAGAAGTATCATGTGTTGAATTTTTACATGAGACTGGGAGCATCTCATTTTCTGTCATGTCATCCCCGCTCTTTTGTGCATTGTCCTGCAAAAGATTAGGCACAGCAGGAGGAATAATAGGAGATTGGTCTAGTTGATGTTCCTCATCATATGAATTAATTACAAGAGATGGATTAACAAAAGTTTCTCTCATAAGAATTTTCATATCGTTCCATGTATGAGGTTTATCTGAAGAACTTAAAGACTCCCACCAAATTAATGCTAAATGTCTCAAAACACTAGATGCATTCTTAATCTTCCTCCGTTCACACATATGACAGTGTGCAAAAATATTATCTATTTTACTTTCCCACTCAATGTACTCATCATCACCAATACCATCATAAGTAGGTGGAGAAGAAAGAATAGAACGACCTACGGAAGGAGGTGTAGCAGCAATAGTGTGTGGCTTATGTATCATTGATGTCTCGTATCGGTGAGTGTTGTAACCTGTCATTGTAGACACAAAACAGGAACAAACAGTGAAAGTTATCCCTAATAATCTACTAAATAGGTGTGATGGTGGTGGTGGTGGGTGGGGGGGAGTGGGGAGTATCACCGCCGGTTCAAACTGTCGGTGATGGGGGTTTTGGGGGTCCCATCACCACCGACTTACCACATCTGACCCCCAAAACCAGCGGTGATGGCGGTTTGGGGCCGGGGGTGATGCCCTCGCTGCAGCAGTAAACGAGCAGTGGGCGGATTGCGGTGGGCTTGTGCGGGGGAGGGGGGTTAAACTACCTGGGCGGTGTTTAACCACTAGGGCTAGACAAAAAGCTCATTGAGCTGGCTTGTGGCTCGTTTCAAAGTTGCTTTGATTGCACTTATTTTTCTTTTAAAATTGAAATTAGTTTATTCTTAATGAAATTTAATTTGGCTCGTTAAAATTGACTTGAAGGTGGGTTCCAAACAAGTCAGGAGAATACAACAAATAAGAAAAAAAAATCAATTTCGAAGAAAGCTCGAAAGGAAAGTTGTACTCACTCGTTATCCACCCACCACCCACCCTTAGGCCCACATCTAGGAATCCGTATAAACAAAAAAATGTTGAAGAAAAATCTCATAGTTTTTAAACTAAGTATCTAAATCAAATTTTGATTGCACTATTATAATCCTTATGATGAGATCTTCAAAACAAGACCGCATTTGGATATATTTGGATAATTTTCTATGTAGAACATTTTTTTCCTTGAGGCTGAACAATTTTATTATTAAATTGAAATTAAACCATAGTTCCAGGGTCACAAAAAATTATCCTAGCTTTTAAAAAATATTCAAAAAAGTTGCTTCAAAGCATGGTTAAGTGTGGTATTATTTTGAAGATCTCAATAAAAAAATCTAATGGTGCAATCAAAATTTGATTTGAACATCTTATTTGAAAATTATATGTATATATATTCACCCTGTTCGGCAGGCTGTTTCTGCGGCTTATAAGCCGGCTGTGACTGTTTTGTTGTGAGAGAAAAACACTGTTCCAAACAGGGTGATTGCCTTTAATCACGGTGAGATTTATGTACTTTTATTAGGTCTTTTAGACAAAAAAAATTACATGAAAATAAAGGGCTGGGCGGCGGAAGCCATAGATTTTCCGTAAAAAAAAGGTTATAAAATACTCTGGGGCTGGGACACGAGTAAAGCCAGCCAGCAGTGGTGGGTGGGACCGGGGCCGTATCCGGGAAGAACACATCAAAAGCTAGGAGTCCGGGATCTGGTCGGTGGGCAGGCAGCACGAGCACGCACTATAAATCGCAACCCTGGCCGCGCGCGGCAACCGGCGAGATCACATTGCTACGCACGCGGCTGCTGCGGTCCGATGGCCGCCGACCGGCCGCTTCTGGTGGTGCACGACGAGGAGGAGGGCCACCTCGTGTACGACCTGCTGGTCGCCGATGACGAGGAGGAGATGGTTGTGGTGGCAGCCTGCTCCCCGCGGCCCGTCGCGCGCTTCCCCTCGCCGTCCGGCTGCCGCGCCTTCGCCGCTTCGGGCGGCGCCGTCCTGGGCGCCTTCTACCACTTCTGGGGCGACACCGTGTTCCACGACACGGTGATGCAGGTCGGCGGCTACGGTTTCTGGGAGCGGCAGGCGAGCCCACGGATGCGCGACGCCGAGGGCCGCCTCGTCCGGTGGTGGCCCAAGGGCCGCGGCTTCGGCTCGCCACGCGCGTTCGGTAGCTACAGGGACGCGCCCGCCATGCTCCCCCTGTTGGTGCCGGGAGACGCCGCCGCCACCGGCACCGTCATCAGGATGGACACCATCCTCTTCGACGGCATCTACGGCTTCGAGAAGCTCAGGCTGCTCCCTGTCCCCGGCGGGTGCTGGCAGTGGCACGCCCTCCCGCTCCCGAAACGCCCCGTGGGGCGCCTGGCCGAGAACGAGCTCGCGTTCGTCTCGGCGTACTGTGCAGTGGGCACGCGCGTGTGGATCTCCGTCACTGGCAAGGGCACGTTCTCCCTGGACGCCGCCGACGAGCACAGCACGACGTGGCGGACGGAGGGGGCGTGACAGCTGCCATTCCAGGGCCGCGGGCTCCACGTCCCGGAGCTCGGCGCATCGGTCATGGGCCTCACCGCCGGCGACAAAGGCTTCCTGTGCGCGTGCGACGTCAGGACCGGGGCGGTGCGGCACGTGTGGCCGGAGACGTTCCCCTGGCCCTGGGAGGAGTGCGTCATCAGCAGCGGCGGCCGAGTCTCGAGGCCTCGGGACATGCACAGCCTGGCGTACCTGGGCGACGGCAGGTTCTGCATATGCAGGCCGATGAGCACCATGGAGCCGACCAGGTACGGCCCCCCCATCACCTACGATGCCTGCTGCTTCTTGGTGGTGGAGCTCAAGCGCTTGTCATCGTCGTCTTCGTCTCCTACTAGTCTTGAGCTTGCCAAGCGTGGGAAGATGACCTACATGTGGCCGCCGCAAGGCCGGCAATCCCCCTACATGGGCTTCATCCAGCCTGCCACCTGATGATCGTTCGATTAACACTTTTTTACTACTTCCACAATTAATGTTGTACTTCTTGGTTCTAAATTATAAATCGCTTTAACTTTTTTATTTATCCATTTTGCTATGTATCTAGACAATTATTATATCTAAATACATAGCAAAATTGACGTATCAAAAAGGTCAAAGCGACTTATAATTTAGAACGGATGGAGTACATACTTTCTCATGCATCTACTTATATATGTATACATACATATATGATCCGTCTTTTTTTGAAACAAAAAGAAATACAACAAATTAAAGAAAACCTATCTTTTATAATTTGATATGACTAGTCCATCAACCCGTGCTCTCGTATTAGATACTATTTAATAATCCCTCTGTTCCAAATTATAAGACGTTCTGACATTTTTAATATTTTAGGAGATATAAGTATTAGGTAATATTTTGTTTTTATTAGGCTATTAATCACTCCCCCTCTAGTCATTTAGGACATTTCAAAGAGGGGCATCGAGGGAGAGGTAGAGCCGCAAGCGGGATGGGATCGGGAGAGGGGGCGTCGAGGGAGAGGGAGAGTCACGTGTGGGATGGGATGGGATGAGTGATGAGGTATGATCCAAACAACCTGGGTCGTCAGATTTGAGAGAGTATGAGAAAGGAGAGGCTAGAGTTGATCTTGTAAGTTCGTTTCAAAGGTTTACTGTTTTTTTGGTGCAGTTGGTTTGGTGAATCTAAGAAAGGTCTTGACTGCGGGGGACATTTGTTGGGGTAGCTTTAGGAAATATTACAACTGTTACTTTTTATATTGGTAGAGATCAAATATATTAGAACTTGTGCTTGATATGATTATTTGTTTGCCAAGTTTTAATTACTAGCAAAACGTGCCTGTGCGTTGCAACGGGTTGTTATTCGCTTCTAAGAAGTGACATCCCTTCCTAAAGGGTTATTTGTCATAGGTTTTCGGTGCTCCAACTCAAGCTGCAAAGTCTGTAGATAGCACTATAACACGGAGCCACTTTTCTCTTTCTTCCCCATATCAATGTGGAGCTGGGACAAGCTACGATCTGTGGCTCCTCCGATAATTTTGCGCGGAGCTAGAGCCGGAGGAGCCCTCTAAAGGAGGCCTGAATCATTATCATCTTTGCATAATTAACTCTCTTGCCCTGACCCCACCACCTTTGGTGCGTTTGATGACGATAGCTGACAACACTCTTGAAGCATGTAGAGTGTATATTGGTTAGTTGTGCACCTTCAGTTCGCTGCGATAGTTGAGCATGGATGGGTCACCGTCGAACTTACCACAACGCCTACATGTTATTTGACCTCCATGCCCACATGATGCCTCCAGGCTCGGAAGACCTACACTGAAGTTGTTCCGCTTGGTCACACTGAGGGAGTTAAGCTCACCACGCCGGATGGATATGCTAGGGTTTACATGTCTATCAAACCTCTCATGGAGGCCATTGTAAATGTTAGACAAGACAGCTCGACGGTCGTAATTGGTATGGACATAGGAGGCTTAGAGATTTATCTAATGATAACATATATTTCAATTCACCTTATTATTGAACAATGCACGCTGTGAATAGGCATGTTGCTCACGTCCATAAAAATTCATTAAGATGGTTGTTCCTTGGGCTTGATATAAGTGTGTACATGAACAATATATTATGACACCTTTAAAAGACCATGGTCATTAAAAATCAACACATTTAGCCGCACTGAAACATGATTTCTGTTTTGGCCCATGGCCCTTTAGCCGTCCATGTCACCACAACATGTGTAACCTTTATTATATTCTTCTAAGGGCACCTCCAGTGTTGTGCCGAACCATACCATTCGACGCAGCGAACCAACAGCAGAGTTCGGCCTCTCCAGTGTGAGCATCACCTCGCGGGATCCACATAGAATTAAAGAATCATTTTTTATGCAAACGGTGCCGGGCTGTTGGCTTGCACAAACGAGCGGTTGGCGTCCAGAAAGCTTTTTTAATGCTGCTCGGTGCGAACCGTCTGGAGAGTCCGCTCTTGCCTCTGACAACTAAGGTTCGCATGCTCCAGTGTGCTCGGTTCGCTTTTTTCTTCCCCCGGTTCGATTCATAGCACACACTGGAGGTGCTCTAACCCCCGTCTCCGTGAGCACACAAACCTACAAAGTCACCGTGAGGCCTGAGTCCATGACTTTCTTCCGTGATTCCGTTGCTCCTTACCCTTGGGCTCTCGGGTTTAGAACAGATATAAATAGCACCTGAGCTCATGTAGTGCGGTGGTAAGCAATTTGTTTCCCAACATTTTTTTTAGCAGATTTTCCCAACCTTGGTGGCCAGGGTTCGAACCCCTTCAGACCAAACAGCTAACCCTTAGGCCATAGCCCATATTGGCCTTTCGGACCGGTCCATTACCAGGCTATTCGCAGCCCCCACATCCCGCTTAAATATACAGACCTTTGTCTCGCCGGAGTTTTTGCGACCTTTGGCTCGTCCTTTCTTGGCTCGCCGATGCCCTTGGGTCTCCTCCGCGCCGATGGGTTCTTCTTTTTCCTCTTCTTCCCTCTTTTCTCGGAGTCCTTTCTTGGTTCGCCGGAGTCCTGTCTCGCCGGAATTCTTGCGATCTTGGCCGGAGTTCTTTGTTGTCTCGCCGGAGTCCGAGGAGACTTTCCCAATACCCTTTATTTCTTTATCCTTGCCATCCTTGTCTTTCGCGATCGATCCTCTACCTGTTTCTGAACCACCGTTGCTGCTGCCTGCTCTGTTCTTGATTTTGTTTATTTCTTGTTTCTGCAATGCAGCACGAAGCGGTGCGGGTTTGAGCTTTCCCGCCGGTGAGGCAGTGGCGGGCGGCCGCGTGACGCACGCCAGGTAAGCAAGAGGCTTGGATTCTTTTCGATTCGCTGGTGTTTTCGGTGTGTGCAGGGCAGGAAAAGATCGGGTGGGATCGGCGCCGGCAGTGGCAGCGGTGGCGTCAGACGCACAAGGGCGGCGACTAGGATCGCGGCGGCGGAAGGCGCACAAGGGTGGCGACTAGGGTCGCGGTGGCGGCAAAAGGGAAAAAATCAATACTATGATAATGTAACTATGAACACATGTTATACTGTTATCGAAAACAATATTTCGAGCATGATGTTCAGAATATCAATATTATGTCTTCATGAAGGATGGACAATTAAAATATAAATCAAGTTTTAATGTGAAATTGAAACGATCTAGTTTCTTACGACTTCTGGTTCTGGTTTATGATACTCTTAAGATAGTCTAGCACTCCTTTAGGAATTTAAATTCTCCTAGAATTTCCAACGCAAGCTTGAGATAGCCTTGCAGTTCTTTTAGTCTATAGGAATTAAAATCCCCCTAAAATTTTCACTGTGAAGCCAATGGCTACATCACACTATCACAGAATCATTTCGTATCCTTTAGCCATCCTCATGCAAAGTCAAATATGAAATTAGGAAGTGTCTCATATACAATTAGTAGCTCCATAATTTGGAATGGAGTACCTTTTTCTAAAAAGTATGTTATACTCAGCTTTGTTTTATTTTTATAGCACTGATCAAATCAATTAGTTTTGTTTTGTAGAATAGAATTACCAAATAAAAATAGCCACAATGATTTAGCTGATTTAATCAATTCTAATTTAGAACTGAACAATATGTGCATAAAGTTGTCAAAACAAAGGATCAAGTAGTTCTGTGAACTTGTTAAGATTAGCAAATGTTATTAGTGGGCCCCGCATGACATTACTGTATAGTAAGTTACAAAGTAATCAAATGAAATGCGTAAGAATTTCATAGGAATCAATCCAATTTTACAGAAAACAAATTCCGAGAAGCTAGCACTGAATTGGCTCAGTTTGTTGATACAAAATTATTTCATCAATGCTGAATGGACTTGCAACACCACCTCAACCATGGGTGAGATATTTAACTGTGGAGGAACCAATAAATTGGCACTGATTGTTGAATGGTTAAATCTAGGCTCCTAGTTGATGTTCCTTCTGTACACTGGCATTAACACGCCAAGAATAGGTTACATATCGGGGTGAGGGGTATACAAATGGAGAGTTACTGATTTTGTCCTTAAGTGATTCAGTATGGGAATCCAATATATACAGTCCCATCAGTTGACACTTGTTAGCACGCCAGTTTAGTATGATAAGGAGACTTGCTCCGCCATGTAGGGAATAGGCAGACTGCAATCACAGAACATGAGAATTTTTTTAACAATCTTCAGTATCTTCGATAACTGTCATGTTCAATAAGCTAAAGTCAAAATACAAAGCAGATGCAAGCAAATCTCTGTACATGCTAGATAAATATGAACTATGACAAATGACAAACAGGTGCATAGCTGCAGGAACCACGCATATAATACGACATCTAACACAAATATCAGAGCAGAAATCAGATTATTTTAATTCATGCGGTAAAAAACAATAGAATGGTCAAAGGACACAAAGCGAAGGAGAAAATATTCAGAACAATGATGCATTAACACTACAAGTTCCTAGCAGCTAGAAAGGTATGACACTGAGTCTGCATGTGCTTTATAATAGTTTGATCCTACATAGGTGTGTAAATATACATTGTAAAATAGATGTAAGAGTAAACTTAGGATAAGGGCATACCTTTGTTGACTTGAATTGCATTGGCTCGGAATATCAGTTTCAGATATAAATCTTTCCCAAGATCCCTGTGAGACTTGTTGCGCTTGAGCGAAATACCCAAGGATCAGATCTGTATGCTGGTTAGGGAAGTGATCATCTAGGCCTATAGATGTGGTCCCAAATCCCTCGCTGCTGAGTTTTGAAGATACCCCTTCTGTGGTAAATAGTCTGACCCTCTAAACCTAAGGAGGCATTTCTTGTCTACACAACCACCTGGCCAATGAAGCCCAAAAAGAAGACCAGACCTAAGAAATAATGTTAAATGAAAGAAAATTCAAGTAGCCATGGTCTGTTTCAACAAATTAACATACGGATAGCCATGGTCTGTTTCAAGTAACCTAAAGGAGTGTTAGACTACCTAGGTTCATGCACGTGCGTTGTTACGAGATAGCTAAAATTTTGTACTAAAAACACACGGATAGCACGATAAGATAACAATACTGTAAAATTAAATACCGATATTAAAGTGATATTTAATCCAAAAAGCAAAGTTTGTGAAGTAGGAATTTTATCCTTGCATGTGTGCAGTACCCTGTGGCCCTGTTATTTTCCTATACACAAAATAGGAATTTAAACTAACACCTCAAAATGAACCTGCACATTACTGATCAAGTCTTTGTTATTTATCACCATCAAGGGACCTTCTCTGGACTGATCAACAGGAGAAACACTTTTAGGAGTGTATCAAACAGTGGTTCTCATACATACAACTAAAACTAAACCATTACTGTGTATCAAAGTAGAGAATTTTGGTAGTGAAGAGGACATGCATACCAGCTCATTCAAGTACTACTGGGCAAAGAGCATTTTGGAATACCTTTTGAACTACATTTCGGATAATGAACAAACAAAATGGTAAGTCATCATCAGCTCGTATAACAATCTGGTACGGCAAGTATTCCTTTCTTAGCCCAGAAAATTCAGACTTGGGAAGATCATTGGCTTATATTGCTTATTTCCATTAGTTAAAATATTGTAAAAAGGAAAGGTGAGGGTGTTTGGTTGGTCGGTTGGTTGGTTAGGGGAATGGCACAGCCTTAGTGGCCTGCAGACCTACGTTTCTCTTCTTCTCCTCTCCTGTCGCTTGTTTCATCAAGTAGGACTTCTTGCCAGCTGAATGGTATCTGATTTGACTATTTGAGCATTACCAAAATAATCATGGAATATTAGTTCTGGTGTGAAAACTATTTGACAGCGATGCCAGCCGCCAGCACACATTGTCAACAAGCATTCTGAAAATACACATGGCTACAATTTTGTATTGTTTGATTGTTTAAATTTTATTTATGCAAGACCACTCTTTCTGTGGTATGGCAAGGTGTCACTATTGTCACTTTGTCAGGTTGAGTAAATCACCCTCTCTATCGCACAAACAGAGTTATTTAGAGTTAACTGATTGAGCCTACAGCATGTGAATTTTTGCATGATCTCCATGAACCGGAACATGACTTTGGTTTGTGTAGAAAGAAAATGAACCTGCGTGAAGATCAAGGTACGGGGAGCTTGAGATGAGATGCGTTGGGCCTGCTACTGCACAGCTCTTGTTGATGCGTCGGGCCTGCTATTGTAGTTCCAGTCGGCTTGGAACAGGGATCACCAGTAGGAATTTTAGCAAAGAGATCAAAGAAGCAGAAAAAGAAAAACAGAACAATCTTTATTTTATGGAAGGTTGATAATTCAAGTGCTAGCAATATATTTTTGGAAAAAAAAAGACACATTAAAGCACACCATTCGAACTAAACTATTAAGGAGGCTAACCCACATTCTAATTCTAACTTGTACAATCAATATCCCAATTATAATAACTCCAATTCATTGATTGTTCATCATAAAATCATATTAAATCAAACCCTATCTATCCATACCAGTTCCATAATCTTTTGGGCTCATTTGAATATACCAAAATACACCCAGACCATGAGCATTGTAAGGCATCATACCAAAATACACCCAGACCAGGAAGCATTGTAAGGCATCATACCTTGGATGGAATGCATTTTGGTATAGTAGAACTCTGGTCAACTTTGATGCTTGGTAACCTTGAAAGCATGGATACTAAAGCAACAGGTATTGATGAGGCTCTTGTCCAAGCCTACAAATATAGATCGTGTGGAAAGAATGTAACCACTAATCAACAAGATATCAAAGAACTGAAAGTGCTAAACACATGCCAAAGGCCAAAAGCTTTAGTGTACCAAAAGTCCAAAATATCCAGCACAAGGAAGTTTTGTTGCCAACCACCTGATTTGATTATGCTAATCCAACTACAGTAGTTACCACTCTAAGCTAGATTACAGTAAGACAAAGGCAGCACACTTTTGCATCACAAACAATATGGCAACGGACCTTACACCATGAGAAATATATAAAGAAAATTCATGCCTCAGCCATAGGGAATGTAAGCGGTTTACATTGCTACAAGGAGAAGCTGGTAAATTGGGGGTGTCTTGGGCAAGATTATGCAGTTATGCACTTATGCTCTTTTACAATCCAAACAGCTTACCTGAGGAAACTTTGCAGAGCATACAATGTAAGATGCAAAATTGAGAAGCACGTCTAGCCCCTCCCTCTTTCTTTCAGCATCTACCAAAATAGGGACTTTTCTTTGACTTGCCTGCACTGGATTGTTCTATAAACACATGTTAGTCTTAGTAGCAGTGCAGAAAGGAGAAAACTAACCATAAAAAGGCTTATGTGTGGCATTAATACAACAGAAGAAGTTGTAGGATGCTGACAACATCAACAAAATTAAAATAACTTTCCTATTCGGAGCCATATATATGATTCATAAGCTATTTGCATTCAAAACTGTAGAAAGAGCGGAACTATATTTTGTTTTGTTCAAGTGGAATAAGATGATTGTGCCCGGAAGAAATTACCTCTTCTGCAATAAACAAGGTCATGCAATCGTACATCAAAGTAGAAAATGTTCACACCATCAAAAGCGGATGACAAGTTTGCCTTTGTGAGCTCTTCTGGTTCCACGGGCAGAGAACCAGGAGTGTGTATACATGTATGAGATTTCCTAAAAGTCAAAAGGGGATGTCGAATATAATTCAGGAAGACAATTGGACTAAACAATCCCTTAACAAGAATGCCTATTTGTAGACAGCAGGTATTTATGCCACCCACTCTATTCTGAGGTCCACTGCAGCCTAGATCACCACTACCTCAATCTTAATTTTGTGGAGGTTTTATCACTAAAACAAGATATAGATTCTAACCATGTATTTATGCAGCAAATTGACTGTCCATCGAGCTATATGCAAATTATGCATGCTGACAGTAGTAGGCTGTCATATTCAAGGAGCACAAAAATCTTTTAAGTTGTATTAAGTTCATCTGCAAATTAATACACAAGTTACTTGCATCCTCCTATCAATAATATTACCCAATTATCAGATCACAAGTATGGACTATCATGAAAAAAAACTCGGAAAGGAGGCTGCAAACTATAACGCATCAATTCTCCAACAAAACTTTATGCATTCTTGACTTCTTGTGAACTTACTTGGCACCGAAAATTTGCCTCCTTGCTGGGCAGGTCTTTCCCAGATCCCTGACAGGAGGACGAGCTGTGCCCGCCAGGAGAAGGATCCACGCAGCCAAGCCCCAACACCATCGATCAGAGTGGAAGGTGGAGGTGGCGAGGGAGAGGAAGCGGTTGCAAGGCAGGGCAGGGCGTAAAAGAACAACGTGCCCACTGAGCATATCACGTACCTTTGCACAACATCGGACGGGACATCCGATCCTCGGCCAGAGTGCCTAAGATCCCGCAAGCGCGCCCGGACGGAGGAGCACAGCCACACAGAGGACGATGACCAGGCCAAGAAACATATAAGAATCCCTATCTGGGTATCTCAAATCACATTCATCCAACCATAAATCCACAAGATAGAGAGGTATACATGAAGATCTAGGCCAAGAAACAAGAACAGAGAGAGATCGGGCCAAGAAACAAGAACAGAGAGGAGAGGAATACCTGGAGTTTGCACAAGTAGGACCGATGAAGACATGAGCCGGATCGGGGGGAGGGACGCGCGGGTACCCCAGCGGCTTCCGCTGCCGCAGGTCTTCATTGCCGGTGAAGGGCCCCGATGAAGTTTTGGCAACGCGGAAGCGGGCGAGCCGGGTTACCGGTGGAGGGCCGCACACGCGCCCTGCCGGCTTCTGCTGCCGCCCGGCCGGCCTCCACCATCACGAGCAACCTGGGCACCTGGCAAACGTAAGATGGCAGCGAGGCTCGACATTGGTGCAGGGGGCCGCCGGGGCCGGGACGTCGCGCAGCCTCTGCCGTTGGGATGCCGCGCTGGCTCCGCTGCCGGGAAGGTGGCCTCGGGGCGTGCGCGGGCGGCGGCGGGCGGGTGGTGCGCAGGGCGGTCGCGGGCGGCGGCGGCACGCTCGCAGATGCCGGTGAGGGCGACGATGGGGCGCACTCCTAATTTCTTTCCTTCCTTTTCGCAAGCGAGGGGCGCGAGGGGTTCGGGTCTGTGGGATCACAGGAGGCAGACAAGCGACGTTTCTTTCCTTCCTTTTTCGCAAGCGAGGGGCGCAGGGGGCAAGGGGTGGGTGGGGGATCGCAGGAGGCACGGCAGACGGACGACCCGACGAATGTCGTACGAAAAAAAGTGTCCACTCTTTAGTCTTTTTAGTTGTGGGAGATTGTTCAGAGCTTAGCTTCATCAGATGAGATGGGTATGAGTCACCGTAGCATCGATCGGTCTTGTACAGATGAGAGTGTCATTATCTTGCAATGCAGGCACCTTCCTGGAATCCTGGCAGAACAGGGGACTGGGATGGTGGTGGTCAGCGCGCAGGGGTACCAGGAAACAGCTCGCTTCTTCGATCTGCATCCTGCGCTGGATGTTCCAAAACCAGCGGCCAGTGCCCGTGATTGAGGTGGAGCAGGGCCTCTTATATATGATGGAGAATGAGGGGTTCCGGATGTGGGACGCCATCAGAGATCACTCATCTCTAGTACTAGTAAACAGACCTGACCTTCTTCTAAGGCTTCATGACCATCTAGTCAACGTGGTGGTGTGTACAAACCTGAACGGCTACTGGGCGGTGCTGGGCATGTTGCAAGTGAATGGTCAGTGGCACGCCGCGGTCAACAATAACAGTCTCCGGTCAGTTTCAATTTTCCCTTTTGCTACACTAGTATGCGAACTGTAAAGGCAATGCAGTGCACAACTGACTGACTGATTCTTGTGCATCTGATGATTCCAAAATTCCCATCCCCTCCCGCAGCCACTTGGCGGCCTTCTACCGCGGCAGCTTCTACAACTCCACCGACCAAACGCCCCAAGTGCAAGGCTTCCAGTTGCTGCGGTACCACCGGAACCCGTCAGCGCACGGACTAGAACATGCCGTCCCACCGGGCCCCGTCGACCCCAGCACGGTGCCGCCGGCGCCTCTGCCAGCCGCCGCGATGCCCCGAGGCTTCGTGCCGCGGGTGGCAGCGCAGCAGGGGGACACTCCGGTGCAGCCGAGCTACGTGCGGTGGCAGATCGGTCTCATGCAATATGCTGAGTGGCCACTGTTCATCCACACTCTTCAACGAGCTATGCACCTTAGAGCATGGCTAGTAAGCCCGCCGGCAGCTGGCTGTATAACAGGGCCACGTCACACCTAACCATCAAAGAGAAGCACTCGTATAATGAGCCGGCGATAAAGTTGCTTCTACCAAGGTTTAAGTATTTTATATATGTGAATGGACAGACAATTTCTTGTGGCTCTATCTTTGTAACCAGACGAAGCAAGCTACTGTGGGCTGGGGTATCGACGTGAGATTGAGCCGCATGGGATCCGAAGGATGAAGGCAGCGACGTCTGTACCGCCTGCACTCGGCTGCAAGCCGGTGTAGTTTTCTCGGTGCCTGTGCTACAGCCGGGCGAAAAGTTTACCGCCCGCTTCCTTCTCTCTAATGCGTTCTCTCCTCTCCGGCTCAGATTTCGCTGATGTGGAGTTCCTCCTAGCCTGCTGACCGGACCTTATTATACTTGCTCTTATAGGTGAGCTGAGATGCCTTGCGATACAGTTCCTTTTCGTATACCCGAAGCGCTAGGGTAGATCGATCTGGTTGGGAAACTAACAAACTGTGTGTCACGAATGCGCCGCGCTATGATCTTGTAGGGCCTGTAAGTCAGCCTATGTGCTGCAAGGATGTAACTGTTGGGCCTTAGGCCCCTTGCGTTTTGTATTCTTTGATTAAAACTCGCTGTGAGGGTGGATGGGCGGTCAGCGAAGAATAAAGCCTAAATCCCCTTTTTGCCTGCTCTGCTATGCTCTGCAAAGAATCCACCGTGCTCAGTTTGTCGTCAGCGTTTTATTTTGTGGAGCTACTGTCCTAGTACGCTAGCAGCGGCACTAGTAGTGCCTGCTGGAAGCCGTGATTCCATAAGTTCAGTTGATGCATCCTCCTCCATGTATATCCAGCGTTCCTCTGCCTCGCCCTTCCCATCTTCAAATCCACTCTCTCATTCACCCCTGCATTCCACCAGCGCAACCACTCCACTCTAGAGAGAGAGAGAGAGAGAGCTCTTTCAGGAACCCCTTGGTGGCACCTTTTGAACACCGCAAGAAAGCAATTACATCTTCGAATGCAGTCCATTTGAAGCATCAACGCTGGCTGTATCGTCAAAAGATGATCAACTGACTTAACTCTCCCTCCTTATCTTGTGTCCCTTTCCGTTTTTAGATGAACTGATGTTGGAAATGTTTTGCCTTTCTACTATTTGCTGACACCTCTCCAGATGGATTCTGAATTCTATGCCTCGGAATTTCTGTCAAAGATGGAAATCAGGCAAAAGCGCCAGAAAATTTACACCCGCAACTTCCTCTTTTTTCACCCCCCTTTTCTTCCCCCAGTCTGATTTTCCTGCAGATTCGTTATTGTCGTATCTGAAGAGTCGAGTACATACATGGCATTGACTGTTTCTAATTATAAGCAGGGCCCAGAAACATTGTAAAGATATGCTGGAGCAACGCCAATTCAACACAATCCTGACAAAATTTCTCAAGAAACAGTGTCTGACAAGAAACTGAAATTGAGGTGTTTCATGCTGTAGCTACAAATGGAACAGTAGCTTGTGCAGGATTTAGGATACTGGCAGCACTGTGCCATTGTAACTTTTTTTTTTCAGAGGAAATAAAGATTTCATCTGTTCATTGCAAAAATTTCTAGTCCAACGAAAAGCAGAACTGATGTAGCTTCTAATCCGAATAGTGATTTCGATCGCCCCATTGCTACTCCTTACATTACTAGTGCCTTTTCAACATATTTATTTAGCACTGCCATTTATCAAGAAACTTGGCGTCTGACAAGAAACTAAAAATGTGGCTGTTTATGCTGTACAGCACAACCTTCAAGTAGTTGTTCAGGGTGTTTTTTTTTTGAGGGAAACAAGTTGTTCAGGGTGTTGTCGGCAAGTTGCCACCTTGGTGATGTTTGTTTGACGGCATGGAATTGTGATTTCATCGATACTTAGCTAACTCCTGGTCTGACTAATGTTGTCAATTGCGGCACAACACTGACGAAAAAATTGAACTTGACTCATGCAGTCAATCTGGAGATGAAGAGCAGCGACCAGTGGCGGACCAGATGGCGAAGGAGAGCCTGTTGAGCCGGAGCACGCCGCAGCTAAAAGCGGTGTGAGATGGATAGACACGCGCAGCAGCAACACGAGGGTAAGGATTTGTCAACAACAAGACTGTAGGATGCAGAGCAACACATCGTTGCCCTGTTTTCACTGAAGCTAAAAACACCCACCAAACGTTTTTTTAATGGGGAAACAAAACCCCTTAACTCAAAACCCTACACTGTCCATGGCCTGATTCCCTCCCCCTCGCCGCCGCCGGAGGGAGGCGGTCAAACGATGCTATCCCTCCCCCTAGGCCGCCGCCACCTCCTCCACCTCTGCGCTCGCCGGAACCCTACCTTACTGCGCCTCTCCATCGCCGCCACCGCCGCCGCCCTCTCCACCGCCCCTACCGCCGCCTCCGCCGCCGCCGCCACTCCCATCTCCGACCGCCTACGCGTCCTCCGCTCCCTCCACGCCGTCGCCCCTGACCACCTCCTCTCCCACCCGCTCCCCTCCTCCGCGCACGTCTGCCTCGCTGCCCACCTCGCTGCTCGCGCCCGCCTCTTCGCGCACTCCCGCCGCCTCCTCTCCCGCCTGCTTGGTGCTGGCCACCGGCCCCACCTCGCCGCCTCCCTCGTCGACCTTCTCCACCGCGCGGCCCTCGCGCTGGGGCCCCGCCGCAGCGCGCTACCGTCCGTCGTCGACACCCTCCTCTCCCTGCTCGCCGACAACGGCCTCCTCGACGACGCCGTCCGCGCCCTTGCCCGCGTGCGGCAGCTGCGGGTGCCCCCGAACACCCGTACCTGCAACCACATTCTCCTGCGCCTCGCCCGCAGCCGCCAGGGCGGGCTCGTCAGGCGGCTCTTCAACCAGCTGCCCGCGCCCAACGTGTTCACGTTCAATATCGTGATTGATTTTCTGTGCAAGGAGGGAGAGCTTGTGGAAGCGAGGGCACTGTTCGTGAGGATGAAGATGATGGGCTGCTCGCCGGACGTGGTCACATACAATTCTTTGATTGACGGGTACGGCAAGTGCGGGGAGCTGGAGGAGGTGGAGTGGTTAGTGTCAGAGATGAGGAAGTCTGGATGTGCAGCTGATGTTGTGACGTACAATGCATTGATCAATTGCTTTTCCAAATTCGGGAGGATGGAGAAGGCGTACAGCTACTTTGGGGAGATGAAGAGGCAGGGAGTGATGGCAAATGTGGTTACATTTAGCACTTTTGTCGATGCATTCTGCAAAGAAGGGTTGGTCCGGGAGGCAATGAAGCTGTTTGCACAGATGAGGGTGAGGGGGATGATGCCAAATGAGTTCACTTATACTTCATTGGTCGATGGCACTTGCAAGGCAGGGAGGCTAGGTGACGCCATTGTATTGCTTGATGAAATGGTGCATCAGGGGTTGGTGCCAAATGAGGTGACATACACTGTTATGGTCGATGGCCTTTGCAAAGAGGGTAAGGTTGCTGAAGCAGATAATGTTTTGAGGCTGATGGAGAGAGCTGGTGTTAAAGCCAACGAGTTGCTCTACACTACGCTGATCCATGGGCACTTCATGAGTAAGAACAGTGAGAGGGCTCTGGATTTGTTGAATGAGATGAAGAATAAAGGAATGGAACTGGATATCTCTCTCTATGGCACTCTCATTTGGGGTCTCTGTAAAGTTCAAAAGGTGGATGAAGCTAAGAGTCTATTACATAAAATGGATGGCTGTGGTTTGAGACCTAATAATGTCATTTATACGACAATAATGGATGCCTTCTTTAAAGCAGGAAAAGAGTCAGAGGCCGTTGCCTTATTCCACAAAATTCTGGATTCTGGGTTCCAACCAAATGTTGTTACTTATTGTGCATTAATTGATGGATTGTGCAAAGCAGGATCAATCTCCGAGGCCATCTCCCATTTTAATAAAATGAGAGAGTTAGGCCTGGATCCAAATGTACAAGCTTACACCGCCTTAATTGATGGTTTTTGCAAGATTGGTTCCTTGAATAAGGCTGTGCACTTGATGAATGAAATGGTTGACAAGGGTATGTCTCTTGACAAAGTTGTGTACACATCTCTTATTGATGGGTACATGAAGCAGGGAAATCTCCAGGATGCCTTTGCACTCAAGGCCAAGATGATTGAAAGTGGTTTGCAACTTGATCTCTATTGCTACACTTGTTTTATCTTGGGCTTCTGTAATATGAATATGATGCAAGAAGCTAGAGGAGTTCTTTCAGAAATGATTGGGGCTGGCATTACTCCTGATAAGACGGTTTACAACTGTCTGATAAGAAAATACCAGAAATTGGGAAACATGGAGGAAGCGTCAAGCCTTCAGAATGAAATGGAAAGTGTTTTAAGCTCTTGCACAGAAGATGATACTGCTTCTGGTTCTGGTTGTGAAACCTGATCTTGCGGTTGTACAAGGTATAAAGGGTTAGTTTTTCTTTTTCTTTTGATATAGTATCAACATTTCGGCACTCTCCCCGTGCAGAAATTTATTGCAAGTAATTAATTACATATTCCTCTCGGATTACAATCCTGAATCCTGCCTTGTGCTTGGGGTTGCTTTACTTACTAGGAGCTGGCCGGCCTTGGGGCGCGTGGCAAGCAACATCTGGAGAATGGGGGCGACATGAAGCACAAGCTGCTCAAGGTTACAATCCATGCCTGCTACACTGCTTATGCGTTCACATTCTACGCTGTAGCTAGTCCTGGCAGAAACCGTAATTGTGCGGCAATATGGAGCATTTTTGTTTGTGTTTTATACAGTATGTCAGAGAGACAGCAATCAAGTTGAATCCTTTCTTGCTGGCTGCTTTTGGAGAGAAATTAAGCTACTCGCCTCTGCTGATTTAGTGCGTTCATGCGCCTCGTGCGAGCGCATGTTGTGCGGACATCTGCTGCTGTGTGTGTGCTGTGACGCTTAACAACCTACCGCCTCTGTCTCCATTCTCAAGTTGCTATTCTTGGAGTGGGCGGAGGTGGCAACCCAAAATTGTTTCTCTCATCATGCCTTGACATGCCATGCCTCAGTTTGCTATTCTTGGAGTAGGTGGCAACCCAAAATTGTTTCTTTCATCATGCCTTGATAAGTTGACATGCCATTGCCTCTGATGAAATGTACACAAAATTACTGTTGCTGGCAAGATGCCCTCTTGCTGTACCTTCTCTTTTTTTGGAGACAATTTGGTTTGCCTTGTTATCTATTTTCTGTAGCCACCTTTGTGTCAATCCATAGCTGAATTTGAAGAGTGGACTGTGGACACCGCATACTCTTACATATCCTCTGAGTTAACAGTGTTTCGCACAATATATTGTTTCAGTATTAAGTAGTGATATCAAAATAGATCAATTGGTTGTGGTGCAGTGTGGCCAATGCTGGTGATGAAACTTTGCTCAAGTCTGCAAACTGTGCACAACCATCTAGCTAGATGGATCAATTTGTCACAGTGACGTTACCTGGCTCACCTATAAAAGGCTAAAACCATCATCAGGAGCCTGCTGTACTGAAATTTCTGGTGGTTTCTTTTCAATCTTGACTAACCTCCTCTCTTTTCTGACTGTGTATCCAGGATGTTTCCAACAAGGTGTCTGGATCTAATGGGATTTTGGCTGAGAGGTCTATAGATCAAAGTGTAATAAGGATCTATCAAATCAAAAGCAAAGCTTAAGTTGCTTCCTCTTTAATTGGACTAAACAATGACACCTTCAAAAGTAAAGGTAAGCATTAGGGGAGTACAAACAGCGAGACATTGCTATCATCCATCGAATTGTAGCCAGTCGTGTTTCAGGACCTTGTACTCCCAAAAGGTATCAATTGAAGGACTTGTCCTGGAGATCAAAGGTAACTGCAGCCTTTTATTTTTCCTACATTTTAGGATTCGGCAGTCTGCAGCTCTTCATTTTTCATATTTGAAAAATTAGCCTAGTAGCCTCAAGGGCTTGTGGTGCCCAAAATGGTGACTTCAGTTTGTTGCGCTTCTGTTGACGTGACCATTTAATCACTGGGGCTTCGCAGTCAATAATTTTCATGAATATATACAGTAAACACAAATGTGATGATAGGAACATTGGTGTCCCTCAGTTTGGCATCAGTAATAATCTTGTGCGTTGCTTCAATGGGTTGAACTTCCAGTGAGATTTTACAAATAAAGTTGATAGGCTACATTTTGCACATTCACATCTGCTAGTAAGATGGTTTTCTTTCTAAGTAGTAAATACTTTAAATCAGGTAACAATGCATGTTGTGGTGCAAAGCAATGTACAATTGTGTTCCCTTAAACATACTGTATGTTTTTTTTTCACCTTCTATAAGATTTTACTGTATGTTTTTTTTTTCACCTTCTATAAGATTTACCCATAGTTCCAAGGTAAAGAAGTTAGTGAAGAATTTTGTATTGACTCTGAGCTTTTTAGGTCCTGGGAGTTGTACAAGGAGGTCGTAGTACCACTCAGACATTTAAGGACATATTGATAAAGTATTCCTTAGTAGTGAAATTAGTGTTGCATGTAATGTTTTACAATATTTATCAGTTATACATAACGAATTAACGATATATGTATATGTATTCGTTGTTAGTTATTTAGAAAACCTCTTGTTGTGAAGGCCAATCTTAATTAGTTCAAGTATTGCCACACAGTTTTCAAAGTTGGTGCAGGATATGACTCCTGTGCTCTTGTGAGGATCTGTGCTTTCAGAACAGGGTCGTCTTCAGTTTTTTTTTCTATCATAGGAAACTTTAATTTTCTATCATAGGAAACTTAATTTGTTTTGTGACAGGATCCTACTGTTAATGGGAAAGAGAACCATGGTCAAGAGGCAGTGCATGAGGAGAATACCAAGTCCTGTGAACATGAATATGGAAGTTACTGCCTCTGGTCTACTGAACATAGGGAAGTAATGAAGGATGCCATTGTCAAGAGGCTTAAAGATCAACTTTTTATGGCAAGAGCTCATTATCCTAGTGTTGCAAAATTGAAGCAACCGGAAAGATTTACATGTGAACTGAAGCAAAACATCCAAGAACTTGAACGCATGCTGAGTGACACCATCACCGATGCTGATCTTGCACCATTGTTAGTCTCGTCTTAGCTTTAAAACATATGTGTTTCTTCTTTGTTTTTCATATAACCTTTTGCACTAAATAAATGAATTATATGTGGCTAGTGCAATCCATAAACATGGCTTTGTTTCTTGTCTTAGTTCTGTGTCTGCATTTCTTCAAGCAATAAAGGATGAGCATACACAATTATGATGCTTGTGACTTAATTGTGATAAAATAATGCACTGCACTGTCTTTTTTTTTAATTCTATTTTCAAAATATTTCTGGTGGGTTACTCTTTTCAGTTTTGCAGAGAAGCTGGAGAAGATGGAGCACACAATTGAGCAAGCCGAGTCTTGGGAAGTAGGATGCTCGAATGTTGAATGGAAACTTAGGCAGCTACTTGATATAACCGAAGATGAAGCTTATTTCCATACAAGGCAGAGTGCATTTCTATATCATCTTGGGGTCCAGACTAGGCCGAAAACTCACCATTGCTTGAACATTAGATTGACAGTAGAATATTCATACTTGGAGGCAACTGTTTGTCTAACTTACATTGAGGACAACCAGAAGCTCTCTAAGGATGCAGATTCCCTTGAGATGCAACAATTATGGCCTACAGAGGAATTTTGTGTCACAATTCTTAATCATTCTGAACCTTCCCAGAGGCAGATGAAAACTGAGTACATATCTATTTTCGGCCATTCAAGTTTCCTCTTGCTGACCTCCCTACCTTGAACAGAGTAGTTGTTCTGGACGATGATTTGATTGTGCAGAAAGGTTTGTTATCTTTGTGGAACCTTGATATGGGTAGTAAAGTGATCGGCACTGTCCAGTTCTGGTGAAGTGAGATTCGGGCAGTTGAAACCATAGCAGACCATAATGTCAATGCTAATTCATGTGTGTGGTTGTCTGGCCTGAATGTCATTGAATTGGATAAATGGAGAGACACTGGCATTACCAGTTTGTATGATTAATGGCTCCAAAAGGTCAGTAGAACTCACCATTCACATTGAATTATCAATTGCTGTCTCATGAAAATCTGTGGCTTCCATGTAGTATCCCCTAGTCCTATCCTTTGCTATAATTTCCTTATGTCTAAAAGGCAGCTGCCATGTGATCTATTAACTTCGCTTTTTTGCAGTTGTGAAAGAACAGCCTGAAATCACAGCGACCGCAAGCACTCGCTGCAAGTTTACTTGTCTTTCAAGTTCTAGTATATCCTTTGGAAGATTCATGGGTTCAATCAGGCCTTGGACATGATTGTGGAATCAGTTATGTCAATATAGAAAAGGCTGCTACTCTGCAGTATAACGGTGTTATGAAACCTTGGCTTGACTTGGGGCTGCATGATTATAACTTATAAGAGCTACTGGCGGAGGTACATGACTAATGGAGAGAAGTTCACGACCGAATGCAATATTCACTAATTAATAGGACATGAAATGCACCAAACACTCATTTTTGGGCATTTGAACCACAGATTTCATGGGTTTTGCTTAAATGCTGTTTCTATGATGACTCAGCACACCCCTGTTGAGGCAGTGCTCAAATACCAAAAGGAGAATAGGATGAAATGCTTTCTGCACTAACTGACAATGTACCCATAACAGCGTCTACGATGTCCGAAGGACAGCAGCATGAAACCTATGAGTTATGATTTTTTTTACCAATACGTAATATAGATTATTTCACTGTTCATTACGGTTGGATGATTTTTTTTCCATATGCAGCTTGGCACTGCAAAAGTGCAGTTCCTTGCTGCTCATTTTTGGTATAAAATCGTGGGTGCTATTCTTTTTGGTCACTGTGCAAGAGCAATACGAGTCCAATGTTGACTGCGGCACAGCATGTAGAGTACAGGAAACAGCAAATGATGCTTGTAATTCTTAGCAGCAAGGCTTGCATTTGTTACTGTTAGATGTTGATAGCCCATTGGCGACATAACAAATGGTTGTCTGTTCTGCTCAATGGCATTCTTTTCTTTTGTGGATTTACTAGGTTCCTTTTGTTGTGCAAATCTCAGAAAGGTGAGTGCCGGGCTTGCTTGACATAGCTAGTGACTTTTTGGAGCGGTGCAGCACATCGGCCTTGCTAACAGTTTTATTTTATAAGCTTTATTAGTTATCGTCTTAATAAATACATTAGGTAGTAGTAAAATTTGCATATAGGAGATCGTTTTTGTTGTCCAAAACGCTGCACATTTACAAATGAACGAAGTAGGAAGTAATTAGCCCTACTCCAAAATTTGCTTTGACCATTGAAAGCCTCCGACGTCCAAGCAAGATTGCGTTTGATGTTAGTCACTGAACCTGCTCGATTGCCTCAGCGTGTCAATATATATATATACTCCCTCCGTATCGGATTTAGAAGTCATTTTGAATAAGGTCTGGGTCAAACATTGGGAATATAAATCATCAATAACTTTTAAGTTGTTGAGTTTGCAAATGTAAAAATTATATGAATAGATTTGTCTTGAAAAATACTTTCATAAAAGTATACATATATCACTTTTTCATAAATATTTTTTATAAAAACAAGAGATCAAAGTTGTGTTTTGGAGACCGTGTCGCTGTCTTAAACGACTTCTAAATCCGATATGGAGGGAGTATAATATAAAGCCTAGATCGTGACATTATGTAACAGAAATGGTGGGCCCCACACAGAGAGGAGCACCAATAGTGATGTTATAGAGAGTGCCTTCTCTAATCTCGAATGTCTGCCCATTATATTAGCTTCGACTAATCCTATCGTCTTCGCACAAATTTCAACAAGGCATGCTAAAGAACTAAAGAAAACCTAGAAATGTCCATAGAAAAGGCAAAGATCTTCTTGCTTCTAAATTACCCACTTATATATACCATAATATAGCCCTGTAAATATATACATCTAAATTACCCATTTACTAATCCGTCAACCGTGGTGATGCATGGGCTACCAATTTTATAGGAGACATAAGTACTAAAATATTTCTTAAACTAATCAAAGGTTTAAGAGGGGAAGCAAAGATAAGTAATTTAATCAATTATGCGGGTCTCAAATTTATCCATAGACTTCGAATACTTGTATCCTTGTAATTTCTTGCTCATGTAGGATCATGAGTTGAGGACAAGTACTAAGTAAAAGTATATATTATTTTTAGAATAATAAGTTATACTTTATGAAAGTATTTTATTTCCAATAAGATAAATAACCAAAAGTAACCTCTAAACTACTCACATATGTCATTATGGAAAATAATATAAAGTATCTCCCTAACTATGTATCTAAATTATGCACCTCCAACACCTCCACTATTATTACAAATAAGATTCCTGAACCTAAATTATATTACCTAACATATATCATTATAAAAGAATCCAAAACATACTTCTATATACACTTTTGTCGTAGAAAAAACTAACTTACCTATAATAAATAACCCTGAGTATTTAAATCTAAATTACCCGTCTCTACTATTACTATTAAAGTTACCTAAACAATTCATGAATATTAGTAGTAACTCAGCGTTAAGCATAGAACGGAATTTTCTATTCGTGCAGTGGAGCCGCAGGGGATTGTTGGGAGCCACTTTCTTTTATCATATAAACTGTAAACTGTGTATGGATATTGTAGTTGGAGCTATGGTAAATAGGTCATAAGATGATATGCTATTATTATTATTGAAAGAGTATGGCTCTGTTAGTTAGGCACTATTCCCTGTCCGCCACGGTGTGCTGTCCCTGTGCAGGTGCATCAGCTTGAGCCCTAACATGCCTCCTACGACAATAAACAAATCTTTTGTTTGTTGCCTACTTTGTGACTCCTGTGAACCTCCGATCAATGGGAAGCTTATTGTTATTGATTCTGTATCAGAATTCAATAATGTATCGAAGCCACATGTCTCAAATTCAAATCTTGACCATCACAATAAAATAAAATAATTATTGTTCGCTCCTATTTCTTTTCTAAGACTTGAAGAAGCTTTCACATAAGTGAATTGTTCACCTCTTTCTATCAGTTTAGGGTGTGTTTGGTTTGAGGACAAGGGTGGATGGGATATGGTCATTCATGAATTTCAGGATATGGACCATGTTATCTGTTTGGTTGGATGGATGAGACGGATTATTTTTCTGTTTGGTTGGAGGGATGAGATTGCATGGGATGAGAATACTTGACTAATTATATCTATTATTTAAAAATAATAACAACTAATTATACCCTAATAAATATGCACCGACACTAATCCTGTCATTATAATCACTAATTAAAAATAAAATATGTTAATTAGCACTATACTACTCTAATTGTCACACAAAACATGCGCTAATCAACATGTGAATATCCTCATCCGCCAAATTTTTTTAGGGCCAGGATATCCAGCATCTACCTAGAATATTCCCTGCTGTGGATATCCAGGTTCTGTCCATCCAACTAAACATCCTCTATCCGTGGATATCTATGTCCCATCCATGGAACCAAACACACCCTTAAGCTTTTGGATTGAATGGACCGGTACGTGCAACTCAATAATTTTATCATTCCACAATCAAGATACCCATTTCACCTCATTCTTTTCTAATTTTTAAAATATTAACCGTTAATATTTGTATCAAATAATTCTTACGTTATCTTCAAATTTCCCATTATGGCATACCCTTTTTTGGTGGAAAGACAAACTATGTCTGGTCAGTATTATTGAGCTTGACATTTCTTACAGCTAAATTGGCAACAGTTTAGTACAGTTTCACTGTAAGAAACGCCATGTATTAATAGTTCGTGGATATTCGTCGCAAAAAAAAAAGTTCATGGATATAGAAACCTTAATCAAAAGCGAATCAGGTAATTCGAGTAAATAGTTATACCCTTAATAAATACATTCTGTCCCAGTTAGTTATGAACAAAAAAAAAACTGATGGTGGCCTTCTTTTTCACTATATATCTATCTATATATATAAAGTTCACAGATGAACAACTGCTGCAATTATTGTGTCATCAACAACAATGGCCTTTCTTATGTTATGTTTCACATCCTTTTTGCACCTGCCCATCGCTTCTCCATTGCAAATCGACGCCGCGACGCTGCAGCGGCGACGGATGGTAGTAGGCCAATGCGGCAGCGGCAATCCGGTGGACGACTGCTGGCGCTGCGACCCCAGCTGGGCTGACAACCGGCAGCGCCTCGCGGACTGCGTGGTCGGCTTCGGCCGCGCCGCCATCGGCGGCAAGAACGGCAAGACCTACGTGGTGACCGACCCCAGCGACGACGCCGACCCGGCGAGCCCGGCGCCGGGCACGCTCCGCTACGGCCTCGTGCAGCAGGAGCCGCTGTGGATCACGTTCGCGCGCCACATGACCATCAGGCCGAAGCAGGACCTGCTCGTCGCCTCCTACAAGACCGTCGACGGCCGCGGGGCCGGCGTGGTGGTCGGCGACGGCGGCGCCTGCTTCGTGCTGCGCAACGTCAGCAACGTCATCATCCACGGGCTCACCATACGCGGCTGCAGGCCTGCGCCTGCATTGTCGCCGACGGCGGAGTCGGAGGGTGATGGCATCACCGTGTTCCGCTCCACCAATGTGTGGGTCGATCACTGCACGCTCGAGGCCTGCGCCGATGGCCTCATCGATGTCACGGACGCCTCTACGAATGTGACCCTGTCCAACAACATCCTCAGGAACCATAACAAGACGATGCTTCTTGGGCACAGCGACGATTTCACTGATGATAAGAACATGAAGGTCACTGTTGCGTTTAACCGCTTCGGACCAGGTCTTATCCAGAGAATGCCAAGGTACGGTGCATGCAGGATCAAGAAGCCATGCATTTTATTTTGTTTAAGTAATTTGATCATGAAGAAATGATTGTATGTACTGTACTTGATATATATGTATAGGTGCCGGTTCGGACTGTTTCACGTCATCAACAACGACTACATAAACTGGGAAATATATGCCATTGGTGGCAGTGCTTCGCCAACAATTCTGAGCCATGGCAATCGATTCCTTGCCGACAAGGCCAAAGAGGTTTGTGTTTTATCATCTGTTCCTGACAGGAACTTCTGTTATTTTTGTTTTCTTGCAAAGCTGTGTTTCTGAAGAACGCCCCTAGTCTGAAACTCTGTCCATGGCCTTTCTTTCGTGAAGAATTCATTATTCTGGTGCTACTCTAGTCATTATATTTAAGTTCAACAAAAAAATTCCAATTTTCTGTTCAAAATGAGAATGTTGCAGGCTCGCAGCACAATTTTTAGAAAGAAAACCAGGAGCTGCATTTTTTTTATTTCCAGATGAGCAGAGAAGCAAGCTAGTCTGAATCTGAACTGTAAAAAATTTCTTCAGGTGACCAAGCGTGAGGCAGCACCAGAGAGTGAGTGGAGTAAGTGGACCTGGATATCTGAAGATGATACGATGCTCAACGGCGCATTCTTCACTTCATCTGGTACTCCTGGACCTGAAGTTAAGGCCCCTGGCTTTGCCAAACCGTCCTCTTTTGTGCCGGCGATCACTGCCTCCGTAGGGGTTCTGTCATGCAAGGAGGGGTCTCTGTGCTGAAAACCTGGAGGTTTTCAGTCCAGTCTCCTTGGGAAGCAGATGAAGCAATAATGAACAGCTATTGTATAAGATGACATTTTTAGCTGTTCAGCGAGGAGCAGGACATGATAGCGATCCATTGCTGGGTTGTTGCAAAGCAAAGTTTCTTTAGTTATTCAATATGCTATCTAATGGCTAACGTGCTTATCTAGAACATCTCCAGCAACTCCCCTATACCATCTCTCATCTCCATAAACCTGTCATATTGGGGAAGATGGGTTGTTTTGTTGCTCCATTAGATCGTCAATAGCCTTTTTCCTGGTGGTCACAAAAAAACACCTCTTCTTTCCTCGAATAATTGGGGAGTCGTAGCTCCTCCACTGTGGGCCCCACAATAACTAGCCTATTCTCCATGCTGATGAGAGTCAAACATAGGGCTTGTACCTCGGGCGGACGACGTGGAGGTACTTGGCCACCACCTTGTGATCGGCCTTTGGATCGCCAAGCGTCACCATGCGTTGGATGATCCCCGTCAGGTGCAACGCAAAGTCTTTAATCGGCTTGCCGTCTCGGAGCGCTATCGCCTAGTACTCAACACGAAGGTTCTGCGTCGTCGCCTTCCATCCGCGATCGTCGCCGATATGGAGGGTCTTAATGGCTTCCTAGGCGTCCTTCGCCGTCTCCTTCGTCGCGAGCAGCGCGACCATCTCCACTGGAACCACGCTACAGATGGCTTCCAGCACAGTGCAGTCATCGTGGAACTCGCCATCGCCATGCTCGATGACGTCCAGAGATGGCGAGCTTAAAGCTTCAGCTTCATCAGCAGCGACCATTCGTTGTAGTTGGTCTTCGTCAGTTGCGGCCAATTGCCGGAGTCGCTGGTTTCCCTGATCACGCGCTCGATGACGACCTCCTGCAGATGTCTTGCGTCCCGGGTGCGTGAACGGCACGATGGTGAGCACCGTGGACGACGCGATGGCGAGCATGACGGCGATTTATCGACACCGCCGCTGCCGGATGGCCCCGTCTTGTCGGCGCCCGGCAGGGTACGGCCATGAGGCCTCGGCGGACGCCATGGCAGCTGTGGGACCTACTCAGCTTAGTACCACTTGTTAGCTCTGGCCCAGCGATGAACGCCGCCGGCGAGAGCAGAACCACAGCGACGAAGATGAACAGAACAAAACTCACGCGATCACTTGGAACACAACGCAGAGGAATTGGTGCTGCCCAAAGACCGTAGCTTTTCTTGTGTTTTATTCTTGATTATATACACAAATTACAAAGGCAAAGCCGCTCCGCTGTTTGCCGCACTTCCCGTGGTTGGCGCCGCATCCATCCCCACGCCCATGACGTCTCTCGCGGCCGATCGCGCAGGTCCATGGCGAGCTATTCTCGGCCACGACCTCCTATGCGCACGGCAAGCACAGAAATCGGCGCTCGTGCGCATGCAAAACAATCGAAAGATAAAGATGCTATTTTCTCCTAACTCATTGGCGCAAGGTTTAGTCAACATTGACATCTATTATCAGCAAAACAATGGCCTTTCTCATGTTATGCTTCACATCCCTTCTGCACCTGCCCATGGCTTCTCCATTGCCAATCGACGCCTCGGCCACATCTAGGCAAGACCCTGATGAACATGTCGTGCTGGACGGACGACGACGGATGGTAGGCGAATGCAGCACCAGCAGCGGCAATCCGGTGGACGACTGCTGGCGATGCGACAAAAGCTGGGCCGACAACCGGCAGCGCCTCGCCGACTGCGCGGTCGGCTTCGGCCACGGCACCATCGGGGGCAAGAACGGCAAGACGTACGTGGTGACCGACCCCAGCGACGACGCCGACCCGGCGAGCCCGTCGCCGGGCACGCTCCGCTACGGCCTCGTCCAGCAGGAGCCACTGTGGATCACGTTCGCGCGCGACATGACCATCAGGCCGAAGCAGGAGCTGCTCGTCGCCTCGCGCATGACCGTCGACGGCCGCGGCGCGGACGTGGTCATCGGCGGCGGCGGCACCTGCTTCGTGGTGCGTAACGTCAGCGACGTCATCATCCACGGGATCACCATACGCGGCTAGACGTCATGGGCGCCTCCACGAACGTGACCCTGTCCAACAACATCCTCAGGAACCACAACAAGACGATGCTTCTTGGGCACAGCGAAGATTTCACTGATGACAAGAACATGAAGGTCACTGTTGCGTTCAACCGCTTCGGACCAGGTCTTGTCCAAAGAATGCCAAGGTGCATATGCATGATCAAGAAGCCATGCATTTTATATAATATAAGTAACAGTATTTTATTTAGTAGTATTCCATTAACTAAAGGGGTCTGTCTAGACATCTGTCAACAGATTTGTGAGCCCAAAATCTGTCAAATTTTTGACAAATCACAAGATAACACGTCTGCAGGGAAAAAAACTGACAGATGCTAAAACCAAAAATCTGTCAGATTTTTAAAACACACAAAACCAAATAAGATCCAAAACCCGTTAAAAAACAGCGCCTGAACCCAAGTGCTGACACCAGACACAAACGCAGACACACCCGCTGCTTGCTTGCTTCCCGGTCCCAGCCGCCGTCAGCCTCCTGCAAGCCGCGGTCGCCGGTCGCCCAGGGTCTCGAGCTGGCGCCCGGCGGCCAGGCCTCCAGCAGGCCTTCCTTTGGGACTCCGCCCTCCACCGGCGCACCCCGTCCTCCGACGGTCCGGCCTCCATGGCTGCGCCATTGGCTGGCGCCCGGCGGCCGCAGCCCACAGCCAGCTGGCCGACTGCCTGCCTGCCCAGGCCGCTAGGGCCTTCTGCAGTTCTGCCGGTGCCGGATGGCGGCTGCACCCTGGCTCCTGCACTGCTGCAGTCCTGCTCCTCTCCTCCCACTGACTATGCTCATATATATTTTGCATGTACACAGGCTCTGGCATCATGCATTGGAAAAGTAGTAGCGTGAAAAAATTAATTGTTACTGTAGTAGACCTAATAACTAAAATGTTGGACAAGGTAAAATCCATCAATCATAAGGGTCGGATGAATATTACCATCTTGTAAGTGGACTTGCTGTTCCATGGTCTACAGGCAAATCTTTAGCTCACTACTCTCGGTAGTTAGTCCAGTGGTGTCTCTCTGAATTTCTGTTGCCACGATGAAGAGATACCAAAACTTGTTTGCAATATACTCAAGATAGCTCCGGCAACGAGTACAACATCCAAATAGAAGACATCATGTGGACATCGGAAATGACAGTAGAACAGCAAGGATAGAGCTTAACTAGACCTTGGTCATGAATAAAGAAAATATATAAGAATCTATGATGCCATTGTTCCTGAACTCCGGTCTCAATCTACTTGCCAGTCACCTTATGTAGATTCAGTTCAATAATAATGCTCCCTTCAACATGCTCAAGCCAACGGACAACAAATTCTCTAATCATGAACTACAACAACAATATCTAAAGCACCCAGGGATTGGCGAACAACTTGACAACCATGAGAGGTGCTCCGCTAAACTGTGGTTTCAAGCACAGCCATCTGAAGTGCACAGATCAGACAGACACACACACACAAACCAATGCTAGCACGACACAAACAAAGACATCCACACAGACAGACACAGTCACCTCACACTCACACACTGACCCCAAAGCTAGCATGCAAATGTACAAAAAAACTAAACTAAAAAAATAAAAAATTAAAAATAAAAAGGCCCACAAAAACAAACACAAACACACATACACCCACACACACACAAACCAAAGCTAGCACGACACAAACAAAGATATCCACACAAACAGACACAGTCACAGTCACACACTGACCCCAAAGTTAGCGTACAAATGTACAACAAAGCTAAACTAAAAAAATAAAAAGAAAAAGCCCACAAAAACAAACACAAACACACACACGCCCACACACACACAAAAAAAACACATACACACACTCACACTCGCTTTCTAGTAGCAGAAGCAACTCCAGCAGCAACAACTCTAGCACCTTCATCAGCGACACACACACAGACTCACAGACAAACTGAGGGAGAGAGACACACACACAAACAAACACTCTAGAAGCGCCAAAAAACACAATCACAAACCCACACCACAGACACACTCACACTCACACCAAAGCTAGCAAACACAGAGAGAGACACACACCAGTAGCTGTCAAAGACACTGCACCCACAACCATACACACGGGCAAAAAAAGACAAGACACACACACATCTGAAGTGCACAAATCAAACACAGACACACACTCACACAGAACGCAACTTCCCCACCCCCCTCTTTTTTTTTGTTTTTAGGTCTAATGTTGTTGATATAGGAGGATGCATTCTGAGATACTTCTCACTTGGGGAATCTATGGCTGCTGGAAATGAAGTCTGCACTTTTGTCATTAATGCTCTTTGCCGAAAATATTTTCTTGATAAGTGCCCAACTGTGTGAAGGAAGCACTACTTCTTCTCTTCTGTAGATATAAGTGTATCCATAACATGAGCTGAAAAGAGAATCCCAAGTAACAACAAATGCAAACCATCCAAAAAACGCTGCTCATCTCCATCCCACACCCAAAAATACACAACAAGGTGAACCTGCTCAAAAACTTACAAAGAAAGAACTCAAACAACCAAAAAAACAATTGACACAATCACTACTAGCTGAAAAATAAAAAATAAAAAATAAAAGCTCAAATAAACTGCAGAGAACCAAGAAAACCTCAAAGTTGCAAGCAAAAATAGAATACTGAAATAAAATCCCAAGCATCAGTAGATGAAAAACAACCATAAAACACTGCTCATCCCCATCCCGCACCCAAATAAATACAACGTGGAAAACCTGATCAAAAACTTGCAAAAAAAACTCAATAACCAAAAAAAATTGCAACATTCACTACTAGCTGATTTTTTTTAAAAAAACTCAAATAACCTGCAAAGCACCAAGAAGCCCTCAAAGTTGCAAGCAAAAATAGAATACTGAAACAGAATCCCAATGCATTAGCAAATAGAAAAGAACAAATTACACATGTTTCAGTTCTGCAGGTTACATCATTGTTTGGTCCTACACATCCAAAATACAAGTGTTCACCTCAGGTAAAGTAAGATAGGTTCTATCTCTCCACAGTTTATTTACATCTAGTCCAATGACACAACAGAATGAAGCTTTAATCTGACAGACTGTGCTCATGGTAAAGCCATTCATGATTGACCAGAACTCTAGATTATGTGAATGCCTAGTGACTTCATATTGATCACATAAACCACAGGAATTGTCACTTGAAAAGAAAGAATGATCTGCAGCTTTGACAGGTACCGGTACTCTTAACTCCATTCTTAAAAGTTGTGCAAGCAATTTTTTATTTGTCTGCTGCAAATATCCAGAATCTAAACTCAGAAGAAATTGAAGATACAACATACTATTGGATGAACGACACAAATCGGTCAGGGGTCCAAGTCTACAAACATGCCAACTGCTCATAATTAGGCAACCATGACTTTGTATCCTTATACCCAACAAAAGAAAAATATCCAGCTATTATATCTTGACAGGCAAGTTATAACAACAGAATCAAAAGTAACTCCAGTGAACAAAGGCGGTGTACCTAGGTGAGCAGACTGCATCGGCACCCCAAGAGGTGACTCCTGCAAAAGCAAGGACAAAGATAACCAAAGTAACAGAGCCTAACAAGTAACACCCAAAATCATTAGCCATTCAGAGAAACTTAAGCGCAAGCTCATACACAGACCTTGGTGGTATAGACCTTGTCCCCCTTCTCGTCGATGTAGTACTGGAGATACATCTTGAATCAGCGTGCAGGGATGATACCTGATAAATCCAGCGAGAATAAACTCCTAATAATAACAAGAATTGCAGCAAACAAAAAGCAGGAGAGCCTGTGGAGGGGGTATTGAATTATTTTATCCAGTCTAGTACTAGTATTAAGATGCAAGGACGTACAAAGAACAAAACAAACACATAGTTTCTTACAAAAGGATGCAAAACAAAGATGAATCCTGTCTCAGGGCATGGTCATGAATAGCGAGAGGTCTGACAAAACAAAGAAGCAGCAACCAGCTAACCAGATCACAGAAGGCACCTTTGCACGAAGGCTTTGCATTTTCTTATGCATCCTACCTACAAAGAAATTTCTCTAATATCCCCAAATTGCTACTCTCTTATTGTTTCGTCCATGAGCAACTTAAATCTCAGCATAGAAACTTCCATCAATTTTCCAATCAATGAAAAGGGTCCCTAAAATCTCTAAGAGAAATGGAAAAAAACTAATTTAGTAGCAAAGGGCATTCCAGTTGAATTTGCACATGAAGAACAACACATGCTATCACTTTTCAATTGAATGCTAAAACTATTAGAAACAGAAGCATACTGAAGCAGTTCCTCCACACAAATTCAAAAAGAACCAAACTCATACTCCAACAAGGTCAATGGGGTTTTGAATTTTCGTATACCAATAAAATTCTCGAAGCAATGAAGTTATTAAATAGACAAAAACAACAAACATGTCTACGATTCTATTGTCCCTAAAAATTTAGCCAAATCATACATAAAAGCAGAGTATCTTCAGTTGTTGGTCGGTACTAACATAGGCAACCATAAAAAAACAGACACCCAAAGAGATCACTTTCAAAAGATCAGCGGACAGATTATTTACCCAATTTATAAAAGAATTCTAGCTGACATGTGATAGATCCAAACAATAATATATTATCAAAATGCAGAACTTGCAAAGTGTACTATCATCAACCAAAGTAATCAGTGACAGAATAACAGCAAAAGACTAAGAGCACTAAAGATGGAATCAGGTGCCAAATGAAGAGGACACATATATCAGCCAATGTAGGCGGAAGTTGTGTGTGCCAGAAAACATGGAAAACAAACAATTCTATGTAAAGTCACACACTATTAATTAACATCATGCACCTTTCAGGAAAATGAGCCACACTCAAAAAAAAAATTGCACATATTTTAACAGAAATGCACATTCAGGCACTCAACATGCCTACTGAAATGCATATATAAAAAAACATCTGCAAGCCCATGCTGTAATACTCCATAATTGTCACCGATAGACGGCAAAAAAAATTAGATTATCTCTGAAACAACCACACCTGATAGCACAACTATGTACAGAGTTGATAACTGAATCAACCGAAACTGTCTTTTTCGCCAATTGATCCAGTTGGGTAAACAAATGATAGATATTGTTTGTTTGGTTATTTTCTCTACTATCCTCCTAGTCCCTTTTCTTTAAACTACTACTTAAAGCAATAGAATAGCTGTGTATAATTACAGCCAATTGCAGACAGCCGACTTTAGCGATACAAAAACAGTGTATTAACTACAAAATAATCTACTCAAACCGCCAGATCTACTGTGCAGCCACAAACAACCGTGACCATTTCAGCGCGCGCGCAAACCAGTAGCTCATCAAACAAAAAAGCAAAAAATCAACGAACAAACATGCGAAGAACAAAGTACACTTACACAAATCGACCAACTCTGCAGCCGTTGACACTGGGGAAGCAACGCCCGAGGATCCAACTCCGACCACCGCTCACAGCGGCACAGGGTTTGCGGCGCACGAAGACAGCGCCTCACGCCCTCACCAACTACTCAGCACAGCTCGGTGGAACAGCTGCCGAAGTCCGACCTCCGCTCGCCGACGCCCCCACCGACAGCCAGCCACAGCTCAGCGCAGCAGCCGCTCCAACCACCGCCCGCCGCGGCACACCCACAGCGCGCTGCAGCTCAGCCCGGAGCGGCACAACCACACCCACCGTCGGCCGCGACACAGGGGAAGCGGCGCGCGAGGACAGCAACCCACCTACAGCTCGCCACAGCTTCACCGCACCCACCGTCTGGCGCGGCGCAAGCGAAAAAGCGGCGGCGAGGCCTTGCCCCTCCAGCGCCTGTGGCTCCCCACCCGCGCGTGGAGATGCCGATGGGATGCGGAAAAACTTCGGACAGGAAAGGATTGGGGAAAAACTATACAGGTTCGCGAATTTCACCCAGACCCGTTAGTTGCTGTACACCCGATAGACTGCACGAATCTAGAAGCAAATCAACGGTGCGAAATTTGATAGATACAAAGGAAAAAAAACTGTCGACAGAAAAATAGCATAAATCTTAACTAAAATAGTCTAATCATCAAGCAAGATGATGACAATCACCCTGTTCGTTTCGCTGGATCAGCGGAATCAGCAGTCATCCAGCAGTGTTTTTCTCTCACAACAAACCAGCGAACAGTACTTTCAGCCACAATAAACCAGCGAAACGAACAGGGTGGATGACTTTATGTACTTGATATATATAGGTGCCGGTTCGGACTGTTTCACGTCATCAACAACGACTACAAAAAATGGGAGATGTATGCCATTGGTGGCAGTGCTTCACCGACAATTCTAAGCCATGGCAATCGATTCCTTGCCGACAAGGCCAAAGAGGTTTTGTGTTTTATCATCTGTTCGCTTCAGCAACTTTTGTTCTCATTTTTGTTTTCTTGCAAACCTGTGTTTCGGAAGAAGGCCCCTAGTCTGAAACTCTGTCGATGATCTTTCGTTAAGATTCTAAAGAAAACCAGGAGCTGCATGTTATTTTCAGATGATCAGAAGCAAACTAGTCTGAACTGTGAAAATTTTCTTCAGGTGAGCAAGCGTGAGGTAGCTCCAGAGAGTGAGTGGAGTAAGTGGACCTGGATATCTGAAAATGATACGATGCTCAACGGCGCATTCTTCACATCATCTGGTACTCCTACACCTGACGTTAAGGCCCCTAGCTTTGCCAAGGCGTTCTCTTTTGTGCCGGCGATCACGGCCTCCGTAGGGGTTCTTGTTAGGTTTGATCTCTCTCTCCATTAGGCCCAACGACCTTTTGGGCCTTGTTCTCGCGTCCTGATCGGGGGCGCCCAACCTTACATGGTTGGTGGGCTCCCGTCGCACAGCGCTATAAAAGGAAGGTGGGGGCCGGGGCTCGAGGTACGAGGTTTGCCGCGCCGCCAGTCACCCCACCGACATCCTAACCCTAACCCGATCAAAGAAAGGGGGGCTGCCAGCGACGGGAAGTTCCACCGACGCCGGCAACGCCACTCGACGCCACTGCACCGGCCATCTCCGTCTCCACCAAGTCCATGGCGCCGGCGAACGACCCCAACACCGGCGCCTCCAGCGGATCTGCTACTCCCGCACCGAATCCCGCTCCCACGGATGGTCTGTGATTTCTCCCTCTCTTTCTCTACTGTTTTCCAGTAGATCTTCTAATAGGACCATTTGACTATATCTATGATGAACACACTCGCACTGATTCACTCCATGACGATCCTAATGATCTAACAATGGTACCGGAGCCACCTAGCGAATGGATCTAGTGTTTGGGAAGGAAATTTGAAAGAAAATGACGGATTCCAACGGATCCGAACGAAGGAAAATGAAGAACTCGTCCGATCCACTGCGGATCGGGAAAGAAATCAAGAACCCTAACCCTAACACCCACTGTCTAATGGGTCAAAGGAAAAGATAAGACGGAAACGGAGACCTACCGGGGGGGGGCCGTCGTCATCACGAGCGGCGACTGTGGATGCCATGCTGCAAGATCGATTGGAGCCGTCGCTCGCCGGTGGGACGCCGCCGTGCGCGCGCGCGTGCTCAGGGCGCTACTGCCTAGACCGCTCGACGACGGCGAGCCCAGCCTAGGGCGAGCTCGCGCGCCGGCGAGGGGTCCGACAGCAGCGCCATCGCCATGGACGGCTGCCATTGCGCCGCTCCGTTCGCTCTTTTGCGAGGCTGAGAGAGAAGAAGCAAAGGAAGGCGCCCTTTTGGGAGTTCGCTCCGGCTGCTTCGCACCACCTCACCGCCCTTGCCGGTGCCGGTGGAGACGGAGGTAGCCAGCGCCCCCCCGCCGCCGTGAGCTGAACGCGCGTGGGAAGAGAATGAGAGAATGAGGTTAGGGTTTCTGAGAGGGGCGGCCGGCCGGCGGTTTTGTTCGGCCGAGGAGTGCGCTCAGCCGTCCGATCTCTGAGGAAGTGAATGAACGGCAGGGATCGGCCGGGCCGGTTTTTGGCCCAAGCGGAACGCTACTTCCCCGGCCCAGGCCCAGGTTGCGGCCTGGGCGCGGGTGCGAGTAAGCGGCCAGGCCAACTGGGCCGCCAAACGCGGCTGGGCAGCGCCGCTGCTGGTGGGCCGACTCGGCCGCTGGGCCGAATTCGCTTCCCTTGGCCCAGATGAAAATGAACCTTATGAATTTAATTTTCCAGAAAATTATTTGATACCTTTTGAATGAATTTGAATAGAATTTTGATATGAATTTTTCTGTGCAATTTTGTCCAACGACATTTTGCTCAGAAAATAGTGAATTTTTTTTAGTGCTTCTGGAAAATAATAATATGAAAGATTATTAATGTTTCCGCTGTGCATGATAATTATTGTTCTCTTTAATGAAATTTGAACCAACGGGATAATTTAATTTAAGAGAAATGACGAATTTCTGATAATTTTAATAAGATTATAATGTTGTTATTTTCTAACCAACGTTGTTAATAACAATATTATAATTTTGATCCATGAGAAATTATGCATTAATTTTATTTCTGCCCAACGGTGATGTAAAATTTTTGCATGGATGAATTATATGTTTTAATTTGACCAATGTTGAGTTAAAGCATACGATTTTATGTATAAATGTTTCTCACTTACCCTGGTGTGGTTTCAGGAGGCAAATGCATTGTGAACATCACGAATATCCCGACACTCAACGGGAGCAATTACCGTGTGTGGCGGGAGAAATATGAACTGGAACTTGCGTTGGGAGAGGTCGATTTTGCCATCATCTCACCGTGTCCCACTAAACCAGAGGATCCGGTGAGAGATGAAAATGAATCTGACGCTGATTTCGCTGCTTGAAAGCGTGATCATGCTGAGATAAGAATGAAATATGACCTCGAACATAGGCAATGGACTCTCTCCAACCACAAGTGCCTGTTGGTAGCCAAGGCCACCATAGAAGAACAGATAAGGGGCTCAATCCTTGAATGTGCTACTGCCACAGAATATCTTGATAAAATCAAGAGTCAGTTTACTGGGTCTAACAAGACCACAACAAGTTCACTGATTAAGAAGCTTGTGAATGAGAAATACACTGGTGGTAGCATAAGAGAGCACATTTTGAAGATGAACACTACGGCATCTAAGCTAAAGAAAATGAATTTGAAGGAAGATGATTTCCTGATTCATTTGATTTTTGCTTCTTTGCCAAAAGAATATGACACTTTTATTGTGAACTATAATATGCAGCCTGAAAGATGGGGCATAAAAAGACTTATTTCAATGTGTGCTCAAGAAGAGGAGAGGATAAAGTCCTCACAGGGTGAATCCGCTCACTTTGTGAAGGATAACAAAAGAAAGAACTTTAATTGCAAGAATTTTAAACCACAAGGGAAACCCAAGTGGGATAAGGCCTCTTCCTCAAATTCACAGGGAAAAAAACCCTAGGACTCTGAGAATCAGCAGAACAACTCCTATGGTGGAGCTGAAAAAGTCCAATGCAAGCACTGCTTCAAGAAGGAACACTACAAGAGGGATTGTCCAGACTTCCTAAAATCTCTACTAAAGAGAGGTGATGAATTTATTACATTTGTAGATGAATCCCTATATTTATGTTATGCTAAATCCACTTGGTGGGTTGATTCAGGAGCAACTACTCATGTTGCAAATTCTTTACATGGGTTAAGTGGGACGAGAACCTTGCAAAGAGGAGAAAGAACGATTAAAGTTGCAAATGGATGCAAGCCAATGTTGAAGCCATTGGAGATTTATCTTTAGAATTGAATAATGGCTTTGTACTTAGACTTAAAGAAGTACTTTATGTTCCCTCTTTGTGTATAAATTTGATAAGTGTTTCGAAACTTGATGATGATGGAATTGATTGCCATTTTGGTAATGGCAGATGTAAGATACTTGTTAATAATGAATGTGTTGGTCTTGCCTTCTGACAAGACAAGCTTTATTTATTATCTCTTGATGAAAATACGAACAATGTATGCGATGAAAATATGAATGATTCCCCATCTGCGAATGTAACTAAGAAGCGGAAGCGAATTGATGATGCCTCTTCGAAATTATGGCACTGTCGCTTGGGCCATATTTCGAGGGGAGGATAGAATGGCTGATTAAAGAATCAATTCTTCCGCACTTAGAATTTTCAGATTTAGAATAATGCGTTGATTGCATCAAAGGAAAGTACGTTAAGAAAATTAAGAAAAATGCCAAACGAAGCGCAGGAACTTTAGAAATAATCCACACCGATATATGTGGTCCATTTCCAATGAAAAGTGTGGATGGTTATGATTCGTTTATAACATTCACAGACGACTACTCTCATTATAACTATATTTATCCAATTAAAGAAAGATCGGAAGCATTGGATAAATTCAAAATATTTAAAGCTGAGGTTGAAAATCAGCACAATAAGAAAATAAAGATAGTACGATCAGACCGAGGTGGAGAGTACTATGGGCGACATACCCCATATGGCCAAATTCCTAGACCGTTTGCAAAGTTTCTACAGGAAAATGGCATAGTCGCTCAGTACTCCACACCGGGGGAGCCTCAGCAGAATGGAGTGGCTGAAAGACGTAACCGTACCTTAATAGATATGGTAAGAAGCATGATACGTTACTGCACATTACCGATTAGTTTATGGATGGAGGCACTGAAAACCGCCATTCACATACTTAATCGAGTACCAAGCAAATCGGTGCCTAAAACACCGTATGAATTATGGATAGGAAGGGAACCCTCACTTAACCATTTGCGTGTGTGGGGCTGTCCGGCTGAGGCAAAAGTGTTTAACCCAAACATAGGAAAGTTAGACTCCAAGACAGTCAGCTGCTATTTTATTGGCTATCCAGAAAGATCGAAAGGATATCGCTTCTATTGTCCTGACAGACATACGAAGATTGTAGAAATAAGACACGCTGTATTCTTGGAGGATAACATGATCAGGGGGAGCATGGCAGCACGAGAAATAAGTCTACAGGAGAAGCGGGTACATGTACCCACTCCGATGGTTGAAGAACCATTCTTTACGCTACCTGTTGCTGTTGAGCCGACAGTGCAGTATAGTGCCAACACCTGTTGCAAGTTCTCCCGTGGCGACAATGAATGAACATGAGGAACCTGTCTTTGAGGAGCCTGTCCTTGAGGAACCTATAGAACCAAATGTCGCACATGAGGAAGAACAGCAACAGCCCAATGTGGAACAAGTGCCATAGGCCCCTAGAAGGTCTCAAAGAACAAGAAGGTCAGCTATTTCTAATGACTATGAAGTTTATGAAACAGAAGAATTTCTGATGGGGGATGATCCCACCTCATTTGAAGAAGCCATGAGAAGCGACCACTCATCAAAGTGGCTTAAGGCCATGGAAGATGAAATAAAATCAATGAGTACCAACAAAGTTTGGGACTTGGAAATTATTCCTAAGGAAGCCAAAACAGTAGGTTGGAAATGGATCTACAAAACAAAATATGACTCCCAAGGGAATGTAGAAAGATTTAAAGCGCGACTTGTGGCGAAAGGCTTTACGCAAAGAGAAGGGATTGATTACAATGAGACGTTTTCTCTAGTCTCATGTAAAGATTCCTTCAGAATTATAATGTCACTTGTAGCCCACTATGATTTGGAGTTACATCAAATGGATGTAAGGACGGTGTTCCTTAACGGGGATTTGGAAGAAAATGTTTATATGGCACAACCGAAAGGTTTTGTTGTAAAAGGAAAAGAAGATATGGGATGCCGCCTAAAGAAATCAATCTACGGATTGAAGCAAGCCTCAAGACAGTGCTATTTGAAATTTGATAGAACAATAAAAGGTTTTGGGTTTAAGGAAAATGTTGAGGACAATTGCGTTTACGCAAAATTCAAGAATGGAAAGTACATATTCCTGATTTTATATGTGGATGATATCCTGCTTGCTAGTAGTGATGTCAATCTACTAATAGAAACAAAGAAATTCTTGTCCTCAAACTTCGATATGAAAGATCTCGGTGAGGCCTCGTTCGTTTTGGGAATAGAGATTCACCGAGACAGAAGAAAGGGGTTCTAGGATTATCGCAAAAGGCATACATAGAAAAGGTTCTGAAGAAATTTAGTATGCATGCGTGCAGTTCTTCACCTGCTCCTATTGTCAAGGGCGATAGATTTGGGGAACATCAATGTCCCAAGAACGAATATGAGATTAATCGAATGGAAGCGGTACCGTATGCTTCAGCAGTTGGAAGTTTACAATATGCTCAAGTGTGTACACGCCCCCGTCGCACAGCGCTATAAAAGGAAGGTGGGGGCCAGGGCTCGAGGTACGAGGTTTGCCGCGCCGCCAGTCACCCCACCGACATCCTAACCCTAACCCGATCAAAGAAAGGGGCGCTGCCAGCGACGGGAAGTTCCACCGACGCCGGCAACGCCACCCGACGCCACTGCACCGGCCATCTCCGTCTCCACCAAGTCCATGGCGCCGGCGAACGACCCCAACACCGGCGCCTCCAGCGGATCTGCTACTCCCGCACCGAATCCCGCTCCCACGGATGGTCTGCGATTTCTCCCTCTCTTCCTCTACTGTTTTCCAGTAGATCTTCTAATAGGACCATTTGACTATATCTATGATGAACACACTCGCACTGATTCACTCCATGACGATCCTAATGATCTAACAGTTCTGTCATGCAAGGAGGGGTCTCTGCTGAAAAGCTGGAGGCGCTGAGAATTTTGCAGTCCAGTCTCCTTGGTAAGCAGATGAAGCAATGAACTGCTATTGTATATGGCATTTTTAGTTGTTCAGCGAGGATGGGAGCAGGACATGATAGCAAGTGTCTTACTTGTATGACCTTTTTCTACCATTATTGGGTTGTTGAAAAGCAAAATCTCCTTCAATTATTCAGTAGGCTCGGTACATGTCATACAAATCCTAGTTCACTATCCAGGAAGCATTACCATTTACTAGCCACTGTTGTTTGGAAAACATAATGATACAAATCCCAGCTAATCAGAAAGATTCAAAATAATTCGTCAAAAACAGAGACTCCAGATAATGATTTGGTCATAATAATGAAACTTAGGCCTTGCATTTACCCTAAGGAAATACGACGTTTTAAAAAAATTAGAAATGATTTACTAGACATAGTAGATAATATTTGACTAAGGAAAAGTATTTTTCATGCATATAGCATATCACAAGGAAGATGACTCATTTCTTTATAATATTTTTTATGAGATACAAGAATTAAAACAAATTTTCTGCCAGGTCAAGCGCAACTCGACAACCATCCAAAACTCTAGAGTATCCCAAGAACCAACTGAGCAATCCGTGCAACAACAAAAGCGTGTCCTTTTAGAGCCTTCTCTCAGACCGAGGGATCCTTTCCGGCGGTTTTGAGTACGGCTATGCAACTCTTCGCTGCACCGAAATCGAGCTTCACTAGCATGGCCTATTTATAAGGTTGTGGTGAAAAGTGGTTGGATCTGACGTTTGACGACTCATCTGCTCCGGGTAGGTGCATCCAACGGTAGAAATTAACTGATATCATGGATCACTGCTGGATTAAGGACAAACCAACAATGATGTCAATGTGTCACTTTTGGTCAAGGACAAACCAACAGTGATGGCCATGGACCAGTGAGGGTTCAAAGACAACCCTGCAGTGATGACCATGCATCACTGCTGTGCCTAGGGCAAACCAGCAACTATACATCGTCATTACTGTTGGTATTTGTTTTCACTCGGCAGTGAATCCCTTTCCTTAAAAAACCAAAATTATTTCGTCTCTCCTCCCCAACATTTCATTCTTCCTCCACCCCCCGCGCTCCACCGCTGCTATACTATTTCTCCAATGTATTTGCTCATCGTCACCACCGCCTCCTGAGGAGCACCACCGGCACTGTCGTGCAATGATGTTGCCCTTGAGGACCACCGCCACTTCCTAGGATTGCTACCCTGAAGATCATCATCTACCATTAGGATTGCCACTATCCCCATCCCTATACCCATCCTCAAGCACCGTTGTCGTCTCTCTTCTCTTTTGCCCCACAGTGAGCCGCCTCCTCGATCCACCTCCTATCCTTCATCACTAGTGATCCACAACAAGGTTCGCAATGTATTAAGTAGAGGTAGAGTAGAGAAACCATTGTTGCAGCTCATGAAGATTGCTCTTTTGGCTCCATTGATTCGATTCGATTGCCACAGGAACGCACAAAAACCAAAATTTAATGAGTTTGGCAACTAAAATTTTTTAATTGTTTGGACCTCCTCCACATCTGGATATATGCAGTTCGAGCGAACTTTGGAGTGTTTGTAGTTTCCACATCCTTCCATATAGTATGAAATATCTCAATTTATGCTTTTTAGACTTTGTTACCTAAATAGGTATTCTATTTATTCCCACATCCCAGCATACAAGGCACAGGCAATACGAACTCTCCTTATATACTGATCGTTGGACATCCCATGCCCGAATCAGTATAAATCTGTGTTCTGTGTGCTACCTCTCTAATCTACCATGCATAATATATTGATTAATAGTCGGAGGTAAAACAAAACACCAACACGTGATGAGATCTCACTATCTAGTGATGATTTTTGTGGACATCTACGTTTAAGATAACTGTATCAGCTCAAGCGAGCTGAGCTATCAATTCTCATGTGGCATGTCTACGTTAACAATATATATGCGCTCTGCATCATATTGTTTTACTCATCTAGAAAAGAGACAAGCTGGCGGGAGGGAAGAACTACCGCCATGTTTAGATTCATTAGCTGTTAATAATTAGCTAGCTACTAGCTTATAGCTAATATTAGCTAGTTACTACTTCCATTCCAAATTATAAGATGTTCTGGCTTTTTTTAATACATAACTTTTACGATGCACCTAGATATTATGTCTAGATATATAGTAAAAACTATATGTATATGGAAAAGCTAGAGCGTCTTATACTTTGGAATGGAGGGATTAAGTATTGGCTGCTCTTAGCTAGTTTGGTCTAACTAGTGAGATAGTTATTAGACCCTGTTTAGATCCATAGAGCTAATAGTTAGCTGTCAATAATTAGCTCCTTTGGACCTAAACGGGTTCAACTAATAATCTAGCTAATTGTTAGCTGAATACCAACTAATAGTTATCTCACTAGTTAGACAAAATCAACTATTAGTTGGCTAGCTAATATTAGCTATGAACTATTAGTGGTGTTTGGCACAACTTTTGTACTGGCTTTTGAGTCTGTTTCTAAGCTTTGGGTACCAAATGGGGTGCTCATCTCATGGCTTCAACTTGAAGTCTAGGAAAAACCGCTCTCACATGGGGGTGCATGCGGTGAAGCTTAAAGAAACCAGCTTGTAGTGTTGCACCCGCTTCACGAGCTAACACATGTGGACCGCTCTAACATTTTATTCCGTCTTTCTAACTGGTGAAGCTGTTTTGCTAAACAGATCACCAATACAACTTTAGCTCTACCAGTAGAGTTGCTCATCATACAACCAACACAACAAAAGCTGATTTACCACCGAAGCTGAGCCAAATAGACCCTTAGCTATTTAACTATTAGTAGCTAATAGATCCAAACAAGGCCTTAGTTGTTTATTTAGCTAACAATTACCTCTATGGATTCAAACAGGACCTGAAAGGGATTCAAACAGGACCAAAATGGTTATCATGCGTGGGTGGGTGGGTGGGTGTGGGCTATGTGTACCTTGAGAATCACAAATAAGTATACCGCTAGTGTGCAGCCATTCTTGCTTCACTTTTAGGCTAGCGAAAGAAATATTACTTCACTTGTCCCGAAAACTGAAATGGGATCATCTAACACATACCTGACCCCTAGGTGGCTAGGTCTTAAGAGCTACTCCCCTGTCTCAAAATAAATGCTCATCATGAATTTTGAGCCGTCAACAAATTTTAAATTTGATTATATATATAGAAAATTGTACTAATATTTGTATCTCTAAATATATATGTTTACTATGAAAATGTACCACATAATCTAATATATCTATTCGGTATCATAAACATCAATACCTTTTACATATTTGGTTATATTTAAAATTGTTTGACTCTTCAAAGTGCTTGGAGGGAGGGAATACTCCGCATGCAGCTAGCTCGTGCTGTGTGTTATCGGAGAGCTAGGATCAAAAGCATGCGGCGCCAGACGTTGTTAGCATAAACCACGTCATGTACGTGCATGGCGTGTGTGGCGCGCGTGTTCGAGCTCGCGTTGGAGTCCATGGACCGGGTCGAGTCCATCGTGTGCGCGACGTAGTCCTGCATGTAGGTGAGTCCTGCTGGTAGGCTATTGTTAGTGCTAGTGCAGTTATTAGGGAGATACGGCTCTCAATTGCCTGGACTTGTTCTCACGGAACGAGTGGGAATCGTGTGGTGCATGTGGTGGTGGCCTGTGCATGCGTGGCGTGCCATGGCTCGTGCGAGCGTGAGAACCGGTCAAGAGTTGTTGCTCGGCGTGTGTCGCTGGGCTACAAATAGCCATGTAATTGTGTCAGCTCAATTTGAGCTGAGAGAAACAGACAAAGCGCCGGTGTTGTGTCGCCGCTGCGGCGTTCGTCGCCCCGGCAGACGTGGGTCGCCCGGCAAGTCTCCTCTCATGTTCCAAGTGTGTCCCGAGTTGTGTTATCATTAATAATAGCCAAGATACATGCGTTTGTTGCCGCGGCGTTCGTCGCCGGAATTTCCTTATCTATTGTTTATGTTACTATGATCGTTCGTCGATCATCGGTTCCAACAATTGGTACCAGAGCCTAGGTTAGGGAGAGGAGAGCCAGTTGAAGATGTCAACGTCGGCACCACGTACGGTCGTGGTGGAGCGTGTCATCAGCGGCATGGCAGAGATCCCAAAGCCTCGTCGTGCGATCCGTTCGTGCTGGCAGCGGCCAGCACGTGGTGGCGATCAACGGTGGTGGGGCGCTCAAGCTCCGGACCGTGTGTCGGTCTATGGAGGCGCGGAGCACGGCGTGTGTCACCGGCCGAAAAAATGCGTGTGTCGCCGAGAAGAAGACTGCAACGTTCGTGTGGAGATGGGGCATGCAGAGGTAGCCGCGTCAAGTCGGGAGGCTGTAGTGGCGGTCATGCCGTTGAAGACGACGACAGCTGCAGCAACTCCGGCAACGACATGTCGTGGTTTAGGGGGAGATTGTTAGCATAAACCACGTCATGTACGTTCATGGCGTGTGTGGCGCGCGTGTTCGAGCTCGCGTTGGAGTCCATGGACCGGGTCGAGTCCATCGTGTGCGTGACGTAGTCCTGCATGTAGGTGAGTCCTGCTGGTAGGCTATTGTTAGTGCTAGTGCAGTTATTAGGGAGATACGGCTCTCAATTGCCTGGACTTGTTCTCACGGAACGAGTGGGAATCGTGTGGTGCATGTGGTGGTGGCCTGTGCATGCGTGGCGTGCCATGGCTCGTGCGAGCGTGAGAACCGGTCAAGAGTTGTTGCTCGGCGTATGTCGCTGGGCTACAAATAGCCATGTAATTGTGTCAGCTCAATTTGAGCTGAGAGAAACAGACAAAGCGCCGGTGTTGTGTCGCCGCTGCGGCGTTCGTCGCCCCGGTAGGCGTGGGTCGCCCGGCGAGTCTCCTCTCGTGTTCCAAGTGTGTCCCGAGTTGTGTTATCATTAAAAATAGCCAAGATACATGCGTTTGTTGCCGCGGCGTTCGTCACCGGAATTTCCTTATCTATTATTTATGTTGATCGTTCGTCGATCCTCGGTTCCAACAGACGTTTCACACAAGAGCCGAAACCAATGGTGTCCCGGTTTTGCTCCTACCGTGTTTGCAGCAGCGACGCCGGCAGCAGAGGTAGCCATGTGCGTCAAGACACAAATTCGCGAAGCCATGTGCGACAGCACGTATTATATTTTTCTAATCCTCCTTGGCTCCTCGCACTTTGAGAAGCCGGCCGACAGGAACATATAAATTTGCGAGATTTGTTTTTCTCCTTACAGCTTTCCATTATTTTAGAAAATCGAGATGCGCTTGGCAGAGGTGGCCATGTGCGCGTGAAGACATTTGAATTCATGCACCAGATCTTGGTAACGTGGATCTCTAGTCTCACCATTTGTTGCTATGCACCCAACGAGCATGTACCAGGCAAGCAAGAGAAACAGAGAGTTAGAGAGAGTGTGAGCACTCCACTGAGCGGTCGAGCTGAGCATGGAGCTCGCCTTGGGGGCCATGGCCGGCCTGGCCCCCAAGCTGGGCGAGCTGCTCATGGCGGAGTACGTCGTGCAGAAGGGCCTCAAGCCCGACATCGAGTCCCTCTCCAGGGAGCTTGTGACGATGAAAGCTGGCCTGGATGACTTGTCTAAGGTTCCACCGGACCAGCTCACTGAGGTGGAAAAGCTTTGGGCACGGCACATCCGGGAACTGTCGTATGACATGGAGGATGCTGTCGATGATTTTGTCCTGCGCGTGGCCAGCGGAGAGTGTGCAGCTGATGCCACCGACGCCAACGTCTTCAAGAAGATCCTTGGCAAGGCCACCGCTGCGGTGAAGAAGGTCAAGCATCGCCGTCAGATCTCTGACAAGATTAAAGACATCAAGAAACTCTCCAACGAGCTGGCTGGGCTCCGTGCCAAGTACACAGTTAGAGGCGTGGGAGCTGATCTTGCCGCGAGCACCGGCATCGACCCCCGTATCCTCAATCTGTACAAGAAAGAGTCAGATCTGGTTGGCATTGAGGAGTCAAGGGACAAAGTCATAAGGATGTTGTCTATAAGGACCAAAGATGATGCTTATGCTCATGCGTCTGAGCAGAGCCTGAAGATAGTGTCTATAGTTGGGGTTGGAGGATTGGGTAAGACTACTCTAGCCAAAACGGTGCATGATATGCTTAAGAAACAATTTGGTTGTTCTGCCTTTATTTCTGTTGGTAGGACTCCTAATATGATTAGGACATTTGAGAAGATTCTGGTGGAACTCGATCAGAAGTATAAGCAAGTTGACTTGTCAAGATGGGACATAGAGCGATTCGGAAATGAACTGCATGAATTCTTACAGCACAAGAGGTATGTCCATGTCATTCTCCGTTCAGATTAGTTCAATGTCAATGTCTTTTTTTAATTAGGAAAGCATGAGCAGTTTATACATTCCTATTGTACTCCAAGCCCTAGGCCTGAGCATTTCGGTTCATTCGGATGAAATAGTTTATGAGAGATTCCAGTTTTTGTTGAAATGTACATTGAATTTGCTGCCAAACATCTAGAAAAATCTATGGAATTTCCAAATTTATATAGATTGGATCTTTAAATTGTAGCACAAATTAAATTGGTTAACAAATACTCGTCTCCTATGGAGTGAATGTTTCCTTGCTAGAATCATGTTGATGTTATCGTGCATCTAGGTTTATTTCGATAGACTATACAGATTTGCCAAATTATTCATAACTCTACATTCTTGTGTCAATTATAGGTACTTCATTGTTGTTGATGACATATGGGATGTTGAATCATGGAAAGCGGTCAGATATGCCTTGAGGGACAATAATTGTGGAAGTAGAATCATCATGACTACTCGTAATTTTGAGGTTGTCACCAAAGTAGAAGAGGTTTATAGGCTAAAACCACTTTCTGATGGAAACTCTAGGAAATTGTTCTACAAAAGAATACAGAGCCAGGAAGGAGATAGTCTTGATGGTGTATCAGGTGAATTGCCTAGTAAAATCATAGATAAATGTGGTGGCATACCATTGGCTATCATCGCAATAGCTAGTTTATTGGTTGAAAGGCCACATGAGGACTGGTCAAAGGTTTATGACTCAATTGGTTTTGGGAATGGAGACAATACATCAAAGATACTGTCATATAGCTACTATGATCTACCTTCTTATCTAAAGCCTTGCATATTATTTCTAAGCAAATTTCAAGAAGATTCTATCATTGATACAAAGGCTATGATTTGGATGTGGATAGGTGAAGGTTTTGTCCACCTTGAGAAAGAGGAGAGTAGTCTATTTGAGGTTGGACAAAGATACTTCAACGAGCTTGTCAATAGAAGCTTGGTCCAACCAATGGACGACACATATAATTGGTTCACACAACAATTCCGTATTCATGATATTGTGTTTGATTTTATCCGTAAGTTGTCGGGCGTTGAAAACTTTATTACTGTTTTGGACAGCAGAGAGCAACATGTTTCTCCGGACAGTTTAAGAAATGAGAAGAAAACAGACATGCCTCGTTCAGACAGTAAGGTACGCCGGCTGGCTATCCAAAATCACAATGTGCAGTGCTTCCCTGTAGACAGCATGGAGATGCCAGAGGTGCTGAGGTCACTTAACATTGAAGGTAGTAAGATTGAGAATATGGCCCCACTTCATAGGTTTAGAGTTTGCCGTGTGCTACATTTACAAGACTGCCACGTCCCGATCAGCTTAAAGCATATAGGGAGGTTGTTGCATCTCAAGTACTTAGATATATCTTTCACGGCTGTTGATGAGCTTCCTAAGGAACTAGGGCATCTGAAATCTCTACAGTCACTGGTATTAATCAATATTGGGCTAGACGAGCTACCACCTACTGTTTGTTCGCTTACACAGCTGATGTGCCTTGTAGCTCAGGGGTTCAAAATGTTCCCAGCTAACAGGATGGGGAACCTAACATCTCTAGAGGAGCTACGGTTAATGACCGTAGTTGGTCGGAGTACCACAGAGGACCTTGTGGTAGAGCTTGGCAAGCTGACGAGGTTGAGGATGGTCAGGATGATCTTGGCCGAGGAACTAGACGAGAGCTTGCAAAAAGCTCTGGTGCATTCTCTGTGCAATCTGCGGGAACTCCAGGAACTAGTGCTTTCTTCTACAGGATTATTCCAGCAGGGAGCCATTGTGTGGGAAGTTTGGGAGCCACCTATGCAGCTCCGGCTCTTGTCTATACATGGCATCACCTTCTCGCAGATGCCTAGGTGGATCAATCGCTCCTGCCTGCCACGCCTCTGCAACTTATTTCTGGACATGTACGTTGTTGAAGTACAGGACATGGATAACCTAGCGAGATTGCCAGTGCTGAGCTACCTCGAGCTATGCGGTTCCAGCTGGCCTCCTGGGTATACTGTTGGTACGGGCGGCTTCCGGAATCTGAGGTTCTGCTATGTGGGCACAGCGCTCAAGTTTCATATGGGCGCCATGCCAAGGCTTGAAGAGCTGCAGTTTGAAGTTTATGCAGGGTATTGGAGTTGGGAAGAAAATGGTGTGCCGTTGGAGCGGTTCCTAACAAAGGATGTAATCGAAGATCTTGACTTGGGTCTGGATAACCTCCTTTCACTTGAGCAAGTCACCATCACAGTCAACTGCTCGGGTGCTACTGCCGCAGAAGTGCAGGAGGTGGAGGCCATGGTCACGCGTGCAGTGGAAAATCATCCCAACCGTCCAACCATAAAAATGGATCGAGTATGTGAAGGAAATATCTTATCTGATGAACACCGGGAGGCTCTGGTGAGGCTGTCTCTTCCACTCTGTTAAAAAAATACGTTCTCTTAATTATATGTTCGTGGGTACTGCTTACTGACCTGTATGTATACTGAATTCTGCTACTTGCAATTCTCAGCTTCAGCAACACATCAAACTATATTGCCGTGTGGTCCAGTTGAAGGATAAACCTGATGCTTATGTCATCGCCTATCTGCGGTCATACCGAAATCTTCAGAAAGCTGTTGTTGACATCGACTGTGCGGGTGCCAGCATGTGTGAGGTGGAGAAAGTGGAAGAAGCTCATAGACATGCAGCAGAGCTTCATTGTAACCATCCGACTATCCAACTGATCAGAACAAACACTGACAAAATCGTCTCCTCATCTGACAAAATGGTACAGCTTCGTCCTGGATTAAATTCTTTTCAGTGGTTAACAGAGCCCTTAACTTTGAGTAGCTTACCACCACCGCTTCTTTTTTTCCCCCCCAAACTCCAGCTGGACAATCATGATGATTCACCAGAAAATTATCTTGGTAAACTCCAGCTGAGGAATTGATAGTACATTCTGCTTGTCCAATACTTCCAGCCTAGCAGGTACGTCTATTCCAATCTGCATGTATAAACACTCCATTAAATTGTATTACTCTATCTAGTTATCACGATTCACTGCCATGTATACGTGTCAGTATGTATAAAGGATGTGGTTTTTTTTATATGTGCATACATGTTTTCCATGTCGGAGCTATGAATGTGCAAATTGAAGGTACTAGGTTCTAAATAGATTGAGTGATTACATAATACTACTCCGTAGACAATCCCAGTGCCAAAGAAAATTCAGCAACGGAAACATTTTTGGGTAGAGGGGGCTCAATCAAAATCTGCCTCTACAAATGGCTTTTGAGTCATCGCGTCTCTAGAAATAATTTCTAGAGGCGGGTGGCAAGCCAAACCACCTCCAAAATTGCCATATTTAGCAGTGGTTGGGCTTGCTAGTTGCCTCCAGCTCTAAATGGATTTCTAGATGTGGCTCGCAGTTTGATTTGTCTTTGAAAATAGGTACACAGTAAAATTCATAACTTTTGCAAAACAACTTGTTCTAAGAAAAACATTATACCAAAGTTGTAGTACTAGAAGGGATCTATAACTTTTTATTTGATGACTTTTTTATTTGAAATCATTTAAGGGCCAAAATTTTGTTTAAATTTTTTATAATTTGATATTAATAATTTAAAAGTTTCAAATGACCTCAGATGGAGAAATGACCTGAACCAAAGTTGCAGTACTCGAAAGAGTCTGCAATTTTGTAGTTGACTACATTTTATTTAAAATCATTTAGTGCTCGGAAATTCTGTTTTAAGTTTTCAGATTTTCAAATCCTTTTTTGAATTTTTCAAATTACCTCAGATGGAGAAATGAACTAAACTAAATTTGTTATAATCGAAAATATATGCAACTTTGTAGTTGACGAATTTTCATTTGAAATATATGGGGCCTGAAGATTCTATTTAAAATTAATGGTTTTGAAATTCATATTTTTTTAATTTTTTTCAAATGGCCTTGGATGAAGAAATGACCTAAACCAAATTTATAGTACTTAAAGGGATCTAAAACTTTTCAGTTCATTTTTTAATTTGATTCATAGGATCTCAAATATGCATTACAATATTCACTGAAGTGCATACAAATGGAATATATCAGTTATATAGTTACAAGTGACTTTGAGACGTAGTCTTTAACGAAGCAACATGCAAGACTGGAGTAAATTCTGGAAATCTGGTGATTGTGACCGTGTGGGGTTGGCTCGTGGGCCTTTCTTGAGTTACCAATGTGCAAATTCTAGGAAATAGTTTCAAGAGATGGGTAGAGCCGCCTCTACAGACCATCAACAGCCGCGACTAAAAAGTTGACTGTAGTAGTGTGCATATCTTAACCCCTTCCTATTACGCTCTTAAGAAAATTGATTTGTTATTTTAAGCACCACCATTGTAGAAGATGATGGCAGACGATAGCTTTGGCAGCAATCACCCTAGACAATGCTAGCTCATGGATGATGGCAGGGTACAAGGGCCTCTCGGTGCTTGTTTGCCGTTGATCATCCTTCATCCTTGTGGTCGGGGTGGTTCTTTTCACTTTCTTGTTGTGTTCTCTTTTTTGCTTGCATTTGTTCGTTGTATCTTAAACTCTTGCTTCTCCTTAATGAAAATATACTCAGGAAGTCCTGTAAAAGAAAATTTAAGGCACCACCATTCAAGAACACAATCGCCAATAGCTTTTTTGGTAGATGCTCTGAGTTTTTGGATGTACGCCCAGTTTCCTTTTTCTTCTTCTTTTTCGAAACAAAGATTCCAAATATTTTTCAAGCTACTTTGGTTGTTCTTATTTTAGTTAGTAGACATCAATGTTTGGTACAAAAGCTGATTCATAGATTACTTGTGCTGAATATCTAACCAACTGAAATGCACCACGTATGCTAATTAAACCGACTTCATTATGGCAGCCCTAGTAAATAGTGTGCTAATATCTCGCAAATAAATGTTAACATGTTAATTGGTCTGATAGGTCCTAAGATGATTTTAAGTGAAATGAACTAATCAAAGCACCAAGGGGAACAAATATATCATGTACAGTTCATGTTTTAATCTTATGATAGACTGATAGTGCTTTTGCTAAAATGAATTGTTTTCGGATTACGTGTGTTAGTTGGCACAACCACATTATCTCATTATGCTCTGCTTGAAAAAAATTCTATGATTACATTTTCATTTACATGGTTGCTTCATCATTTGCATTTCAACTTATTTACCATATATGCAAATCAATATTTCAGGTAAATGTGAGTTGTTTTGTTGAAGTAACGAAGAGACAAACCCCATTCAACAGGATGATTACAAGCATTCATAGAGCTTGTTAGATTTGTGGTTCTTAGTCTAAAATCACATTGAAGGGGGAGACGAACCACAAGTGACACACTTTATGTGTGACCTATATTTGTCTCTATTTTTACAAGATGGTCATATATTTCCTCAAAACTGACCTTGATTGATTTTGTGTGAAGTGTATTTTAATAATATGGTCATGTATTTCCTCTTGGCAACGACTCTGGCAACGACCTTGAGAGTTTGTATGCAAACTATATTTTTCCATTTTTTTTGGATGGGTTGTGTATTTGCTTGAAAGACAAGGATGATATAATTTCCTTCAAAATAATCATGACATTTGAACTCTATTTTTATCTTTTGGTGATCTGATGCCTTCTATTGTTGCTGGTCGCACCATCCTGTTTATTCTGTAATAGATAAAACTGTTTTCTGGGTGTGGCGTGGTAGGTGTCTGATCAATAGGCACACGGTGTGTGTCTCGTACTCCATGCAAGTTGCTCAGCACCTACATTCATGGGGGACCAGCACTAGGGCAACTAGGGTCATGGCCCTAGTCGTGGCGCAAGTAGCCCAGGAGCAACTCTTCAGTTTTTGGCAGCCCAATGACACAGACAGTCCAAGGCGGAGAACAGGGCAGACCGATGGTGCTCGTGCTGTGCCGCCGTCGCCTCACTGCCCAGTGCCCCTCCGCTCTGCGCTCCGTTCTCAGCCAGCCGGCCGGCCCTCGGACTCCGGTCCTTCCCTCTTCCGCACTCGCTCTCAGCCCCGCCTGCCACCGTCGACACTTGCCATCTCGCGGAGCGGCGGAGGCGGAGTCGCGGTCTCGCTGCTGGCTGCTGCCCAGCGGTTGCCGCCCCGCTCGGCTGCGCCATCGCCAGCTCACGGCGTCGTGCGGGCGGCCGCGCCCCGCTCGTGCTCGGCCAAGCCCAAGCCGGCAAACGTGCTTTGCCGATTCATTCCAACTCAATTTCACTTCACTTTGAATCCTGGTATGAGCTAGTGTCATTGACGTGTTGTGTATTCTTCACAGTTCAAGGGGTCACAACAGGTTTCAGAAGAAGTTAGGCCGCATTGCAGCAGATGCTCTTGCCCGGTCCTTATTTCTCAGTTTGTTTGGCACTTTGGCTGTCACACATCATGCGCCTTTCTGCAGGATGTATTCTTCAACCCAGGGGCCAAACAGGTTTGTGGCGGGCTCAGCACTAGGATACTCCTTATCTATTCCTTAGCTATTGTACCGTACTAGTAATTATGTAGTCGAAGAAATTCTCTCGATTTTGCAAACTTTCCTTGAGAATAGTTGTTTTTCCATGTGAATGTAACACACACCTATATATATGGTCATATAAACCATCATGGTGTAGCTTTCAGTTTTTTGCTGTTAAAGTTTCGCCATAGTCTTTATCAAATCCTGGGTCCACAACTCTGTTTAATTTCACCCCCTCTTAATGAAAAATGCGCAAAGTTGCCTGTCCGCGAAAAAAAAATTAAATAAATCGATCATCATGTATGTATGATCTGAACCCTGTATTCTCAACTTCAACGTGTGGGTTTTTTATGCAAGCTATTGTTATAGCTTGTCTTTGTTCTCTCTATATTGTTCATATTGTAGCACAATACTCATATAGGTATTTTCTTATCAATATCCAGTTGTGATAGATTTTAGCTACCAATTGCTCTGCATATGGTTTATTGTTGTCCACTTTGCATTATCAAACCTCAATATGTGTTCACATATGTTTAATTGAAACTCTCTCTCATTTGTTCATATTCTACTTTTTGATCATTGTTCATGATTTCTTATTTGCATCACACATCCATGGTTTTTTGACGTGTGTTCAATTAATATTATTTTATGTGTCTGCATTCTAATAGCATACTTGTATCGACATTCCTTATATTTATCCGCTTATGATTGAATTTAGTTACTAATTATATTATATACTTTTTCACCCCCTTGTTCATATTTTCCATCTTTGCATATAGAGCATTCACGTGTGCTCGACGTGTTTACTGTAAATCTTAGCTTTAGCTGTGTATTTGGCTTAAAAACCAACATACACTCATTGCTTTGTACGTATCCATATATGGGTGGAGGTGGAAAATTTAGATGCAAAATTTAGTGAGTTACTTTGTATTACTTTTTCTTGGCATATATGAGTAATTTAGATGAAAACTTAGGGGTTACTAAGTTACTTTACATAATGACAGTGGTCAATTATTTATATTAAAATTTAGAGGATTACTTTAGAGTAATTTTAGAATGGCCGAGGTGAGTAGTTTTCTAGAAAATCATGTTACCCCATCCCAAAATGAAAGATCACTGCTATATTTGTACTTAGTTTTATTAATTATATAATTCAGAATATAAAGTGAACCTGTCGTTAATATTGAAACATAACGGAAAATTGGGCGTGATTCAGGATTCTTTTCAACACGTGACATTCAGGATTCGATTCGCCTGCGTGCGTCACTTCATAGGCATCAGGGTCTCAATCAGGGACACATGTTCGCTTGAACTACTTCAGCAGTAGTTTTCGGTAAACAAACAGTGTTTTCTTCTCATAACAAATCAGCATAAACCAAATTTCAGCGAAACGAACAGGGGGACGATGGTGAATTTGATGATGACCGAGGGAGTGCGTGCTTCCATTCTGCACTGCCTGCAAACGAACGAACGACGCGATGCGACTGTCCCTGCAGCCGGTTTTGGCTAACCAAACAGCAGGCAGCAGCAGTAGGAGAAAAAGAAAAACCAACACGAGCGATGCCACGGGGAGTCCGTGAGGATTAGCCCCGGGTTGAGTAGTTTGGTGCAAAACCCTTTGGCTGAATGTGAGAAAAAATGCTGGTTACTTTTGCCAGGGCCGGACAGCTTTCCCTGAAGAAGGCAACGGCAATGCTGTGGTGCAGGCCTCTTTGGTGGGCCATGACAGCAGCCTAACTATCTCTTCCTATTCGCTCAGGAGTTTCTAAAAAAAAATCCTCTCGTTGAGTCCTATCCTCTCATCTACTCGTTCCTATCTGCTTCAGGGGCAATACCCACCACCGTCGCAAGCCAAGAGGCAGGAACATGCCAAGGGAAGCTGGCAAATCCAGACAAGTGCTACCCTGGTCACGGCTGGCATCTCGGAGCTGGTGCTCCCGAAGCAGCTGCTCCACCTCCTCCTGCTGCTGGAGTACATCCGCCGCTTCCTCCTCCGGGTGAAAGGTCTTGATGGCTAGAGGAGGGTGAATAGCTTTTTAAAAAATTCTACAAAGACAAGCTAATCAAGTTTATCAATACAACAAATAGCGCGATGCGAGTTTTGCTTAACCTACGGGGTGTTTGCAAGCCACCTATCCAATTCACAATTCTAGTATATTTGCACTCAACCGCACAAGTCAAACCGAGAAGGTAACTACAACTACAACTAGCAAGCTACACAAAAGAGCTACTCTAGCAAAGCTAACTAGCTAGCAAAGATAACTAAGAAAGTAATGCGTAGTTGAGTTAGGAGAGTTTCACCGAGGGGCGAAATATTGAGCCAACCAATGTGACCAACAAAGAATACCAAGATGACCGAACACCGGGATCAATCAATCACAATATGAAAGTGATGACACGAAGATTTATCCCGAGGTTCACGTGCTTGCCAGCACGCTAGTCCCCGTTGTGTCTCTTTTCACCACGTGGTTCGGTGGCTAATCGGTCTCACACCGAGCCTCTCAAAAGGCACCACAAGAACCTACCAAATGGCAAAAGGTTGCAATAACACGAGCAATTTACTAATGTTGCCTTTGGAGCTTCGCCGAGGTAGGCACAAACCCCTCACAATCACCGGAGGTGGCCAAGAACAATCACCAACTCTTGCCAAGGCCTCCAAGCTGCTCCAAGCCGTCTAGGTGGCGGCAACCACCAAGAGAAATAAGAATCCCGCAGCGAATCAACCACCAAGTGCCAACTAGATGCTATCTCACAATGCAAATGCACTTGGATCACTCAATCTCACTTCGAATATGCAAAGAAGCAAGAGAGATGAGTGGGAGGGGAGTTGCTTAGTTCAAAGTGCTCACAAGTATATCAAATGTCCAAGAGAGAGAGCCTTGAGCCGGCCAACGAGTATTTATAGACGTACCCCTTCGAATATAGCCGTTACGCACTTAAAACAGCCGAAGTCGCGCTGACCGGACGCGCTGGTCCAACTGACCGGACACGCCGATCACACAACGGCTATTTTCACGAAGCACCGACCGAACGCGCCGGGCTTGACCGGACGCGCTGGTCCCGTAACTGACCGGACACGCTGGAGAACTGACCGGACGCCACAGTGCCAGCGTCCGGTTGAAGTCCAGTAAGCTCCCTCAACGACCGAACGCGTCCGGTCGACTGTGACCGGACGCGCCTCGCGTCCGATCAAACAACTGAAACACGCGCACACGCTGAACACTGACCGGACGCGTCCGGTCAAACAGAGACCGCGTCCGGTCCAGCGTCCGGTCACTCCTGTGACCTCCGTTCGATTTCCGACTTCCGTTCGATTTTTCGACTTCCGGAGAGAGGACCCCAAACCCTCTCTACCGCTCAAACTCCACCGCCATCGCAAAATGTGCTAACGCCACCAAGTGATCACGTCATGTGTGAGTGTGTTAGCATTTTCACAATCATTTTTCGAGGCGTTATTAGTTCTATCCAAATGCATATGATCATGAAATGCACACCTAGAGGCACTTAGGAGTTCAATAGCCGCGTTATTCCCCTCTTTATAGTACGGCTATCTATCCTATAATGTAACCACACCCACTAGGTGTCTTGGTTACTAAAACACAACCCTTAAGCATATACCTTTGCCTCACGTAGGGTTGCGTCCAAATCCAAGTGTGGCCATCATGATCACCATGTCCAACTTGCCACCAACCTTGGAATGTACTAATCCTCATATGCTACATACAACTTAGGCATAGGATTAGTACTTAGGCATTGTCACTAATTACCAACACCAATCATAGGACTTTCAATCTCCCCCTTGTTGGTAATTGGTGACAACCCTTTCACAAAGATATTATGATAAAATTTTGATTGAACCCATGTCACATTGTCCAAGTATATTACCATGTGTAAGAATTATGGATATGTGATTATGAATTCAAATTGATAGCAATGGCTCCCCCTACATGTATGCTATATGTTTGGATTTAGGAAGCATACACGCTTAGATAGGAAAATATAGGAGCATTGACTATCAATAGGTGCTAAGTGTTTTAGATTATAGACCTTTGAAGCGTGATACCATCGGAGTAGCGATAAACACCATCTTAGCACCTTGTGTAGTTAGATACCACTTGGAAAAGCACAAACAGAACTAGAAACCTCGTGAGATCAACATTATAAGCAAGGCTCTAGTACCACTTTGAAAAACATGAAGCAAGAAAAATCTAACTACTTCCTATTCATGCTAGTACCTCAATTCATCATTCAAATTATACTAGCAAGTCACCACACAAGCAATGTATCGGAGAAAAAGAAATGCATAACTATGCATCATACATATGAAGTGCACATGGAAATGCAACATTCATGTTTAAGAGCTTGCTCCCCCTACTTGTGTGCTCAAAATTTTAGTTGACCCCCTTCTAGTTGACCCCCTTCTTTTATCATTTCTCCCCTTTAGGTTTTCTTCCCCTTTAGAATCTATCTTTGTGAACAACATTTTCTCCCCCTTTGGCACCAATGACCACAAGGGTCCAATTTTAGATAGATTATCATGTTGAATTATGGGGTGAGGATCAAGTTTGTGATTCAACCTAGATTGCTTGTATAAATAAAATGCTTAGATTTGATCCAAGGGCAAGCTTCTTCACACCTCACTAGAAGGGTTATCATGCACCATGTTGAAGCAAATATTTAGACAAGTGATCTAGATTAAACACTTAGGATCACAAGCTACTTAAACAAGTTATATGCTACCACTAGATCATACAAGACATGGAAACAATAGTGGCACCATATAAACTTCAAAGTCATTTGATTTTCATGAATGAGCCTAGAACATGTAAATTATGACTAGATGCACTAAACAAGTCCTTAGCATAGAATGTATGATATGACAACCAATTGTACCTTGGGGCTCGAAGGAGAGGCATGTCATTACATTGGGGTGCATCAACTCATGTTAGAGAAGTCAAGTATGTTCAACTCATTCTTTAGCTTGTGAAATCTCTTCTCATCGAGTGGCTTGGTGAATAGATCGGCTAGTTGATCTTCGGTGCCCACACTCTCAATAGCAATGTCACCCTTTTGTTGATGATCTCTAATGAAATGATGACGAACATCAATATGCTTTGTTCTTTGATGTTGAATCGGATTGTTGGTTAGCTTCACGGCACTTTCATTGTCACATAGCAATGGCACATTCTTGAAATTGATTCCAAAATCCTTCAATGTTGCCTTCATCCACAAGATTTGTGCACAACAACTACCCGCGGCGATGTATTCGGCTTCGGTGGTAGATATGTCACACCCAAAATTTCCTATTTTGGATTGTGCATGAAAAACACTAAATAAAATAAATTATTTCAATATTTGAATAAATTTATTAGATAAGTTAAGTTGCTGCTAATTTAAATATAGAAAATTGTGGTTTTAAACTTTTTCATATTAATTTGATAATGTGGTGTTTGTGTGATGCTTGTCTTTGGTGTTGGTGAGTGCTATTATTTTCAAAATATCATAGGACGACGTTTACTTTTCATCGGAAAACTTTTTGGCATTTTCTGGATTTAAAATTTCAATTTCCGTGAGCTTAATCTTTTTCCTTGATTTCTTCATCAATCTTTTCATGAGTCCAAACTCATTTGGTTGAGTTCCTTATCTCCCCAAGAGTCTCCAGGATTTTTCCCGTAATTTTTCTGAGCTCCGGGCTATTTTTCGCGGCCAAAAGGTAATTCTAGATTTTCTGAAATTATTTTATTCACGGAATTAAAATAATCCCGAAATTAAGAAATTCTGAAAAGTTTCCAAACCCTACAACTATATATATACCAGCGTAGCCCTCGACGCCCTGATTTCAGAAGTACAACCCTTATCGCGAGCCGCCGCTCATAGCTCCCTCCACCTCTCGCCGTATCTTAAATATACATATATATATATATATATGTGCATGCAAGTGCTTTACGTGATACAATCCAGGAAACAAGCAGACAGCTAGCCCTCTCCTTGTCCTAGCACAAAACTAATCTGTATGTCGTGCACGTCAAGGATACCAGGTCCATCACGTGTACATATCCATCTATAAATAGAGAGCTCCCGCTGCCCATGGACTGCAGATGATAGGCGTCGGTCGCCGCCTTCGACATCGACTTCAAGTACATGGGCCTGTACAGTGACTGGTTCGCCGGCGTCTTCGCCGAGCTCTGCGGCAGCGGCGGCCTCCTGGAGCTCAGCCTCGTCAACGCCAAGCTCCGCGAGTGCTACCATCTGCCCGCCCCCATCTACCGGTGCGCCACGCTCACCTCCCTCGACCTCTACAACTGGCGGCTCCGGGTGCCCGGCAGGATCACCGGCCTGCGCGCTCTGCGGCTGCTCCGGCTTCGCAGCGTCACAGCCACGGACGACGACCTCCGCCGCCTGATCACGCGGTGCAGCAGCGTGGAGGGTCTTGAGATTGTTAACGTCCACAAGGCGAAGAGCATCGTCATCAGCGCGCCACGCCTCGAGAAGCAGCTCATCTACTCGCACCGCCCGCTACGCGTCTCGGTGAACAAGGCGCCGCGGCTGGACGCTGTGAGGCTGACCTTCTCGTACAGTTACCCGGAGTACTCGTGGAGCCCCGACGACACCATGGACTCCGACGTCGATTACTCGTTTTCTGAGATCGATGAGATGCTTCATTACGAGAAGATGGCGAAGAGGGAGCACAAGTGGACGGATGAGATTGGGAACATGGTGACGTTTCTCAGTGGGCTTGGATGTGCCAAGAAGCTCCACTTGTCCCCTAAAATCCCCGAGCCAAGCCCCATCAGTGCCAAAGGATCGCCGGCCATGATGACGGGCCGAAATCTCGTCGATGCCTGACGTCAGCGACGCATGCTGCCGCTATGTATGTGGGGTTTCCACCGTGAGGATTAGGTCGCCCAGAAGTTCCTGGAGGCAAATCACGTACAGCTAGAGGCAGCCAAGCTAGGGCATCACCTGTACCACTGTACGTGGGAGCAAATTCACCAGCGCCATGCACCTGAACATCAAGAAGTAATCTTCGGCGATTCAACCAGAGACTACCCACGTGAGCCCTGGCACCTTGCCTTTTAGTTTATCCTTTCTTTTCTAATCAATTCCCTATTGATCGCTTTGTCTTAATTAAAACATCTCCAGCACTTTTGGTTAGATATACCACCTTGATGCATGAACTCCTGGCTGTTCGTTTGTTTTGGCCAAGCGAGCTCGCTTCAAGCTAATCCTCCATCTATCATCTGTTTCCCGCCAGACCGAAGGCCCTCGGCCGTTTCCCCTGTTGTCACGAATTGCACAGCAATGTACGAGAGGAAAGAAGAAGAGGTACGGTACTAGTTCGCCTCTGATCTTTTAATCTCCGCCGTTTCATCGTTTTAGCTCTGTTTTGCTTCGTTCAACTTGAGTTAGTTTCGTAACCTCGCGCTCTGCACAGTAGTGCTAACCTTTATCATGTCACTTCACAAATGCAATCTGATTAATAATTATTTAATAGATTTCTAGTTAACACCAACCTAGGGTTGTAATTCCGATTCCGTTGCATTGAGATCGTGTTGATGTATACTACGTGTTAGTAACAACTTGCAGCATGTATCACATCTCTAAATTTTATAAGTTAAATATTAGTGCAAACAAGTTTTAAGTAAAAATAAATTCGGGTGTTGTCTCCTACCTTTAATAATTAAATGTCATTTTGATCAATATCAACTTGAGTGTCTTTATTAAATGTAACTTGCTTAGGTATAGCCCCTGCATGAAATGTTTCTAGTATACGATTCTACCTGTTTTATGTTTTAAAAAAAGATAAATGTTAAAGTGACTTAAATAATATTTATGTTTATAAATAAAAGAAACATAGGACAACATATGTATTATAATTTGTTTAGTTAAACATGAAACATATATATACTTAATCTGATTAGTGGTTATCTAATGTCTTTTAATTTATTAGAAACAACCTAGGTTTATAACTCTGGTCGTTCATAAATAAATGTTAACATGACTAATATCAACATAAATGTCTTTTTAACAATGACATGCTTAGATCAACCTCGTAACATATAATGATCCGATTAACTGATCTCACATGTTTTATATTTCAAAACTATAAATCTTTAAATTGCATTAATGATATATAATTGTTCATAAATAAAATATGATTTAGGTTTAACTCTAGCATTTATAACTTGATATAATTTGGTTAGTTCAATTTTAGGATAATCCTCTGAAAATACCTAATCATTTCATTTCATTAACTAAAATAAATCAAGCGTATAGTTTGTCTTCTCAGTTCTGAGTGCAAACTCCTCGATAGTCATGTCATCTTTGACGATAGCTCTGTTCTTAGTCGTACTTGCGTTTTCGTGACTGTAGCAACGTACCGTGTCATTAGTGCGCTCTCTTTTAAAGTTTCTCTTTTGTATGATGCCTATTCTTAGATGTGTCTGTTGTTTGTCTATGTGTGGTGCTTTGCTACGAGTAGAACGAGAATCGTACGTAAGGGTTGCCGGAGACTAATGGAGGATAAAGTTGAGGTTTTTCTGAGAAAATTGCTTTGGGCGTAAAGCAAATTCAAGGCAAGTATAACACGGGACTATCCTTGTTACCTATTCACTGAAATTATCATACATGTGCATGTGCTCACCTTGACAACCTTAGAGATTATAACTTAGTGATTGTTATCTGGATTCCTTGTCAACCTTGGGAATGCATTTGGGTAGCTATTGCTAGTGCTTAATTATGAACAATGATCTTGTAATTTGATTAATGGATTAAGCAATCAATCATTAAGATGATTTTATTACTGTTAAAAGGGGGCTAGAGCATGTGTGTTATTTTGATGCTCTGGTTTCTCTCCATAAGGACTTATCTGTACGTGATCATCCGGGACATACAGTACAACTGTGAGGGCTATATGGCTCTGACTTTAGTTGCTTAAAGGACCTTTTCTAGCTTGTTAGTGGTTACCTTAAATGGCGTAAGAACGGCTTGCCACGTTGGGTGTAGGGCGAGCCCCTGTCCTTAGTGTGTATAGGCTGCGGTTGTTGTGCCACTGGGAAGGGGGGTTCTACATCTGCCTGCCGAGTGAATCTAATGGCCCTAACTTATTAGACGAACTCTTGAATGGCTTTATATGGTTCTCTGGTGTTTGAGTTTGATCTCCCCGCACATTTGGAAATCATGACTCACAGTGAAAGTGTACACCTCTGCGCAGAGTTAAAAACTGGTATACTAGCCGTGCCCACGGATACGGGCGGCCTTGGAACATTTACAGATAGATGATCACCATTGTTATATCATGCTTAATTACTGTTGATTATTATTATGTTCATGTTAATGCTATTCATTATCCTTATTACAATTGATCATTGGTTCGTTAATGGGAATTGGTTCATCTTGATGCTACTCAATTGCTAATTATATGATGATTAAAAGCTAAACGCAGTCAAACAGTGTCTAGCCTTTTGTGCCTCATGAACCCTGTGTTATACTTGTTGAGTTCGACATGGACTCACTCTTGCTATTTCCCCCACACTCCAGTGTGGAGTAAGATGCTACTCGGAAGGACAAAGGTGTAGTGGAGTTTCCAGAAGACTAGTAGAAGTGCTAGGCATATGTTACCCCCAGTCAGCCGTCCCTGAGAAGAATGGAGCCTGAAGTTTAGTCACCGTTCCGCGATACTCTGATGTAAGTGTTAATATAGCTATGTATATGTTATATAATAACATTGTTTCTGATACTTTTTCATTCTGGCATATGTGTGGACTTCCTGGGCACACATATGATTAGCCTGGTTTTGTTCTTTAGAAAACCGGGTGTGACAAGATAGTGCAATACTATTTTGCTTCTTGGATGACCATGAGACAAGTGATCTTCCCAACAATTGACAAGTCCCGGAGGTGCTCTTTCTCTCAACTTTGTCACCGGCATAATCGGAATCCGAATATCCAACTAGCTCAAAACTTGCACCCTTGGGATACCACAATCCAACATCTTGTGTATGCTTTAAGTACCTCAATATTCTCTTTGTTGCCTTCAAATGACTTTCTCTTGGCGAGGCTTGAAATCTTGCACACATGCATACACTAAACATCACATCAGGCCTTGATGCCATCACATAGAGTAGACTACTAATCATTGATCTATAAAGCTTTTGATCCACCATGTTGCCACTCTTGTCACTATCCAAGCTTCCACTAGTGCCCATTGGGGTTGTAATGCCCTTTGCATCTTCCATGCCAAACTTCTTGAGCATATCTTTGATGTACTTGGTTTGGCTCACAAATGTTCCTTCCTTCATTTGTTTGATTTGAAGTCCAAGAAAGAAACTAAGTTCACCGATCATTGACATTTCAAATTCCTTTGCCATTATTTTCCCAAACTCATCACAATAATCTTGATTGGTTGAACCGAAGATGATATCATCAACATATATTTGCAATACAAACAAGTCTTTCCCAATCTTCTTGGTGAAAAGAGTAGTATCCACTTTGCCCATAACAAATCCTTTGGTTAGCAAGAAGTCCCTCAATCTTTCATACCATGCTCTAGGTGCTTGCTTCAATCCATACAAAGCTTTTCTCAATTTGTAGACATGATTAGGTTTCTTGTCATCTTCAAAACCGGGAGGTTGCTCCACATACACCTCCTCTTGAATGTACCCGTTGAGAAATGCACTCTTCACATCCATTTGGTATAGCTTGATATTATGAGCACAAGCATAGGCAAGTAAGATCCTAATTGCTTCCAATCTTGCAACCGGGGCATAAGTTTCACCAAAGTCAAGACCCTCTATTTGTGTGTAACCTTGAGCCACTAGTCTTGCTTTGTTTCTTACTACTATTCCATCTTGATCTTGCTTGTTGCGAAAGACCCATCTTGTTCCAATGACATTATGATCCTTAGGCCTCTCAACTAGTTTCCATACTTCATTTCTCTTGAAGTTGTTGAGCTCTTCATGCATTGCATTTACCCAATCCGGATCTCTCAATGCTTTATCAATGTCCTTGGGTTCTTCCATTGACACAAAGGAAGAGTGAGCACAAAATGATGCCAATCTTGATCTAGTTTGAACTCCCCTTTGTATGTCACCAATGATGGAATCTAATGGATGGTCTCTAGCAATGTTGGTTGGTTGAAGCACTTGCACTTGATTGCTTGGATGTTGATGTTGATCATGAGTTGGAGATGATGAACTAGCCACTTGTTGATCTTGTTGCACTTGAGATGATGTACTAGCTTGATCTTGCATTAGAGACCCACTAGCTTGTGTAATTGGACTTTGGAGCACTTGATCTTTGTTGTCATCCACATCAATCACTTGCTTTGGCCTAATATCACCAATATCCATTTCTTTCATAGCATTGGTCAATTGAGTTCCTCTCACATCATCCAAGTTATTTTCCTCATCTTGAGAGCCATTTGTTTCATCAAACTCAACATCATGAACTTCCTCAAGTAAACCACTAGCCAAATTCCAAACTCTATAAGCTTTGCTAGCCAAGAATCCTTCATCACATTTCTTCTCAAACTTGCTCAATCTAGTGCCTTTCTTCAAGATATAGCATTTGCAACCAAATACCCAAAAATATGCAATGTTGGGCTTTCTTCCATTCAAGATCTCATATGGTGTTTTCTCTAGGAACTTGTGGCAATAGAGGCGGTTGCTATAGAAGCAAGCCGTGTTGATTGCTTCGGCCCAAAATGAATGACTCACATTATACTCATTCAACATTGATCTTGCCATATCAATCAAAGTTCTATTCTTCCTCTCAACTAGGCCATTGGATTGAGGTGTATACTTGGCTGAGAATTGATGCTTGTTTCCAAGCTCCTCACATAGCTCATCAACTCTTGTGTTTCTAAACTCACTTCCATTGTCACTTCTCACCTTCTTGATTGTGGTCTCAAACTCATTTTGTACCCTCTTGATGAACTTCTTGAATATGTCAAATACATCACTCTTGTCCACAAGAAAAGAATACCCATGTGTATCTAGTGAAATCATCCACAATCACAAAGCCATACTTGTTGCCACCAATGCTTGTGTATGTAGTTGGCCCAAATAGATCCATGTGCAACAACTCAAATGCCTTGGAAGTACTCATAATGCTCTTCAATGGATGAGTGTTGCCCACTTGCTTTCTGGCTTGACATGCACTACATAGCTTATCCTTCTCAAATGTGACATCCTTCAAGCCTCTAACTAAGTCATGCTTCACTAACTTGTTCAATTGCTTCATGCCAACATGACCAAGTCTTCTATGCCATAACCAACCCATACTTGATTTGGTGAGCAAGCATGTTGAAAGTTGAGTGTCACTAGCATTGAAATCAACCAAGTATAGATTCTCATATCTAAAGCCTTTGAAGATCAAATTAGAGCCATCAACACTAACTATCTCCACATCATCAACACCAAAAATGCACTTGAAACCTAGATCACACAATTGAGCAACCGAGAGAAGATTGAAGTTCAACTTTTCAACTAGGAGCACATTGGAAATGCTATGATCATTTGAGATTGCAATCCTTCCAAGAGCCTTCACATCACCCTTGCTATTATCACCAAATGTGATACTATCAATGCCACTATCATTTGATTTGAGAGAGTTGAACATTCTTGAATCACCGGTCATATGTTGAGAGCACCCACTATCAAGCACCCAATGCCTTCCTCCGGCCTTGTAATTTACCTACAAAATAAATTAATGTTTCTTAGGTACCCATACTTGTTTGGGTCCTTGGAGGTTAGTAACTAAGCTCTTTGGTACCCAAATGACCTTCTTCTTTGGACCCACAATTGGTGTACCAACAAACTTAGCATGCACACCTTTCTCACCCTTGGTAAGCACATAACAAGAATCAAAAGGAATGTAATCCATTTTAGCATGAAACTTGTTGTTGTTCTTGTTCATTTTATTACAATTAATCTCTAGATGTCCAACTTGTTTGCATCTATTACAATAACGACCATTGATCTTCACAAAGCGAGACTTTGGAGTAGCAAAGGCCGCCTTGCCCTTCTTGGAAGTATAGCCCAAACCCTCTTTATTAAGAGAGAACCTTTGGCTACCCAAGCATTTTAGTAAGCGGGCATCCCCACCATAGGCATTGCCTAATACGCGGGTGAGATCATCCACCTCTCTCTTGAGAGTCTGGATGATGATGAGCTACATGAAGCATTAGTAGGACTAACAAGTAAAGAATCATCAATAATATCACATGTTAGTCCAATATCACAAGTGACAATCACTTGCTCCTCCTTAGCTTCCTTCATGAGCTTCTCCAACTTGAGATCCTTTTCCTTGATGAGCTCAAGTAGAGTGGAGTGGGCTTTCTTAAGCCTAGTGTGAGCAATTTCAAGATCCTCGTGGTCTTCCTTTAGACACTCACGAGAAGCCTCTAGCTCATCAAAGGATTTCCTAAGAGCTTTAAGCTCTTGTTCAATTCCTTTGCACTCCTTACTCTTTTTGAGAGCAACAAGCTCCTCCATCAAGGCATCATTTTCATTGCTCTTAGCAATGAGCTCTTGCTCCAAGATTTTGCACTTCTTGGTTGTCCTCTTGTAGCCCTTGTTCATTTGATCTATTATGCCCAATAGATCATCCTTGGAGTAGTCCTCATCCTCCTCATCATCACTCCTACAACCATCGCTAGCACAAGAATCATCATCACTATCATCATATTTTGCCTTGGTAGGCTTGGCCATAAGGCATGTCGATGTAGTGTCGAAGATGGATGACTTGTTGGAGAGGGCGATGCTTGCAATGGCTCGCCGAGTGGTCCTCTCATCATCACTAGAGCTATCATCATCATCACTATCGGAGTTGTCACTATCCCAAGTGACCACATAACCACCACCCTTCTTCTTGTTGTTGATAGTGAAGCTCTTCTTCTCTTTCTTCTCCTTCTTGTCCTTCTTGTTCTTCTTCAACTTCAACTCCCCATCATGATATCTTTTGTCTTCATAGGGGCACTTTGCCACTACATGATCGGGGCTATTGCAATTGTAGCAAAGTATCTCCTTTGCCTTCATGAAGTCCCTTCTCTTTCTTGCCCCATATCCTTTCTTCTTCATGAACCTCCCCATCTTGTGCACTAGGAGGGCCATGGTCTCATCATCGAATGGATCATCATCATCACTCTCCACCTTGCTCTTGCCCTTAGAAGATGAAGCCTTGAATGCAATGGGCTTCTCTTGCTTGACCTTGGTCTCCTTCTTCTCTTCTACCTCATCTTCATCATCATTGTATTGGGCATCGGTCATTATATCTCCAAGCACATTGGTTGGTTTGACCTTGTCCAATCCCTCTCTAAAGATCATTCTTCTCAAGGTGGCAAACTTCTTGGGTAAGCATATCAAGAACTTGTGTGAGAAGTCCTTGTCCTCCACCTTCTCTCCAAGACCCTTGAGATCATTGACAATGACTTGGAGCCTATAGAACATCTCCGGGATAGACTCAGCATCCTTCATCTTGAAAGTGGAGAACTTGTCCTTGAGCATATATAGCTTGGCACTTTTTACCGTTGAAGTGCCTTCATATGTTTCTTCAAGCCTTATCCAAAGCTCATTTGCCTTTTCAAGATCTTTGATTTGCTCAAATACTTTGTCATCAATGGCACGGTAGATTGTGTCAAGTGCTGCCGTGTTGCATTGTTTGTTGATGCGGTCATTTGGAGTGAGATTTTCTTCATCAAGAATGATGTATCCTTCTTTGGTCACATCCCAAACCTTCTCATGTATATTGCCTAGATATTACTTCATCTTCCTTTTCCAATGATCAAAGGAAGAGACACCATCAAAGAATGGAGGCTTGCCATTAACATGATTGAACATAACTTGAGCCATCTTGCACCGAGGTTGTTAAGCCTTGCAAACGATGACCACGGCTCCGATACCACTTGAAAGGTCTTGATGGCTAGAGGGGGGTGAATAGCCTTTTAAAAAATTCTACAAAGACAAGCTAATCAAGTTTATCAATACAACAAATAGCGCGATGCGAGTTTTGCTTAGCCTACGGGGTGTTTGCAAGCCACCTATCCAATTCACAATTCTAGTATATTTGCACTCAACCGCACAAGTCAAACCGAGAAGGTAACTACAACTACAACTAGCAAGCTACATAAAAGAGCTACTCTAGCAAAGCTAACTAGCTAGCAAAGATAACTAAGAAAGTAATGCGTAGTTGAGTTAGGAGAGTTTCACCGAGGGGCGAAGTATTGAGCCAACCAATGTGATCAACAAAGAATACCAAGATGACCGAACACCGGGATCAATCAATCACAATATGAAAGTGATGACACGAAGATTTATCCCATGGTTCACGTGCTTGCCGGCACGCTAGTCCCCGTTGTGTCCCTTTTCACCACGTGGTTCGGTGGCTAATCGGTCTCACACCGAGCCTCTCAAAAGGCACCACAAGAACCTACCAAATGGCAAAAGGTTGCAATAACACGAGCAATTTACTAATGTTGCCTTTGGAGCTTCGCCGAGGTAGGCACAAACCCCTCACAATCACCGGAGGTGGCCAAGAACAATCACCAACTCTTGCCAAGGCCTCCAAGCTGCTCCAAGCCGTCTAGGTGGCGGCAACCACCAAGAGAAATAAGAATCCCGTAGCGAATCAACCACCAAGTGCCAACTAGATGCTATCTCACAATGCAAATGCACTTGGATCACTCAATCTCACTTCGAATATGCAAAGAAGCAAGAGAGATGAGTGGGAGGGGAGTTGCTTAGTTCAAAGTGCTCACAAGTATATCAAATGTCCAAGAGAGAGAGCCTTGAGCCGGCCAACGAGTATTTATAGACGTACCCCTTCGAATATAGCCGTTACGCACTTAAAACAGCCGAAGTCGCGCTGACCGGACGCGCTGGTCCAACTGACCGGACACGCCGATCACACAACGGCTATTTTCACGAAGCACCGACCGAACGCGCCGGGCTTGACCGGACGCGCTGGTCCCGTAACTGACCGGACACGCTGGAGAACTGACCGGACGCCACAGTGCCAGCGTCCGGTTGAAGTCCAGTAAGCTCCCTCAACGACCGAACGCGTCCGGTCGACTGTGACCGGACGCGCCTCGCGTCCGATCAAACAACTGAAACACGCGCACACGCTGAACACTGACCGGACGCGTCCGGTCAAACAGAGACCGCGTCCGGTCCAGCGTCCGGTCACTCCTGTGACCTCCGTTCGATTTCCGACTTCCGTTCGATTTTTCGACTTCCGGAGAGAGGACCCCAAACCCTCTCTACCGCTCAAACTCCACCGCCATCGCAAAATGTGCTAACGCCACCAAGTGATCACGTCATGTGTGAGTGTGTTAGCATTTTCACAATCATTTTTCGAGGCGTTATTAGTTCTATCCAAATGCATATGATCATGAAATGCACACCTAGAGGCACTTAGGAGTTCAATAGCCGCGTTATTCCCCTCTTTATAGTACGGCTATCTATCCTATAATGTAACCACACCCACTAGGTGTCTTGGTTACTAAAACACAACCCTTAAGCATATACCTTTGCCTCACGTAGGGTTGCGTCCAAATCCAAGTGTGGCCATCATGATCACCATGTCCAACTTGCCACCAACCTTGGAATGTACTAATCCTCATATGCTACATACAACTTAGGCATAGGATTAGTACTTAGGCATTGTCACTAATTACCAACACCAATCATAGGACTTTCAATCTCCCCCTTGTTGGTAATTGGTGACAACCCTTTCACAAAGATATTATGATAAAATTTTGATTGAACCCATGTCACATTGTCCAAGTATATTACCATGTGTAAGAATTATGGACATGTGATTATGAATTCAAATTGATAGCAATGGCTCCCCCTACATGTATGCTATATGTTTGGATTTAGGAAGCATACACGCTTAGATAGGAAAATATAGGAGCATTGACTATCAATAGGTGCTAAGTGTTTTAGATTATAGACCTTTGAAGCGTGATACCATCGGAGTAGCGATAAACACCATCTTAGCACCTTGTGTAGTTAGATACCACTTGGAAAAGCACAAACATAACTAGAAACCTCGTGAGATCAACATTATAAGCAAGGCTCTAGTACCACTTTGAAAAACATGAAGCAAGAAAAATCTAACTACTTCCTATTCATGCTAGTACCTTAATTCATCATTCAAATTATACTAGCAAGTCACCACACAAGCAATGTATCAGAGAAAAAGAAATGCATAACTATGCATCATACATATGAAGTGCACATGGAAATGCAACATTCATGTTTAAGAGCTTGCTCCCCCTACTTGTGTGCTCAAAATTTTAGTTGACCCCCTTCTAGTTGACCCCCTACTTGCATGCCTTCTACAAGCATCGTCGAGCCGCTGCCTCCGGCACATCGACGAGCCTCTATTCTCCCAAGTAGCAATGAGATATTGCGCTAAAATCGCATGTTGCAAACGTCTGTTTCAAGTGTTTCAGATGTTGCATAGGTATGTTGCAAGTGTTTTATATCGATGTTGCAAAAGTAGATCGGGATGTTGCACATGTTGCAATAGAGTTTTAAGTGTATGTTCCAAATGTTTCATATGTTTTTAGACGTATGTAGCAAGTGTTTTATATAGATGTTACAAAAGTAGATCTGGATGTTGCATACACATGTATGTTGCAAGCGTATGCTTTAAGTGTTTCAGGTATCTCATACGTATGTTGCAAGTGTTTCATCTGGATGTTGCATATGTTTTGTAATGGCTACATGTGTTTTCTTGGTGTTTCAGTTGTATGTTGCAAGTGTTTCAACTTTGTTTGGACTATTATGTTACAAGTATTTCATCTAGATGTCACAAAAGTAGATCTGGTATTGCACATGTCGCAGTGGGGCTCACCTGCTGCAGCCGCCTGCTACAGCTGTTGGGCCCGCGTGCATGCATGTGGGTGTGGAGAAGGCACGAGCGGCAGACGTGGGAAACGGACCGGCGCGGGCCCCACATGAAGTGTCACCCGGAATGGACGTCCGGGCACTGGGATGTCCAAGAAGGCAAAGATTAGATTCCTCAATGTCTTCTGTGTTGCCACACGCATGCTCAACTCCGCGCCAACCTAATTTCATTTTGGGCTTAGTTATAAGGCCATTCCCGCACAAGCTGGATGGGCCAAGGCCGATATGTGTCTAATTTTCCAACCTCGGTTTTTTGGGCCTAATTACAACGAGCACCTACGATGTTATGGCCCATGCACCCCACTGCGCTAGGCCTGAATTGGAGCCTCCTTTCCTTCAAGCGCACGCACGTGGGGCGGTGGCAGTGGATGAGTAGAGTATAGGCGGTCGCGCGGGCCGGAACTGGAGCGCGTGGTGCTACCACTTGAAGAGGAAGCTTTTCATGACGGTTTTGAAGGCAAATATGTAGCCAATAGTACTACACCACCGTTCTTAATGTTTTTGGGTACTGGGCCAATGGATCGATCAGCCCACAAAATCCTGACCCCTACCTCCACATTCCTGTGATGTACATTTCCAGGCCAGCCGCTTGCTGCTTTCTTTCACTTTTGCCCTCCCAGATTTTGACACCGGATTTCCTTGCCGCCACAGTTGAGCAATTCGCCACACGCACAAATCTCGTCACTTTTCTTTCTACAAATTCCATCATCGCCTTTTGTCTCTGTGGTCCCCTGACCGCTATGGCCGGCTTGGAGCTAGCGCAGGAATGTATGTCACAAGGACTGTTTGCTTGTTGGAGATGGAGAAGGCCAGACAACGAGAAAATCCGATCCATCACATGTTCACCACCAGTTATGTATCCTCCCCCTGTAGTGCTTGCAAAAAGCAGCATGTGTTAAGTAATTAGGTAATTTCAGATTTTACTATTAAAAATTTATAGGCAATGTTATGATAAGCATATCCTAGAAAGATATAATCCATAGTTTTCGGTCCAAGCTTACGCTTCTTAGAAATTGGAACATTGACTTTCGCTAAACATCCCCATGTGCGTAAGTATGAAAGTGATGGTTTCCTTCCGACCCAATTCTCATATGGAGTTGTCTCTTTATTTCTGTTTGGATTCTATTCAGGACATACTTGGAGTCAATAAAGCTTCCCCCACCATGCCTTAGATAGACCAACAGTGTCTAACATGGCGTCCACCAAGTCAGTCAGCGTGCGGTTTTTCCTCTCGGCAATCCCGTTTGATTCGAGCGAATAAGGAGCTGTCCTCTCATGAATAATATTATGTTCCGCACAGAACTCATCAAATAATATAGAAAAATATTCACCACCACGATCTGATCTTAGATGTTTAATTTTTCTCTCTAGTTGATTTTTAACTTCAGCCTTATAGATTTTAAAGTAGTTTAGCGTTTCATGTTTAGTTTTCAGCAAGTAAACATAGCAAAATCTAGTTGCATCATCAATTAAAGTCATAAAATATCTCTTTCCACATTTTTTCAACACACCATTCATCTCGCAAAGATCAAAATGTATGAGTTCTAGAGGTACCAAGTTTATCTCCTCCGCTGCCTTGTGAGGCTTTCGAGGTTGCTTATATTGCACACAACTATGGCACTTGGAACATTTGGCAATAGTGAAATCTAGAATTAAACTCAAGCTAGATAAATGTGACATCAAACAAAAGTCCACATGACATAAACGAGAATGCCAAACACTCGAACTATCATTAATTATGCCACAAATATGATTCACTGACTTATTAAAAAACTGCTAAAGATAAGCGGAACCAGCCTTCGCAATCATAGCATTTACCAATAAATTATCCATACTTAGACATAACTACTTTATTGGACTCTAACACTACCTTAAACCCATCTCTCAAAAGAAGGGAGACGCTAACATGGTTCTTGCGAATAGTAGGGACATGCTACACGTTCTTCAACTACACGATCTTTTCCGAAGTAAACTTCTGATCTACCGCGCTAACACCACGAACAGAAGCATGTGACCTATTCCCCATCAGGACGGAGGAACCTTAAAGCCCCTAGTAAGAAGAAAACAAAGAGATATCAGCATACACATGACTATTAGCACATGTATCAACCCACAAACTTAGAGATTGAAACACTAAAATTACCGTAGAAAAATTACCATACCCATCATCAGCACTGCTAGCAGTCACGAGGTTGACTTTCTTTTTCTCTTTCTTATCCGCTCGCTCCGGACAATCTTTAGCAAAATGACCAAGCTCTCCACACGCGAAGCAAGGTAGCTCTGCTTTGTCTTTCTTCTTCTTTTTGAAGGCAGTATTTTGTTTGGCATTGAAAGCAGGTTGCTTAGACTTTCCCTTGTTCTTGCTATGGTTTCTCTAGACGAAGTGGGCGCTAGTTTTTTCCTCGTCCCCATTCTTAATGTTGTCTTTAGCCCGAGCTTTTTCCTCAACATCAAGAAATGCTATCAGGTTTTCAACTGATATTTTCTGTCTCTTGTGTTTAAGACTTGTGGCGAAATTCCTCTATGAAGAAGACAATTTAGCAATAATGCACACACCCATAAACTCATCGGATAAGACACATTTAAGGAGTTCAAGTTCCTTAGCCAGGCGCTAAATCTCATGAGCTTGCTCGACAACTGATTTGTTAGCAACCATCTTGTAGTCATTAAAGCTCTTCATGGTATACAACTCTTTGCCTGCATCTGAAGCACCATAGGTAGCATTTAGATGATCCCACATAGCCTTTGCGTCCCTTATGTGCATCATCGAATCAAACAGATGATCTGAAAGCACATTACGCACAGCTCCCTCAAATACGTCACTTGCTTTCTGGAATTTTCTCATATCTTCATCAGAGATATTTCCCTCAGGCAAACTATCTTTGACCCAAAAAACTTTCATGGCAGTAAGCCAATCCATGACCTTGACAGACCACCTCTTAAAATACGCACCAGAAAACTTTTTCGGCCTCAGCGCGTCAACAAAACTAGCCATAGATAATTCTGGAAACGACCTATAATAAGGTTTTTGGATTGTTAAGTAATTAGACAATTTCCAGATTAAAACCAGAATATAAATCATGTAAAACAGATGAACTAGATCAAGCATGTATAGCATACTAGTATGACAGATCACCATATTGGATAGTATGAACGACAAGATTAGATCACGAGGATTATACTTGCCGACTGTAGCTGTAGTTGTTGGTGATGCAGATGGTGGTGATGATGGAACAAGGTCGACGTCGAAGTCGTTAATGTTGAAGTCGTCGTCGAAGTCATCAATGAGAGGTGGAGGGAGAGCTCGACGCAGTTGACGATGAATACGCCGGGACGTAGCGCCACCTGACTTGGATGAAAGATAACCCGTTGTGAAAGTTGGGAGCAGTCGCACGTATAGCGCTTCCTAAAAACCTTATTCGCCTTCTCCCGGTGCAGGATCACAAAGACAAGGGTTCCGGAGACCTGCTCGTCTGGTCGCTGGTGCACGCAAGCGATCGGACTGGAGTAGCTACGGCGATAGCGCAACTGCGAGAATAGACAAAAACTCTAGCTCAATTAGATCTGTTTTGGCGTGGCCGGTAGGTTGCTTATATAGTCCTGTCCAACCGACCTCGTGTCACGATCACGATCTAAGTCGTTTTAGGACTCTTAATTTGTAACCGTTTAGGACTTTGCAACTTGAAGGCCAAGAAACCAAAAATTAAAACTGCAAAAGGAGACCGTGCTCTTGCTAGGCGAGGTGCTAGATTTCAGCGAACCATTGACGCAGGTGCCACGCGCCCGTGCCCTTCGCCCCGCCCGGCGAGGCAAGCGCGCGCGTATGGGTTCTCTTTCTCCTCCTCACACTAGACTTGAGGAAGTGGAGAGGACTTCCATATTTAAGTATAGCTACCTCCACTTCAACAAGCAAGGTGGTACTAAAGAGTTCGCACATCCCCTCTTGCTCACATGAATAGGTCTTTGAGATTTATTAGAAATTTCACAATTGGTTATTGGGCCAAGCCCATATAAATTCCAACAGCACAAGCATATGGTAGACGAAGAGGATGCAATGCAACATGAACCATTCCTGTCACTGTCAGATATTCAAATGAGGATGAACCAGGCCACACCACTGTGTCTGTGGTAATGCTAGTAGTGTAGCGTGGACAGTGGAGGTGTGGTGTGGCAACTATACTCTTCCTTCCCTCGAGGGAAATCAAATTGGGGACTTGACTTCGGCCCGTCCAACAACCACGCCCGACTATTAGCATCACCTCCCCAAAAAGCCTCATTCACAGCTTTTTTCTGTTTGCATGCAGGCCCAACCAAGGCTGGGCTCAGCTGAGCAACAAGGCTCCCAGCGTAGCGTCTTTCTAACCTGCCCTGGCACTGGCAGTAGAGAACAAGAGACAACAGGGCACGGCTTGTGCTGTGAGTATAAAAGGACTGCTCATTGCCATCCCGCTGGGCCCTTTTTTTTGATAAAGCATACTTGTATTTAGAAGTTAAGGAAACCAAACCAGTACAAATACAAGTACACCGTAGAAGGATACTGAGGACAGCTGTCCAACCCTACAAGCAAAAAGGACCTCTAGAAAAACAAAAATTGCAAACAGGTCCTTGGACCCTCCTTGGACGGAAGACTCCAGAGATCGTCGCCACGAAACGCCAACTCCAGCCGCCACCGCCAAACCCGAGGCCAAATGGAGCTTCATTGCACAAAGGATTTGAGGTGAACCGCAGTAGAAACTCATCCGCACGGACAAGCTGAAGCCATTGCTGAACGCCCATCGGTCGGGGCCACACCCCAAGCTCCGTCGGCCTTGGAAGCAAGCTCGCTGACGACGACGAACGCTGTCGCAGGGAACTCAAGCTTGATCCATCCTCCTGGCTTCCACATCACCCGCAGCATCCTCCGCACCCTTGGAACACAAGGCCGGTGACTTAGTCACTGCACAGAGACGACAAGCCGCCACCGACCGACTCCTGTACAGGGGCTCCATACACGGAGACCCACCTCCATGGACTTGCCGCCAGCACTGGAGTGAAGCACCAACGAGACGGGGACGAGCCCAGAAGGACTTATTCCTAAGCGACGCCGCCGCCGTCTCGGCAACGCTCGTCGGAAACCTAACCCTAGACCCGCTAGGACCAAACCTACGACCTACAACACCAGCCGGCGAGAGATCCACGGTCTCCACCACCTCACGACGTCCCTGGGGCCATCAGAGGCGGAGGAGACCGCCCACCTCACGACGTCCCTGGGGCCATCAGAGGCGGAGGAGACCGCCGGCTCCGCCGGCGGCGACTGGATCGCCTTTTTTCCCCTCTAGCAACTGTAGCAAAGAAGAGGCTTCGAGAGAGGAGAAGAAAGGCTTTTTGTGCGTGAGAGAGGTGGGGGAGAAGAAACAAATGACGCTAATCACGCTGGGCCCTGGGACAAGAAAACATAGCGAGATGATTTCTGGGCAGACCACAAAAAGGTTTGGATGAAGAGCCTTTTGTTTGAGGAGAGAGAGACGAGAGACCCATGCAATCATGCATGCCCCAAGCCCAGCCCGGCCCCATCATGGATCAGCCAATGCCAAACTGCCTCATGTCCTTGTCCTCCTCCTTCCCTTCTCTCTAGTTGTAACTCTGCTATCCACTCCAACTCCATGACCACGGGGGTGTTTAGATGCAAAAACTTTTAGAATTTGGCTACTGTAACACTTTTGTTTGTATTTGGTAATTAGTGTCCAATTATCGACTAATTTTGCTCAAAAGATTCGTCTCGTGATTTACAATTAAACTGTGCAATTAGTTATTTTTTTATCTATATTTAATGCTCCATGCATGTGTCCAAAGATTTGATATGATGGGACGAAAAGAAAAAATTTGGAATTTTAAAGGCATCTAAACAAGGCCCACATACCTTTCATGTGTTATCAGAGGACAGTCCTGCAAACGGCCTGTGCCTGTTGTGGGGGCATAGGCTTTTATGATGATGAAGCCTTCAATGTGATGATGTTTCCAACAAAGATTAATTGGCTCATAACTCACTTTGAAAATGTCACTAGGAACTTAGGAAGCAAGCTAATTAAGCTAGCTAACAAGGCAGCTACCGTACTACTCCTACTGATGTGAGCAACGAAATGTGACTAACAACAATTTCCCTCTTACTCCTAATAGCTTGTCCCCACTTGTCATTTCAGTGACATCTGCAAACTAAACAAGGCAACCCATCTCAGCGACATCTGTAAACTTTATTTATTACTGTATTAAACAAGACACATAGCCAGTCGACTAGTGAAGTGAGATTATCGCATGAATGAATGACTGAATGATGGGGATGCTGAACTAACAAAACACCCTTTCCTCGTACGTATTCTGGAATCTGGATGGATGCGATGTAATGTAATGTGACCTCAACATCATGCCAATGCCTCAATTGGGCAACATGTCCAGGGAACAAGAATGGACAAGATGATGACCTCATCATGGAGGCAAAGGTGAAAAGGATGTTAAAAGTAGGCAAATGCATTATATATCCACACCAAAAAGGACTCAACTTCTAATACATGAGTAGATCACCCCGAACTAGTATTAAAAATGGACTGCAGCAGTGCAGCTACAGTGGTTACTTTGTTTCCCTAAGAAAAATATACTGCCTTGGTCCGTAACTGCCTAACTTGTCATATTTTTCTGGACAAAGAAAATAGCAACACTCTCCTAACAGTACCTGTATCTGCTCAGCAGGAGTTTACACTAACTTGCATAAACAGCACCACTTATTGTACTGTATTGTTATTAAGAGCTCCTCTATGTAATGATGATGGACAAATAGGACTAGTTTGACAGGTTGATGAAGATGCATGACCGAAATCTAAGCAGAATCTATCAAGAAACTAATTAACCTTACATCAGCAAGTGTCACTGAGAAGGAGATCAGGAATCAACTAGCAATTAGTGATCAGAATGCATGTTTCCATTTCCTTTTCTCAGAATTGAGAATTGACCCAATTTGAATTGATGAGCTGGTAGCTAGTTAGCTAAGAAAGATGCAAAAGAACAATTAGGCCGAAGGAGAACCTCTGGAATTAAGCTCTAGTAGTAGTAAAATAAAAACGCCATTAGCTCTGTAATAATAGCTAGTAATCTCAGCTTTCCACGGCACGGGGCCTGATGAATCGGGCGCCAGGCAGAGGCGGTGAGCAGGCAGAGATCCTTCCACCCGCGCTTGAGCGCGCCGTTCTCCACCAGCGTGTACCCGTCGGAGGGGAACATTCCCAGCAGCAGCGACGCCTGCGCGGCGGCGCCGCCGGCGAGCGACGCCGCGCGGAACCCGGACTGCGCCAGGTTCTCCCGCCAGCTGCCGACGAACTTGACGTCGCCGGTGCGGGCGGGGCCGCCCACGGCCAGCAGGTTGCGGATCTCCCGCGACAGCAGCTGCTGCTCCACGACGTGCCGCTCGGGGCTGTCCTCGCCGTAGCTCGCGTCCAGCGAGTCGAACAGCGCCGAGTAGTAGTGGATGGCCTCCACGAACCGCGCCAGGAAGGAGCCCGACTGGCTCAGGTCCTGCTCCACCATTGCCACCACCTTCGGGGCCAGCCTGGTGAATGCGAATCAGTCACAGTCAGTCAGTCAGCATGCATTTCATGGCCATTAGGGTGCGTTTACTTCGCGAAAATTTTTAGCTTGGGCTACTGTAGCATTTTGTTTGTATTTATCAATTAGTATCAAGCATAGACTAGTAAGGCTCAAAAGATTCATCTCGTGGTTTTTTACTAAACTGTGTAATTAGTTTTTTTATCTACATTTAATGCTCCATGCATGTGTCTAAATATTCGATGTGACAAAAAATCTTGAAAATTATACATGGCCTTAATTGAATTCGATGCTGCTGCCTGCTTGCAGCGGTAGGACGAGACGGCTGAAGCAGCTAGCCAGCAGCAGCGGTTAGCATTTTAATGATGCATCAAATCAACAATGGATTGCAGTAAAAGAAACCAGCTACACCTGCTTCGTGAGCTAACGGATGTGGACCGTTCTCACATTTTATTTTCTTTTTCTACCAAGAGAAACTGTTTTTCTAAACGGTTCACCAATCCAACTTTTAACTCTACCGGTAAAGCTCCTCATACAACTAAAGCCTACAAAAGCTGATTTACTACTGAAGCTGAGCTGTGCCAATAGGTCCTTATTAGCTAGCAATTATTAGCAGCTAACTATTAGCTAAACTCGTTAGATAAAAAGAAGCTAACCAATAGCAGCTAACAGTTAGCTCTGTGGATTCAAACCGGACTGGAAAGGGATTCACGGAGTGTTTGGATGCTGGCCACAACCCGCCATGCATAAAGTTCGGCTGCTACACCCCCTAGGCAGCTGTTTGGTTCTCCTTTAACTTTTGGCCGCCACTGAATTCTGCCATGTCGTTTTGCACTTTATTGCCTGTCGTCGTTTAGCGCATGCAAACTGTGGCGAGTCTGTGGCTTGGTGGCGAGCGATTCCTCCACCACGATGTGTGGCGAGCCAACTCTTCTGCGTGTGTGGCGTGACTTTTTATGGCCAGCATCCAAACAGCCCCTCAAACAGGCTGGGAAAGTTATCATGCGTGAGTGGGCGGATGGGTGTGGGCTATGTGACCTGGAGAATCACAAACAAGTAAACCTCTAGTGTGCAGTCATTCTTGCTTCTCTTTTAGGTTGACAGAAAAAAGTGTTACTTCACCTAGCCCGAAAACTAACATGGAAATGCCTAACACATACCCACCGGGCCCTGAGTGGCTAGGTCTTAAGAGCTAACCCCTCAAATCTTAAGTTTTACTAGATATACTAGTCTATCAACCCGTGTTCTCGCATAGGCTAGAATTTTTTAGACATATATTGTTTAATACATCTGATTAATAAAGAATTGTTTGTATTAAATTAAGTATTTTTATCTTTGTTTATTTCTACAAAATAGGCATAGTAGATATTTCATATAGTATATATCCAATTATCATAAACTTATTATTTTTTTTTTGCAAGGGACTGATTCATATGATTTTTATCCATATTCGTATTTTTACGTTACATGTCATCTTTTTAAATTTTAAATACGTAATTAGTTTGAAATCTTGCCTTTAACTATGGTGGTCCTTGTTGCTGCATCACATATCTTATGAAGTCATGAATCTCAATTTAATGTTTAAATGTTATTCTTGTTGACTGCTATAAATTTTCTTTTTGCCATCAAGTTGAAACTCTTGTGATTATTATATTTTTATTAACTCTACTTTTTGCACTTTTTAACAATAACGATTTTTAGTCTTAGAGTACGTTCTTAAATACTACAATAGTAAAAGCAATCATTTAAAACCTGCACCATGTCATTGAAGCTACGTGATAGAGCTTGATGTGGGTTCTCAGATGGGGATATGGTGCTAATAACCTCAAGACAATTTTAATACTTAAGCTATATAATGATCGACATTTGACTCTAGAGTAATATTCAAGGGTTGAGAAAATATAGCCATTAGTGGTCTCTCATACTTCTTACAATGATTGAATTTTCCATAAGGGAGCTACATGTGCAATTATGATTATACTATGAATATAGACATGTCAAATATTTAAACAATTTGTTAGTATCATTGGATATGAGTTGTTAAGAAAATATTTTTTTATGATGAAACATAACATGTATATTTATCGCTCATGCATGCTTACTTTGATCAGATCTTAATATATTAATATTAATAGAAATGGGTAATGTATAAATATGTACATGCTCTATGTTATTTTAACATTTTTAATAAAAGATGTTCATAATTTTTAGATGTATCTAATTATCTATCATAATAAGAAATAAGAGTACATGGTAATTAGATACAAATTTAGACATACTTTAGATCATGTTTCTTAATGGCATACCTGGGTAGTTTGAATATACAGTCATGTGTTGCCTTATGTTATTTTACGCAATAGTAGCGATGGGTAACTATTTATAGAATGGATCCAATAGTTATTATTATCAATGGTAATTGGGTTATACCGAATTGATAGTCAAATGTTTCGGATTTTGTGAGAATTTCTAGGATCTATCTTTTTTTATCCTATCATGTCATGATGAGATTTAACATGTCTCATGAGGACAACATGGAGGCTCCATTAGAGACCTCTAGTTAGAATTTCTAATATTTATCTTTTTCTAGCATGATATGTATTTAGTTGAAACATAATATTCATATATATAAACTCTAGTTTCATCCTTTTTTGTGACTCCATAAATCATAGTTTAGCTTTCGACTTTCAATCGAGTTGTGCATTTTTTTCACATGTTAGGTAGAAACTCTAGTGTTTTCCATCTTTTATTCAATAATTATTTTTTTACTAAAAAGAGTTTAAGTCCTAGTATTATTTTCCACATATTAAAATTAAGTAAAAACTCAGATTGTACTCTAACACCGAACTTGTTGAATTTGTTATATCACAAACTTATGTGTCTAGTATTATTTTATATATCACAGAGTGCTTAAAATGAAATTACTAATATTGATGACATAATGTTCCAATTAAAATATATAAACTTATTTAAAACAACGACTTATAAAATTTTTGTGTGGTTTGTCAATTAAACACTTTTCCATGCTTCATAAGCAATTAAAATAAATATATATCCTAATGTTTATATGTTTACTTAGTATAAATGGTAAAGTATAACATTATGGTTATTTAGTTTCATGGTTGTAGAAGTTTATAACTTAGAATATGTATGTCTCATACTTTATGTATTGATTTATTTTTTGTAATAGCACATATTACTGTTCACATGTAGATTTGTGAAATATTTTGTTTTTTATAATGGCTGAGGTAGATTCAAATATAATGGGTAGGTTGAATGTAAGTTTAGGAGGTTATTTTTCATATCTTTCATAATTACAAAGGTGGATAATTTACAAAATCATTATTATGTATTTTAAATTATCTTTCAAAATAACATATTTGAGTAATCTAGATACAAAATTAGTGGTTATATTTTAAATTATCTCTCATATGCGGATAATCTAGATACAAAGTTAGAGGGTTATTTTAAATTATCTTTCATAATAGAGATGGCGGGTAATTTAGATGCAATACGAGGGGGTTATTTTGAATTATGTTTTATAATGACAGATGTGGGTAATTTATATACAAATTTAGGGGTTTATTCTAAGTTTCTTTCGTAATGGTAGAGGTGGGTAATTTATATACAAAATAAGGGGGTTACTTTATGTATTTTTCATAATGGCAGAGGTGGGTAATTTTTTAATAAATTATAAAAGATCCAATGGCTATTATTGGTGATGATGATTAGAGTCTACCAAATTAAAGGCTAGATATTTCTGATTTTGTGAGAATTTCTAGGATTTATCTTTTTTCTTAGCGCTTCTGGTGAGATTTAACGTGGTGCCTCCATTGGGCCCTCTAATTAGTAATAGTAAGATAAGATAGAAAATAGTATTAACATTTATATCTCTAAGTATGTTTACTATAAAAATATATGACATGATTGATCTAATAACATCTATTCGGTATTGTAACACCCTAAAATTTGCATCATTTTAAAATAGGTGAATTTGAATTTAATTATGAATTTTATGAGCATGTCAACTTAGAAAAGTAATAATTTTTATTAATTTAAAATCAAATATAAGGTCTAGACACATGTTATGCATTCATGCCGCTGCATATTAGTTTTATATTGAGTGGTTTACTTCAAAACTCAAAAGGAATTCAAAATCCATTTCAAAATGCCTTTGTAGAAAAGAAAAAGGAAAATTCCTTCTCCTTCCCTCCTTCTCGGCTTTTGGCCCGAGCTAGACCAGCTCCTCCCCCGGCCATTCTTCTTTGCCTCCCTCGCGCTCGTGCACCGGCCTACTCCCCTCCTCCTTTCCTTGGGCCGAGACTAGGCCGCAGCCCAGCAACCCATGCGCGCTCTCCCTTCTCTCTTCGACTAACACCGCGACCCTATGCCTTGTGTTGCTACCTCCCTAGACCCACGCGACAGCGACACCACCATCATCTTCTTCCTCAAGCCGACAAAGTCGACGCCTTCCATACTCACCGCTGCCAAATCCCTCTCCCAATCTCCACTTTCCATCGATGGCTCAGCCCTAGGGCTATAGAAGCCAATGCCCCGCACCCCATCTCTCCTCATTCGAAACCCTCACAGTCGCCCTTTCGCCCTAAAGCACCGCTGCCATGAGCTCCAAACCCTAAGCTCCACCCGAGCTTGTGGTTCGACGAATTCGCCGTCTTGCTGCCACCGTAAGCAAGATTTCGAGCTTCACGTCGTGTTTTCGAAGTCGCTGAGGCCATCTCCTCTCTTTTTCTCGCTTTGTTTCACTCACCACGCGTTGCCGATGCACACAGGGACTCCACCGCTGCCATCCCGAGCCATACGCCATCCCCGATCCGACTCTGCCTCCGTTTTCATCTCTGGTGAATTTGCCATGAGCTCCTCTTCATCCCTGTACCGTTCCTGAGTCAAAAGGTGGCTTGACTCACTGTATTCGAGAGCGCCGGTGAGATTCCCTCGCCGCCAGCCATGTCACCACCGCGCTCAGCCCTATAGCCGGCCAAAATTTCCCTTTCACCCTCCTTGATCTAATCTGGATCGCCCATCTCTGATCCAATGGCCAAGGATAACCAATACCTCTTTGTCTGTTATTTTTTTTCTAAAGAGCCCATGTACTTTTTATATATAGAACCCGCAGTCCTCGGTTTAGATTAAAAACCTGAATTTGATTTATTTTAATTCAAAATTAAGTTTCATCTATTTACAGTTATGTCACTGATTTGTTTTGCTTATAAAAACTTTGTTTTAACTCTGTTTTGATCCGTTCAAGTTGCGTTAGATTCGTAATCCCATAATCTACATGTTAGTGTTACTGTTAATCATGTTTTCAACTTCTAAATGTTGAGGTTAGATTTAATCTATTATTTTACTAAAGAAAATCTTGTTTAATTCATAACTTCTTCGTTATAGCTCCTTTTTTCGTGATTTTCGCGTCTGTGTGATCCTAACGAGACATAGATTCGTTTTATAAACTTTTTATCTTGTTTTACTACTGTTGGTGTACTGTACTAATTATAGTCTTGTTTGCTTTGCACGATTACTTTTGGATGAATGTTGTTGTTGTGTTGATCGAGTATAGACGGTGAGCAATTCATTGGTGACCAAGAGTTCTTCTACGAGTAGGATCAACAGGACCCGTTTGATCAAGGCAAGTATAGCATGGGGTTATCCTTGTTTTCCTATTCATAATAAATAATTAAATTCATTATGCATGTATTCCCTTGTTAAGGATGACTTAGTTTTGACTCATTACCTTGGCACCCCTGATATTGCATTGAGTAGCTTTGCTAGTGCTCAACATGAACTATGATCTTGTAATTTGTCTAATGGAATATGCAACAACATTAAAAGATGACTTTTTAGAGACATGATAGAAGAGGGCTAGAGCATTGGGCTATCTTTTGTGCTCTAGTTACTCTCCATAAGGTCTCATTTGTAAGCGAATATCCAGGACTTATAGTACAACTGTGAGGGCTACATGGCTCTGGTTTTAGTCATATAAGAGAACCTTTTCTAGCTTGTTAGTGGTTACCTTTATAGCGCAAAAGGGGTTGTGTTCTAGGTCGAGTGTGGTGCGGCCTCTGTCCCTATGTGTATAGGCTACGCGTCATTATGCCATTTGGAAAGGGGGGCTCTACATTTGCAGGCCATAGAAACCTAGCGGCCCTAACTTTTTAGATGAACCTTGGAAAGGCTTCATAATGATCCCTGCCTGCTCATCTTGGTAGTGTTTTGGGGCCCTACAAACCCCGAACATATGGGAATCATGACTCACAATGAAAGTGTACAACCTCTGTAGAGTGTAAAACTGTTATAACAGTCGTGCTTACGGTCACAAGTAGCCTTGGACCCTTACGGAATAGATGCTCACTAATGATGTCTAATGTGTTCTCGCTATTCATTATTCACTTTACATTGATCATATGTTTGTTGTCTAAGTTGAGACCACTTGATGCTACTAATATGCTAAAACTGTGCCATCTAAAAGGTACATGCTGTTAAACCAATGTCATGCCTTTGAGCCTCGTGAACCCCATGTTGCACTTGTTGAGTACAAGATGTACTTACGCTTGTTTATTTTCTTTACTTGGATGAAAATCCTGGATGGGTAACAGATGGTGCAAATAATGACTAGTACTTCTAGTTCCCTGAGGATTACTTGTCTTGTGGTCAACCGGTCAACTTGCCTGTGCATGGAGCTATCACACGTGAGTTATCTTTTTGTTTCCGCTATGCTTATGTAAAGGCTATGTGATAATAATCGTGATGTAATAACACTTGTGATGATACTCCCTTTAAATTTGTCGGCTTATATGTGATTGATCTCTGGGCGCATATAAGATTATGCATTCCATTTTATCCTTAAAAATGGGTGTGACAAATTGGTATCAAAGTCAAGTTGACTGTAGGATGCAAGCCTAGTTAGTAATGGTCGTTTTAGCATCTTCTACTTCACTTGTTTCATGCTTATTATCTTACTCTTGTTATTTGCTAAATTTTATGCTTCTTATGCCTCACTCTTTAATGAAATTTTTGCCTCTATTCTAACTAAAGTCTAAAACTCTGCAGATGGTTCATGCCTACAAGACCGCTCGCATCTCAACTGGAGGCTACTACCCACCCCGTGCTTTGGATGTGCTCGTGGAGCCACAAGAAGGAGAGCCCCAGGAACAGGAAGATGCTCCACCAGTCCTAGTCTAGGCGCCAACACCTCCCCAAGAAGAATCAGAGCCTGAAGAAGATCCTGAGATCATTGAGATTGAAGATGATGATGAGGATGTTAATGGAGGAGGACAACCCCCATCTCCACAACATGATGAAGCTGCTGATGATGATGTACCGCCCCCTCCAATGGGATGGACTGTGAAGATTTACCACAAGCCTGGAGGTGACTCTGTCTCTCACCATCGACTTGTGGGGATGCTTGCTGCTTATTTCTCTGATTGGGACCCAGCTGTGGAGTATATTTGCTGGGAGTATAGGCATCCATTGGAGGACACCTACTAGAAGTCAAGGGTGAGTATTTTTCCTTGGGATGAGGAAAAAGATACATACCAGCTGGACAAGATGTATTCCCACAGGGGTCTTCGAGCTACCATGGAGGCTAGCATTGAAGATGCCACCTTTGAAGCATGTATGGGTCTCTGCCACCTTCATTTTGATAATATGAAAGATGATGTGCATCGTTACCTCCCTCGTGCACACCCTGTCCTTGGATGGACAATGATGGACCCGATGTAGTTGGATCTAATTTCTCTGGTGATGGTAAACTTTGTCTATGATATGATGGAGAGGAAGCTGCAGTTATAAGAGATGGTGAAAGCTTAGGGGAAGACCATCAAAAGGTTCCAAGAGATGATTGATGACCTCAGGGCAAATCAAGGCTTGGCAAGGATCTATGAGACATTTGATCATGAACCACGTCCTTAGAGAGTAGGAGTCCTTTATGTAATAAGAACGTTCTTAGTAACATGAGTTGAGTCATGTCGAATTTGTTCGTGTGGTGTGAACTCTGGTGTGTTTGGATGCTTTATCATTATGTCTTTGTGTGAGTTGGTTTCTTGTAATGAGTGCTGCAGCTTTGTAGGCTTGTCTACAGGTTTCATAGTTTAAGAATATTAAGTTTAAGGTCATTGAATAAATAGTTGGGTTGGTTTATATTGTTCTTTCTGTTCTGTCTTTTCAGACCAGTCTGCCTTTGACGTGATGATCAGAAAACTCTACATGACTAAAAATTATGAAATTTTTATGAGAACAACTAGACTTAAGCATCGTTCTAATGCCTCTAGAATTACCTTTTTATCTATTCTAGTTCGGGAGATATAGCTGTTACAAGTTGAAGTTTCTGCACAGTCTGGAATTCTAGAACAGTTAGCTTGTGCTGTATTTTTGATTAAGTTAATTTCAGAATCTGAACTGGTCACCTAAATAAAAGTTGTAGATAACTTCTTAAGATTTTAAACCATGTAAAGAACGCCTCTGTTGGACATCTGTATCTCGAGATATGATTGATTTACCGAACTGCTAATGTTGATACTCACCAGAAAAGTTTTCAGATTTCATTTCTTATCTCCATAAGTGTTTGTGACTTGAAAATCTCAAACTTTTGAATATTATGTTGGATGATAGATGGCCGCAAGAGGAGGAAGAGGACATGGTAGAGGTCCCAATCCACCTCCACCACCACCGCCACTGACCATTGAGCAACTTTTGGTACTGCAGACACAGCTCATGCAAACTCTGGTGCAGAATCAACAGAATCTGTAGAATTAGCCAATTGGAGGGGCACCATCACATGATAAGCATGGTGAATTCTTGAAGAGTCACCCCCAGTGTTTACTCATACAGTTGATCCACTAGAAGCAGATGATTGGCTTCGAGCAGTGGAGAAGCAACTCAATATTGCACGGTGCGATGATCGGCAAAAGGTGTTCCTCACTTCTGGACAACTCTAAGGAGAAGCTCAGGATTGGTGGGAGTCCTATGAGTATGGTGTTGACACTTCTTAGCATCACTCGCGTTAGGTTTTCATCCCCAACATGACACCAAGAGTGTGGTTGTATTGTACTCATGCCACTTAACTATATAAATATATTAAAGTATATATCCGCAAGCGCACAGATAAATACACCCGTTGCAGCATTTCACCCAAGTTTATCCTAGGTATCATTATTTATATTTAACCAAAGGAGAACAAATAGAGGGGCACATATTAATTAAAGGTTACTCTACACATGTGATATGAATATTCGAAATCACTATCCTTTACTCTCAAACAGGAATCAATCAAATAAAAAGAGATAAAATATATGATAATCAGACCATTCAGATGATATTCCTTAGAGCAGTACTACTATGGCAAGTCATTGATCAGAATATAAAGTAAGAGAATAACTCCTAAGTAATCCGTTAGCTATTAGTCATAATCTACATTGATTAGTGCAATTATATCAGGCAATCATTGGCTAGGTTATCTCATATCCATAAACAAGGAACATCTCCATTACGAAGCTGAGAAACAGAGTAACAACTAAGTAATGAGACCGTGTTCTACTAAGTTCTACACTTGGGGAGTGGACTACAAATGACTCAATAGGAATGTCACACCCGCGATCTACCACATGGCCCGGAGTATAGAGTGCATTTGTAGGTAAACAGTGTATAAGTACCAGACTTACACAATGTTGACCACCCACCCATGACTCAATAAGGTGAGTGCTTTGCAAACATGTGTATAAACATAATGATAAACTATCTATGCCAAATATATAATCAAAGCAGACTAATCTCATAATAATCAAGGATATAATATAGATTAAGAACAAGATCATATCTAATGTATCAAGAATAATGATCAAGAACAATGAACTAGAACTAGACAATGTTGAACTAGAACAATTACGAACTAGAACATAAACAATTAGAACATGAAGAACTAGAACATGAACTAGATCAAGAACTAGAAGAACTGATGAACTAGATGAATATCTGAAGAACAATGTTGATACAAGAGAGAAGAACTGGATTTACCAAGCTCCTCTTGACTAGATCTGGAGCCCAAGGCTGCTTGACTCCTCTACTTCTAATTCTAATCTAGCTATGCCTAGATCTGATGGAGCTCTAACGAGATGAGAGTTGCTGGTTGGTCTTCTACTTTCTGGTTGATGATTGATTGAATGAATTCCCCTTTGGAGGGGGGTATGGGGCCTCGTTTATATAGCCCAGAGCATGGAACCATGGCCCTTGAATCAAACCGACCTTCACGTAGGGTTAGGATGCATCCTTGGAGGTGGTTAAGTAGCTTGCAAAGGAAGGAGCCGAGGGGCGCAGCCAGGGGCCGGTCGGCCTAGGGTTGAGGCTGGTCGGCCCCACCTGGCAGCGCCTCGTGGTGGCCCTCCTCGTGGAGTCCTCTGGTGTCCTCTAGAAGCCTCTTGCGTATTCGTGACGTGGAGATTAGGCCGATTGACGTGGGTTCCTTCTCGTGGAAGATATCAATTCCTGAATTATTCTGATAACCCCCTGCAAAATATAGATTCACCAAAACTCATGGAATTTCGTTAGTTGACACCCTAAACCTATGTTGGTGATCATTTATTAGCCCTTTATATATTTATTTTAACCCTTTATTATGGTAGATAACCATCGTCAACATATGGCCATCCCGCTAATGCTCCTGCTATCACTTTTTTTTGCGGGTTGCTTTTGCTATCACTTGGCAGGAGTTTAGAGAGAGCTTCAGGGCTTACCATATACGTGAAGGGATGATAGAGCTGAAGGAAGAGGAATTTTAGAACTTCACACAAGGATCTTTGTCTGTAGCTGAGTACCATGACAAGTTTGCTCAGTTGTCATGGTATGCTCCAAATGAGGTGGCTAATGACAGTGATAAGCAACGCTGCTTCTTGAAGGGATTGTATGATAGGCTTCAGTTGCAGTTAATGTCCAATACATATCCCAATTTCCAGACGCTTGTGAATCGCGCTATTGTGGTGGACAACAAGCGCAAGGAGATGGATGCCAAGAGAAAAAGGCTTTAGGGACAGGCCTCTGGCAGCAATACTCGTCAGTGTACTGGTTTCCAGCAAGGTAATTAGCAAAGGTACCCACCTGGTCAGTGGAATCGTGGATAGTTCCCTACGTGTAATCAGTTCTCGCAACATCCCCCGTACCAGCCATAGAATGACAACCAACATCCTCAGCAGCAGAATGGGAATCAGCCTCAGTGCCAGGGCCCATCCAACAACACTCCCATGAAGACTAGTGTTCCTAATACACCCAATAGGTGTTTCTGATGTGGTAAAGAGGGTCACTTGTCTTACAATTATCCTGAGAAGCCCAACTAGGAGACCCCTCAAAGGCAGAAGAGTAACCAAAAGCCATCTCTGTATGGAAAGGTGAATCATGTGTCCCAAGAGATAGCAGTGGAGGAACCAGAAGTTATGCTTGGTACATTTGATGTCCATTCCACTCCTGCCATTGTTCTTTTTTATTCTGAAGCTTCGCATTCATTCATATCATAAGTATTTGTTAGAATGCATAGTATTCCTTTGTGTGCCATGAAGAATTTTGGAGACGGCAGAAAGAGTGACAAGGAGCCGAGTAATAAAAATGTGTAAGGTTCAGTGGAATCAGTACACAGAAGTAGAGGCTACCTAGGAAAGATAAGAGGATTTGAGGAAAACATATCCATAGCTATTTGAGTAAGTATCGTTCGAATCTCGAGGATGAGATTCATTTTAAGTGGGTAGAATTGTAACACCCTAAAATTTGCATCATTTTAAATAGGTGAATTTGAATTTAATTATGAATTTTGTGAGCATGTCAACTTAGAAAAGTAATAATTTTTATTAATTTAAAATCAAATATAAGGTCTAGACACATGTTATGCATTCATGCTGCTGCATATTAGTTTTGTATTGAGTGGTTTACTTCAAAACTCAAAAGGAATTCAAAATCCATTTCAAAATGCCTTTGTAGAAAAAGAAAAAGGAAAATTCCTTCTCCTTCCCTCCTTCTCGGCTTTTGGCCCGAGTTGGCCTAGCTCCTCCCCTAGCCATTCTTCTTTTCCTCCCATGCGCTCGTGCACTGGCCTGCTCCCCTCCTCCTTTCCTTGGGCTAAGTCTAGGCTGCAGCCTAGCAACCCACGCGCGCTCTCCCTTCTCTCTTCGACTGACCCCGCGACCCCGCGCCTTGTGTCACTACCTCCCCGGACCCACAAGACAGCGGCTGTAACACCCCAGGTGTTTGCCTTGCATCTGTGCATCACATGAGCATGACATGAGCATGTGCACCATCATTTCATGTGCATTGTCATTGAAACATAACATTGAAACATCTGCAACATTCATGTTGAGTGTATGTACTATGTGTATTCTTGCTTGCAGTAATAGCTCATGTATGCCTTAGACTTGTATTATTATGATGGGTGACACAACATCTTAAAACATGATCATGCAACACATGCAACATGCTTAGTTAAACTATGCAACACATACTTGCAACACAATGTTTTAATAGGGCTTTTTGTGTAGATGACACTTGTGATGCTCTAACATGATCTCTATTAGCTTAACTATGCTTAGGACACCTAATGGAGCACTGTTCATGTTGACCAAATTGACTAATTTGCCCTCTAGGTGAGGTTTGACCATGAGGTGACCTATAGAGTGTCCTACTTTGACTATTTAAAAAGTCTAACCTAGAGACCTTGCATGGAGGTGCACCCATTACCAAAGTTGTAGCCAATTTATCAAGGAACAAAAGTCTCAATATGACCATCTCATGAAAATGGTTGGAACATGCTCAACACAGGGCCCACAAGTCAGTTAGAGGATTTGTCATAGAACCTCCTAATTATGATGGCCCACATGTACCCGTCATCGTCATAATGACCTCTGACAGCCGTACTTATGTTCCTCATAACTTAAAAGGCCTGCTTTCCTCCGAACAGGATCCAATCACAGGAGTATTGCAATATTACAACAGTTTATTCAAAATATTCGACAGAGTAAAGTAGCGGAAGTCTTACAATAACTTAAGTTTACAAACCAGTTTTCAAACCTCAAACCTTATGTAGTATTATTACAAACCAGTAGTAGAGAAGTATCGGTAGTATCTTTATTACATCACACAAACGAGATGCATTGCCCAAAGGACACACATTCTACTCGTCGTCACTTTCTTCAGCCACAACGGTCATGCAACAAGGCTCAAAGCAGACTTGTTCATGATCCGCACCTGCAACAAGGGGTTCAACAAACCTTGAGTACGAGAGTACTCAACAAGACTTACCCGACTAAGAAACCGACTCCAAGGGCATGCTAGCTTTAGGGAATCAAGGTACGGGTATTCCAGAATAAAATTTTCTTTTGCAGAAAAGCTTACTAAAGTGAGTCCTTGCTTTCCATATTTTACTTTTACCATTTATGGTTCATTAACCAATTATAGGTGATCCTAATCTAGATCAAAGTAATTATCATCAAAATCTTTCTCATTCTTTCTTTCAATTCCAGTTCTTAACTACGATGTAAGTCAGGTGATCAAGTCTCCATAACCGAGGAGCAACGACGATTCGAACCGATTATACCCAGCTGGGGATCTCTAACATCATGACATATGTAGAACCGAATCTTGCATATATCAACCCTCATTTAGATCTCCCAAAACCAGAACGTGTCCATCGCCACCCGAGAGTACAGTACTCCTCGAACCCGGCCCGATTCTAGCCCCGAGGGTACACGCTACTCCCGCCATCTCTCCACTCCCAGTGCGAGGTTAGACATTCTCGTAATGGAATCACCAACATTTTGGGCTTACCCAAGGCATGAGGCTAGTTGCAAAGTCTCGAAACACACGCCGGCTTACAACGGACGGTCCTTAACTGACAAGGCGGAAACACTACATTGAGACTCCTTTCCCAATGCATGTTAGCAGTGGCCAAACCACCCGCCCGATCTTTCAAGTTCATTCTCATATTTCAATATTCATTAAGTATGCCGTCATGGCTATATAAGCATTTCATTTAAAAGCTTAACTTCTAAGCATAGCGAAGCATACTACGTATTTTCAGTAAAACATGTATCAAGGTTGATATCGCAATAATCAAGGATGATAATGCATCAATTGGGTTATCACTCAACTCCTAATTACTTAATACAGTAAATCATAATATAAATAATAAAATATTTGTAAAATATCAAGGTAGGGTTTAAATGCACCGGGGCTTGCCTTGCTCTGACGAGATGACTGACTCGGTCTCAAAGACTCCGACTTCTGGTCTGGAACCCACCGACGATAGCTCTTCACCGGAAGCTTGCTCGGCGACTTCGACTTCTTCGAAAGCGGAAACTACACGAGTACATAATATGTCTTAACATGATGCTCGATGATAAACATGATGCTTGATGATGATATGCCACGATTTACGACTTGAGCGCACTTTCCTTCGTGGTACAGTCGTAAAACAGAAAACCAACTAACTAATAGCGACAACTCCAGCGATACCAGCTTTTAACACTAAGTAAGTTACTAATGAGCTCAAACATGAAATTAAGGTGCCAAAGATCACCCAAGATTAGTGACCTAAGGACATCGCTCAATCAAAAGGGCACACAACACTTAAAGTTAACAAATTAACATTTATTTACTATTTAATTAATTAGGGCATAATTAATAGTTGATCATACTTTATCTAAACAATCCTAAACTTTTTCTATGGATTAAGAATGACCTACAACAGTGTCACAATAAATTTCATAATTTTTGGATTAATAAATTAATTATTAAAATTCATGGAAGTTGCATTTAATCTTTAATGAAACTAATTAAATCTACTGCACAAAGTAATCAAATTTAGGAATTAACATTTTTCCTAGGTATTTTACACATTGAAAAGCTTACACAAAAATTTTCATGAATTTTGGAGCTCTACACAATTTTTAATGAAATAAACAAATAGCATTACTATTCATAATTTTGAAAAAAGAAAAACAAAATCGAACTCAGGCCGATTTTCTTTTCTCCCTCCAATCCAGCCCAGTCGAGCGGCCCACGCGCCCGTGCGCTCGCCCGCGCCCGTGCTCGGCCCAGCATCGCGGCCCGCTCCACTCGCGCGTGGCTCACTCTCCCTCTCTCTCACTGACAGCCTGACCCCGCCTGTCATCACCTTTCTCTCGTCCTCCCGCTCACTCCCGTGCGCTCACTCACCCCCGCGCGGTGGCCGGCCGGTGACCGGAGCTTCGGTCGACCAATTGGCTCTACCAACACCAACTACATCCTCCCACGACTCTGGTTTGCTAGGTTGCATCACGGTTCGAGCTCTAGTGACCCGCGAGCGACGGCGAGGGCGGCACGGTGGACACGGGAGCAGCACGCCGGCACACATAAAGCGGTAGAGGCTAAATTGAGGGGACGGGAAGCATCAGTGGCATACCACGAACATGAAACCGTGCTCGATTGAAGCGGGGAAGCACGGGAAGTGGCTGACCACGTGAGGGCGACGGTGGCGGTCGGTCGCCGGAGGTGAGCACGGGAAGCGGTGGCTGCGGCAATCCAGGCGGAGTTAAGCTCGCTCGGGTGGTTCACGAGGTGCGCGAGGATGAGGCGGCGCTATTGGTGTGGTTTGCGTGGCCGGAGGCGGCTTGGCAGCGGCAGCGGCGAGCGGCGGAGCTGCGGTGGCGGCGATGGCGAAAACGGGGAAGAAAAAGGAAACACGGTGACCTCGACGTATTTATAGGCCTAGACACGGTGTTCGGCTCTGGAAGGCGCGCGTCGTCGCGCTGGCGGTCCTGGCGTGCGCGAAGGCCCGGGAAGCTGCCCGGCGGCTCGCCGGCGCCCATACCGGCCGGTGGCCGGCCACCATTGGTCGGGCACTGTAGCTCCTTCCCCCCCACCCAAAATTTGAATTTCAAACTGTTTTCTCAAATTACTCTCAAATTCATGTGGAAACTTGAAAAACTCCCAAGATATGAAATCTTCATAATTTCAAGCTCTACAAGTTTTGTATTGAACACTTTTTCAAATTCTAACTGGATTTTGAAATTTGAGTTTAAATTCAAAAGGGGACACATTTTGGGGATTTGGTAATTTAGAAATTACTTTGGATTTCATATTGAAACTTCAAAATCTCCAAACACCAAAGTTGTACATCTAGCCATGACCTACAACTTTTCTGTTCAAAACATTTTCAAATTCTGCCTCCATTTTGAAATCTTAGTTTGGGGACAAAAATGAGTCAAATCTGAAATTTGTTTATTTTCAAAATTGCTCCACATTTTACACTAAAACTTTGAAAACTCAAAACACCAAAGTTGTAGCCCTTGAAAAGTTCTACAAATTTAGTTTTAAACTTTTTCCCAAATTTTGCTTACATTTTGAATTATTTCAAAAGGGGTAAAACAGGGTTTTGAAATTTAGGGTTTTCGGAGGAATTTGCAATTGGAATTTGTTGCTACCTTAATTAGTGATTACTTAGTGATCAAACCATCACCCAAGGGCATCATTTGGACCAACATGACATGGTTGACCAAATGCCACTCTTGGTTGACCAATTTAGCTTTTGAAATTCTTTTACATTTTCCCCAAATTTGAATTTAAATTCGAATCGGAAAACTCGTGACAAGTTTTTGGATTCCAATCCAAACTCAAACTTGGAGCTTCATTTTATGTGTTGTACTTGAGCTCATACCCTACACTTGACACTAGTGTGTAACACAGTCACACACCTCAAATTACGCAGGGCATGGACTAAGTATTTGCGGTGCCATTCGAAAGTAGGGTTTTCGGTTCGGAGCACACCACTGAGAAGCACATCCAATCTAGATAAGTAAACTTGTTTTAGTTGATGCATAACAAGATTGACCTAATCATGGATGTTTTGCGATGCATTATGATGACATGGCAGATTAATTAGCACTATAACACCCGGGGTGTTACAGGATTGCCCAACATTTAGAATTATTTCTAAGTCTGAAATGTGACTTTGCAGTTTCATGTGCCCACCTTTGGAGCATTGTAACTCTCAAACTGTGCCGAACTAGCTCTAACCCATACTGACACTTTGGTAGCATTGTAACTCTCAAATTAGACTTTGTTAATGATGTTTTCATGCTTGGTGATCTATAGCAAAGTTGTTGAGAACTTCATGAACTAGTTGCTGATAAATTTTGGTAGCATTTGGACTTATAGTTTAGAAGTGGTAGCCGTTCTAAGCTGGGTTCAGTTTTGGAAGTGCTGTCTGTCTTTTAGAACAGATTCTGTACATGTGCTATTTTGACCTGGTAAATGATGAAATCATGCTTAGATGTTTATAAATGAAATATAGACAATTTCATTAGCTTTTCAGAATGTCCTCTTTCAAGTCATTTGGATTTTTAGAACTCCAGTTATGAAGTTTCTTAGCTACTGCTGTTAACTTGTTGAAAAGACTCAATTTCTGAAATCTTGTTATGGGTGTGCTTAGTCTTAACTTTGTGGTACTTAGTGATTGCTTAAGGATGTTCAAACATGTTAATACCAGAGAGGAAATTTTCACCTAAGCTTGAAGTGATTTGAATAGAGCACCACATGACTTGGGTTTGTGCTTATGATGTTGCAGTATCATTACATTCATCTTCACCTCATTCATGCATGTCATAAATCATCGTGTCATCCTTGATGCATACATGAAATTCATTAGGTTCATATACATGCAATAGGTGTGCCGAGAATCGTGTTACGAGCGAAGTCCCGCTGGGCGTGGAACTCGAAGTTGAACTCTGTTCGGGAGCCGGAGGTCCAGTCCGACGAAGCCGGAGAAGATGTGGGAACCGTTCTTGAAGCTGACCCTTGATCTATCTTCTTTCGGTTAAGGCAAGCCCCGGAGCATTATAAGCCTCCTACTTTCAAAGCAGTTATCTATATATATGTGATGTACTTGTATTGTTGCATTACGTTATAGGAATTGATTGAAAACCCTTGCTGCATTGATAACACTCCTTGTCCAGCAATTCGAATCTTGAATCCTATGTAGATAGGATCGTATCTATGCTTAGCTCTACTGAATTAGACCGGTAGAAGTCGGGTGATTTCCTATCACCTGCGAGATATAGGGCTTTATCAGGTCATGATTGTCTATATTTGCTATCGTGGAAATGAACCATGTGTTAATGAAATGAAATAAGACCGGGCGGGATGACGATAGTGAAGCAGCAAGGCATGAAGGTCTTGGGTGTGGATCTATCCCCGTCTATGTCGGTTAAGGATCGAGACCTGGAGCCTTCTATGTCATTTTGAACGCATGCCTAACATTTAGTTGGCCAGCCTGAGGTTGTTGACCGCAAAGCCTAGTAGCTCAACTCAGGCTACGATGTCGAAAAGTGAAAGTCACCTCGGAAGGGAGCCAGAGGGTCCAAGGCCAGGTGAGTTAAAAGTACTGAGCATCCTGGCCACTGGTATCCTCGAGAACGCGGCGTTGTTCGGGCCCACCCTGAGTTGTACCAAAGGTTATCTACGGCTGTCTTTAGCGGGGTTTGTCGGGTGAGTGTCAGGAATACCTCCCTCAGCTGAGTTGGAATCGATTCAAGTCGCCGTCTCTCCCGGATAGTGAGAAACTTGACTAGTTATCTCCAGCGTAGATACACTAATTATAATGATGGTTCAGAATTGATGATAATGATGATGATGGCCTTATTATACCTGCTATGGTTAATATTGTTTGATCCTAATAAAGTGAGTGCTTTAGTACAGGTGCTAATCTAGTTATCAGGTTAATGATGATCAACTTGATACTTAAGCATATATTGGTTACTTATCTGTATTAAGCTTTTCTACAATTGAGTCAAGCTAGCCCACTTTATAAAGCCTTGCATACTCCTTGGTGTCACCTTTGTTTCTGGTTTTTGTCGGGTAAGTCTAGCTGAGTACCTTCTCGTACTCAGGGTTTATTCCCACCTGTTGCAGGTAGCAGATTCGTACTTGTTGCTGCAAGTATTGTCTTCGCCATGTGGGCGTGAAGACTAGACCATATGGGCATGGTCTCTGTAGTATCTCTTCCGGTATGCTTTTGCAGGATGTGACTATGTACTGGCAGTAATTGACTTCAAATGGTTTCAGAAATTATGTTGCTTCCGCTAATCTTTACTTTGATTTTGTAATAAATTATTTATACTCCGATGTATGAGATTACTTATGAACTGTTGTAACAAGTGATGTGTTATGTTGAATCACTACGATCTTGGTTGATCTCAGTTTGGTTTGAAATCCCTTATGATTTCGTGGACTACCGGAGTTATATGGGCTCAAGTTTAAGAATTTGATCGCTTCGGCGATTGTTTTTGGACTTGTGCTCTTATAATTTGGATGGTTCCGTGACAGTGACACCGCCATCATCTTCTTCTTCAAGCCAACGAAGTCGACGCCTTCCATACTCACCGCCGCCAAATCCCTCTTCCAATCTCCACTATCCATCGATGGCTCAGCCCCAGGGCTATATAAGCCAATGCCCCGCACCCCATCTCTCCTCATTCAAACCCTTGCAGCAGCCCTTTCACCCTAAAGCACCGCCGATGCGAGCTCCAAACCCTAAGCTCTGCCCGAGCTTGTGGTTCAATGAATTTGTCGTCTTGCTGCCACCGTAAGCTTGATTCCGAGCTTCGCGTCGTGTTTTCGAAGTCACCAAGGCCATCTCCTCTCTTTTTCTCGCTTTGTTTCCCTCACCACGCATTGCCGATGCACACAGGGACTTCATCGCCGTCATCCCGAGCCATACGCCGTCCCCGATCTGACTCCGCCTCTGTTTTCATCTCTCGTGAGTTCGCCATGACCTCCTCTTCGTCCCCGTACCGTTCCTGAGTCAAACGGTGGCTTGACTCACCATATTCGAGAGCGCCGGCGAGATTCCCTCGCCGCCGGCCATGTCGCCACCGTGCTTGGCCCTGTAGCCAGCCAGAAATTCCCCTTCACCCTCCTTGATCTAATCTGGATCGCCTATCTTCGATCCAACGGCCGAGGATAACCAATACCTCTTTGGCTGTTATTTGTTTCTAAAGAGCCCCTGTACTTTTTATATATAGAACCCGCAGTCCTCGGTTTAGATTAAAAACCTGAATTTATTTATTTTAATTCAAAATTAAGTTCCAGCTACAGTTATGCCACTGATTTGTTTTGCTTATAAAAACTTTGTTTTAACTCCGTTTCGATCCGTTCAAGTTGCGTTAGATTCGTAATCATGTAATCTACTTGTTAGTGTTACTGTTAATCATGTTTTCAACTTCTGAATGTTGAGGTTCGATTTAATCTATTATTTTATTAAAGGAAATCTTGTTTAATTCATAACTTCTTCATTATAGCTCCGTTTTTTGTGATTTTCGCGTCTGTGTGATCCTAGCGAGACGTAGATTGGTTTTACAAACTTTTTATCTTGTTTTACTACTGTTGGTGTATTGTACTAATTATAGCCTTGTTTGCTTTGCATGATTGCTTTTGGATGAATGTTGTTGATGTGTTCATCGAGTATAGATGGTGAGCAATTCGTTGATGACCAAGAGTTCTTCTACGAGCAGGATCAACAGGACCCGTTTGATCAAGGCAAGTATAGCATGTGATTATCCTTATTGTCCTATTCATAATAAACAATTAAATTCATTATGCATGTAGTCCCTTGTAAAGGATGACTTAGTTTTGACCCATTACCTTGGCACCCCTGATATTACATTGAGTAGCTTTGCTAGTACTCAACATGAACTATGATCTTGTAATTTGTCTAATGGAATATGTAACAACATTAAAAGATGACTTTTTAGCGACATGATAAAAGAGGGCTAGAGCATTGGGCTATCTTTTGTGCTCTAGTTACTCTCCTTAAGGACTCATCTGTAAGCGAATATCCGGGACTTATAGTACAACTGTGAGGGCTACATGGCTCTGGCTTTAGTCATATAAGAGAACCTTTTCTAGCTTGTTAGCGGTTACCTTTATAGCGCAAAAGTGGTTGTGTTCCATGTCAAGTGTGGTGCGGCCTCTGTCCCTATGTGTATATGCCGTGCGTCATTGTGCCACTTGGGAAGGGGGGCTCTACATTTGCAGGCCACAGAAACCCAGCAGACCTAACTTGTTAGATGAACCTTGAAAAAGCTTCTTAATGATCCCTGCCTGCTCACCTTGGTAGTGTTTTGGGGCCCTGCAAACCCCGGGTATATGGGAATCATGACTCACAGTGAAAGTGTACAACCTCTGCAGAGTGTAAAACTAATATAACAGCCGTGCTCATGGTCACGAGTGTCCTTGGACCCTTACGGAATAGATGCTCACTAATGATGTTTAATGTGTTCTTACTATTCATTATTCACTTTACATTGATCATATGTTTATTGTCTAAGTTGAGACCACTTGATGCTACTAATATGCTAAAACTGTGCCAACTAAGAGCTACATGTTGTTAAACCGATGTCATGCCTTTGAGCCTCATGAACCCTATGTTGCACTCGTTGAGTACGAGATGTATTTACACTTGTTTATTTTCTTTACTTTGATGAAAATCCCGGATGGGTAACAGGTTGTGCAAATAATAACTACTGCTTCTATTTCCCTGAGGATTACTAGTCTTGTGGTCAACCGGTCAACTTGCCTGTGTATGGAGCTACCACGCGAGAGTTATCTTTTTGTTTCCGCTATGCTTATGTAAAGACTATGTGATAATAATCGTGATGTAATAACACTTGTGACGAAACTTCATTTAAATTTATTGGCTTATGTGTGATTGATCTCTGGGCGCACATAAGATTATGTATTTCATTTTATCCTTTAAAATAGGTGTGACAGGTATCATAAACATTAATACCTTTTTTATACAAGACCTTATATATATTTGGTCGCATTTGAATTATTTGCCTGGGGAGGAGGGAGTACTCCGCACGCAGATCTATTGAGTATTGGAGTGGTACGGAGAGCTTGGATCAAAGGCATGCGGCGCCAGACGTTTCACACTACAGCCGAAACCAATGGTAGCCATGTGCCTCAAGACATAAATTTGCGAAGCCATGTGCGACAGCACGTACTATCTTTTTTTCTAATCCTCCTTGGCTCCTCGCACTTTGAGAAGCCAGCCGACAGGAACATATAAATTTGCGAGATTTAGTTTTTCTCCTTACAGCTTTCCATTATTTTAGAAAATTGAGATGTGCTTGGCAGAGGTAGCCATGTGCGTCAAGACATTTGAATTCATGCACCAGATCTTGGTAGCGCGGATCTCCAGCCTCACCATTTGTTGCTATGCACCCAACGAGCATGTACCAAGCAAGCAAGAGAAACAGAGAGTGACAGAGTGTGTGAGCACTCCACTGAGCGGGTCGAGCAGATCATGGAGCTCGCCTTGGGGGGCCATGGCCGGCCTGGCCCCCAAGCTGGGCGAGCTTCTCACGGCGGAGTACGTCGTGCAGAAGGGCCTCAAGCCCGACATCGAGTATGAGCATGGTAGAGATACAAAATATTAGTATCAATGTAGCCTCCTTCTAAAAACTGCACACATCTCAAAGCAGTCATTTCAATGAATTATTATGTTTTATTATTTTTGTAACTGGATCCCGCATGGGCCCAGCCCGTCCAAGTCCAGCCCGAGCCTAGCCTGATAGAGGGAAAGTGTGTGCAGGTCTCCGTCTGTTCCTTCTCAGGACGTCGTTTACCTCGTGGACGACGTGTCTGCTCCCTCTGAAGCGGCGCTCTCTCCTCCATTCCCGAGCAGGCTAGCAGCAGCGGACGGACGAAGCCAACCGCAGCACCGCCTTGCCCCTGATCCCGTTTCGTTTTTTGCGGGCAGCAGGCAAGGAGGTTTGGCGCCACCGTCGTCGCCGGTGAGGAAGAGAAGCCGCCGGGAGCCTCCTTGCTGCCACGCACTGATCCTGATCCATCGATCCCCATGGCCATGGCTCCATGCATGCATTCATGCATGTCGCGCTGTTTCTCACATTTCTACTCCGAACTGATCCATCGAATCCGCCCCCGTACGATTGATTAGGTGTATGTGCATGTGCGGTTCGGATCCAAATATCTCATTCTGTTGTTCCTGTACGTACGTGTACAAGATTATATTAAAAATGATGATGAACATTAAATCTACGGCACCTTTATGGATGGGATAACATTTTCACTACATTTCTTTAGTTGGATGTTGAACGATCGAGATTATTGCATATATAGCTAGGGAAACGGATCGACAATTTTCACTTCATTTCACTCCTGTGGATTTGATCCAACATCTGCATTCATGCATGCGCTGCTGAGATTAATTGCATGCGTACGTGTGCCATATCGCCCCTGGAGATAGAAGTGAATCCGTGCTCGATATTTCGATCCGGTGCTTTCTGGCCGAGGAGCAGACGCGTCATCCGTGAGGCAAACGACGGCGTGAGAAGGATCGGACGGAGACCTGACTTTCCCTCTATTAGGGCTGGGCTCGGGCTGGCCTTGGACGGGCTGGGCCCATGCGCGATCTAGTTGCGAAAATAATAAAAATAAAAATAATCCATTAAAATGGCTGCCTTGAGATGCGTGCAGTTTTTAGAAAGATGAGTACCAGAGCATTTCCCATAAATTAATAGAGTCAAGTGCTATCTCTAAGACCGTCATTGTTATATTTATAAGGTACCTTCCTCCAATGGTTCATTTCCTAACACAATTTACAAAGTCACTTTCCACGAATCAAAGTTTAAAATTAACCCACCTGCTCCCTTGTCCTACCCAACATCATCTTCCCTTCCGGTCCGCACCAGCTCTTCAAAACATAAGCATTCTGACTCAGCTAGCGATGTTGCCAAGTCACCCATCGTTTGAAGATGCTCCAAATGAGCAGTGAGCCTCTAATCGCTCTCCCCACATATAGCATCTAGTTCTGCCATTTGTTGCCCAGCACCCAACTAGCATGTACTACCAAGCAAGCAAGAGCAACGGAGTGCGAGTGTGACCGAGGTCGAGCTAAGCATGGAGCTCGCCTTGGGGGGCCATGGCCAGCCTGGCCCCCAAGCTGGGCGACCTGCTCATGGCGGAGTACGTCGTGCAGAAGGGCCTCAAGCCCGACACCGAGTCCCTCTCCAGGGAGCTTGTGATGATGAAAGCTAGTCAGGAGGACTCGTCTCGGGTTCCACCGCCGTGAGGTGGAAAAGCTCTGGGCACGCCAGGTCCGAGAACTTTCGTACGACATGGAGGACGCTGTCGACGATTTCATCTTGCGCGTGGCCGGCGGCGAGTCTGCAGCCACCAACACCGACGCTAACGTCTTCAAGAAGATCCTTGGCAAGGTCACCGCCACGGTGAAGAAGTTCAAGCATCGCCATCAGATCTCCGACAAGGTCAAAGACATTAAGAAACTCTCCAACGAGTTGGCTGAGCTACGTGCCAAGTACACGGTTAGAGGCAGCGGCGGGCCCATGATTTGAGGGCTGGGTATTCAAAATATATAGAAGTACTAATTTTTTTTTGACAACCAAATAGCTAATATTCAGCATGTATAATGCCATATAGTCAAAATATAGGAAATATATTACACATAATTGAACACAAGTTCATATATTTAAGAATTTGAGCGTAAATCGAAATTGTTCAACATAAAAAGGTACCTCAGCTTGTGACTGCTTCTTCTTTGCAGCAGCCCATTGCAGGAAACTCCTCAGATCTGTGGTATTACTCTTTTTCTCTTCATACTTAAGACCTAAAATTAAATCAAGAGACTAAGTAATTTGGGGACAAATTTCTATCCCTAACAAGTAACAAATTGAACAGGAATTTGGGATTTAGGAAGACTGAATTCAACTTACAGGCAGTTCAGTAGTTCACTGCTTCTGTACCAGCAGCCTGCAGCCCGCCCCTGGCCCCTGCCCTGCCTGCTCCAGTGCACCGCTGGCCACTACGGCCCTGCCTGCGCCGCTGGCCCGCTGCGGTGGCACCCCTGCCTGCCTGCGGCGCTGCGCGCTGCCCCAGCACCGGGCCGACGCCGTGGACCGTGCGGCCGGCCGGCCATGCCTCTAGTCTGCCGCCGCTGCCCGCCGCTCGCCGCCGGCTACTCACCAGTCGCAGTTAGGGTTCGGGGAATCGGGAGAAAGAGGAGGAGCGCGACAGCGACTGAGTGAGCCTCTTGTGTGCAAGACTGAGACAGGGGAAAGAGGAGGACCTCGATTTTGGGCCTGCGCAGTGAAAATGGGCCACTTAGCCTCGTTGGGCCATCGGTGGGAGAGAAAAAGAGTGAGAATTAGGCCTATTTGCCTGCACACCTACTTAGATTGCTGTTTTTTTTTGTTTTTTTTTCATATACAGACTTGTATAGGCACTGTATGTACAAAAATTTTTGCCAAAAAAATTTGGGTATTCAACTGAATACCATTGAATCATGGTGGGCCCGCCATTGGTTAGAGGTCCAGGAGCTGATCTTGCCGCGAACACCGGCATCGACCCCGTGTCCTCAATTTATACACGAAAGAGTCAGATCTAGTTGGCATTGAGGAGTCAAGGGACAAAGTCATAAGGATGCTGTCTATAGAGGCTAAAAATGATGCTCATGCATTTGATCAGGACCTAAAGATAGTGTCTATAGTCGGGGTTGGAGGATTGGGTAAGACTACTCTAGCCAAAATGGTGCATGATATGCTAAACAATTCGACTGATCTGCTTTTATTTCTGTTGGTAGGACTCCTAATCTGACTAGAACATTTGAGAAGATGTTAGTGGAACTCGATCAGAAGTATAAGCAAGTCGACATGGCTAGATGGGATATTGAGCGATTCGGAAATGAATTGCATCAATTCTTACAGCACGAGAGGTATGTGCGACCATGTGATTCTCCAATCTCCGTTCAGCTTTAGTTCAATGTTTTTTATTCATTAGCAGAGCATGAGCAGTTTATATACATTACTATTGTACACCAAAATTTCGAGAAAAAAAATTGTACATCAAGATGGATTCAAATAAAAATATTGCAAACTAAAAGGTTATAGATATTATTGAGAAATTAGATTATTTTACAAATTTTAACTTCGTCCGAGACTATATAAAAATATAATTTTTTGAAGAAGTGGTAGATAATTTGAGGAATTTTATTCTTACAAAATGATTTAAATGAAAAAATTATATACTTTTAGATATTCTTGAGGACTATAATTTTTGTATAAATTTTATCTTTATCCAAACTCATATGTAAAAGTTTTGACATAAAAAAGATAAGCTGCACAAAAAAAAAATTCTACCAACTGTTCCTGCTTTGTCCGCGAACTAGGCTTTAAATGGGCTTCTATTTGCATGTCACCTAGGCACTAATAAAGTGAAGAGCTTCCGAACCGTTGGATGGGATTAGACGGCATCCGGGGGAGGTAAAGTCTCCCGTGACGTTGCTACAACAAGTCAGAGTATCCACGCCAGTCTCTCCGCTAGTCTCCCACATAGTCTGGCTCAGTAGACTATAATGTGCCTCACTAAACACCTAGAAACATCTCTAGAACTTCCAAAATTAATAGATTCGATCTTTAAATTATAGAACAAATTAAATCAGCAAATAGTTGTTGCTAAATGACTTGAACAACCAATCTTTTGTGCTAGCCTTATTGAGATATAAAATAAAATAATGAGATTATACGTTTATATGGATACTCTACACAGAATATTTGCCAAATTATTCATAGCTCTACACTCTTGTGTCGATTATAGGTACTTCATCATTGTTGATGACATATGGGATAAAGGATCATGGGAAGTGATAAGATATGCTTTGAAGGAGAATAATTGTGGAAGCAGAATAATCATGACTAGTCGGAATTGTGAGGTTATCACAAAAGCATAAGAGGTTTACAGACTAAAACCTCTTTCTGATGGAAACTCTAAGAAATTATTCTACAAAAGAATACAGAGCCAGGAAGGAGAAAGTTTTGATGGTGTATCAGGTGATGAATTGTCTAGCAAAATCATAGATAAATGTGGCGGCATACCGTTGGCTATCATTGCAATAGCTAGTTTATTGGTTGAAAGACCACGTGAGGACTGGTCAAAGATGTATGACTCAATCGGTTTTGGGAATGGAGATAATACAATGAAGATACTCTCATATAGCTTCTATGATCTACCTTTTTATTTAAAGCCATGTCTACTGCATCTAAGCATATTTCTGGAAGATCTTATCCTTGGTAAAAAAAAAGTGTGATTTGGATGTGGATAGGTGAAGGTTTTGTCCATCTTGAGAAAGGGGAGGGTAGCCTATTTGAGGCTGGAGAAAGATACTTCAACGAGCTTGTCATTAGAAGCATGATCCAAGCGATAGAGGACAAATTTGATCGGTTCACACAATGGTTTCGTATTCATGATATTGTGTTTGATCTCATCCGTAAGTTGTCAAGGGATGAAAACTTTGTTACTATTCTGGGCAGCAAGGAGCAACATGCATCTCCAAACAGTTTAAGAATTGGGTAGTAGAGAGCAATATGCATCTTTGGATGGTTTAAGAAGCGAGAAGAAAACCAGCATGCATCGTTCTGACAGCAAGGTACGTCGGCTGGCTGTCCAAAATCACCATGTGCAGCGCTTTCCTGCAGACACCATGGACATGCCAAAGGTGATGAGGTCACTTAACATTTTTTATAGTAAGATTGAATTTATGGCCCCACTTCATAGCTTCAGAGTTTGCCGTGTGCTAAATATAGAAAAATGCTACGTCCCGATTAGCCTAAAGCATGTAGAGAAGTTGTTGCATCTCAAGTACTTAGAGATATCTGACACACCTGTTGATGAGCTTCCTAAGGAAATTGGGCATCTGAAGTCTCTCCAGACACTGTACTTAAAGAAAACAGGGCTAGATGAGCTGCCACCGGCTGTTTGTTCACTTACACAGCTGATGTGCCTGGTAGCTGTTGGGTTTAGAAGGTTGACAGCTGACAGGATGGGAACCTAACATCCCTGGAGGACCTACGGCTAGACAGCGTAGTTGGTCGGAATGCCACTGAGGACCTGGTGGTAGCGCTTGGGAAGCTGACGAGGCTGAGGGTGGTCACTATCACCTTTTCCGAGGAACTAGATGAAAGCTTGCAAAAAGCATTGGTGCAGTCTCTTTGCAATCTGCGGCAACTCCTAGAACTAGTGCTTTCTTCTACAGGATCACCCCAACAGGGAGCCAATGCATGGGAAGACTGGGAGACACCTAAGCAGCTCCGTCAACTGCTTATACACTGGATCATTTTGTCACGGCTGCCTCGGTGGATCAATCGCTCCAGCCTGCCGCACCTCTGCTCCTTATCCGTGAATGTGTATACTGTTGAAGCACAGGACCTAGATAACCTGGCGAGATTGCCAGAGCTGACCTACCTTTATCTAGGCGGTTTCAGCTGGCCTCCAGGGTATACTGTTGGTATGGACGACTTCAAGAATCTGAGGGTTTGGAAACAGCGCTCAAGTTTTGCGTGGGCGCCATGCCAAGGCTTGAAGAGCTGCAGTTTGAAGTTTATGCAGGGTATTGGAGCTGGGAAGTAAATGGTGTCCCGTTGGAGAAGTTCCCAACAAAGGATGTAATCGAAGATCTTGACTTGGGCCTAGATAACCTCCTTTCACTTGAGCAAGTCACAGTCATAGTCTACTGCACGGGTGCTACTGCCTCAGAAGTGCAGGAAGTGGAGGCCATGGTCACGCGTGCAGTGGAAAATCATCCCAACCGTCCAACCATACAAATGGAGCGAATATATGAAGAGAATATCATATCTGACGAACTCAGGGTGGTTCTGTTAAAAAAATACATTCTCTTAATTATATGTTCGTGGGTACTATTTACTGACCTATATGTTGTATACTGCATTCTGCTCCTTGCATTTTTCAGCTTCAGCACCATATTGAAACACATTTGGGTGTGCTCGAGTTGAAGGATGAACCTGATGCTATCTTCATCAGCGACCTGTGGTCGTACCGACGTCTTGAGAAAGTCGTTATTTCCATTGACTGTGCGGGTGCCAGCATGTGTGAGGTGGAGAAAGTGGAAGCAGCTCTTAGACATGCAGCCAAGCTTCATCGTAACCATCCGACTATGCAACTGATAAGAATGAACACCGAGGAAATGGTCTCCTCATCTGACCATCCCAACACAGAGGTAGCTGCCTGGATTAAATTTTTTTTCAGTAGTTAATGGAAACCTTAGCTTTGACTATATAACTTACCACCACCGCTTATTTTTCCTTCCCAAACTCCAGCTGGACGAGGAACATGATGATTCACCAGATAATTTGCTTTGCAAACTCCAGCTCAGGAATTGATAATTCTGTTTGTTCAATCCTTCCAGCCCAGCAGGTACGTGAATGCCAATCTACATGTATAAACGCTTCAAATTTCATTACTTTTCTAGTTATATATCATGATTCACTGCCATGTACACGTGTCAGTATGTGTCAAGGATGTGTTTTATTTTACATGTTCATCATGGCTCACACATGTTTCCATTTTTGGAACTCTGAATATGCAAATTTAAGGTACTGTGTTCTAAATACTAGATTGAGTGATTACATAATGCTGCATAGACAATCCCAATGCCAAGGAAAAATGGCTATCCAACAATAACTTATACAGGGAGTTGTTGGTTTGTGTTTTGCTGCCCTAATACGTTTGTATATTGTGTAAGCATCAGTATGTGCATCTCTTAATAACCCCTTCCTTTTACGCTCTTAAGAAAATTGATTTGGAAATTTAGGGACTGCCATTGTAGAAGATGATGGCAGCCAGTACAAGGGCCCCTCAGCGCTTATTTGCCGTTGATCATCCCTGTGGGTCGCGGCGATTCTTTTTTATTTAGAGCAACCACAATGTGTCAATAAAAACAAGTTTATAGGACTAAAATATTATCTACCAATTAGCTGAAACATTATGAAACCTGTCAATAGAGTGATCCATAGCAAAAGTTACCCATAAGCTTATGGACTACCCATAAGTAATAAAAAATATTATTGTTACCACTCCTCACTCTTGTTCGCTGGAACGGTGGAAGAAGGATTTTTTTTATTTCTAGTGGTACATTTTTTATAGACTATTTGTTGGCTGAACATTGAGAGAAAATAATAGTAGCTATGGACTAGTCATGTGGATTATAGTGTTCTCTTTTTTCCTTGTATTTATTGTACCTTAAAATGATGCTTCTCCTTAATGAAAAACATGCTCGGCAAGTTCTCTAAAACAAAATTTTAGGCACCACCGTTCTAGAACATAATCGGTAATATAATAGCATTTTGGTAGTCTCCCTGAGTTTTTGGTCTTCACGGGATGTACGCTCAGTTTCCTTCTTTTTTCTTTTGAAACAAAATTTCCAAATATTTTTTCAAGCTACTTTTGCTTGTTCTTGTTTCAGTTAGTAGACATCAAGTTTTGGGACAAAAGCTGATTCATAGATTACTTGTGTTGAATTTTTAATCGACTAAAATGCACCATGTATGCTAATCAAACTGATTTTTTTATGGCAGCCATGATAAAAAAAAAGAGTGCAAATATCTGGAAAATAAATGTTAACCGGTTAATTGGTCTAATAGGTCCTAAGATGATTTTAAGTGAACTGAACTAATCAACGAACTAAGAGAAACAAATATATCATGTACCTGGACGGCCGTTCATGTTTTAATCTTGTAATAGAGCTTTTGCTAGATTGAATTGTTTTGGATTAGGCGTGTTCATTGGCAAAACCACCATATCTCATTATGCTTTGCTTGAAGAAATTCTGCGATTACATTTCTGTATACATGGTTGCTCCATCCTTTTTCAACTTATTTACTATATATGCAAATCAATATTTCATGTAAATGTGAGTTGTTTAAGTACCGAAGAGACAAATCCCATTCAACAGATGATTACAAGCATTCACAAAGCTTGTTAGATTTGTGGCTCTTAGTCTAAAATCACATTGAAGAGGCAGATAAGCCACAAGTGATGCAGTTTATGTTTGATCTATATTTGTCTGTATTTTTATAAGATGGGTCATATATTTCCTCAAAAGTGATCTTGATTGATTTTGTGTGAAGTTTATTTTTAATGACATGGGTCATGTATTTCCTTGGAATGACCATGAGAGTTTGTATGTGAACTATACTTTTCCATTTTTCTGAGATGGGTTGTGTATTTGCTTGAAAGACAAGAATGCTATAATTTCCTTGAAATAATCATGAGGCATTTGGAATCTAATTTCTGAAATGACCATCCTGTATGTATGATTTGAACCTTGTATTCTCTACACCAATGTGTGGGTTTTTGGTTTCTAGTGCAACCTGCTATAGCTTGTCTTTGTTCTCTCTATGTTGTTCATATTGTAACACAATACTCAAGTAGGTGTTTTCTTATCAATATTTGGTTGTGATAGATTTTAGTTACCAATTGCTCTGTATATAGTTTATCGTTGTCCACTCTGCATTGCACCGTAATGTGTGTTACATATGTTTAATTGAAATTGTCTCTCATTTGTTCATGGCTTTCCTATTTGGATCACATGTCCATGTATGTTTGACGTGTGTTCAATTAATACTCTTTCATGTGTCTGCATTCTAAGGCCAATCTCAGTGGAAGTTTCATTAAGTTTAATAGCCTGCCACATATGCATTTTTGTAACACCCTAAAATTTGCATCATTTTAAAATAGGAGAATTTGATTTATTTACGTAATTTTGTGAGCATTTTAACTTAGAGAAATAATAATTTTCAATAAATAAAATCAACTATAAGGTTAGACACATGCTTGTGCATACATGCCACTGCATATTTTCCTTTGTGTTGATTGGTTTTTATTACAAGAGAAAAGGATTTCAAAAACTATTTGAAAATGGCTTTGAAATATTAGAAAAGAAAAAGAAAAAATAGAAAATCTATTTCTCCTCTCCTCTCTGGCTTTTGGCCCGCTCAGCTAGAGCCGCTGGCCCGTTCGGCATCGTCACCCGGTAGCCCAGCAAGCCGCTCCCTTTCCCCTCTTTCTCTTGGGTCGAGCCCAGCTCACTGATCCGGCCCAGTTGGTCTAAGTGGCGAGCCCGCCTCCCCTTCTCTCTTTGTCTCGTTGCCACCCCGGGCCCGCGTGGCACCGTCTTCCTCCTCTTGCTCGTGTTCGAGCAGGAGTCCACCGAAGGAATCCACCCCCGCCATGATCCCTCCAGTTGACTTGATCCGCACGTTGTGCCCTCTCTTAAATAGCCGCGTCCACCGCCTCCCCTCAACCCCAATTGCAAGTCATCGCCTCGAATCGACCTCGCAGCCGCCTCGAAACCCTAAAGCTATCGCTGCCAAGCTCGCCGAGTTGATTCCCCGCGTCATCACCGCCGTAAGCTTGTTGACGAGCTTCGGGTCGCTATTTCAAAGTCGCCGAGTCTTCTTTCCCTTCAATTTTCGCTTCGGTTGGCTTACTTTGTCTCACCGTCGTGTACAGGAGCTCACCGTCCGCCTTTGGGAGCCGCATGCCATCCCTGTCTGATTTCCGTTGCCGAGAGCCGTCTTGGTGAGTCCGCGATGATCTCCTCTTTCTTTTCGCGCTTGTCCCGTGTCCAGAGGTTTCCAGAATCGCCCTTGCGATGAACTCCGGTGAGGATAGGCCTATTCCGGCCATGGCGCCGCCGTCCAGCTCACCGCCGGCAGCCCTCCTTCCTCCTTCGTCTAATCTCGGCCACCGGTTTTAAATCCAATGGCCAGGGAAGCCTGATACCCCTTCGGTTGTCCGATTTGCTAAAGAACCCCTCCGTTTTTCTATAATTGTGGCCGCTGTCCTCGGTTTCGATTTAAAAATCAGATTTCTATTTATTTTAATTTAAATTAAGCTTCATTTATTTACAAGTTTGCCACTGTCTTAAATTGCTTATAAAATCTCCGTTTTAACTCCGATTTGACCCGTTCAAGTTGCGTTAGGTTCGTAATTACATAATCTACATGTTAGTGCTACTGTTTAGTAGGTTTTCAACTTTTAAATTTTGAGATTAGATTTAATCTATTACTTTAATAAAGTAAATCTTGTTTAAATCATAACTTTTTCGTTTTAGCTCCAATTTACGTGCAATTCGCGTCCATGTGATCCTAGTGAGATGTAGATTCGTTTTACAAACTTTTCATCTTATTTTACTACTGTTGGTGTACTATTCTAATTGTAGCTTTGTTTGCTTTGCATGATTGCTCTTGGATGATTGTTGTTGATGTGTTAATCGAGAATAGACGGTGAGCAGTTCGTTGGTGATCAAGAGTACTATTACGAATCGGATTAACAAGACCAGCTAGATCAAGACAAGTATAACATGGGATCATCCTTGTTACCTATTCACTTTAAGTCACTTAATTCATTATGCATGTGTCTCCTTGTTAAGGATGCCTTAGTATTGATCTTGTTCCTTAAATCCTATGGTTATAGCATTGGGTAGTTTGCTAGTGCTCACAAAAACAATGATCTTGTAATTTGACTAATGATATATGCAATAACACTAAAAGATGATTTTTAGCAACAGAGAACAAGAGGGCTAGAGTTTTCTCTAGATTCATCTCAGTAAGGACTTATCTGTAAGCGAACATCCGGGACTTACAGTATAACTGTGAGGGCTACATGGCTCTGGGTTTAGTCAAATAAGAGGACCTTTTCTAGCTTGTTAGTGGTTACTTTTATGGCGCAAGAGGGGTGTATTCCGGGTTGGGTGTAGTGCGCCTTCTGTCCTTATGTGTATAGGTTGCGTGTCATTGTGCCATACGGAAGGGGAGCTCTATATTTGCAGGATACAGAAACCTAGCGGCCCTAACTTGTTAGACGAACCTTGGAAAGACTTCATAGTGAAACTTAACCGTCCCATGGGGAGTCATGACCTCGGACTTTTGGGGATCACGACTCACAGTGAAAGTGTACAACCTCTGCAGAGTGTAAAACTGGTATATCAGCCGCGCTCACGAACATGAGCGGCCTTGGACCCTTATGGAATAAAGATCACTATTAATTTACTTGTTCTTGCTATTCATTATTCTCTTTACATAATCATGTGTTTGTTATGGGAACATCACCAATTTGTTGCTACTCAATTGCTTAAAATATGACCAACTAAAAGCTACATGCAGTTGAACCTGTGTCTATCCCTTTTGAGCTTCATGAACCCTATGTTACACTTGTTGAGTACCTTTGTGCTCACCCTTGCATTCCCCCACCCCTCAGGATGGACTCCAAAATGTTCGAATAGTGACTACTACTATTACTTCCCTGAAGATTATTAGACTTGTGGTCAACCAGTTGACGTGTCTGTGCTATGGAGCTAGCTACCATAAGAGTTATCTTATGTTTCCGCTTAAATACGTGAAGACTCTGTGATATTATTCGTTATGTAATAAACATTTGTGATGATACTATTTATATTTGTCATCTTATGTGTGATTGATCTCTGGGCGCACATAAGATTATACATTCCATTTGTTCCTTAAAAATAGGTGTGATAGATTGGTATCAGAGCTATGTTGACTATAGGACGCAAGCCTAGTTAGTAATGGTCGTCTTAGTTCTCTTTTCTTCACTTGTTTCATGCCTATCACCTTACTCTTGATAATTGCTAAATTTTTATGCTCCTTTCGCCTTATCCTATTGTGAAAATATTGCTTCCATTCTAATTTACTCTTGGTCTAAATTCTGTAGATGCCTCGTGCCCGCAAGACTGCCCGCATCACTACTGGAGGCTACTTTCCGCCCCGTTCTCTGTACGAATCAATGGAGCCTCATGAGGAACCAGAAGACGCTGCACCAACCCCGCCACCATCACCAGTTCAGGCGCCAGAACCAGTGTTGCCCCAAGAAGATCTTGAGCCTGAAGAGGAGGTTGTCTACTTAAGTGATGATGAAGATGATGAGCCTGCCCAAGATGGAGGACAGCCCCCGTCGCCTCCACAAGATGGTTCCGCTGAAGTTGGTGTGTTGTCCCTTCCTATGGGTTGGATTACAAAGGTCCATCACAAGTCAAGCTATGACACTCCTTCGCACCACCGATTGATTGGCATGCTTAGTGCCTACTTCACAGATTGGGATCCCGCATTTGAGTACGTCTGCTGGGAGCACAAGCATCCCTTGGAAGCTACTTATTGGAAGTGCCATGTGCGTGTCTTCGTTAAGGACGAAGAGATGGATACTTATCTACTGGACAGGTGCTTTTCTCATAGGGGTCGTCGTGCCACTATAGAAGATGGCATAGAAGATGCAGCATTTGAAGCATGCTTGGGACTTCGTCACCTCCGCTATGATGTTATGCAAGATGATCAATATCGCTATTTTCCCCGTGGAGACCCTAAGCAAGGATGGGTAATGATGAACCCTGGGCATTTGGAACTAATTCCTCGAGTAGATTTTGGTCATGACATGATGGTGAAGAATCATCGGTTGGAAGCCATGGTTAAAGCTTTGGGAAAAGACGTCAAGAGGTACCAAGAGGTGATAGATGGTCTAAGGATTGATCAAGGCATGGAGGCAATCTATGACTATCATGAACATAAAGCCCGTCCTTAGGAGTTGGAATATCATCAATGTAATAATACGATAGTACGAGTAGTGTCGAGTTAAGTTGAGTTTTGTGGTGTCGTGTGAACTTTGTGTGGTTAGTTGAGTTATTATTGTGCCTATGTGTGAGTTGGTTTTTCCATGTAATGAGTGCTGGAGCTTTGTGGGCTCTTCTACAAAAGTTTCCTAGTTAAAGATACTAAGTTTAAGTATGATAAATAAATAGTTTAGTTGGGTTAACCTTTTCTCTCTGTTCTGTCCTTTCTGGAGCGGTCTGCCTTTCCTTTTATGCTCAAAATTAAATGTTTAGCGAAAAATTCTGAAATTTCTATGAGAGTAACTAGACTCACGTACCTTTCCAATGTCTCTATAATCACCTTTTTATCTATTCTGGATCATGAGATATAATCGTTACAAGATGAAGTTTCTGTGCAGTCTGGAAATCAGAAACAGTTTCTGTTGTGTCTTGTTTTTTATTAACTTCGTGACAGAATCTGGGTTTGTGAGTTAAATAAAAGTTGTAGATAATTTCATAATATTTCCAACCATATAAAGTACACCTCTACTGGATATCTGTAACTCGAGATAGGTCTATTTTACCGAACTGCTGAAATTGGGATATATCCAGAAGGTTTTCAGATTTCGTTCTCTATCTCTAGAATTATCTATAATGTGGTAATCTCTAAGATTTGGTATTGTATTGGATGACAGATGTCTAGAAGAGGACGAGGCCAAGGCCGTGGTCGTGGAGTTGGTCCACAACCCACTATTCATGAGCTCTTGGCAATGCAGACACAGTTGATGGAGGCTCTGGTGAACAATTAGCAAAACCAGCCAGTTGGAGGAGCACCTGCGCGTGATAAGCGTGGTGAATTTTTGAAGGGTCATCCTCCAGTGTTCACCCATGCCACTGATCCATTGGAAGTTGATGATTGGCTTCGTGCGGTGGAGAAGCAGCTCAACATTGCTCAATGTAATGATCAACAGAAGGTGTTGTTTGCTTCGGGACAACTTCAAGGAGCAGCTCAAGACTGGTGGGATTCATATCAGTATGGCCGTCCTGCAAACTCTCCCGCCATTACTTGGTAGGAGTTTATAGAGAGTTTTAGATCCTACCATATACCAGAGGGAGTGATGGCGCTGAAGGCAGAGGAATTCCACAATCTGACACAGGGATCTATGCTTGTAGCTGAGTATCGCGACAAGTTTGCTCAGTTGTCACGTTATGCGCCGAATGAGGTGGCTAATGATGTCGATAAGCAGCGACTCTTGTTGAAGGGTCTACATGATGGTCTTCAATTGCAGCTAATGTCCAATGCTTACCCAGATTATCAAACATTAGTGAATCGCGCTATTGTGGTGGACAACAAGCGCAAGGAGATGGATGCCAAAAGCAAGAGGCTTTAGGGACAGGTATCTGGAAGCAACACTCGCCAGCGCACTGGTTTCCAGCAGGGTTATTAGCAGAGGTATCCACCTAACCAATGGAACCGTGGTCAAATTCCGCCACGTAATCAGTTTCTGCAACGTCCTCCGTATCAGCCACAGAATGGCAATCAACGTCCTCAATAGTAGAATGGGAACCAGATTTAGTGCCAGCGCACCCCCAACAACACCCCAATGAAGACTAGTGCCCCTAATACTCCTACTAAGTGTTTTTGTTGTGGAAAAGAAGGTCACATGTCTTATAACTGTCCTGAGAAGGCCAATCAGCAAACCCCCTAGAAGCAAAACAGTAACCAGAAGCCACCGTACTACGGAAAGGTGACTCATGTGTGTTTGAGGAAACTGCAATGGCGGAACCTAAAGTTATGCTCGGTACGTTCGATGTCCATTCCATTCCTGCCACTGTTCTTTTTGATTCTGGAGCTTCGCATTCATTCATATCTCAAATATTTGTTAAGACACATAGCATACCTTTATGTGCCATGAAAAACCCCATATTAGTAAATTCACCTGGGGGAAGTATGCAAGCTTCCTATCAATGCCTCCCTATTAGTTTAATTTTAAGGGGGGTAGAATTCAGAGTGAGCCCTATAGTGTTTAGAATAGCTGGGATTGAACTTATTCTGGGACCGCATTGGATGAAGCAAAATCAGGCAGTGATTCAGTGTAAGGAAAAGGCAGTAGCTCTGACAACACCGAAGGGAGATCGAATTAGTGTGGAGATCGTAGTGCAGAAGCAGCAGACAACTACAGTGAATCGGCTTGATGATAATGTTAATCAGGAGGATCCAGTTGTGGATGAATTTCCGGATGTGTTCCCCGATGACTTGCTAGGTATGCCACCCGACTGTGACATTGAGTTTATTATTGAATTATTACCTAGAACTGCACCTATAGCTAAGCGTCCATATAGAATGCAGGTTAATGAATTAGAGGAACTTAAGAAACAAATAAAAGAGTTGCAAGAGAAAGGTTTCATTCGTCCTAGCTCTTCACCGTGGGGAGCTCCAGTGATCTTTGTTGACAAGAAGGATGGTTCACAAAGGATGTGTGTTGATTATCGGTCACTTAACGAGGTAACTATTAAGAATAAGTATCCACTGCCTAGGATTGATGACTTGTTTGACCAGTTGAGAGGTGCTTGTGTGTTTTCTAAGATTGATCTTCGCTCTGGTTATCATCAATTGAAGATTCGTGCTACTGATATACCAAAGATAGCATTCACAACATGGTATGGCTTGTATGAGTACACAGTGATGTCTTTTGGCTTGACTAATGCCCCTGCATACTTTATGTACTTGATGAATAAGGTATTCATGGAGTATCTCGATAAGTTTGTAGTAGTATTCATTGATGATATATTGGTATACTCCAAGACTAAGGAAGAACATGCTAAACACTTAAGGTTGATCTTGCAGAAGCTCAGAGAGCATAAGCTCTATGCTAAGCGTAGTAAATGTGAGTTCTGGTTGAAGGAAGTTGCCTTTCTAGGTCATGTAGTTTCTAACAGTGGAATTTCAGTGGATCCTAGCAAGGTAAATGATGTGTTGAATTGGAAGCCACCAACCGATGTGGGAGAAATTCGTAGTTTCTTGGGATTGGCTGGATATTATAGAAGATTTATTGAAGGGTTTTCTAAGCTTGCTAAGCTAATGACATCATTGTTAGAAAAGAATGATAAGTTTGTGTGGTCTGATAAGTGTCAGGCTAATTTTGAGGAACTGAAGAAGAGATTAACTACAACCCCGGTGTTGGTTTTGCCAGATTTGAGTAAGAACTTCTTTATCTATTGTGATGCATCTTGTCTGGGTCTTGGTTGTGTGCTTATGCAAGAAGGCAAAGTAGTAGCCTATGCATCTCGACAGTTGAGAAAGCATGAGTTAAATTACCCTACTCATGACTTGGAGTTAGCAGCAGTGGTGCATGCTTTGAAAATATGGAGGCATTATTTGATTGGGCATAAGAGTGATATTTACACTAATCATAAGAGCTTGAAGTATATTTTTACTCAGTCAGATCTGAACTTGAGACAATGTCGATGGTTAGAGTTGATTAAGGATTATGATCTGGAGGTACATTATCACCTAGGAAAGGCTAATGTTGTTGCTGATGCTCTTAGTAGAAAGAGCTATGCTAATGAGGTACAAGTAATGCCTATGTCAAATGAGTTGAGTGCTGAGTTTGAGCATTTAAACTTGGGTATTGCCATTAATGCGGTGGAATTGGTGATAGAGCCTATATTGGAGCAAGAGATATGCAAGGGTCAGTTGATAGATGACAAAATAAAGGAAATAGTTGAGAATATACCGAAAGGCAAGGCACCTGGATTCCGTTTGGATGATAAAGGAACTTTATGGTTTGGGAACGATTATGTGTGCCTGAGGACAAAGCTATAAGAGAAGCAATTCTACGTGAAGCTCATGAGTCAGCTTACTCTATTCATCCTGAAAGTACCAAGATGTATATGGATTTGAAAGAGAAGTATTGGTGGTATGGGTTGAAAAGAAATGTTGCAGAGTATGTTGCACTATGTGATACATGTCAGAGGGTTAAAGCTGAACATCAGAAGCCTGCGGGATTGTTGCAACCGATGCAGATACCTGAGTGGAAGTGGGAAGAAGTTGGTATGGACTTCATAGTGAGGTTACCACGCACTCAGAGAGGTTTTGATTCAATATGGGTGATAGTGGATCGTTTGACTAAAGTTGCTCACTTTATACCGGTCAGAACAACGTATTCTAGTGCAAAGTTGGCTGAACTATACATGGAAAGGATAGTAAGTTTGCACGGAGTTCCAAAGAAGATAGTGTCAGATCGAGGGACTCAATTCACATCATATTACTGGCAGAAAGTACAAGAGTCATTAGGAACTAAGCTGAATTTTAGCACAGTTTATCATCCTCAGACAGATGGGCAAACTGAAAGGATTAATCAGATATTGGAAGACATGTTGAGAGCTTGTGCTTTGCAGTATGGTACTAGTTGGGATAAGAGTTTGCCATATGCAGAGTTTTCCTATAATAATAGTTATCAGAAAAGTCTACAGATGGCACCTTTTGAAGCTCTGTATGGTCAGAAGTATAGAACTCCATTGTTTTGGAATCAGACAGGAGAAAGTCAAGTGTTGGGTCCCGATATGCTTAAGAATGCCAAGAAACAAGTAAGAATGATTAGAAACAATTTGAAAGCAGCTCAGTCACGACAGAAAAGTTATGCCAATAATCGACGGAGAGAATTGACTTTTGAAGTAGAAGATTATGTCTACCTGAAAGTATCACCTATGAGAGGTGTGAAAAGGTTCAACCGGAAAGGAAAGTTAGCACCAAGGTATGTCGGTCCTTTTAAGATCTTAGAGAGACGTGGTGAAGTGGCATATCAATTGGAATTACCTGAGAGCTTAGCAGGTGTGCATGATGTGTTCCATGTGTCTCAGTTAAATAAATGTTTGCGTGTACCACAAGAACAGATACCGTTAGAAGAGCTCACTATTAAGGAAAATCTCACATATGAGGAGTATCCAGTAAAGATCTTGGAAACAGCGGAAAGAGTTACTAGGAGCCGAGTTATAAAGATGTGTAAAGTTCAGTGGAGCCGGTATTCAGAAGCAGAGGCTACATGGGAAAGAGAGGAAGATTTAAGAAAAAGCATACCCACAGTTGTTTGAGTAAGCATCGTCCGAATCTCAGGACGAGATTCATTTTAAGGGGGTAGAATTGTAACACCCTAAAATTTGCATCATTTTAAAATGGGAGAATTTGATTTATTTACGCAATTTCATGAGCATTTTAACTTAGAGAAATAATAATTTTTAATAAATAAAATCAACTATAAGGTTAGACACATGCTTGTGCATACATGCCACTACATATTTTCCTTTGTGTTGATTGATTTTTATTACAAGATAAAAGGATTTCAAAAACTATTTGAAAATGGCTTTGAAATATTAGAAAAGAAAAAGAAGAAATAGAAAATCTCTTTCTCCTCTCCTCTCTGGCTTTCGGCCCGCTCAGCTGGAGCCGCTGGCCCGTTCGGCATCGTCACCTGGCAGCCCAGCAAGCCGCTCCCTTTCCCCTCTTTCTCTTGGGCCGAGCCCAGCTCACTGATCCGGCCCAGCTGGTCTAAGTGGCGAGCCCGCCTCCCCTTCTCTCTTTGTCTCGTTGCCATCCCGGGCCCGCGTGGCACCGTCTTCCTCCTCTTGCTCGTGTTCGAGCAGGAGTCCACCGAAGGAATCCGCCCCCGCCATGATGCCTCCAGTTGACTTGATCCGCATGTCGTGCCCTCTCTTAAATAGCCGCGTCCACCGCCTCCCCTCAACCCCAATTGCAAGTCATCGCCTCGAATCGACCTCGCAGCCGCCTCGAAACCCTAAAGCTATCGCTGCCAAGCTCGCCGAGTTGATTCCCCGCGTCATCACCGCCGTAAGCTTGTTGACGAGCTTCGAGTCGCTATTTCGAAGTCGCCGAGTCTTCTTTCCCTTCAATTTTTGCTTCGGTTGGCTTACTTTGTCTCACCGTCGTGTATAGGAGCTCACCGTCCGCCTTTGGGAGCCGCACGCCATCCCTGTCCGATTTCCGTTGCCGAGAGCCGTCTTGGTGAGTCCGCGATGATCTCCTCTTTCTTTTCGCGCTTGTCCCGTGTCCAGAGGTTTCCAGAATCGCCCTTGCGATGAACTCCGGTGAGGATAGACCTATTCCGGCCATGGCGCCGCCGTCTAGCTCACTGCCGGCAGCCCTCCTTCCTCCTTCGTCTAATCTCGGCCACCGGTTTTAAATCCAATGGCCAGGGAAGCCTGATACCCCTTCGGTTGTCCGATTTGCTAAAGAACCCCTCCGTTTTTCTATAATTGTGGCTGCTGTCCTCGGTTTCGATTTAAAAATCAGATTTCTATTTATTTTCATTCAAATTAAGGTTCATTTATTTACAAGTTTGCCACTGTCTTAAATTGCTTATAAAATCTCCGTTTTAACTCCGATTTGACCCGTTCAAGTTGCGTTAGGTTCGTAATTACATAATCTACATGTTAGTGATACTGTTTAGTAGGTTTTCAACTTTTAAATTTTGAGATTAGATTTAATCTATTACTTTAATAAAGTAAATCTTGTTTAAATCATAACTTTTTTGTTTTAGCTCCAATTTACGTGCAATTCGCGTCTATGTGATCCTAGTGAGATGTAGATTCGTTTTACAAACTTTTCATCTTATTTTACTACTATTGGTGTACTATTCTAATTGTAGCTTTGTTTGCTTTGCATGATTGCTCTTGGATGATTGTTGTTGATGTGTTAATCGAGAATAGACGGTGAGCAGTTCGTTGGTGATCAAGAGTACTATTGCGAATCGGATCAACAGGACCAGCTAGATCAAGACAAGTATAACATGAGATCATCCTTGTTACCTATTCACTTTAAGTCACTTAATTCATTATGCATGTGTCTCCTTGTTAAGGATGCCTTAGTATTGATCTTGTTCCTTGAATCCTATGGTTATAGCATTGGGTAGTTTGCTAGTGCTCACATAAACAATGATCTTGTAATTTGACTAATGATATATGCAATAACACTAAAAGATAATTTTTAGCAACAGGGAACAAGAGGGCTGGAGTTTTCTCTAGATTTCTCTCCGTGAGGACTTATCTGTAAGCGAACATCCGGGACTTACAGTATAACTGTGAGGGCTACATGGCTCTGGGTTTAGTCATATAAGAGGACATTTTCTAGCTTGTTAGTGGTTACTTTTATGGCGCAAAAGGGGTGTATTCCGGGTTGGGTGTAGTGCGGCTTCTGTCCTTATGTGTATAGGCTGTGTGTCATTGTGCCATACAGAAGGGGAGCTCTACATTTGCAGGATACAGAAACCTAGCGGCCCTAACTTGTTAGACGAACCTTGGAAAGACTTCATAGTGAAACTTAACCGTCCGATGGGGAGTCATGACCTCGGACTTTTGGGGATCATGACTCACAGTGAAAGTGTACAACCTCTGCAGAGTGTAAAACTGGTATATCATCCGTGCTCACGGACACAAGCGGCCTTGGACCCTTACGGAATAGAGATCACTATTAATTTACTTGTTCTTACTATTCATTATTCTCTTTACATGATCATGTGTTTGTTGTGGGAACATCACCAATTTGTTGCTACTCAATTGCTTAAAATATGACCAACTAAAAGCTACATGCAGTTAAACCTATATCTGTCCCTTTTGAGCTTCATGAACCCCATGTTACACTTGTTGAGTACCTTTGTGCTCACCCTTGCATTCCCCCACCCCTCAGGATGGACTCCAGAATGTTTGAATAGTGACTACTACTACTACTTCCCTGAAGATTACTAGACTTGTGATCAACCAGTTGACGTGCCTGTGCTATGGAGCTAGCTACCACAAGAGTTATCTTATGTTTCCGCTTAAATACGTGAAGACTCTGTGATATTATTCGTTATGTAATAAACATTTGTGATGATGCTATTTATATTTGTCATCTTATGTGTGATTGATCTCTGGGCGCACATAAGATTATACATTCCATTTGTTCCTTAAAAATGGGTGTGACAATTTTTGATGACATGGCAATGTTTTAATGAAGAGAGAGAGGAAGTGAGTTTAATGGAGATGAAACTCTCTTAGCACGATTACCAACTCTCTGTTAGTCATAAAATTAAATATCTATGAAACTTTGGAATAAAACTTTGCATTGTAAGTGGGTGTTTTATCCAAGTTTCATTTAATTTTAGATGACATGGCAGTCTTGGAAATGGTGTAATAAAACTCTCCACTGAGACTGGCCTAATAGCATACTTGTATCGACACTTCGTTATATTTATCCTCTTATTATGACTGAATTGTGTTACCAACTATATTAAATACTTTGTCACGCCCTTGTTCGCATAGAACACTCATGGGTGTTGAACATGTGTTTAGTTCAAATCTTAGCTTTAACTAATGAATGCGTATCCTGAGTTTGTTTTTTCTATATTAATAATGACATAACAAGTAATTTAAAAATATTATAGGAGTCTTTTGGAATCTTTGTTTTATAATGTCATATGTAAGTAATCTAGATTTGTGATTACATTAGGTTATTTCAATAATAGTGGAGGTGGGAAATTTAGATGCAAATTTTAGGGAGTTACTTTGTTTTACTTTTTGTATTGGCATTTATGAGTAGTTAGATGAAAGCTAAGGGGTTACTTTAAGTTATTTTACATAATGGTGGTGGTGGATTATTTAGATTAAGATTTAGAGGATTACTTTAGAGTATTTTTAGAATGGCCGAGGTGAGTAATTTTTTAATAACAGAATAGACTTATTAGCTATTATTATTAATGATGATTATAGTTCACCGAATACTCCAGATGACGAGTTGTTTTTTATGAGAATTTCTATGATTCTTTCTTTTTTCTAACTTATTTTGCGAGAATTAGTATATATGGAGGGTCGGAATTTGTCTGTATTATCACCAATAAATTACTCAATCCCAAAATGAAAGATCATTGCTATATCTGTACTAGTTTCTTTTAATTATGTAATTCAGAATATATAGTGAACCTGTCGATATTTAATAAATATAATGAATAATCATATGTTTGGGTCATTGGGTGGCTGGCCATGATTCAGGATTCTTTTTGACACGTGACATTCATTCCCTTCTCGTTCTAGCTTATTTTGTGACAAGTAGAAAAATATGATGAGCTGCCTTAATAAGAACTCAATGCAGACATGCAGTATACCGTACTGCCTGATTAGCATCTTTGTACTATTTAAAAAAACTGTTAATTGAACTAAAAAAACTGCCTGATTAGCATCTTTATACCATGCAGACTTGTGTTGATTAGCTAATGAACTAAAAAAACACACCACGTATGCTAATCATATCAAACCGATTTTCCTATGGCAGCCTTGATAAAAAGTGTCATAGTGCTTTTGCTAAATTGAATTGTTCTAAGATGATTTTAAGTGAAATGAACTAATCAAAGCACCGAGGGAAACAAATATATCATGTACCTAGATGGCAGTTCATGTTTTAATCCTGTGATAGTGCTTTTGCTAAATTGAATTGTTTTTGGATTAGGCTTGTTCCTTGGCAAAGCCACCTTATCTCATTATCTGCTTGAAGAAATTATGTGATTACATTTTCCTTTACATGATTGATCCATCCTTTGCATTTCAACTTATTTACTATATATGCAAATCAATATTTCAGGTAAATGTGAGTTGTTTAAGCACTGAAGAGACAAGTTCCATTCAACAAGATGATTACAAGCATTCGCAGAGCTTGTTAGATTTGTTGTTCTAGTCTAAAATCACATTGAAGAGGCAGACGAACCACAAGTGATGCAGTTTATGTGTGAACAATATTTGCATCTGTTTTTACAAGAAGGTTTATATATTTCCTCGAAAGTGATCCTGATAGATTTTATGTGAAGTGTATTTTTAATGACATGGGTCATGTATTTCCTTGGAAATGACCATGAAAGTTTGTATGTGAACTAAATTTTTCCATTTTTTTCTGAGATGAGTTGTGTATTTGCTTGAAAGACAAGGATGATATAATTTCCTTGAAAATAATCATGAGAACATTTGAACTCTAATTTCTTAAATAAAGTGATCATCATGTATGTATGATCTAAACCTTGTATTCTCAATGCCAACGTGTTGGTATTTGGGTGCAAGCTGTTGTTATAGCTTGTCTTTGTTGTCTCTATATTGTTCATATTGTAGCACAATACTCATGTAGGTATTTTCTTATCAATATCTGGTTGTGATAGATTTTAGTTACCAATTGCTTTGCATATGGTTTATAGTTGTCCACTTTGCATTGCACCTCAATATGTGTTCACATATGTTTAATTGAAACTATCACTCATTTGTTCATATTCTACTTTGCGATCATTGTTCATGGTTTTCCTATTTGCATCACAGATCCATGTGTTCAATTAATAGTCTTTCATTTAATAGCATACTTGTATTGACGCTTCCTTATTATTTATCTACTTATGGTTGAATTTAGTTACCAATTATCTTATATACTTTTTCACGCCCTTATTCACATTTTACATCTTTGCATAGAACATTCACGCATGCTCGACATGTCTTTAGTTCAAATCTTAGCTTTAGCTATGCATTTGGCTTAAAATCAACATGCTCATTGCTTTGTACATATACATATATGGTCTATATAGTAAGATGCCTCGCACAAGTGTATCTTGAGTTTGTTTTCTCTATATTAAATAGAAACAAGTAATTTAAAAATATTATCGGAGTCCACTGCAATATTTGTTTTATAATGGCGTATGTAAGTAATCTAGATTTGGGGGTCATATAAGGTTATGTTCAATAATAGTGGAGGTGGGAAATTTATATGCAAATTTTAGGGAGTTATTTTGTATTACTTTTCGTATTGGCATATATGAGCAGTTAGATGAAAACTTAGAGGTTACTTTAAGTTATATTACATAATGGTGGCGGTGGATTATTTAGATTAAGATTTAGAGGATTACTTTAGAGTATTTTTAGAATGGCCTAGGTGAGTAATTTTTTTAATAACAGAATAGACTTATTGGCTATTATTATTAATGATGATTATAGTTTACCGAATACTCCAGATGACGAGTTGTTTTTTATGAGAATTCCTCTGACCCTATCCTTTTTCTAACGTATTTTGCGAGAATTAATATATATGGAGGGTGGGAATTTGTCTGTATTATCGCCAATAAAGTACTCAATCCCAAAATGAAAGATCGTTGCTATATCTGTACTAGTTTTATTTAATTATGTAATTCAGAATATATAGTGAACCTATCGATATTTAATAAATATAATGAATAATCATATGTTTGGGTGGCTGGCCATGATTAAGGATTCTTTTCGACACGTGACACTCATCCCCTTCTCGTTCTAGCTTATTTTGTGACAATTAGAAAAATATGATGAGCTGCCTTAATAAGAACTCATTGCAGACATGCAGTATACCGTACTGCCTGATTAGCATCTTTGTACTATTAAAAAAAACTGTTAACATGAGGATGGTTGAACTCGAATGGTATCCTGCTAATTTGTCAGGTTTCGAAAATTTGAATATTTATATACTGAGGGTGAATCTGGTAGCCTTTCAGTATCAACATCAAAGGTTCGGCAGTGAGTTGCAGTATCAACATCAAAGAAAATTATTTCAGTAAGCCTGGAAGTAGTACATTACAAGATGATGAAGAGCACAAATAATGCGTAGTCTTCCTTGAGAAAGCCATAAAGGCGCGCGTAGCCAAAAAGAAGCCCATAACACCAAGCAGTTGTCGTCTCACTGTTGAAGATGTCGGAAAGGTAACTTAACTGAAGGCCATGTCATGGATGCTCTGCTGGTGTACTGCATCCAAACATGTATGCTCGGGCAAAATAGTCCATGATTGAAAAAAAAGAATGACGTACTATAACGTCCTTCTTCTTATTCTCCCCTTTTCTATTTCTTCTTCCCTATCGGCTTCCTCCAGCAACCGGCGTCCATGCATCCTGTGACCCCGATCAGCGGCTCCGTCCCGGCGGCTGCGCATCCTGCGACCCCGGTTGGCGGCCTTGCCCCAACAGTTGTGCATTCCACGAGCCCAGGCGACTGTGGCCCAAGCCCCGGCGGTCGCTCCCAGGAGCCCCGGCGTCTGCGCCCTGCGATCCCTTTCTCGCGGGGGCAAATCCGGTTTCCACCCACGCTAGGCCCACAAAGTGCACGGTGAAGCTATGGGAATTGTGTGAGAGCATGATTTAAGTAGTTTCCTGGTTGAAGTTTTTTTAAAAAAAATTGTGTGAGGGCATGATTTAAGTAGTTTTCTGGTTGAAGCTGTTTAAAAAAAACCGTTTGGTAAAAAATAACTCACAATGTACAGCTCATAAAACTGTTAATGAAGTTGTGGCAAACAGAACCTACATTTAGCCCCGGCACCGGCAGCCTCTCACTCTTTCCTGCCTGCCTAGTTGCCTCGTCACCTGACGTCTGCCGAGTTGCAAAACGACCTGCATTATTTAATGGTGCCATTCTAGAGCCCCTAGCTGGACAAAAAAAGCTTGATGGTCTGAAGCTGAATTTGGGGAAAATGCATGCCCCGGATATAAGGCTGGATAACGAGCCGAGCTCGGCTCGGCTCGTTCTGGCTCGTTAGGATAACGAGCCAGCTCGGCTCGGCTCGTTATCTTAACGAGCTAGAAAGCCAGCTCGGCTCGGCTCGTTATGAGCTCGAGCTGGCTCGTTAGGCTCGCGAGCCAGATATAAAAAATACACAAAATATAATATTTGCATTTATCTAAAGCTTAAAAATATTAATAATATAAAAAATAATATATTCAATAACCTTAAATCGAATAAAATATTCATATGAGCTAACATATCATCCATTTATGAAGTGCAAGACATGAAGTAATGCAAAACTAATATAAGTTATGATGACTTTTTCCCTAAAACTACGGCTCGTTTGGCTCGCGAGCGGCTCACGAGCCAGCTCGAGTTGGCTCGTTATAGCTAACGAGCTAAAATCCTGGCTCGGCTCGGCTCGTTATCATAACGAGCCGAGCCGAGCTGAGCCGAGCCAGCCACGAGCCGAGCGAGCTAACGAGCTTCGAGTTTTTCGTCCAGCCTTACCCGGATATAGTAGTTTGGTGCACCCCTTTTGGCTGAATGTGAGGAAAATGCTGGTTGCTTTTGTCGGGGATGGATGGCCTCCTTTAGATTGTCTCCAACAAGAACACATATGGGAATCCAAACCCAAAATAGATAGCAAGAGATCTAAAATCAGCCTCCAACAGAGTACCTATACAAGAGACCTATTTTGGGTTGCCTGAGAGGCACAACCCAAATATGGGCATCCTCTCTTCTGGAAACCCCATTTGCAGAAAGGATTTTCTTTTGGGTCCTGTTGTTGGAGAAGAAGATGCCGAATATGTATTGAACCCTTTTCCTGTAGCGCTACCCAAAGGACGAATATGTCTTATATTTTGGGTGGTATCGTTGGAGATAGCCTTAGGCAAGTTTAGGTTCCTCCGAGTCCAAGCAATTTTCTGTTCGTTTGGCCCATAGGTGCACAACTCCACGCCAACCTAATTTCTTTTTGTGCTTAGTTACAAGCCCATGCATGCACAAGCTGGATGAGCCAGGCCAGGCCGAGGCCATGGCCGATGCGTGTCCCAATATCCCAACTTTTTTTTGGGCTTAGTAACGATGAGCACGTGCGACATTTCTTGTTGGGCCCTTGGTTAACATGGCCCACAAACCCCACAACACAAGAGGAAGAAAAAGAAAAAAATCTACATTACCTCCCTTAACTTTTACGAAAGTCTGCTTTTCCTCCCTAAACTCTAAAACCGGGTAAACCACCTCCCTAAACTTTTAAAACCGTTCATTTTACCCCCCTGACCGGTTATAAGCGGTTTTCAAAGGCGGTTTTATCTTTTTCTTTTTTATTTATTTTGGCTGAATCTTTGAAAAATCATAGTAAATCATAGAAAAATCATAAAATGAAAAATCCAATTTTGTTGGACTCTACGTGAGTAAATCTACACAGTGAACATATAATATGGTATGCTTTAGTATAATTTTTTTGCTGTAGCTTTAGATCTATGCTTTTTTGTAATTAATTCATAGCTGCAGTTTCTATAGTCCAATTGTGGTTAAATTTTTATGGTGGACTAATTATTATATGCTTAAACTGTGGTAAAAATTTTATACTCATAGGATCATGTATAACTTAATTATAGATTTATATAACTTAGTTATAGATTTATAAATACTTTTTAACAAGCATACAACTAAAAAAAATCTATAACTAAGTTATAAATGATGCAATGGGTATGATTTTTTCTACAGTTCAAGCATACAACTAAGTATAACTAAGTTATAAAAACAAGCATACAACTAAATAAATTTATAACCAAGTTATGCAAACAAGGAAAAAGTCCACGTTATCTCCCTCAACTTTTGTGAAAGTCTGCTTTTCCTCCGTGAACGCTAAAACCAGGTAAACCACCTCTCTGAACTTTTAAAGTCATTCGGTTTTACCTCCCTGACATGCTATAAGCGATTTTCAAAGGTGGTTTTGTCATTTTATTTTTTATTTTTTCGGCTGAATCTTTGAAAAATCATAGTAAATAATAGAAAATTCAATTTTGTTGGACTCCACATTAGTAGATCTACACAGTGAATATATAATATGGTATGCTTTAGTACAATTTTTTTTGCTGTACCTTTAGATCTATGATTTTCTATAATTAATTCATAGTTGTAGTTTCTATGGTCCAATTGTAGTGAAATTATAATGTGGGCTAATTATTGTATGCTTAAACTGTAGTAGAAATTTCATACTCATTGGATCTATATAACTTAGTTATTGATTTATTTAGGTGTATACTTGTTAAAAAGTATTTATAAATCTATAACTAAGTTATACATGATCCAATGAGTATGAATTTTTACTACAAGTCAAGCATACAATAATTAGGCCATTATAAAAATTTCACCGCAATTGGACCATAGAAACTGCAGCTATGAATTAATTACAGAGAAAAAGCATAGATATAAAGCTACAACAAAAAAAATTTGTATTAAAACATACTCTATTATATGTTCATTGTGTAGATCTACTCATGTGGAGTCCAACAAAATTGAATTTTTCATTTTATGGTTTTTGTGATTTATTATGATTTTTTAAAGATTCAACCGAAATAAATAAAAAAAGAAAAAGACAAAACCGCCTTTGAAAACCCTTTATAACCGCTCAGGGTGGTAAAACAAACGGTTTTAAAAGTTTAGGGACGTAGTTTACCAGGTTTTAGAGTTTAGGGAGGAAAAGTAAAATTTCGCAAAAGTTTAGTGAGGTAATGTTGGCATTTTCCTAAAAACAATGGCAGTAACTAACTACTTATATGTTGGGCCGTCAGCCCAATAGATAGTACTACACCATTGTTAACGTTTTTGGGTATTGGGCCAGTGGATCGATCAGCCCACAATCCTGATCCCTACCTCCACATTCCATTTCCATGCAGTTGGCAGATTTGTGAACATTTCACATGGCCTGACGCGTGCCTACAAAATTCTGAGCCCTACCTCCACATTCCTGTGATGCACATTTCCAGGCCAGCCGCTTGCTGGTGCTTTCCTTTTCACTTTTACCCTCCCAGATTTCCACACCGGATTCCCTCGCCGGCTCGCCGCCACAGTTCGCCACACGCAGAGATCTCGTCACTTTTCTTTCTACAAAAATTTCATCCCCTTTTCTCCCTGCGGTCCCCCGAAGTCCAGGAATGTATGTCACAAGGACTATATATGGTTTTTTTTCATATCATAGAAAAATATAGGATTTAGAAAGAAGAAGAAGAAGAGAAATCCGGCGTGCCACGTAGAGCCTTGCTTGTTGGAGATGGAGAAGGCCAGACGACAGCCGAGTGAGGTTCGGAAATTCCGATCGATCAAATGTTCACCACCAAGTATGTATGGAGATCCTCCCCCTGTAGCACTTGCCGAAAGCAGCACATGGTACTGTAGTAGAGGATGGAGGATGCAATGCAACACGAACCATCCCTGTCACTGTCAGATATTCAGATGAAGGTGTAACCGAGCCAGAGCACTGTGTCTCAATGTCTGTGATAGTGGACGTGTGGTGTGGCTACCGTACTCTTTCCTTCCCTCCAGGGAAATCAAATTGACTTTGGCACGTCCAACGACCACGCCCGACTATCACCATCACTCCCCCAAAAACCCAATCACACCTTTTTCTGCTTGCATGCGGGCCCAACCAAAGGCTGGACTCAGCTGAGCAACAACAAGAAGCCCCCGCAGGGCAGTGTCTTTCCAATCAGTATACTAGCGTAGCGTCTTTCCAACCTGCCGCCCTGCCACTGCCAGTAGAGAACAAGAGACAACAGGGGACGGCTTGTGCTGTGAGTCGCTGGGCCCTGGGCCGCTTTGTTTAGTCCTCTCTTAAAGTTTACTCCTTATCACATTGGATGTTTGATATATGTATGGAATATTAAATATAGACTAAAAAATAACTAATTGTATAGATTGTGACTAATGTGCGAGACAAATTTTTTAAGCCTAATTAGTTCATGATTTGACAATGTGATGCTACAGTAAACATATGCTAATGACATATTCTGTAATTTATTTTTTTTTATTAGTATCCGAACACACCATACGACATCTCCATGTAACACCTGATGTGACATCCTAAACTTTACTCCCTCGATTTAAACACCACCAGAGAGCCTTTTGTTTGAGCCTTTTAGGAGAGACCCATGCATGCATGCCCCAAGCCCAGCCCAGCCCCATCATGGCAATTGGCAATGCCAAACTGCCAATGGCATGCAAGAGAGGCAGGCAAAGCAAAGCTCATGTCCTTGTCCTCCTTCCCTTCTCTCTAGTTGTAGTACTATTAGGACTGTGATTGCTTTGCCTCCCTCAACAACTCTCCTATCCAATCCAACTCCATGACCATACCATGCATGTGTTCTTCGGAGGACAGTCCTGCAAACGGCCTGTGCCTGTTGTGGGGCATAGGCGCGGCTTTGATGATGAAGCCTTCAATGTGATGATGTTCTCCAACAAAGATTAATTGGCTTTTTCTTAAAAAAAACAAAGGTTAATTGGCTCATACTCCCTCCATCCCAAAATATCGGTTGCTTTCATTTCCCGAGAAATAACTTTGACAAAATATATATTAAAACATATTAATATTTATGATATATAATTGATATCATTGAAAAGGTATTTGAATCTAGTTTTTTAATAAATTTATTTGGAAATACAAATGTTACACGTATTTTCTATAAATTGAGTCAAATTTATGGCACGAAAGCCGAAAACGACAAATAAATTGAGACAGAGGGAGTAACTCACTTTGGAAATGTGACTAGGAACTTAGGAAGCAAGCTAAGCTAACAAGGCAGGTGGCCGGGTACTACTGATGTGATTAACAAGACACCCCTTCTCAGCGACATCTGTAAGCTTTATTTGTTAAACAAGACACACGGCCAGCTGACTAGTGAAGTGAGATTATATGGCATGAATGAATGAATGATGGTGATGGTGAAGTAACAAAACACCCTCTCCTCGTACATTACATATTCTGGATGGATGCGATGTAATATAATGTGACCTCATCATCATGCCAATGCCTCCTTTGGTCAACATGTCCAGGAAGCAAGACTTGACAAGCTGATGACCTCATCATGGAGGCAAAGGTGAAAAGGATGTTAAAAGTAGGCAAATTGCATATATATCCACACCAAAAAGTGTTCAACTTCCAATACATGAGTATAGATCATCCAGAACTAGTATGAAAAATGGACTACATCTACAGTGTTACTTTATTTGCCTCCCAAAGAAAAATAGCCTTGGTCTGTAACTGCCTAACTTGCCATATTTTTTCTGGAGAAACAAAACAGTAACAATCTCCTAACAGTGCTTGTACTTTCTCAGCAAGACTTTACACTAACTTGCATAAAGAGCACCACTTATTGTACTGTATTGTTAAGAGCTCCTCTATGTAATGACGATGGAGAAATAGGACTAGTTTGACAGGTTGACCGAAATCTAAGCAGAATCTGTCAAGAAACTAACTGCTCCAATACTCCTCTTTTTAAAAATTGCACAGATCTCAAAGCAACTTGTCTTACTAATGAATTTTTCTCAATTATTTTTCTCTTTGGGCCGGCCCATCCAAGCCTAGCTCATGTCCAGTCGTGACCCACGCGCGCTCTGCATGTCAGCGTCATTGGCAACCTTCTGGGTATGCAAACTCGATTGCTGGTAGCTAGCTCCGGCATGCCATGAGGTCATCTTCAAACATGCACGCACGCACACAAGCCAAGACGCCAAGTGGCTCCTTGCATTTATCCGCGGAGGTGAGGCAGCTGCGCTGCGGCCTGTCGCACGGCCGTGTGCCTCTACCTCATCGCGCTCGGCACCGGCGGGCTCAAGTCCAGCGTCTCAGGCTGCTTTAGCATGGACAGTTTGACGAGTGTGCCGGCGTGCTTGGCATCTTCTTCGACTGCCTCTTCTTATAAGCGTCGGCACACTCCTCGCCGTCACCTTCTTCGTCTATGTCTAGGACCATGTCGACCGGAGCTGGGCCTAGGCATCTGCACCGGCTCCATGCTCATCGCCATCAAGTCTTCGTATCAAGCACCAGGCAATACCGCTACAAGCGCAGCTCCGGAAGTCCCGTCGTGCACACCCTCCATGTCTTCCTTGCTGCCACCCGAAGCCAAAGCAGAACATATATGAAGCAGCCGCTCACCGCCTCCGTACTGCGCGAGAGATTCGCGCCTGTCGTCGTTTCCTTCGACGAGTAAACGGAGCCGCCACCGAACAAAAAGGATCCGGGAGTTAGACCTGGACACGGGCTGGGCTGGACAGGCTGGGCTCACGTGGAAATCAAGAGAAAAAATAATTAATTAGTTAGATAAGTTGCTTTGAGATGTGTGTAATTTTTAGAAAAAGGAGTACCGGAGCAGTTCTCAAGAAACTAACATCAGCAACTGTCACTGTGAAGGTGATCAGGGATCAACTAGCAATTAGTGATCAGAATGCATGTTTCCATTTCGTTTTCTCAGCATTGAGAATTAACCCAATTTGAATTGATGAGCTGCTAGCTAGCGAAGAAAGATGCAATGTGACCTCATCTCATCATCATGCTAATGCCTCCTTTGGTCAACATGTCCAGGGAGCAAGAATTGACAACCTGATGATCTCATGGAAGTAAACACTACGGGAGCCGGTGGCTTTGCCGAGGGCCCCAGGCTCTCGGCAAAAGCCTCTCAGACCCTCGGCAAAGGCTTTGCCGAGCGCAGCTCTCGGCAAAGCGGCCTCGGCAAAAACCCGATCGGCAAAGCCTTCTTTGCCGAGAGCCGTTTATCGGGCTCTCGGCAAAGGCTTTGCCGAGAGCCAGCGCGGCTCTCGGCAAAGAAAAGACGCTGTTAACGGGCCCGCCTTCTTTGCCGAGAGCCCATTTGGCTAGATCTCGGCAAAGAGTTTTTTTTTTTGCAAAAACTCTTTACCGAGAGCCAGTCTGGCCAGGCTCTCGACAAACATTTTTCTTTTTTTTAAAAAAAAATCTCTGCCGAGAGTCTTGCTGGCCTGGCTCTCGGCAAAATATTTTCTTTTTTTTGGAAAAACTCTTTGCCGAGAGTCTTGCTGGCCTGGCTCACGGCAAAATATTTTCTTTTTTTCAAAAAAAACTCTTTGCCGAGAGCAAGTCTGGCCAGGCTCTCGGCAAAGCCTATCCTTTACCGAGTGCAACGGTTGCCGAGTGCAATGACCGTTGCACTCGGCAAAGGCAGCCTTTGCCGAGAGCGACCCTCGGCAAAGTGGGAAATTTTGTTTTTTTCTTCTAATTTTCCATTTCATTACACATACAAATCACATTCATCACATATAAATCACATTCATCACGTATAACACATATATCACATGTACATATCACATTCATCACATATATGTCACGTTCCCATATACGACGCATATAGCACATTAATCACAATATTTGAACCAAACGAAAGTTAACCATCACAAGTTATCATCGAAACATAATAAGTTTTCAATCTAAAGTTCACAATCTACTAGAGACGACACTCTAAACACACTCATGACCAACCTTGCCCTGGCCACCCCGGAGAAGCAGTCCCGCCTTGACCCCCGGGCGTGTTCCATCCAGCGCTTGCGAGTTGTTCGAACCCGCCGACGGAGGCTGCAAAAATTAGATATCTATGTCAGACAAGCAAAAGCAGAAACAAAACACTGAGGAATCGATACTCACAGGAGTAGCATCCGCGTTCTGAGACGGCGGTGGAGGAGCCATGAGCGCCGCGGGCACCTGCATGCCCTGGGAGGCCATGAACGTGATGAGATCTTGCATCTGCTTAGCTTGGGCCTCCAACCGGGCCTCCATCTAGGACCGCATCTGGGCCTCGGCAAGCTGGCGCTCCTCCCTTTCTCTTTCCAGGTGGGCCTGCGATAATACAAAGGGAATGTTAGAACAATGCAAACATTTAAACATCAATGTACGACGAGTAAAACAAAAATAACCTCGAGCTCGGCGACCCGCGACTGCGAAGGCAACGGGCATGGGCGTATGGGGACGCTCCCGCTCGTGGTCTGTGCTCGAAGCTGGGCCAGAGTGGGAGTGGAGGACGAGTCGATGATGCCGTCGCCAAGCCAATACCGCCCGTGCTTCTTCCCTCCTCCGACCCTCATCACGATGCTTCCGTCCAGGTCCTCGCTGGCCGGATCAAAGTCGGCCCCATGGACCGCCCTTGCCGCCTCTGTGTAGTCAGTGAGGCGGGTGTGGACGCTGGAGTTGGAGTATGCCTCGGGGGGGTCGTCGGGGTTGTAGGATGTCTCCGGTGCGGTGGCCTTGCCCTTGTGGGACATGGCGTATGCCGTGAACGTGCTGCAAGGCTGGCCACCGTGTGACGCCGTCTGCAAGGAAAACAACAAGATGATTAGTAATTAGGCAACATTTGAGCATTATAATACATAAAGTGTTTCACGTACCCAAGCTTGTGCGTACTCAGCGAGGTTACGGTTGCCCTGGTGGTGTGGTACACCTGGCATCTGCAGACGCGCCTCCCGGGCCTCGGCGTGCTGGGCGGCCCACTCTTCAGAGAGCCACCGGTCCACGATCATCTCCCAGCACTCGGGAAACGACTGGCACCATTGGGGGACCATCTGCACATCATCAAGTATTTCAAATATAAGCGTCAGATGAAATGAGCATAGCTTAATCTCAAAAGGAATCACTTACCTGAATGTACTGCACCCGGCTCAGCGTCATGCCTCTCGCCTCGACCTTCGACACCCTCCGTCCTTCGACCATGGTGTTGTAGTTGACGATGGCCTGAAGCCTCGCCTCGTAGATGATGTCGGTGACGAGCTTCCTGCAGGCCCTTGTACTCACCACCTCCGCCTGTGCCTCCTTCCCCTGCTTGCACCTATAGAAGTCCTGCATATAGATGCAATACAAACTCTAAGTAATTCAAGAAAAGTACGATGAATGCGATGTTGTGTGACGAAGACTTACCCACAGCTCTGCTCTGACCCTCGCCGCCTTGTTTGGGTAGTCCGGGTCTGGGGCGACGGTGTAGTGGTCAAAGGTGTAGGCCGGCTCTGTCTTCCCGGCATACTGTACTATGCCGGGGTAGTGCTCGCGGCACAGGAGACCTAGGATGCCAATGGGTTTGCGGCCGCGACCCTCCACAAACTCCCAATGCCTGCACAAGTGATACAGAAAGATTATTAGTTTCTATTTCAATTTTGAACATATCATATGAACGAGTAGTTAAAACATGTACCTTTGTCCAACGGGGCAGATCACTGGGCGTTGGTGAAGTGGTATCGGTCGGGCCGGGAGGCTGGCGGGACCTCGCAAGTAGGGCATGGACGCCCCTGAGGCAGCCGAACCCTCGTCTGCCTCGGCCGACGGCTCATCCTCCTGCTCGGGCTCCTCCTGCCCCTCGTCCGCCTGAGCCTCGGCCTCGGGCGTGGCCGGCACCTCGTCCTCCGGTGGAGTCGGCTCCCTCCGGCGGCGACCCCTCCTTTGCCAAGATGGCCCGTCGTCCTGCGAGGCCCGGTACAGGGAGCTCATCGACCTCTGACGTCCGCTCGGCATCTTGGCTCGACCTCCTGCATTTAAACAGAACAAACAATATTGTATTAGAAATAACATAATGAAATATATGCAAAATAAATAAAACCCTAGATCCTAAGAATATTAGAAAAAACATAACAGGAGTAGAATATAACATAATATTACGTGAATTAGAAATAATCTGCATCATCGGGATTAGCCGGAGCATAAGTGTCATCATCGCTGTCAACCATGTCTAAGTACTCCTCAGTATCCGAAGACGGGAGGTCGTCTTCATTTGCTTCGCCTAAAAGAATCGTTCTAGCATTTGTATGTCCTTCTCATTTACCACCTCATCCCCAGCGTCCTCGTCATCATTCTCTACTTCCATTTCCATCGCTTCGGTTAAGTCTATCGTGAACGTCCCTTGTAGCCCAGCTTCTTGAAAGAACTCCCCATCATACGTGTTTGTGTTGAAGTTATAATCCTCATCGTTGGGGAGAGGTAGTTTAGCATGTGGTGATATCTTGTGCACAATATACCAACCCAAGATATGCTCTTTGCTTTTGCACGCATATGGCGTGTAATAAACCTACGTGGCCTGTTGAGCCACAATATACACATCGCCTCCTGGATAGACAGAATCCTGTCGAATTTCAACTAGCCCAAGATTAGGTGTGAGCCTCGTTACTCCAGGGTCAAACCAATGGCATTTGAACATTACAGGATTCAGAGGCTTGTCACCGTGAAATGAAAGTTCATATATTTCTTCAATTCTTCCATAGTAGTCATGGTTGTCATTGCCTGGAGTACAAACTCCGCTGTTTGTGGTTTTCTGATTGGGCCGACTCTACTCGTATCTCGTTGTGTGGAAGCGATATCCATTCACATCGTAACCGTTAAATGACTTGACCCTACGGTCAAAGCCGTTTGCAACCTGTCTTAGCTCTTGACTCATAGACGCATCGGTCTGAGCCTGCAAGGTGAAGCAAGGTATAACGTTATTAAGTCCGAACGTAGGAGCAAGTTGGAACGTCGGACTAAGTATGACCTCGGTTGGACAGGACCTTCTGTCGGAACCAAGAAATGAAATCGGGCCTCCCTTGCCCCGCACCGTTTGCAATTAGGGTTTCGGCTACCGGGTCAGAAGGAGGCCATGGCCCATTCCAGAACTGATGAAGAAATTCCCTGTACGAAAGAAAAACAAGGGTGTTTGATGCAGAATAGTATTGGTGAATTGAATGAACATAGTTGAGAACTTACCCCATGAACGGCTACACCTCATCAAGGTTGGTAAGCACGTATAGCATGATCTTTCGCCACTCTTCATAGTTCAACTGCTTAACTGTGGATCCACTTGCCGCGCCTTGCTGGCCTCGGAAAAGGCTAAGACTCGATTCATTTTCTCCAGCATTGTAATGAGGGGGTGCATTATGCACGCTAGGAAGGTTCTCGGAGTAGTATTGTTTAGTGAAGTTTGACACCTCCTCTAGAATGAATGCCTCTGCAATGGAAGCCTCAATTTTGGCTTTGTTTCTACATTTCTTGCGAAGAGTCTTCAGATTTCTCTCGACTAGATAGCACCAACGGCAATGCATAGGCCCTCCCATTCGAACCTCATTAGGGAGGTGTACGATCAAATGTAGCATCGGAGTGAAGAAGCCTGGTGGAAAGATCTTCTCCAGCTTACAGATCAACACAGGTGCAGCTTTCTCCAAGTCATCAATGACGGACCGAGATATCTCCTTGGCACAAAGTTGGCAGAACAAATAGCTCAACTCTGCCAGGACAACCCACATAGGCTCAGGAACATAGCCTCGAACCATCGCCGGAAGAAGGCGCTCGATCCATACGTGAAAGTCATGACTCTTCATTCCTAGGACTCGCAGACTAGATAAGTTGACTCCTCTCCTCAGATTCGCTGCATATCCATCAGGGAACGTTAATGTCTGGATCCACTGAAGTATTTCTTTCCTTTGTGGCCTGCTCAAGACAAAATCAGCCTTGGGCCGTGTCCATCTCCTGCCGGGTTGAGGAGACCGTATCTCTTGCTTTGGTCTATCGCACAAGAGTGCCAGGTCTAGTCTAGCCTTAGGGTTGTCCTTGGACTTTTCAGTGTCCATGAGTGTTCCCCAAAGTGCCTCGGCGATGTTCTTTTCAGTGTGCATTACATCAATATTATGTGGCAGAAGAAGGTCATCGTAATAGGGGAGCCTTTCCAAGCCTGACTTATGTGTCCACATATGTTCCTGACCATACCCCGCAAAACGACCGCCTCTTTCATTGAACTTGAGAGCATCTATCTGAACATGAACCTCGGCACCGGTCAGCATGGAGGATCTGTCACCACGACCCCTTTGATCAAGTTCTTGGTGTCTTGTCTGAAAGGATGGTCAAGAGGCAGGAATTGTCGATGTTGGTCGAACGCCGAATACTTGCCACCCTTCTTCAACCAGATAAATCTCATAGCTGTCTTGCAAACCGGGCATGAGAACTTGCCGTGGACACACCAGGCATAGAATATCCCATATGTCAGGTAGTCATGCAGTGAGTACTGGTACCAGATATGCATTGTGAAGTTTGACCTTGAAGCTCGGTTGTATGTCAATACCTCTTCGTTTCAAGCAGTTTCCAATTCATCAATCAGAGGCTCCATGTACACACCCATGTTATTCCCCGGGTGTCCAGGAATTATCAATGACAAGAAGACAGTATGATGTTGAAATAGGATGCCGGGGGGAAGATTGAGGGGGATAACGAAGACGGGCCAACAAGTGTAGGGGGCAGCCATGAGTCCATAGGGGTTGAAACCGTCTGTAGCAAATGCAACACGAACATTACGAGCTTCTCTAGCTTTGTCATGATGAATGCGATCAAAGTGGGCCCATGCTTCACCATCGGCGGGATGTACCATCTTCTCAGGACTGTATCATGTACCCTGTTTGTGCCATCTCATCTGTTTCGTGGATTCCTCGGTCATGTAGAGACGTTGGATCCTCGGTGCGAACGGCAGGTAATGCAGGACTTTCATGGGGATAGAAAGTTGTCTCTTCAGGCCTTCACCATCGTCTACCTCCATGTATCTCGACGCTTTACACTTCGGACAGTAACCTGCATCCTTGAGATCTTTTCTGAAGAGGACGCACCCATTTGGACATGCATGTATCTGCTCATACATCATCTTTAGTGCACGAAGCAATTTCTGTGACTCGTACAGGCTCTTTGGCAATATGTGGCCGTCCGGAAGCATGCTACCAAATAGGGCCAACATACCATCGAACGCTTCTCGACTCAGGTTGAACTGGGACTTGAACCCCATCACACGGCCAATGGCATCCAGTTGAGAAACCGTTGTCCGATCATGAAGGGGTTTCTGTGTTGAAGACATCATGTCGTAGAACGCCTTTGCGGTCTTCTCCATCTCCTCCGTACGTCCTGCAGTGTACTGTGCTTGTTGGAAGTCATCTAACAGGTCTGCTACCCCAGCATCAGCATCAAAGTCCTGCAGACGTGGTCGCACCGCCTCCTCTCTCAAATGATGTACTTCACCATGGTAGATCCACCGGGTGTAGTCCGGCGTGAATCCATGGTTCAGAAGATGTTTACCCATGTTCTCCTTGTCTTGCCTTCTCCAGTTCCCACATCTGCTGCACGGGCACAATACTTTCATCTCTCCTCGCCGAGCCGGGCCAAATGCATGGTTCAAGAAAGCATCTGTCTTGTGCAACCATTCATCACTGAAATCACTCTTGCTTCTGCGGCCCGAGTACATCCACTGACGGTCATCCATCCTACTGCCATCCATCCGAGTACTTACATCTACATCCAAGTACTTACATCCTATTGTCATCTAATAGGTGAGGATAGGTCCTAATCCCACCCGCGGATGCGTAGACGAGGCTAGTTCCCATTTTCTGCCCCAACCCAAGACAGAATTTCGGCAGCACCTCCCCGCTGTTCTCCCGATACACGTCCCTGTAGGGAGAGTGTGTATCCAGAGAACAACAGAGAGGTGATGCCGAAACTCCGTCTCGAATCAGGGCAGACAATGGGAGCTAGCCTCATCAACGCATCCGCGGGTTGTCCAAGTAACGTGGACAATCCGAAACAGATACAGTTATCGACATGCAGAGATATGCATACCTTCAACCGTATCTCTTTCGGACGGGAGACGCCTAATTGGGTTCATGACCTACGACCCTTATCCGGGAGAAGAGGTTATTTATACCTAGGGTGGCGGCGGAGTCAGGCTAGCGGCGCAGTGACGAGTCGGTGCAGTGGCGAGGCGAAGCGGTGCAGGCAGACCCGCAGTGGACGATCCTGCAACTACAGTTATCAACAGAAGGCTATTAGAAAACTCTAAAACAACTTAAGATGAGAAAGTACACTATATTTTTGCTGATCTACAGACTAGCAAATGGCAGCTGGATGGGAAGGGTTTGAACTGTAGTAATCTTGGAGAGCTAAAGGATTTAAATATTGGTGGTTCATTAATGCTAAAGCAGCTCGAAAATGTTTAGCTTCATGATAAGCCCCTCTGTCTCATATTCCTAGACCTGTTTAAGATCTGTAAACAATCAGATGTGACTGTACATCATATGAAACTAGAACCACAAATGATAACTTTCACTAGGTGGCTGGTTGATGATTTGAGGCTGGGATGGGACAAGATACTAAGAGATGCAGCTAATTTTCAACTGGTAGTTGAAAAGGACTTGATCCAATGGAAATTTGGCAATAATGGGCATTTTAGTGTTAAATCTGTCTACAAAGCCTTAACTGTTAGTGATGCTGACCCATACCACATGAAAATTTGGAAAGGGAAGATCCCTGCCAAAATCAAAATATTCCTATGGTTAATTATGAATAATGTAATTATTACAAAGGACAACATGATTAAAAGAAGATGGTTGAAAGCCCCACTTGCTATTTCTGTGATAGGGATGAAACCATAGTTATCAATTCCCTTCCGGTACCGGCCGGAACGACCGAAACACCTCGTACCGGCCACGAGAGCGGCACAAAACTCACGGCATCCCGTACCGCCTTCTATCCCGGGCGATTCCAGTCGTTCCGGACAAATCCGGCCGTTCCGGACGGAATCACACCTGCCGTTAATCTCGGTACCGGAAGAAAGCATGAAATCAAACATGGAGAGCTTTCGACAACAGAGAAGAAGCAAGCAGAGAAGAAAGAGGAAGATGCACGGTAGAGGTATCGACCGGTCGGCAACAGCCCAAGCACTCACCAGCCATAGCGAATCTGGAACTCTCGCGAGTGCGGAGGAGGCACATCGAGAGCAGCAGCCCTGGTCTATCGGCGGTGGCGGCAGCCGTAGGCTACGCAGAGCAGGCGAGGCACTCGATTGGGAATTTGGGATGCGTTAGTTTTCACAGGCCAATGTAGCTTGGGCCGCTGTTGGGCCTGTGCCGATGCTTTATATGTGCTTTAGTGTTTATTAAATTTATTTGTAATAATAGTTTCTGCTCAAAAAATTTGTAATAATAGGCCTTGTTTAGATCCGAAATTTTTTGGGGAAAAATTCCTGTAGCATTTTCGTTGTTATTTGGCAAAATTTGTCCAACCATAATTGTTATTTGGCAAAATTTATCCAACCATAAACTAACTAGACTCAAAAGATTCATCTCCACATTTACAGACAAACTGTGCAATTAGTTATTTTTTTACCTACATTTAATGCTTCATGCATGCGTCCAAAGATTCGATGTGACAGGTACTGTGCAAACTTTTTTGGCACTTTTTGCCAACTAAACAGGCCCATAGTTTATTTATATGTATATACATAAATATATTATTAAATTATTAAATCTAGAATGGTACACCGGAATGCACCGGTATCGGCACGTTCCGTTCCCATGGATAAACCGGAATGACCACCGGAATGGAATTGATAAGTTAGGATGAAACTGTTTCTCATCTTCTTTTTCAATGCAGTATTGCAAAAGCTGTTTGGGCCTCATTGCCCATTGTGTTGGTGCTAATAACGTGGTGTGAGAATTGGCACCGGCTGGTAAACAGTTCCATACCCTGGGTATTGCAGCTATCTGCTAGGCAATTTGGAAAACGTGCAACACTGTGTGTTTTGAAGGCAAATGACAAATCCTGTTACAATTGTGTGCTTTGCCTGTTCGCTCATGAGTTACTGGGCAGGTTCCTGGAGAATGACAAGGAAGCTCCCAAAGCAACTGGTGGGCCTCAGCTCAAATATACAGGGGATAATGAACCATAAGTTCGCTCGTACTGCTTTAGCTAGGATCACCTAATAAGCCATCATATTGCATCTATAAGTATAGGCCCAATAGAACACCTATATACTTTGAGCCTAGAGGTCCAAGAAATCATCCACATACAACAAGTGAAACAGGACATAAAAATGGAAAAAAGAAAACAGGAAAAATACAAAGGCAAAGAGGTCATAAGCAACATTCTCCCACAGTTTCCCTTCCCTTTACTATCAGTATTTAGAATAACTGTAGTGATCACCCAAATATTATGAGTAAAGTGTCAATGAAGAACAGAAATTATTGAATAGCAAAAAATGCTCCTCAAATGTGGAAAAGTAAACTAAGTGAAATTTATTAGCTAACAACGATAAACCTGACAGCATCTACAGTGTGCACTCAGTAAGTGTCATTGCTTACTTTAGCCAAATTATAAAATTCAGCCTGATAAAATAGTAGGACAGAATAGAGGAAAATGTAAAAAAAGCTCATGCATATGTATGGCCTAATGGTGTAACGGCTCAAAGATATAAACTAATGGAGAAATTCCAACTTGTAGCCCCTAATCGAACAATGAACCATCTCACAGATTTGATCAAAGGATAAAGGACCAGGCAACCAGCAAAACAATAAGCAATATGTTACGGGTGGTGACTAGGTCTTCCCTCTTGCTCTTGGACAAGAGGAACATACATGGCAGCAAAAAAATCAATGCACAACGGCGAAGCCAAAATACAGCGACTCAAATCACTCAAGTAAAAAGGCACTTATATTTATATGATACTAAATGAAGGAAAAGCGCTGCAAAGTATCTGACTGAACAGTCTGATGAACATGCAGTGCAATAAACAGGTAACTCTGCATTATAAGCTCATATATGTAGTTCAGAGTGAGATGTGAAGGTTCCGTTTTCCAATAACTTGTATTTATATTTTGAAACTAATGATCAACCTTGAACAGATGAATTCATTCATTACTTAATATATATAGATAGATGCTACAAAAGTGAGAACTCAGATTTCTTGACAGTGACAGATGATGTCCAGCAAAGAAACATAGGTCAGAATTGAATTTGGAGAAGTTGTGCTATCTTACTAAAGAAGGTATCTTAGGAATCCATAATTCGTTCCTATTTGCTATGCGCTTCCAGTTGCGAAATTAATTAATGAGGGTATGGTGGTGCTTTAGTGCCAACCAAGAATAATAAATGTATGGCACAAATAGTTCCAGCATGTCAGGTTCAGCGCCAACAGGCACACCTACTCCTCTTGCCATGAACAAAGAACCTAGCAGCTTTTAAGTGGGCAAATTACCGAGAGCAGTGAGCGAGGAAAGAAAAAAGTATAAGCATTCACAACAGTGAAACTAACAGTGACCATCCATTTCCCCACTTAAACCAAATGCAGTAATAATAATGCGCATACATACATATACATAAACTTTGGTCCGCATAGGTCGAGGCACACGCTGCATTGGCTAGATGCAGAATAAAATCGCAGAGCGGGCCACTTCACTACCTCCTCGCCGAAATCATTACCGAGGCTGTATGGCTAGAGCAACAAGGCTCCTGAAAACATACGGCGAGCACTAGCTACACGGAGCACATCTATAACTGAGTTCATCATGCAACCAATTACTGACTATTTAAAATGGTTTTGTTTCAACTTTCAACAAAGTTAACTGAGTTCAGATCTAGCATCGGATGTAATTGTGAAGAGAAAAAACATGTGTGCTATCAGAGTTTAAAGGTTAACCATACCCTCTAATACTTCGCACATCATTTTTGCATACGCATGACCAGAAACCATTACCTATTCTATTACTGTACATTCATATTTTTGGTTAGCCAACCAAGAGTTCTAAGCGAGGCTGGCTACCTATCAATCTTTGCACACATAACTAGAAACCAATTCCAGCTCCATCACACTGAGTGCACCACAAGTTTTAGTAAGCCAACCTGATAGGAGACTACTATTTTAAGCTGGTTAAGGTCTAATTTAGGCAGTGACCTGTTATGGACATGATTTATTGGGGGAGGAAGGAGATGGCGAGTGCTGCAGATCATTTGAACTATTTCTTAAGTTAAATCTCCTTCACAAGTACAGATAAACAAACCAGACCCAGTTACATTACATATTGACATGAGGTTCACAGTATAAGTTAGCAGGAAAAAACTAAACTTAGATATAGAGAGCAATGATAAACAACCATGAAACATAAGGGATATTCATTGCAGCTGGGCAAAAGGGCTACAAGTTTTCACTGGAAATACATTTCTCCAGATTTACTTAACATCAGCCCCACTAAACCACATATGAATTATCTGGGAGGTTGGGACTGATACATGACGCAATCAGACTAAGAGGTGATCTGCATGAACAACCTAGTAGCACCATTAGAGTAACAAAAAAAGTATAGTGGCAAGAGACAGGGAGGGGGGGGGGAGGGAGAGGGAGGAAGTACCTGAACACGCCGGGTCGCTCCTCCCGTCGGGCCCTCCCTGGCTTCCCCTCCGTGGACGGCGGCCGGCGGCGCCGCGGGGGCGGGGGCGCGGCCGTATGGGGGTGCGGTCGGGCCGGGGCGAGGACGCGGCCAGGCGGCGGCGCCGGCGCGGGGGCGGGGGCACGGCCTGGCGAGGGCGGCGCGGGCGAATGCGCGTCCGGTCGGCGGTCGGCAGCGGCGGCAGTGTGAGGCGCGTGGGTACGTTGTGAGGCGCGTGGGTGCATTGTGAGGGGTGAGGGGCGCGGGTGGTGGCTTTGATTCAGATACTCTTTGCCGAGAGCTAGATCAGGCGGCTCTCGGCAAAGAGTTTTTCTTCTTTTTTTTGATTTTCTTTGCCGAGAGCCCCAGCCCAGGCTCTCGGCAAAGAGGCTCTTTGCCGAGAGCTTTAGGAGGCTCTCGGCAAAATATATATAATTTTTAAAAATTTCTTAACTAGATCAGGCGTTCTTTGCCGAGAGCTAGGTCAGGCGGCTCTCGGCAAAGAGTTTTTATTTTTTTTATTTTCTTTGCCGAGAGACCCCAAGCCTAGGCTCTCGGCAAAGAGGCTCTTTGCCGAGAGCTTTAGGAGGCTCTCGGCAAAATATATATATATTTTTTGGATTTTTGCTTCTAATTTTTTCCTGCAGCCTTGATATAGTACTAGGTGGCCATGTTTGAAATTTGGTGTATTTTCCATTCATCTTGCTATATTTCGTGTATTTTCTTTATTTTCTTTATTTTTTCCGCAAGACGCACATTTGAACTGCAGGTGCATGAAATAATGAATCTCAGTGATTCAAAAAATGATATTAATTCTTCCGAGAGTATTTCAACACCGTATCTAGGGACAGACGCGGAAACTCGACCATCTCGTGCACGAGACATGCACTACAAAATGACCACCCCTTTTGCAACGCATATATGCGTTGCTAAAAGTCTATATATGTGTTGGCAGGGTCTATACCAACACATAGTAAATGCGTTGCCAGAAGTGGCGTTGCAAGGGTCTATTGCAACACTTAGACATGCGTTGGTAACACCAACAAATAACCGTTGCAAAGCTGCAACGGATATTGATGGACTATAGCAACACTTATATGTGTTTGTACTAACCGCATACGAACACTTTCTATTTTTGTTGCAACGTATAGATTGGGGTTGTTGCAACATCTGTACTGTATGCTTGGCTTGGATTAAGCCATGTAATGAACATCACTTAAAATATATTTTTATTTGAGCCAAATTAAGAGAATGCATCTGCAATTTAATTGGAAATTAGAGACCATCTCACACATGAGAAATAACAACACTTGTAAATATATTAAGAATCAATTGTTGGATATTACAACGAGTGCCATCCAAAAAAATCCATCTCGCACAATTTTTTATTCAGAGTGCATGATCATATGGAAATAAAAATATAAGACAAAAAGAAATCCTCTAGAATGCCACAGCCGGCCGTTCCTCACCAGTGAGTTTCATCAATCCTGCATGGAAACTAAGAGTAAAAATATAGTACCTGTACAAAAGCATTTCAGTATAGTACTCCTAAAATGTACATACATCTACTATTTAGGTGTTATATGATACTTGCACATTATCAAGAAAACTAGTTCCAAAAGAAATACAAGAACATAAATTTCAGATCAAGCAAACTGTACTATAAAGTCAAGACTAGTTCAATTATGTTCTAGTAATATTTGAAAAGGATTATGGAGTGATTCTAGTAATTGAATAAAACCTGCTCTTCCTTTGAAGGATTAACATCATTTATCCGCAAAGCCACAACAATCATTGAGTCTCTACAGCTGCAGATTCAGGGGGGAAACAATCTGAAATGTGTATATTTCGAAAGTAAGCCGACATAATTAATGAACAGACAATATGTATCTCAGAAAAATGTGCATGCAAAAATCCTTATCCAGTAGTGATACTTGCCAGACGAATCAAGTGAAAGTTTCAAAACATCTGAGTGATTAATAAAGTACAAAATGTACAAAACACCATAACAAAAGAATGTTAAGTTTGTACGTACCTGAGAAGCAGGAAAGGGTTACTATTCCTGTGTGAGTGAGATGGTGAAGTGAGTTGAATCAGTGTTTCTGTGATAAGGAAAACGGTGAAGTAAATACTGGAAAACCTGCACAAATATATGAAAAGTGGGAGAGAACCATTACGAGGCTACAAGTTCCATTCTGACCTACTAGTGGGGTTTCTGTACCCTTGATATACTCAAATTTCTAAACATTTTCTCCCAAAACAGTTAAGCTATGAGCTGAATATATGCAACTACAACAGAAACTAAAAAGAAACTGACAAAATTGAAACTGACAAAAAGAAAAGGGCAGCATTCTTTTAATTTACCAGCTATCAGCATGCCCATGATCCCAGATATTCAAAGACAGTACCGAAAGCTGCTGACACTTCAATATGCAGTATGTTCTAAAACAACGGATACATGCTTTCAGTTAAGATGGTCACTATTAGAGTAACAGTGAGACAAGGATTAGCTGCAGTAAAAAAAGATGAATAAGAATATGGAGTTACCTATTAATTAGTTACATGGTTCAATTGATAGCTCACACTCCTGATGACCATAGTTCTTGTAGTAGCAGGTCTAAGCCCTGAATTGTTCTCCCACATCTAATCAGATAATATCTAAATATCCTGATGTCTCAAGTACTATCACTTACAACCTCATGACAGAGTCATACACTTTTCTAAAGAATAATATGACAACACATAAAGAAACAGGAGTCTTCCTTTGGATGTCTTCACTATAAATGAGAGTATCGAAGATCTTTTGCATGGTACAGTACTGCTATTGGTTATGTCTTAGCATTACCATGGAGGTTGCATCAGGTGTCATGTTAGATAATTATGTGCATATTACAACTATAGAAGAATAAGATTCATATATCCATCTCCTGTACATGACTGACTTGTCATCATAAACAAACAGAAAAAATTTAGACAGCCATGGAAATTTTGTTCGTGGAATTAGAGAAAAATTTAGAAACAATATTAAACTAGAGATCAGGTCAGCAAGCATATAATAACTAATGGGACAATCAAGTGGTGCCAATATATGGACAACAAAGCCGTATATATTTGAAGGGATAGTGGTACCTTGCCAGACCTTAATTTCTTAATGATTGTTCTTCAGTTACCTCATAAGTCATATCACAAAACATCTAAAAAAAATCGAAGGAGAAGAAAACATTATGGAATTGAGATACAGGACCTACCAAACCATTTGGCCCCATCTCTATAGAGTGCCAGGTAGTGGATCTCTAATCTGCAGCTCATTCATGAGACCGCAACTGTGACCAGTTTAGCACACACATGCATGAACGAATTAATTAATTGGACAATGATTGAAACAAAAGTTAGTGATTTTAGGGAGGATACTCCTTGATGTGAAGTTCATCAGAGCGAGGGCAGCAGCATCAACCAGATCCGGTCAGAGGAGAGTGATACAATAGATCTAGCGCAGGACACCAAAGGAGATTAGGACCTAGCTCTCAGCAGATATGGTGGAGGCGGATTATTAGGGAACACAATGAACCAAAAAAATTCACAAATCCATATCTAAACATGTAAATTCAGAGCAGGGCAGGCATAACACATTCGGATCCTCTTACTTGAAGGGGGGATGCAGACCCTGACGCAGGCTTTCGCGAATCGCAGTAGAGGGCAGGCCCTGACGCAGGTTTTTGCCGAGGGAACAATGGCACAAACAGGATGATGATGCTGGTGTAACAGGAGGGCAAGACCGTGGGTGCGGATCCATAGATGAAATACTCGAGTCATGCACCAGCAACTGCCGTCGCCATCGCCATCGCCGCCCCCGCCGAACAGGAAAAGCGCGGAGGAGGTAGAAACCTAATCTGCGTGGAGGAGATGGAAACCTCTAGTGAAGCGGGAACTGTTATGCACGGGCTGGGTTCATGGGCCAGCGCATTGTTAAATAAATAAATTAAGGGAGATGGTGGGACGAGGGGACGCGATTTGATTAATAGCAACGATTCTAATTTCTGTTGCTGCGTATACGTTGGGAGAGGGGGGTTTGTGTTGTAGTGATGGCGACCAAGTTGTGTAGGATTTGATTTAAAAATATATAAAATGCGAACGGAGTCGGAAAATCATGAAAATAGACGGGAGGCCTTGACAGGATACGTAGAGTTTATGAAAATAATTTGGGAATGTTTAGAGCAAGTTATGACACAAGATGGTTGAAACCCTGAGATCTCCGCATGTGATATCTTGTTATCATATGTGGAGATCTCAGGGTTTCAACCATCTTGCGGCACAACTTGCTTCAAACATTTTCAAAAAAATTTTATAGCCTCTACATGCGATGTCAAGGCCTCCCATCCATTTTCATGATTTTTCGACTCCGTTCGCATTTTATATATTTTTAAATCAAATCTCACGCAACTTGGTCGCCATGTCGCGTGCACGAGATGGTGGAGTTTTCACGTATGTCCTTAGATATGGCGTCGAAATACCCTCGAAAGAATGAATATCATTTATTGAATCTCTGAGATTCATTATTTCATGCACTTACAGTTCAAATGTGCGTCTTGTGCAAAAAATCAAAAAAATGAAAAAAAATACACGAAATATAGCAAGAGGGATGGAAAACACACCAAATTTCAAATCTTGGCTTCTAGTACTGTAGCAAGGCTGCACAAAAAATTTGGGACCAAAAATAAAAAAAAAGTTTGCCGAGAGCCTTGGCTGAGGCTCTCGGCAAAGAAAAATATTTTGCCGAGAACCTAACAGCAGGCTCTCGGCAAAGATGACGGCGTAAGTGGGCCGTTTGTGGGGTTGAAGCTTTGCCGAGGTTCTGTTTGTACCGAGAGTCGAGCTCTCGGCAACATATGTATCCACACCAAAAAGGGCTCTCCAGAACTAGCATTAAAAATGGACTACAGCTACATTGGTTACTTTATTTGCACCGCGCCCCCCTGAAAGTCCCTAGTTTGGTTTTGGCTAATTGATGAAACCTAGGACTAACCTTTGTATCTAAGTGGATGATTTAGATAAAGGTGGTCATTGAATATGAGACATGACATTGACTCATGTGACCAAGATGATGAAGACCAAGAAGAGGCTTGGCTCGATGGACCGGTTGTGAAGGTGAAGGGCAAGTCGAGGCTTCGAAGCGAAGGACCATGCGATGGTGAAGCTTGAGCAAGACTTGGCGCCGACGGACCGATGCAACGGTGAAGAGCAAGTGAAATCAAGGTCGATGGATCGAGACGGTCATGTGATGATATGAAGTGGATCATATCATTTGGAGAAGCAAAATGGGCTCAAGGCAAAGGTATAACCATAGGGCCATTTTGTTTTACACTCAAGACACCATAGAGGGTGTGAGTGGTTTAGGGTCGATAGCCGAACTATTAAGAGGGGAAGTCTTATCGGTTATTCGACGCATGGGTGCCACTAGGTGAATTCATGAAGTGCATTGCATGTAGGGCCTAGTGAGCTAACTGGAAAACCTTTGAAAATGATTGAGAAAAAGGTAACACACAAGCACATGGAGATGTACACTTGATGGTGTTGGCACATTTGCAAAGGTGGCGTTGGTCGCGCTGTGGTTTGCGGGTAGAGAGGGGTTTGGGTTCCACTCTCCTTCCCGCCGAGCGTGCGAGCGCGGGATTCAGGCGATTTCGGGGAAGTGAAATGCCTATTTTCCATTGCGCCGGAAGTCGGAAAAGAAACGGAGGCGAACGCGGTCACAGAGGTGACCGGACGCTGCACCGGACGCTGCACCGGACGCTGCACCGGACGCGGTCAGTTTCGACCGGCGCGTCCGGTCAGTGCAGCGCGGGCGTCAGACGCGCGGGCTAGGGTTTGCCACCGGCGCGTCCGGTGACCCACGGGACCGGCGCGTCCGGTCTTGCGCCCTGAAGGAACCGAGGACGTCGGACGCGGTCCGCGTCCGGTCACACACCATCGGACGCGTCCGGTCGTCCAGGGAGCTTACTGGACTCCCACCGGACGGGGGTACTGTGGCGTCCGGTCGTTGCGAGGAGCGCGTCCGGTCATGTCTTCGCGGGCGCGGGTGCTGTGCGCACCGGCGCGTCCGGTGGTTCGCAACAGCGCGTCCGGTCGCTCGTTTGACCGTTGGCGCGCAGTGACCGTTGGAGGTTCTAACGGTCGCGTTTGAATTCAGAGAACACGTGGACGTCGCAGGGACACCGGACGCGGTTGAGCGCGTCCGGTTAGTTACGACCGGCGCGTCCGGTGGTCCCGCGAAAAACGGTCAGTGGAGTTGTAACGGCTCTATTTGGATGGGATGCTTATAAATACTTGTTGGCCGGCCCTTGGGGAGGTCTCTTGGCATTTCTAACACTCTTGTGCATCCTTTGAGCTAGAACAACTCCTCCCACTCATCTCCCTTGCTTGATTGCAAATCAAAAGTGAGATTGAGTGATCCCAAAGTGCATTGCATAGCTTGAGGGCATCTAGTGGCACTTGTGGGTGGTTTAGCCGGTGGATTTCTTGTTACTCTTGGAGAGTACCGCTCCTAGCCGGCTTGGAGATTGTTGGAGGCGTTGGCAAGAGAAGGTGATTGTTCTTGGCCACCTCCGGTTGATTGTAAGAGGTTCTTGTGCTTTCCTCGGCGGAGTGCCAAAAGCAACTCTATTACATTGCGCGTGTCATTGAGTTACCTCACTTGAGAGTGGTGTCTTGCGGTGCCTTGCGGGGCGTGCCTTGAGGGGCAAGTGACTTGAGGGTCACACCGGGGAACCATCTAGGTGTTGGTCGACACAACCGGTGACGTAGCTTGTCGGTGCACAAGTGAACACCTGGTGAACAAAATATTGTGTCTCTTGTCTCCCGGTGATTGGTCTTCATATTGTCTTGTTGTCAATATTGATTAATTGTATATCATCTCGGTGATTGGTAACATCTTCACTTCACCGTCGGTATAAGAATCACAATCCTATCTCTTGCATTTTCTTTTACTAGTTTATCTTGTGTAGCTCTAGTGGTAGCCTTTGCTAGTTGTTGTTAACTTGCTCACTAGTGTTTGTTTAGTGACCTAGCCCTTGTGTGAACTAGAGATCATAATCTACTAGATTTGTGGATAGGAGGCTTGCATCACAACCGTAGGCTAAGCAAAACTCGCTTTACGCCGTTTGTTGTTCTAACAAGTTTGCTTAGTGGTACTTGTAGAATTTTTTATAGGCTATTCACCCCCCCCTCTAGCCATCTAGGACCTTACACCCCCCCCCCAAAGAAAAATATACTACTGCCTTGGTCTGTAGTTTGCCTAACTTCTCAAATTTTTCTGGAGAAAACAGTAAAACACTCTCCTAACAGTAGCAAGAGTTTACACTAACCTGCATAAAGAGCACCATATATTGTACTCTATGGTTAAGAGCTCCTCTATGTAATGATGATGGAGAAATAGGACTAGTTTGACAGGACTTCTAAGCAGAACCTACCAAGAAACTAATTAATAAGCTCACATCAGTAACTGTCACTGTGAAAGAGATCAGGCATCTAACAATTAGTAATTAGTGATCAGAGTGTGTTGACACTCAAAAAATGTCCCAAGGAGGTTTTAAGTACCATGAACAAGTTACAAATACCATGGACATGCTTGAGATCAAATGGCATGAAGAAATAACAAACGAAACGCGCGGAGGAGACGGCGAGCCACCCCGAGTCGGCTTAGCCGACTGCCTGAGTCGGCTAAGCCAATTCCCCCTAATGCTAGCCCCGCGGGCGTGCCTGAGCCCGTAAAAGTTAGCTAAGCCGACTCCCCCTGTCAGCTAAGCTGACTCCGTCTAGAAACCGAGGAGGATACTTCCTAAAGTCGGTTTTTGGTATATTTTCAACGTGGGAAACTTGGAGAACGCGTCTTGGAGATGTTTCCTAATGGGATAAGACCACCCTCCTCTATATATATGAGAGGATCATGGCCGATTGAGTTGCTATCTAACCAATCGACAAAAAAACACAAAACTATCCCTATCTTTGCCCTAATTTCTTCTCCTCAACCTCTCCAGCAAGTTTCTCCATGAGATTTGTTGGCATCTTAGGCGGCCTTGCTGGTCCTAGGAGATCCTCCACGTGCTCCTCCCTGATGGATCCTTTCGGGAGTAGTTCAGGAGCCGTTTCAGCCGAGAACGAGTTCGACATCGGCCCTATCAATCCCTTGATCAGTTAGGCCGGTTACGCTGCGTCTTTTGCTGCGTTGCAGGTCTTGTGAGACCTCTTGGGCGTCCAAGGCCCTCGCTGGTGTGTTGGCTTGGAGCAATCTTCAGCGTCAACATACTTTTTGGCGACTCCGCTGGGAAACACTAGGAGAAAAATCAAGTTTTCCTCCAGCAACATGGGAAACAATGGTGAAGATACTAGGGATAGGACCCAAGTCCCTCATGAGGGCAACATCAACCATCCCATGAACATCGATGAACTCCCTCAAGAATTGAAGCAACAAGGGGAGGCCAAGTTTAACGCCGTTCTGAAAGCTTTTCTTTAGAGTTGCACTAAAGATCGGCGGGAAAATGTCACTCAATTCAGGGAGCCGGATTTCAGCGAGTTGATCACTTCTACATCTTCTGCACCCGCTTCACCTGAGGTAAGATCTTCTAAACCTAGGTATGATGACATTGTCGATCCTTACCGTACGCATGCCAATTACGCTACTATGATGGATGATCATAAGAAAGTAATAGATAATAATCTTATGACTGCTGTAAACATGATCATGGCTCATTTTGATAAGTTAGAAGGGAAAACAACTGATGGTAATGCACCGGATGTTGATTCTTCTTCTAAACAACCTGAATTCGGCATGCCTTTGAATTTTTATGACAATCAAGATTTATATGCAGCAGCAAATAAAGGCAAATCGGTCTCTTTGGCAATTGAAATCGATAAGACCGGTTTAGCTAGAAGTGCTTCATCTAATCAAATGGTTGTCTATGGTCAAAATTCGGCTCGAAACACTCAAACCGATCAAAGACCAACAACAAGTCGAGTTTCAGCGGGGCAAAACATTCTTCCCAACCCACCGAAGTCACCAAGCCAAGTCCCCATACTTGATGATACACCTGCTGCACCTATTGCTCCCTCTACTGATTTCAATGATACTTTAAATCGGTTTAGGGAAGAATTATCTAAATCACTTGAAGAGAGTTTAGGTGTACAAATCAAGCCCAGTAGGACTACTTACCGTAAGCCGTACCCTTCACACTTTGATTTCATGAAAGCACCTAATGGGTGGAAGGTACCTGATTTTAATAAATTTAGTGGTGATGATAGTAAATCTACCATGGAGCATATTAGCATGTTTCTTGCACAATTGGGTGAAGCTAGTGCTTATGATTTTATGAAAGTTCACAATTTTCCATTGTCCCTTACGACATAGCTTTTGCATGGTTTACTTCGTTACCAGCCTGTTCTATCGGTTCATGGGCTGAATTAGAAGAAAAGTTTCATAGTTATTTTTATACCGGCATCCATAAAACTAGATTGTCTCATCTTGCATCGGTTCGTCAAGGTCGTGATGAGTTTGTTCTTGATTTTGTTAAACGATTTAGAGAAATTAAGAACCGATACTTTCATTTAATGATTTCTGAAAGAGATTTAACTAACTTATGCTTTGCTGGTTTACGTCCTAGTATTAGGGATAAACTTGAACATCATGAGTTTGTGAATGTTAATCAACTGTTGCAAAGGGTTGTTTCATCTGAATCGCGTCTTAAAGAATCTCGTGATACCTATAAGTCTAATCGTCATAATGTGCATGTACAGATGATCATTCTGATTGTTCTGATGATGATAATATGGAAGTTTGTTATGCTGAAATTAAATGGCCAGCAGAAAATAAGATGGTTACTTGCCCATCTCTCAAACCGATTCATAAGAATCGGGTTGAAGAGATGAAGTTTACTTTTGATTTCTCTAAATGTGACCGAATCTTTGATGAATTGTTGAAATTTGGTTATATTAGAATTAATTATACATTGCCTTCAGCTAATGAGTTAAAAAGAAGAGCTTATTATAAATATCATAATTCTTTTTCTCATGCCACTAATGATTGCAATGTTTTCCGTCGGCAGGTCCAATCGGCCCTTAATGAGGGACGATTGAGTCTTTCTGATATGCAAGTTGATAAGGTCCATTTTCCAATGCATACAATTGAAGCACGACCACCCGCTGTTTTGATTCGTCCTGAGCAAGCCGATACAACTCAAGGCAAGAATGTGCTTATCGGCGAGCCACGTGTAGCACCGAATGTCAAAACGAATTCAGGGCGCAAGGTGGTGCTAGAGAAGGACGATGAAGATAAGAACAAACTGAAGATCACTGTTGGATCAACACAGTATTTGAGAAGGCAGCGGTAGTATGAAACGGTGGCGGCACAGCAGAGGCTGACTAGGCCGACTCCACCCAGCAGCAGAGCTAGTCGGCTAAGTCGACTCATGGTGTTGGCTTAGCCTACTCAACCTTCCCCTCAGCCAAGTCGGCTGAGCCGACTACCCCAGTCGGCTTAGCCGACTCCCCTATTTTCAGCAGTCCCGGTCACTCCGATGTTCAGGTTTTGCGCACATTTGTTCCACACAGACCGGGGATTAGTACTTGGAAGACAAATGAGAAGAAGAACCAAGGGGAGCTTGTGGTGAGGCCACCATGCACTTTTGATAGGCTCATGGCCAAATATAAGCAAGAAAAGGCCGATTTCAAGAATCGGCCGTTAAAAAAAAAGAGAATCTACTCCGCCCAAGCGAGAAGATGACAAGGTTAAGCAATTGGCGGTGATCCAACCAGCAGCTCCAGTTCAGAGAGTTGCTCCTCGTGTATCTCGTTGGGGACCCCAAATTCCACCTCCAGTCACACCACAATGGGGTCCCTATGGAGTTTGGATGCCGTATCCCTTGACAGCGCCTGTGCCTAATCAACAAAGATGGGAAGAGCCTGCTGGTCTAGTTCAAAAACCTTCCGTCTTTAGCCGATTAAATAATAGTCAATCGAGCTCTAGCGGCATAAATCAAAGCCAGGTGGTTCCGTTCAAGACTCCAGCTTCATAAGGTTCAGAAAGGGCACCAATGCGACAAATCTATGTGCCTAAGAAGGTTGAGGCTCTTGTTATTCCTCCACCAAGAGCTAGGCCTCAATCAGTCATCACAATCGGCTCTATGGAAGCTCCTGTCATTAGCCATTATGGGCCGATTGTAATTGAAGAAACTCTAGCACAAAAGTAGGGTGAAGATCCTAAAGAAGTTGCTAGAGATGAGAAGAAGGAGCGCGTCGAAGGAGATTCCAAGTATTGCCAACCCATGTGGTGTCCTCGTGGGTTGAATAAAACTCAAAGGCATAAGTTGCAGCACGCTCGGCATAAGCAACAGAAGCAGGAGATGCTTGCCAAGACAGAGGGTGAAGCCCTCTGAGAGATCAAAATGTTGCTGCCACCACTGGCCAGTCGGCTAAGGTGACTCCAGAGTTAGCTAAGGCGACTCTTGTACTGAGCTAGTCGGCTAAGCCGACTGCACCTGTTCCTATCGGCCTGGGTGTGCCAGAGTCGGCTAAGCCGACTCCCCTGCTGATACTGCTCCAGAAGCCCCAGAATCGGCAAGGCCAACTCCAGAGTCGACTGAGCCGACTCCCACTATCCTGGTGGCCTCCGAGGTGTCCTTCAATGATTTTGCTTCCACTGTTGCTGCTATGGTTGGCATGGAGGTGCCTGAGGTTCCCGATGAGGAGATGGTTTACTATGAAGCTACTCCGGAAAGAGAGGAGGTCAATGTGGTTGTTTTGTCCGCCGATTACTACATCATTGAGGATGATTCAGCCACAGCGGTGTTCAATTTCTTGATACAAGATGCCACATTCAAGAAACCAGAACATCCTATCAATCATCTCAAGCCTTTGCATATGAAGGGTCATATCAATGGTACCTTGGTCCATAATATGTTGGTGGACAATGGGGCAATTGTGAATGTGATGCCATATACGCTTTACAAGAATCTTGGTGGCACCGATGAGGAGCTGGTCAGGACCAACATGACGATCACTAGTTGTTGGAGGAGGTGCTCCTATCCCAGTTAGAGGGATTGCTAACATGGAACTCACTATTGAAAGCAAGACCCTAGCCACAACATTCTTCGTTGCAGATGTGTAGGGTAGCTACAGCTTAATACTTGGGCGTGATTGGATCCATGCCAACTGTTGCATACCATCTAGCATGCACTAGCTTCTTGTTCAATGGGTGGATGATGCCGTGGAGATTGTGTATTCAGATTCATCGGCTGAAGTAGCTACAGCCGATGCTCCTATGCTTGGGGATATGATGCTATTAGTTGCTTGTCTGGTAGAGATCGTTCTGGTTATAAATTTATTAGTGTTACTAGACAAGGTGGTTTTATTCCTGTATCTTTGAAGCCGATTGATAATCGGCTCAATATCATCATGTAATTGTTTATTAATGGATACAAATATTGAATAGTTGAAATATCATGTTGATCAGTATCGGGCTAATAAGACCGATGCCTGTGAAGCGATTGATGACTTTGATGAGCTCGATAAGTTGGGCCAAGGATTTACGCTGGCCGACCCTTTGGAGCAGGTTGATATTGGGGATAGCTCTGTACCTCGGCCGACATTTATAAATCAAAACTTGGAAGCCGATTACAAAGTTGAGTTAATCGTGCTTCTCAAGGAATATATTGATTGTTTTGCATGGAATTATACAAAGATGCTTGGGCTAAGCCGAGAGCTTGTTGAGCATCGGCTCCCCATCAAGGATGGATTCAAGCCATATAAGCAACACCCCCGCCGATTTAATTCTACAATTTATGATCGAGTTAAGGAAGAGATTAATCGGCTCTTGCAAGCGGGGTTTATTCAGCTATGCAGGTATGCGGAGTGGGTCTCTAATATTGTGTCTATTGAGAAGAAAGATTCCAGAAAGATCAGAGTTTGCATTGATTTTAGAGATCTGAATAGAGCTACTCCAAAAGATGAATATCCTATGCCTATAGCCGATATGCTTATCAATGATGCTTCAGAACATCGGGTTATTAGCTTTCTTGATGGTAATGCCAGTTATAATCAGATTTTCATGGCCGAAGAAGATATGTCGAAGACAGCCTTCATATGTCCTAGGTTTGTTGGTCTCTTTGAGTGGGTTGTGATGACATTTGGGCTAAAGAATGTAGGTGCTACTTATCAAAGAGCTATGAATTTAATTTTCCATGATCTAATTGGGGTGATTGAAAGCATCTAGGCCCCGAGAATTGGTTTCGGCAATTGATGACAACGCTTTATTACCATGACTAACGTGTGTTTTGCAGAAACTTTGGTAAGTTAGGTCATGGAAGTGATAACTGCTTTGGGCACCATGGTATTCATGCCCCTTGATGGAAATCGTTTCGGTTTTCAAAGGATTGACGTCAAGATTAAGGACGGTTAGTTCCAGATGTCAAGGTGTTGAGTTACATTCGGAATAGTCGTTAGGATCTTCGTTTTTTCCTTTGGCCGTACTATAAAGGGGGGCATGAGCGAGTAGCTTGACCTAGGTGAGTCTTATGTTTAGGTGTGGTGCACACTTGTTAAACTTAGCACTAGGAAGCTCTAGAATAGCTCAAAGTTCAGTTGGAAGCAACTTGGTTCAAGTTGCGTCACGTTTCGAAGAGTTTAGAGGGGATTTCCCTTGACCGGACGCGGTGTCTGGTACGACCGGACGCGTCCGGTCAGTTCTAACCGCTAACTATGTTTCAGCGCTGACGACCGGACGCGGTCCTTGCGAGGACCGGACGTGGTGGTCAGGCTGACACGTGTCACTTGAGGGAAACCACCTAATCGGACGCGACTGGAGTGTGATCGGCGCGTCCGGTCACGTTCCAGTAAGGTCCTCTGACGACCGGACGCGTCCGGTCATCACTGATCGGACGTGGTCACGTGTCAGGTCTGTTTACAGTAAGCTCCCTGCATGACCGGACGTGTCCGGTCATCCCTAACCGGCGCGTCCGGTCACTCAGCCGAAGTTTCAGAATTTCTACCGTTACGAGCGACCGGCGCGTCCGGTCACTTCGGCCGGCACGTCCGGTCACCTCGTATGTTGCTGAGTTGGTAGGTAACGGTTGGATTTGACTGTGGGGTGTATAAATACATCCTCACCACCTCTTTTAGAGGTCTCTTGTTCATTTGTTCAATTGAGAAACACCTTTGGAGTGCAAGGGAGTGCAAGAGCTCTAGTGAGGATTGTGGTTTGAGAATCAAAGCTTGAGAGTCCTCCACTAGTGAATAGAGAGTAGCAAGTGTGCATCCTCCTTCTCATTAGGCTCATTGTGGTCAAGTGAGAGTTCTAGCTTGTTACTCTTGGTGATCGCCATCACCTAGACGGCTTGATGGTGATTGGGAGTTTGGTGATCATCCGGCAGAGCTTGTGGATGACCCAACTCATCTTGTGAGCGGTTTTGGGCGATTCACCGCGACGGAGTGTCAAAGAATCAGCCCGTAGAGAGCACTTGATCCTTGCGCGGATCAAGGGGGAGCTACACCCTTGCGCGGGTGCTCCAACGAGGACTAGTGGGGAGTGGCGACTCTCCGATACCTCGGAAAAACATTGCCGTGTTCCTTGCCCTTACTTTCAAGCATTTACCTTCTCGTATTTACATTCATTGCTTGATTTACTTTCCTAGAATTGCCATGCTAGACTAGGATTGAAAACTAGGGTGCAAAACTTTTACCGGTAGAATCTCTAAGAACGCAAGTAGGCACTAGGGGTGAATTCCAGCTTGTAGGATTTATTTCTTGCAATTATTTTTTAGAAAAGCCCAATTCACCCCCCCTCTTGGGCATCTTGATCCTTTCAGTGATTATGGAGGTTTACATTGATGATATTGTAATTAAATCGGCTGCCCATAAATATCATTTGGCCGATTTACGTCTTGCTTTTGAGAGGATGCGCCGCTATGGATTGAAGATGAACCCACTCAAATGTGCTTTTGGAGTATCGGCTGAAAAGTTCTTAGGCTTTATTATTCATGATAAAGACATAGAGGTTGATCCCAAGAGAATAGAGAAGATCAAGGGAGTTTAGGCGCCTACATGCAAGAAGGACTTGCAAAAGTTCTTGGAAAAAGTGAACTACCTGAGGAGATTCATTGCCAATTTGTCTGAAAAGATTATTCCTTTCACCCCCATATTGAAGCTGAAGGATGAATCTGAATTCACTTGGGGGGAAGAACAAAAAGAAGCATTTGAAAAGATAAAGGAATATCTGTCAACACCACCAGTTCTTCGTGCACCAAGGAGAGGAGTTCCTTTTAAATTATATATTGCTGTCGAAGAGAAGATAATCGGGGCCATTTTGATTTAAGAAGACAAAGGTAAAGAATATATAATTGCTTATCTTGGTCGCCATCTTCTTGATCCCGAGACAAGGTATGCCCATATAGAAAAATTGTGCTTATCACTGTACTATGCTTGTTCCAAGATGAGACATTATCTTTTGTCTAGTACATGTGTTGTTGCTTGCTAGGCCGATGTGATAAAACACATTATATCGGCCAATTCTTCGTGGAAGGATATAGGCAAATGAGCATACGCACTAATTGAATATGACTTGACTTATGAACCATTGAAAGCTTTAAAAGGTCAAGTCCTTGCTGATTTTATTGTTGAGCATGATATTGAATTGGATAATGAGATCAATTACCTTACTTTTACTCCCTAGAAGTTATATTTTGATGGATCGGTTTGCAAAGATGGCCAAAGTGTTGGTATTGTGCTTGTTTCCCCTACTGGTGCTAAAATTGAGATGTCAAGCCGATTGAATTTTCATTGCACTAATAATCAAACTGAATATCAAGCTCTATTTTTTGGATTGATTATGTTGCGGTCCATGGGAGTAAAACATGTTGAGGCCTATGGTGATTCCTTACTGGTGGTACAGCAGGTTGCTGGTGAATTTCAATGCTTAGAAGGATCACTAAGAGTTTGTCTTGATGCTTGCCTCGATATCATTGGTTCTCTTGCCGAATTTCAAATTCGGCATGTTCCGAGGTATGAAAATCAAAGGGCCAACATGTTAGCTCAACAAGCATCTGGCTATTGTGTCGGTGGGCATAATTTTCACATTCAAGAAAAGCCGATGCACGAATATTTAGAATTTTCCCGTGTAGGTACCGACAAGTCGTCTAAGCCGACTGCTCTAGTCGGCTTAGCTGACCCCCTGATGGATGCTAGCTAGCTGGCTAAGCTGACTGGATCAGTTGGCTTAGCCAATTCCCCTATGCAGCAGCCCAGTTGGCTAAGTCCACTGGCCCAGTTAGCTTAGCCGAGTCACCTGTGGTCGACCCGGCCAATCTGCCCGAGAAGCTTTTAAATCGGCCCAACGGAACTTACAGTGATGTTGGGACCGATTTATGTGATTGGAGGACTCTCTTATTGGCATATCTACGTGATCTAAGTGCTAAAGTTAACAAAAGTGTTCCGCGGAGTGCTTTCAAGTATGTGTTGCATAGCGATAAGCTTTACCGAAGAACTGTCGAAGATTTGCTACTAAAGTGCTTAGGATCTGATCAAACAAAAGTGGCTATGGGGAAAGTCCATGAAGGCATTTGTGGTACGCATCAATTGGCCCTGAAGATGAAGTGGTTGTTGCGTAGAGCTGGTTTCTATTGGCCTACCATGATGGCCGATTGTTTTCGATACTACAAATATTGTGAAGAGTGCCAAAGGTTTGAAAATGTTCTGTTTGTGCCTGCTGCTATGCTTCATTCTATCATCAAGCCATGGCCTTTTTGTGGTTGGGGGTTAGACTTTATTGGCCAAATACATCCCTCATCTTCTATGGGACACCGGTTTATATTGGTTGCTACAGATTACTTCACTAAGTGGACCGAGGCAGTTTCTTTGAAGAATATGACACACAAGGAAGTGATTGAGTTCATTACCGAGCATATCATACATAGATTCGGCATTCCTCAGACATTAACTACAAATCAAGGGACATCATTTGTGTCTAAAGAGGTGAGGGAATTTGCCAAATTATATAAGATCAAGTTGCTCAATTCATCTCCACACTATGCTCAAGCTAATGGCCAAGCTGAGTCTAGTAATAAGACTTTAATCAGGCTCATCAAGAAAAAGATTGAGGAGAATCCAAGGAGGTGGCATGATGTTTTTTCTGAAGCTCTATGGGCACATCGCATTTCAAGGCATGGTGCTACAAAAGTTACTCCTTTTGAGTTGGTATATGGTCAAGAGGCCGTGTTGCCTGTCGAGGTGAATTTAGATGCATATAGGCTTGCTAAACAAAATGATCTATCAACCGTGGTGTATCATAATTTGATGATGGATAACATTGATGAGGTAACTGATGTAAGATTAAAAGCTCTTAAGGATATAGAGAAAGACCATAAAGCTCGAGTTGCCAGGGCATACAACAAGAAAGTCAAGAGCAAATCCTTCCAAGTAGGAGAATTAGTGTGGAAAACCATACTACCTATTGGATCAAAGAGCAATCAGTTTGGCAAATGGTCACCTAACTGGGAGGATCCTTATAAAGTGATCAAAGTCATATCCGGTAATTCCTATCTGCTAGAGACATTGCAAGGTGAACGTCTCAATAGAGCATTCAATGAGAGGTACTTGAAAAAGTATCTTCCAAATGTTTGGGAAGAAGCCTAAGTGCTCTCCAAACAATAGCCGATACATGTATCGCCCTTAGAACAAAAATGGACGATGTATACATCGCCTTTAGTCGCTGAGCAGTCGATAAGATGGGTATCGTCGTTGTTCAGTTTTATTGTGTTTGGCTCGATTAAGTGTTTTCAGGTTCATGCATCATTCACCTGAAAACAGGGGGCATATGTTGACACTCAAAAATGTCCCAAGGAAGTTTTAAGTACCATAAACAAGTTACAAATACCATGGACATGCTTGAGATCAAATAGCATGACGAAATAACAAACGAAACACGCGGAGACGGCGAGCCACCCCAAGTCGGCATAGCTGACCCTGACAGTCGGCTTAGCCAGTTTTGCCAGCCTCCAGTCGGCTTAGCCAACTGCTTGAGCCGGCTAAGCCGATTCTCCCTGATGCTAGCCCCGCGGGCGTGCCTGAGCCCATAAAAGTCGGCTTAGCCGACTCCCCCTGTCGGCTAAGCCGACTCCGTCTTAAAACCGAGGTGAATACTTCCTAAAGTCGGTTTTTGGTATATTTTTAACATGGGAAACTTGCCCCCTGTCGGCTAAGCCGACTCCGTCTTAAAACCGAGGTGAATACTTCCTAAAGTTGGTTTTTGGTATATTTTTAACGTGGGAAACTTGGAGAACGCGTCTTGGAGATGTTTCCTACTGAGATAAGACCACCCCCTCTATATATATAAAAGGATCACGGCCAATTGAGTTCCCGCTTATCCAATCGACAAAAAAACACAAAACTATCATCTCTTTGCCCTAATTTCTTCTCCTCAACCTCTCCTGCTGTCCAGCAAGTTTCTTCACGAGATTTGTTGGCATCCTAGGTGGCCTTGCTGGTCCTAAGAGATCCTCCACGTGCTCCTCCCTGACGGATCCTTCCGGGAGTAGTTCGGGAGCCGTTTCAGCTGAGAACGAGGTCGACATCGGCCCTATCGATCCCTTGATCGGTTAGACTGGTTACGCTGCGCCTCTTGTTGCGTTGCATGTCTTATGAGACCTCTTGGACGTCTAAAGCCCTCGTTGGTGTGTTGGCTTGGAGCAATCTTCAGCGTCAACAGAGTGCATGTTTTCATTTCCTTTTCTCAGAATTGAGAATTGACCCAATTTGCATTGATGAGCTGCTAGTTTGCTAAGAAAGATGCAAAAGAACAATTAGACCGAAGAAGAACCTCTAGAAGTAAGTAAGCTCCAGTAGCAGTAAAATAAAATGCCTTTAGCTCTGTAACAATAAGGCTAGTAATCTCAGCTTTTAACGGCACGGGGCCTGATGAATCGGGCGCCAGGCGGATACGGTGAGCAGGCAGAGATCCTTCCACCCGAGCTTGAGAGCGCCGTTCTCCTCCACCAGCGTGTACCCATCGGAGGGGAACATTCCCAGCAGCAGCGACGCCTGCGTGGCGGTGCCGCCAGCGAGCGAGGCCGCGCGGAACTCAAACTGCGCCAGCTTCTCCCGCCAGCTGCTGACGAACTTGACGTTGCCCGTGCGCGCGGGGCCGCCGACGGCCAGCACGTTGGGGATCTCCCGCGACAGCATCTGCTGCTCCAAGACGTGCCGCTCGGGGCTGTCCTTGCCGTAGCTCGCGTCCAGCGAGTCGAACAGCGCCGACCGTCGAGTAGCAGTGGATGGCCTCCACGAACCGTGCCAGGAACGAACCCGACTGGCTCAGGTCCTGCTCCACCATTGTTACCACCTTGGGGGCCAGCCTGGTGAATCATTGGTGAATGTGAATCAGTCAGTCAGTAGATGCATTTGGTAACCAGTAGCAGTTAGCATTTTAATGATGCATGAAATCAACAATGAATGGGAATGAGCGTGTGCTCGTTTGGTCAGCAGCACGAGGCCAAAGGCCGTGCGCTCGGCCACCCGGGTTCGAACCCGGTGCCCGTGGTATTTCCGTGCGCACAATGCATGGGAATGAGGAGGAAAAGCTCCTCGGTTCAAAAAAAATGAAATCAACAATGAATTGCCGTTTATCTCATACTATTCCCTCTCCTCTAAAGTACACATGGGGCTGATATGTAGTACTACTAGCATTCAATCAAAACAAAACTATTTTTTACTGTAGTCAATCAACAACAAAACTACCTACTAGAGATTAAAGAAAGCCTAACACACATTTGATAAATTTTAGAGCTTAGCAGCTTCGTCCCTCATCTCCTAGTATGACGAGGAGCTGATGATTAGTGTATACTCGGAGAAGATGACAGCTATTCTATTCAATAATCATGATTCTGGCACTATGGACTAGAAAGTTGAGAGACCTTGTGGGCTTTGGCATGGAAAGTGTTGAGAAAGTAGACAATTTCCAGATTAAAACCAGAGCATAAATCATGACAATCTCAGGTACTAGTATAAGCAGAGCTCATGTACTAGTCAGATTAAACAACATGAACACAAAAACTACCCTGAGCGTTGGCAATGGGCGACTCGGGGGCGGCAAGTCGGCGCCGCTCGAGACCACCGCCCGCCACCTCTCTGGCTGCCGCTGCCTCCATCTGGCTTGCGGCGGCAGCGGCACGCAAAAAGTGGAAGCCCCCGTCGCAGCACCCCTCCCTCTCCTCCTCCACCCCTTCTCCACCGCCTAATTCAGCGGTTCAGGCGCGCGGCGGGGCGGATCCAAACCCCCCACCGCCGGATCTAACCTCTCCTCCCCTGGATCTATGGCAGGTGGGTGGGGTACGGCGGCAGCAGCGTATTGTAGTAGCAGCTGTGGCCGGCTAACGCTATAACACCCAAAATATGTTTTGTGTGTTAGAAAGCGAAGTAGCAAAGGGTTCAACGAGAGTTTTTAATGAGTGGTGAAAAATAAAAATTTTTATCCATTGCTTGAATGGACGGCCAGAGACTATGGATGCATAGAGCTCGTCGAACACATTCCGTTTGACTACTCATTTGCACTGTTTGGAGTTCAGAACTTGGAGATATAGGTTTTGCAAGATTTGAAAATAAAAATAAAAAACAAACGAGTTACTATACGTTGGCCGAGGAGGGGTACACGATGCAGGTTCATACCTTGTTGGGTACGGAGGCAGTGGACATGCGTATGCATTATATTTGCACTCTTTCAGGTTTATTTGTATTGAAGTTTTATGTTGGCTTGAAGGTGGATATGATGAGTATTTCTTTTTGAGTATTGTTTCATTCATACGTGGAGGTGGTTTATTTATTGTGTATCATGTCCTCTAGTTCTTTATAAAAACTTTATTGGATATCTTACATAATGTCATTTACTTATTTATGGAAATCACATCAGATAAATAACTTGATTATTAACTATTGTTTTCTTATGTTGTTACATCTTCCATATTAAATTAATATCTAATTAACTTGTAGTTTGAATGACATGTCCAGACAGTTTGCTAGCTGACATTTCACCCGTCTTATCTTTCCAGGTGCTTGATTGAATGCTTTGCTTGAAGGGATGGGATTAGCAGCACATCTTCACTGTTTTTATCCACTTAGTGATAATAATGATACTTTTGTCCTGCTCTAATAAACTTAGAATTAACTAGCTTGCTAACCATTTGTGGTTTAATAATAAAGTTTGTATTGGAACCTATCTTAATCATAGCCTTATTCTCGTTGTTGCTTCCACGTTATAGTTTGTGTAAGGGTTTCCGTTGCCAAGTTTTATACTCTGGCACGATGGAAGGGACGTTAGTGACATCCTGGGCTTTTGTGACGCCTGGGGCGTTACAAATACATCCGCGTGAAGGCAGTTGGTGGCCTGGCCTGCGGCCGCGACGGCCAGCCTGCTCGGGCCCATGGCTGGCTGCCTAGCCTTGCAGCGGCCAGCTCAACGGCCGGCTGTCACTCCGATTGGCGGCCTGACCTGCGGCCGCGGCGGCTAGCCAGTGCACGCCCGCGGCCAGCTTCCCAGCCCGTCGGCCCGTGCCCTTGGTGGTCAGCTACCTAGCGCCCGCAGCCGGCTGTCTCTCACACGTGCACGTGGCTGCGGGTGGCGACCAGGCTGCACGCGCAAATGGCTAGCTACCCGCGGTAGTTGGGGGGCGGCAGCCTTGATGCGTTGGCCCAGGGGACTTCGTGGCCGTCTTGCCACTTGGTCACCTATGCCTCGGCGCCACTGTTGACGGTGGCCGCACTTGCTGTCCATGGCGTCCATGGTGATGGCGGCTGCCTCACCATGCTGCAACTACTCAGTTGCGGTCGGCGTGAGCGGCCGACGACTGGGCAAGAGTGGCTTCATCGGCATCTGTGGTCAAATAGTATCTAGGTGAAAACCCTGCCTGGGCTTCTTGACCTAGGCCGGTGCCGATGGCGCATCTAGTGCCATCCACCTTCTTGGAGGCATCGTTAAAGTTTTTGTTCGCCGCAGGGTCGTTGGGGCAAGTCTAGGGGGCAAAAGTCCCTCCCGTGTGCTTCTCCCAACGTTGATGGCATCTACAGATGTCATCCCCTTCTTGAAGGCTTCGTTGGTGCACTTCGTTTGCCGTGCCATGATGCACCTCCCGCTTTGATCGCCGGAGTTGCTCACAGCGCTGTGACTGCGTGTGCTTCAACCTTCTCTTCGCATTGGCCTGTCCTGCCTTGGTTTGGTGTCGCCGCAGTTGTTCAGTTCTTCGTGGTGGATACGTGGCCGTTGTTGCTCTCTTTGTCGGATGCTTTTCCGTCATTCCTGCTCGGGTAGATGCTTTGCCGCCGACGTCGCTTCAGTCTCCCCGCTCAGCTAGTTGCTTTATTGTTGAGTGGGGATGGCCCCCACTTGCGGATCCTTTGCCGCGTTGACTCTAGCAGATGCTTTGCCACCATAGTTCTTGCTTGGGCGAATATTTCGCCACCGTACTCGTCTCTTCTCGGTGGATGATTTGCCACCTCGGCTTTATCTCCTTGGTCGGTAGCCTTGCATTGATGTATTTCTCCTCTGTTGGTCCATGTTAGGTTTATGGTGGACGACCTCTCTCTACCGCCTTTGTTTTTGTTTTGTTGTCGCTTTGGTTCATAACCACTTTCTTTGTGGTTCTGTAACCTGCTCTATGGGATCTCCCTAGGTGCGTTGTGTAAACCATTCTTTCGGCACTCTTTCTTATTAATGAAATACGCGTGAAGTCGAGTTCTCAAAAAAATGAACACAGAAACTTGTATGAGCATTGCTCGCATACTAACCAGACTAAACAGCACGAAAAGAGACACTGGATCACGGGGTGTGTACCTTTTGACCGCAGAGGGAGATGACATCGTAGGTGGAGGAGACACTGTTGTTGATGGTGGTACGAAGCCATTGATGAGTGGTTGAGGAACTTTCTCGTTGAAGATGCGACGAGCCTTTTGGCGGCGGAGACGACATCCTGACGCAGCCCTTGGAAGGTGAGCAGTCGTGGAAGTTGGGATCAGTATTGCGAAGAGCGCTCCTCATTCTAAAAAAATCCTAAACGAAGCTATATTCTGGAACAGAGTAGATCAAATTATAGAAGCATTGGATGATGAAACAAATAGCATATGTTAATGACTTGTGTGTTAATTGATTGAAAATGAAAGTAGTATTGTACATAATAGAGTGATGTGCACAGTTTTTACACTTTATAAAGAGGGATGACATGGATATATAGATTGTATTAACCAACTTAAAGTTAGTGGGTTACTTAGTAGAGGATGATGTGGACACCTTGTATGTAAAGATAGATTTGCTAGTGGGGATTGAAAATATAAGAGATATATATAGATATATAGACAAGATGGAACTTCCATTAAAACGCGTGTACGTATAGGTACCTCCGCCAATAATAAAGCCAACTGCTATCTCTAAGACCGTCATTGTTATATACGTATAGGTACCTCCGCCAATGGTTCATTTCTTAGCAACACTTTACAAAGTCACTATCTACGCAATGCCATTGGGTTGTCATTATATTGTTGGATGCTGGTACTTCCAAGGCTATTAAACTTAATAATGCCTTTCTTTAATCATAAATTGATCATGTACTCACGACCAGGACATTGGTTGGGATTATATTCTGGTACGTAACATCGTAATTTCTGTATGTATGTAGTTCAAAAATCAAAGGAAGGGTCATATTCTTGGAAGTTGCATGACCTCGTCAATCTTTTTGCTAGAAGCAGTTTAATCATCCATGGGGAGAGAGAGAGAGAGAGGCCTCAACATCTTGTAAATTTACTGCCCACATAGGAGGAAACTGAAACAAACTCTCACTTGTTATTATGTTCTTATTTGTCCCGTGTGAAACTATTTGGACATGACAAATAAGTCTTTTTCCCTATTGCTGCTTTCTCAGCTCAAAAGTCTAACAAGCAGGTAGTGGCCTTTTCTACCAGCCATTTTGGAATAGGGATGAAAAAATGCAGAAATGGGAAAAACACATGAATGTGATAGGATGGCATATGCAAAACAAAGGAATGAAAAATATAGGAATTTTGTAGGAACAGGTGTTTGGATCAACTACTGGAAAAAAAACAGGAAGCAAGAAACATAAGATTTGAGTGGATGTTTTTTGCCTATGTTTTTTTTTATTTGTAAAATCAAGCACAAAGGAAAGTTTCCTACATTTTTCCCATAGATGATTCATGTGAATCAATGGGTGCTACAGTACCTGAATCCATAGGAATATGGATCCTCCATTTTTTTTTTCTTTGTTTTTTCTGCAATCTAGAGGAGGCATAAGGCTCCAGAGCTTTGATAACAGATTAACGGTGCCAGTGGGCTCATGATACTGAATTGGTGGCTTAGAGCATCTCCAAGAGTCTTCATAAAATTTACTCTCTAAAATATTATTTGGAAAGTTATTTGAGTAAAAATCGTTTTTTATATCTTTGTATCCTCCGACAACTTTTTTCTATTTCTTGTGCACGGTCTAAAGAGTCATCCTCGCTTTTCATCTTTGACTAGTGAGAAATCCGAAATCTTACTTCTTACTATTACTAATTAGAGGCCCCAACGAGGCACCACGCTAATTCTCACCAGACGCGCTAGGAAAAAAGATAAATTATAGAAATTTTCACAATAATCAGAAACATCTGGCCTTCAATAAACTTAGTCATTATAAAAAATAAACAAAAATCTCTAAAATCTACACATAAATAGTAATTTATATTATTAAGAAATAAATCAATATCCATAAAGTACGATATATATATATATATTTATTTATTTATTTATTTTTCTAATTCACAGACTTCTATAATCGTGAAATAAAATAATTTTGATGCTATATTCCACCATGTATATCAAATAAACATGTATACATTAGGATAAATAATTATTTTAACAACTTATGAAACATGGAAAAATGTTCACTTAACAAACCACATCGCAATAACACTTTATATTTATACTCCATGATAATATTTCATAAATTATTATTTTAAATAAGTTTATATATTTTACTGAAACATTATGTCATATTAATATTATTAATTTAATTTTATGCACTATGATACATAAATAATACCACACACAATTTATCCTATGATATAATAAATTCAACATGTTTAGTGTCGGGATGCAAGCCAAGTTTCAACTTATGTGGAAAACAATACTACTAGGACTTAGACTCTTTATAATAAAAAAATTTGAATAAAAGATAAAGAATACTAGAAATCCTAATTAACATGTGAAAAATTGCAACAAACTTGATTAAAAGTTAAAATATAAACTATAAATTTACTATTTCACAAAAAATAGTTGTATCAAGAGTCTATATATCTTAATACTAGATTTCGACTAAATACATATTACACGAGAGAAAAAAGATAAATATTAGAAATTCTAACTATAGGTCCTACTGGAGCCTGCATGTTAATCATCACAAGACTTGATAGGAAAACAAAAGATAGATCTTAGAAATTCTCATAAAAATCAGAAACATCTTACTTTTAATTAGGTATAACATAATCACCATTGAGAATAGTAACAATGGCTATTGGATCTGTTCTATTTTCAAATAATTATCCACTTCTGCTATTGTGTAAAGCAATATAAACTAACTCATGACTCTAATTTATATTGTCCACATATGTCATTAAGAAAATTGATATAAAGTAGACCTAAATTTGCATTACCAATGTCCTCTTATTATGATCCATAATTTATATAACTCAACTTTCATCTCATTATTAGAAAAATTAAATACCCCTCAAATATAAATCTAAATTATTAACATCTCCTATTATAAAAAAATTTATTTAGATAACGAACAGAGCATATGTATGTTTCTATGTTACCCACCTGTATCAATATTAATATAGTAAGATTTGATTAAAGTAATATATTTGTCGTGCCAACATGCATGAGCAATAATATATATATATATATATATATATATATATATATATATATATATATATATATATATATATATATATATATATATATATATATGTTATGTTTTATCACATAAAAACTATTTTCTTAACAACTCATATACTAATGATACTAACAAATTATTTAAAACCATATAACCATAACTATAATTTATATAGACTATTACTTTAGATATATTTATGTATTTTAACTAAAATGTTTGACATATCCATATTGATAGTATAACCATAACTCCAAATATAATAAATTGATAGGAAAATTCAATCATTTTGAGAAGTAGAGACTACTGGTGCTTTATTTTTCTAGCCCTTTAAGAATACTTTAAAGTAAAATGTCGATTATTATAAGATATAAGTATTAAAATTCTCTTGAAGTTAGCATAGCTGCTCCTGATTGAGATATCACTTCAAGCTCTATGACTTATCTTAAGTGATATGGTAGATGTTTCAAATAATGGCTTGTGCTATTGTAGTACATACTTAAGAACATACTCTTGGCCTAAAATCCTTATTTTAAAAGTGCAAAAAGGAGAGTTAATGAAAGATACAATAAGAACAAGAGTTTCAACTTAACTTGAGGAGATAAAAGATCCTTAGTAGTTGATAAGAATAAAATTTGAAAAATCAAAATTTTGATTCATGGCTTCATAAGATACATGATGCAACAAGAGCCACCATGATTGATGATAATGTTTCAAAGTAATTGCATATAGCTAGCTTGCTTAGCTTGATTAGCTTTGTTTTGTAACTCTTAACTTCTTTTTGTGATGTTCGCCTTTTAATATATTTCCAGTAGGGGCTCTCGCCCCTCCTGTTCTTTCAAAAAAAAAGTAATTGCATATTTAAAGTATATAGAGGTGCCTCTTGCCCCTCCTGTTCTTTCAAAAAAAAAGTAATTGCATATTTAAAGTATATAAAGGTGCCATGCAAAGAAAAAATATGAAAATGGATAAAAAACATATATAGATTAGTTCCTTGAAAAAATGGTTGTTAATAAGTTTATGATAACTAGATAAGACTCCAAAGTATCTACTATGTATATTATGTCAGAAATAAACAAAGAGAAAAACATACAATTTAATGTTAGTAATTCTTTATTAGTCAGATATACTCCTCTATTACAAATTATAAGACGTCTTGAGTTTTCTAAATACATAACTTTTGTTATACACTTAGATGTATTGTCTATATATATAGTAAGAACAATATACTAGAAAAGCCAAAATATCTTATAATTTGGAACGAAAGAATTATTAAACAGTACCTACTACTTATATCTCCTACAATTCTAACCCGAACGAGTCTTTGGAGATCCATTTAAAGATACTGTTGGATGGTATTTTTTTCTCCAAAAATCGCTGATATAAAGAGTGAGTTGCTCTTATATTGCTTTGCCAGCGGTCCACATCCATTCGTCAATCGTCAGTCGCTTCCTTACAGGGGTAAAAATGTCTCGCGCATATCATTCTGCGCCGGGCAAGGGTCCTCGACATTAATTCTTATATTAAAACCATCTGTTTTCTTAACAACACTTTACAAAGTCACTATCCACTAATCAAAGTTTAAAATTAAACCAGCTGCTCTCTTGTCCTACTCAACATCATCTTCCATTCCGGTCCGCACCAGCTCTTCGAAAGATATAAGCACTCTGACTCAGCTAGCGGAATCGCCAATCGCCCTTCGTTCAAGTGCTGCTCCAATAAATTAGCAGTGGGCATCTAATCGCTCTCCCCACATAGCATCTAGTTTCGTCATATGTTGCCTTGCATCCAACGAGCATCAACCAATGCAAGCAAGCAAGAGAAGCAGAGAGCGAGTGTGACGAGCTTAACCATGGAGCTCGCCTTGGGGGCGATGGCCGACCTGGTCCCTAAGCTGGGCGAGCTACTCATGGCAGAGTACGTTGTGCAGAAGGGCCTGAAGCCCGGCATCGAGTCCCTGTCCAGGGAGCTTGTGATGATCAACGCCGCCCTTGTCGACGCGTCTCGGGTTCCACCGGATCAGCTCAGTGAGGTGGAAAAGCTTTGGGCACGGCAGGTCCGGGAGCTGTCATACGACATGGAGGATGCTGTCGATGACTTCATCCTGTGCGCGGCCGGCGGTGAGTCTACAGCCGCCGCCACTAACACTAACATCTTCAAAAAGATCCTTGGCAAGGCCATCTCCACGATGAAGAAGGTCAAGGAGGGCCACCAGATCTCTGACAAGGTCAAAGATATCAAGAAGCTCTCCAACAACTTGGCTGAGCTCCGTGCCAAGTACACGGTTAGGGGCGCGGGTGCTGATCTCGCCGCAAGCATCCGTATCGACCCCCGTGTCCTCAATCTGTACAAGAATGAGTCGGATCTGGTTGGCATCAAGGAGTCAAGAGACAAAGTCATCAGGATGTTGTCTATAGGGACCAAAGATGATGCTCACATGTCTGATCAGGACCTAAAGATAGTATCTATAGTCGGGGTTGGAGGATTGGGTAAGACTACTTTAGCCAAATCGGTGCATGACATGCTTAAGAAACAATTCAGTTGTTTTGCCTTTGTTTCTGTTGGTAGGACTCCTAGTATAACTAAGACATTTGAGAAGATGTTAGTGGAACTCGATAAGAAGTATAAGCAAGTTGACATGGCCAGATGGGATATAGAGCAATTTGCAAACGAACTGCATGTATTCTTACAGCACAAGAGGTATGTCCATGTCATTTTCTGTTCAGATTAGTTCAATGTCAATGCCTTTTTTTTCACTGAAATCTACATCGAATTTGCTGCCAAACATGTAGAAAAATCTATGAAATTTCCAAATTTATAATGGATCTTTAAGTTGTAGCACAAATTAAATTGATTAACAAATAGTGCTCTCCCTTGAAGTCATGGGCTGCAATTTTTCCTTGCTAGAATCATGTTGATGTTATCTTGCGTTGGTTTATTTGGATACTCTATACAGATTCTCCAAATTATTCATAGCTCTACATTCTTGCTTGTGTCAATCCTAGGTACTTCATCGTTGTTGATGACATATGGGATGTTGAATCGTGGGAAGTGATCAGATATGCCTTGAGGGGAAATAATTGTGGAAGTAGAATCATCATGACTACTCGTAATTTTGAGGTTATCACAAAGGTAGAAGAGGTTTACAGACTAAAACCTCTTTCCGATGGAAACTCAGAGAAATTATTCTACAAAAGAATACAGAGTCAGGAAGGGGAAAGTTTTGATGGTGTATTAGGTGAATTGTCTAGTAAAATAATACGCAAATGTGGGGGCATACCATTGGCTATCATTGCAATAGCTAATTTATTGGTTGAAAGACCATATGAGCACTGGTCAAAGGTGTATGACTCAATTGGTTTTGGGAACGGAGATAATACAACGAAGATAATGTTGTATAGCTACTATGATCTACCTTGTTATCTAAAGCCATGCATATTGCATCTAAGCAGATTTCCGGAAGATTCTGGCCTTGATACAAAGAGTGTGATTTGGATGTGGATAGGTGAAGGTTTTGTCCATCTTGACAAAGAGGAGGGTAGCCTATTTGAGGTTGGGGAAAGATACTTCAATGAGCTTGTCAATAGAAGCATGATCCAACCAATGGACGACACGTATGATCAGTTCACACAATTTTTCCGCATTCATGATATTGTGTTTGATCTCATCCGTAAGTTGTCGGCCACCGAAAAGTTTATCACTATTTTGGACAGCAGAGAGCAACATGTTTCTCCGAACAGTTTAAGAAATGAGAAGAAAACAAGCATGCCTCGTTCGGACAACAAGGTACGCCGGCTGGCTGTCCGAAATCACCATGCGCAGTGCTTCCCTAAAGATACCCTGGGCATGCCAGAGGTGTTGAGGTCACTAAACATTGAAGGTAGTAAGATTGATACTATGGCCCCACTTCATAGTTTTAGAGTTTGTCGTGTGCTAAATTTTCAAAACTGCCACGTCCCGGTCAGCCTAAAGCATATAGGGAGGTTGTTGCATCTCAAGTACTTAGATATATCTTACACAGCTGTTGATGAGCTTCCTAAGGAATTCGGGCATCTGAAGTCTCTACAGGCACTGGTATTAATCGATATTGGGCTAGACGAGCTACCACCGGCTGTGTGTTCACTTACACAGTTGATGTGCCTGGTAGCTCGGGGGTTCAAAAGGTTCCCAGCTGACAGGCTGGGGAACCTGATATCCCTAGAGGAGCTACGGTTAGAGACTGTAGTTGGCCGGAGTGCCACTGAGGGTCTAGTGGCAGAGCTTGGCAAGCTGACGAGGCTGAGGGTGGTCACCATCACCTTCTCCGAGGAACTAGAGGAGAGGATGCAAAAAGCATTGGTGCAGTCTCTGTACAATCTGAGTGAACTCCAGGAACTTCTACTTATACAATCTTCTGAAATGCACCAGCCAGGAGCAACTATATGGGAAGACTGGGAGGCACCTAGGCAGCTCCGTCGCCTGCTTATACAAGGCATCACCTTCTCGCGGCTGCCTCGGTGGATCAACCGTTCCTGCCTGCCACGCATCTGCTTCTTATATATGGACGTGTACACTGTTGAAGTACAGGACCTGGATAGCCTAGCAAGATTGCCAGAGCTGAGATACCTAGAGCTAGACGGTTTCAGCTGGCCTTCAGGATACAACGTTGGTACAGACGGCTTCAAGAATCTGAGGTTCTGTCTGGTGGGCACAACGCTCAAGTTTCCTATGGGCGCCATGCCAAGGCTTGAAGAGCTGCAGTTTGGAGTTTTTGCAGGGCATTGGAGCTGGCAAGAAAATGGTGTGCCGTTGGAGCAATTCCCAACAAAGGATGTAATTGAAGATCTTGACTTGGGCCTGGATAACCTCCTTTCACTTGAGAAAGTCATCCTTGAAATCGACTGCTCGGGTGCTACTGCCGCAGAAGTGCAGCAGGTGGAGGCTGTGGTCACGCGTTCAGTGGAAAATCATCCCAACTGTCCAGCCATACAAATGGATCGAACATATGAAGAACATATGTTATCTGATGATGAACGGGAGGATCTGGTGAGGCGCTGTCTGTGTCTCTTCCAGCCTGTTAAAAAAATGCATTTAATTGTTATCTATTGCTAACTCTCTTATATGTTGATGAGTACTACTTACTGACCTGTATACTGCGTTCTGCTCCTTGCCATTCTCAGCTTCAGCAATACAATGAAGAAGATTTCGGTGTGCTCGAGTGGAAGGATGAACCTGATGTTGAATTCATCATCGACCTGCAGTCGTACCGACATCTTCGGAAAGCCGTTATTTCCATCGACTGTGCGGGTGCCCGCTTGTGTGAGGTGGAGAAAGTGGAAGCAGCTCTCAGACATGCAGCCGAGGTTCATCGTAACCATCCGACTATCCAACTGATCAGAACGAACACCAACGAAATGGTCTCCTCATCTGACCATCCCGATACAGAGGTATAGCTGCCTGGATTGAATTCTTTCAAGTATATAGTTAATGGAACCCTTAGCTTTGAGTGTACAACAGTTATATTATACCTCGGCTTCTTTTTCCTTAGTTATATTGTAACTTACGACAAGCGCTTCTTTTTTCCTTTCCAAACTCCAGCTGGACAATCAAGATGATTCACTTGATAATTTTCTTCGCAAACTTCCAGCCTAGCAGGTACGCGTATTCCAATCTGCATGTAAAAGCACTCCAAATTAAATTTTATTACTGTATCTAGTTATCACGATTCACAGGCATGTATACGTGTCAGTATGTATAAAGGATGTGTTTTTTACATGTGCATGCATGGCCTCACACTTGTTTTCTGTGTTGGAACTCTGAATGTGAAATTGAAGGTAGTGGGTTTCAAATAATAGATTGAGTGATTACATAATGCTGCATAGACAATCCCAATGCCAAACAAAAATGTGTATCCAACAATAGTCTTGTACAATGAGTGGTTGGTTTGTGTGTGTGTTTTTTTTTGTAATATGTTTATACTCCGTATATTGTGTAAGCATGAGTAAGTCCCCATTACAGAAAAGATTTTTAGCAATGGAAGCATTTTTGCGTGGAGGTGGCACAATGAAAATCCACCTCTAGAAATGGTTTCTGAGCCGGTCTGCCTCTAGAAATCATTTCTGGAGATGGCCGGCAAGCCATACCATAGCTAAAAATTGTCATTTTTAGAGGCGGTTGGGCTTTGCTAGTCGTTTCTTCATTTCTAGAGGTGGCTGGCAATTTGGTCTGCTTCTAAAAGTAGGTGGAGCATAGTAAAATCCATAAGTTTTGCAAAAGAATTTGTTCAATCAAATACCAAAGTTATAGTGCTAGAAGAGATCTACAACTTTGTAGCTGATGACTTTTTCATTTGAAATCATTTAAGGGTCAAACTTTTGTTTAATTTTTTTTTACAATTTGAATATGCTAAAATGTTCTCAATGGCCTTAGATAGTGAAATGGCCTGAACCAAAGTTGTAGTACTTGAAGGAGTCCGCAACTTTGTAGTTGACTACTCTTTTTATTTGAAATCATTTGGTGCCAAAAAAATTCCTTTTTAAGTTTTTAGATTTTGAAATCCTTTTTTTGAATTTTTAAAAGTATCTCGGATGGAGAAACAAACTAAACTAAATTTATAGTACTCGAAGAGATATGAAACTTTGTAGTTGATGTTTTTGATCAAAATCATGTAGGGCTCGAAAATTCTATTTAAATAATGACTCTGAAATTCATATTTTTAAAATTTTTCAAATAATCTCGGATGAAGAAATGACCTAAACCAAAGAGATCTAAAATTTTCCAGTTCAATTTTTTTAATTTGAATTCATTTAGGATCTCAAAGGTGCATTACAATATTCATTAAAGTGAATACAAAAGGAATATATTATAAGTGACTCTGAGGCATAGTGCTTAAGGAAGCAACACACGAGACTGAGGCATGAGTTTGATCCCAAATGACCCCTGTGGCCGCACACGCACGTATTTACGCGCGTGAAAAATCTTGTGACTTGTGAGTTGTGACCATGTGGGGCTGGCTGGTGGGCCTCGCTTGGGTTACCAATTTGCAAGTTTTGGAAAACGATATCTAGAGATGGCTAGATATCCACCTCTAGAAATCACTGATTTTTAGAGACGGGTAGAGCCACCTCTACAGATCATCAATGGCCTTTGCAAAAACTGACTGTAGTAGTGTGCATATCTTAACCCCTTCCTTTTATGATCTTAAGAAAATTGATTTGTAAATTTTAGGCACCGCCATTGTAGAAGATGATGGTAGTGGGTCGTTTTGGCACCAATCATCCTAACCATACTAGCTCATGGATGATGGCAGCGTACAAGGTCCTCTCAGCACTTATTTGCCGTTGATCATCCTTTCATCCTTGTGGGTCAGGGTGGTTCTTTTTATTTTCTTGTTGTGTTCTCTTTTTCTATTTGCATTTGTTCGTTTTACCTTAAACTGTTGTTTCTCAATGAAAAACTAGAAGATACGTCGGGCATTACTGCAAGATTGCGAAGAATTTGGAATGAAATTAAGTGAAGATGATGTTGATAGCTTGCATTAAGATGTTGAAAGTTAGTGGAATGACATTGCTATTAGTGAAGATGATGTGGACAGTTAGTGGGGGATGATGTGCATAGCATGCATGTTGGGATAGACTTAGATATAGATATGGATATGCTCAATAAGTCCTCTAAAGAAGATTTTAGGTGCCACCATTCTAGAATATAATCACCAATAGCTTTTTGGTAAACGCTCAATGAGTTTTTGGTTACAGGATGTATGCTCAGTTTCCTTCATTTTTTTTGAAACTAAGATTCTAAATGTTTTTCAAGCTACTTTGGTTGTTCTTATTTCAGTTAGTAGATATCAAGGTTCAGTACAAAAGCTGATTCATAGATTACTTGTGTTGAATAGCTAACCAAATGAAACACACCATGTATGCTAATCAAACCGACTTCCTTGTGGCAGCCCTGATAAAAAGCGTGCTAAAATCTAGAAAATAAGTGTTAACAGGTTAATTGGTCTGATAGGTACTAAGATGATTTTAAGTGAAATAAACTAGACAAAGCACTAAAGGGAACAAATATATCGGGTACAAGGATGGCAGTTCATGTTTTAATATCTTGTCATAGTGCTTTTGCTAAATTGAATTGTTTTTGGATTAGGCGTGTTCCTTGGCAAAACCACCTCATATTATTATGCTCTGGTTGAAGAAATTCAGTGATTATATTTTCCTTTATATGGTTGTTCCACCTTTGCATTTCAAGTTGCTTACTACATATGTAAATCATATTTCAGGTAAATGTGAATTGTTTAATCAGTACTGAAGGGACAAGTCCCATTCAACAAGATGATTACAAGCATTCTCAGAGCTTGTTAGATTTGTGGCTCTTAGTCTAAAATCACATTGAAGATACAGATGAACCATAAGTGATGCAGTTTATGTGTGAACTATATTTGCCTCTATTTTTATAAGATGGTTCATATATTTCCTCAAAAATGATCTTGATAGATTTTGTGTGAAGTGTATTTTAATAACATGGTTCATGTATTTCCTTGGAAACGACCATGAGAGTTTGTATGTAAACTATATTTTTCCATTTTTTTGAGATGGGTTGTGTATTTGCTTGAAAGACAAGGATCATATAATTTCCTTGAAAATAATCATGACATTTGAACTCTAATTTTTTTTAAAAAAAATGATCATCCTGTATGGATCTGAACCCTGTATTCTCAACGCCAACGTGTGGGTTTTTTTATGGATATAGCTTGTCTTTGTTCTCTCTATATTGTTCATATTGTAGAACAGTATAATACTCATGTAGGTATTTTCTTATCAATATCCGGTTGTAATAGATTTTAGTTACCGATATACGTGCTTTTCATGATCTTGAGAAAATTTGTCTGTATAATCACCAATAAATTACTCAATCCCAAAATGAAAGATCACTGCTATATTTGTACTAGTTTTATTAATTATGTAATTCAGAATATATAGGGAACCTATCGTTATTGAATATTGAAACATAATGGAAAATCATATGTTTGGGTGGTTGGCCGTGATTCAGGGACGGACAGCTTCCCTCAAGGAGGCAGGTTATTCCTCCAAGTCCAAGCAATTTTCTGCTGTGTTTCGGCCCATGCAAGCCCAACTCCGTGCCAACCTATTTTTGGGCTTAATTACAATCCCATGCCTGCACAAGTTGGATGGGCCGAGGCCGATGCATGTCTAATTTCCCAACTCGTATTGGGCTTAATTACGACGAGCACATGCAGCGTCTATTGTTGGGCCACGTGACACAACCTCAGAATTGTCGAAAATTTGTAAACCTACAATCTCTCATACGATCATTCCCAAGATCCACAATTGTCGAAAATTTGTAAACCTGTAAGAACATGAATTTAGCCCACAGACTAATTAAACTCAGCTTCACAAAATTTTGAAAGAAAAAAAAGAGGGAAGATGAAAACTTGATATAGTGTTATTTTTGCAAACATTTTTTTATCTATGGAATGGAAGCAAGCAGCTAAGACATCAGTGATGGGTAATCGAAGACCAACAAATTTCAACACAAGAACAAGGAAAATAAATGGTACCGGACGGTCCACAAAGACGGAGGGAAAAGCAACGAACACTTTAATTTCGGCAAGAAAAGAAAGTATCAAGTTTCAGACCACAATACTAAGATGCGCGGTGCTACCACTTGAAGAACAAGCTAGCTTCTCAGGACGTTCTTGAAGGCAAACCATTGCTTCAACAGTATTCGTTCTTAGACTGCTACAGCTAGTCCCCAACATTGCACACCAAAATAAACAATAGAACATTGATTACGGAAGCTTGTTTTTTTAGTGGATGACTCAAGACAGATTTGTATCATTATTAGATTTTTCCAACGGGTTATGAAATCCTTAGAAGTTTTCAAAATTGGAAACGCCCTCGCGCCACCACCGCTCGTGCCGCCCCAACCCCGCTCTTTGTGCGCTGCCGCTCAGCTCTGCGTTGCCGGTGAGCTCCGCGCCAACGGCGAGGACACCAGTGACCTGCACACGCAACCCACCCGTCCTTTGCGCCACCGCCGCCCATGCCGCTGCCACACCCGTCTTCTGTGCACCGCCGCCCACAGCTCCGCGTTGCCAGCGAGCACACTGATGACCTCGACGCACTGATGAGCCTCCATTCGCCGAAGTAGCAAGAAGATGTTTGCGCTGAAAGAGCATTTTGCAAACGTATATTTCAAGTGTTTCAGATATTTCAGAGGTATGTTGCAAGAGTTTTATATCGACGTTGCAAAAGTTGATTAGGATGTTGCAAAAGTAGATTGGGGTGTTGCACATGTTGCAATGGCTATACACGTATGTTTCAAGAGTATGTTCCAAATATTTCATCTGTATCAGACGTATGTTGCAAGTGTTTTCATCTGGATGTTGCATATACATGCATATTGCCAGCGTATGTTTCAAATGTTTCAGGTGTTTCATACTTCTGTTGCAAGTGTCTCATCTGGTTGTTGTATATGTTTTAGGAGCTCACGCAGGAATGTATGTCACAACAAGGTCTGTATATGAATTTCTTTTTGGCAAAGCAGCCTTGTGTTTAGAAAATTCGATGTGGAGACGAGAATTTCACTAGTAGTGTCTTTCTTGTTGGAGATGGATAAGGTTAGACAACAGTCGAGTGAGATTCGGAAGTTCCGATCGATCAAATGTTCATCACCAATTATGTATGGACTAGCACTTGCCAAAAGCAGCACATGCATGATGGAGGAAGAGGATGCAATGCAACATGAACTATCCCTACCAGATATGATTCAGATTGTTAGAAATCGAGTTCTCGGCGCACACAATCACAAGCACACAGATGAACACACAGAGATGGGGAGGAAGAGGGTTTTTCTTTGTTTCACTTTCACTTCTCTCTGATCTTTCCAGTGGTGAAAAGGACCTCCTATTTATAGACAAGGAGGACTGAGATTTACAATGTGAAAAGCTTGAACTTCTTCCTCCTCTCCATTAATTTGGCCACTATTCATAGTCTTTGTTCACACACTGTTTTTAGTCTTGCAAAGACTTTGATTTTCAACACTCCCCCTTGGCCAAATTTATGCTATGTGTATGCCTCGTTAAAAACTCCCCCCAAAAATCCAGTGGGAAAAAAGGGTAGGAGAAAAGAGTACATCACATGCATCGCTTATGCTGCACCTGTTGCCTCATTAAAAACCTTGCGTGAGAAAACCCAGTGGGAAAAACTCACCAAGGAAAAAAGAGTACAATAGTTTTGATCTTCAGGATCTGGTCTCCAGGACCAACATGCAATCTTTAGGTCTTCAGGACCTACTGATCTTCAGGATCAGTTTGTGATCTTCGGGATCACAATTGTGGGCTATGATATCAGGCAGCCTTCGCCCCATGAACCCTGCAACTCTTTGAGCTGCCTCATGCCAATTCCATGGACGCACCTATGGAAGCTAGAGGTGGGTAGAGATTTTGTGAACAGGTCTGCAAGATTCTCACATGATCTTGCTTGCAGGATATTAATCTCCCCGCTCTTCTGGAGCTCGTGGGGATAAAAGAATTTTGGAGCAATGTGCTTCGTGAGATTGCTCTTGACATAGCCCATATGCATCTGTGCAACACAAGCTGCATTATCTTCATAGATAATGGTGGGGGTGCCAGCGACGTTCAATCCACATGACTTCTGGATGTGATTGATCATTCGTCGCAACCAAACACACTCTCGTGCGGCTTCGTACAAAGCAATTATCTCTGAGTGGTTAGTCGATGTGGCAACCAGGGTCTGCTTTATAGACCGCCAAGAGATGGATGCACCACCACAGAGAAAGACAAATCCAGTCTGCGATCTGGCATTATGTGGGTCAGACATATAGCCAGCATCTACATACCCCACCATGGTTGAAGCTTGGTTCTTCGGGAACCATAGACCAAGGTCCTGGGTACCTCGTAGGTACCTCAGAATGGTCTTGACACCAACCCAATGCCTCATTGTTGGGGCTGCACTGTACCTTGCCAACAGATTTACTGCAAACGCAATACCAGGTCTCGTGCAGTTCGCAAGGTACATCAGTGCTCCAATGGCACTTAAGTATGGAACTTCAGGTCCCAATACTTTCTCATCATCGCCCTTGGGTCAGAACGGGTCATTATCCACTTCTAGGGATCGGACCACCATGGGGGTTTTAAGAGGGTGGCACTTGCCCATATTGAACTTTTCAAGTACCCTCTTAGTGTAGGTAGACTAGTGTACGAAGACTCCTTCAGGGAGAAGTTCGAGCTGCAAGCCAAAACAGAACTTGGTTTTACCCAAGTTTTTCATCTCAAATTCTACCTTGAGGCAAGCCATTGCTTCCTTAATGTCCCTCGTAGTCCCGACGATATTCAAATCATCGACATAGACTGAGATGATGTAGAAACCCTTCAGGGATTTCTTGATAAATACGCAGGGACAATCATCATTATTGATGTAACCTCTCTGTAGGAGAAAGTTACTCAAATGGTTAAACCACATCCTTCCGGATTGTTTCAAACCATACAACGACCGCTGCGGGCGGACGCTGAACATGTTGCGGTTTTGATTCGGTCCAGGGATCTTGAGTCCTTCAGGGACTCTCATATAGATCTCTGAATCAAGTGACCCATACAAGTATGCGGTCACGACATCCATCAACTGCATTTTAAGATTCAAGTTAGCTACCATAGATATTAGATATCAAAATGTTATGCCACTCATAACAGGAGAGTAAGTCTCATCATAATCGATGCCGGGTCTCTACGTGAACCCTTGTGCCACTAGCCTCGCTTTGTACCTCACCACCTGGCCATGTTCATTCCTCTTTCGGAGGAAGATCCATTTGCATCCTACAAGGATGACTTTTGGAGGTGTTGGGACTGCAGGCCCAAAAACCTCTCTGTGGCAAAGCGAGCGCAACTCTGCCTCAATTGCTGCTTTCCATTTGTCCCAATCTAAGCGCTTCCGGCACTCTATCATGGACTTTGGTTCTGGATCCGGATCCATTGAGTCAGCAATTTTTGAGGCAAAGTATATGTCGACAACAGTGGTCTTTCTATGATATGACTCTCCTGATTCCACATAATTAGTGGCGATCTCCTCATGATCGTCCTCCCACTCATCGTGATTTCCCATAACGATTGAGCTGGGGCGTTCCGATCCACTAATGCGATAGTGCGCGCGCGACGCATTGGGATTTCCATCTTCAGGATGGTGTCCTTCAGGGACTTCCTCAACTTCAGGTTGAGTTGCCACTTCAGGGGCATTCCTGACTTCAGGTCGAGCTTCTTCAATTGATTCCTTAAGTGATGCAAGTGGCTCAGACTGTTTTTGCGGACGTCTCCGCGGAACCTTGTCCTGAGCGCCCGGAGGCCTCCCCCTCTTCCTAGGATTAGGGGAGACAGTAGAGTTGGTAGCCTTCAGGGGTACTTGAACTCTCTCCGGCGCATTTACTATAGGTATATGCGACCTTGTCACTCTTTTGTGATCAGTGAAGGCATCTGGCAGCTCATTTGCAAGACCTTGCAAATGTATGATTCTCTGAACTTCTAGTTCAGATTCACTGGTGCGTGGGTCTAAGGATTGCATCCCAGATGCATTCCATTCAATTTTCTGGCATTCTTCTGGATGCCTATCTCCCCCTAATGCTGGGAAGTGGTCTTCATCGAAGACACAATCAGTGTACTGAGCCGTATGAAGATCCCCAGTCATAGGCTCCAAATATTTGATTATGGATGGAGTCTCATAACCAACATATATCCCCAACTTCCGGTGGGGTCCCATTGCTGTACGCTGAGGTGGTGGTATTGGCACGTATACCGCACTGCCAAATACATGGTTCTTTTCCACGCACCAGCTGTAAGGGGGAGGTATCATGGTATGCAGTTGGCCTGAGTTGAATCAGTGCTGTAGCATGCAGCACTGCAAGGCTCCAACAATTGGTTGGCAGCTTGCAATTCTGCAACAACGGCCTGTCAATCCACTTGATCCTCTTGATCAAGGATTCAGCTAGACCATTTTGTGTGTGGACATGTGGTAATGAGTGCTCTACCTTAATGCCCATAGCTAAGCAATAATCATCAAAAGCTTTTGACATGAACTCACCAGCATTATCCATCCGAATGGACTGAATGCGGTTATCAGGAAAACTTGCCGTTAGCCTGATGATCTGGGCAATAAGCTTAGAGAAAGCATGGTTTCTGGTGGACAATAGGTCCACATGGCACCATCTTGTAGATGCATCAATTAGTACCATGAAGTACCTAAATGGGCCCGACAGGGGCTGAATAGGTCCACAAATGTCACCTTGTATCCTTTGCAGGAACACAGGCGACTCATCCCTAATCTTCAGGAGGGATGGTCTAGTGATTAGTTTCCCTTTTGCACATGCAGTGCAAATAAAATCTTCAGGATTAGGGAAACTTTTGACATCATGGCCAGCAGAATTATTGATGATTATTCTCATCATACTCAACCCAGGATGACCCAAACGGTCATGCCATATTCGAAACGATTCTGTGTTTCTGAATATGGTCTTCATTGCAACATATTCTTCCATGGGTTTTATGTACGTATAGTACAAACCCGATGGCGATGAAGGGAGTCTCTCCACCACTCTCTTTTGGTACCCGTCGAATATAGTGATGATCAAGTATTCAGTACTTTGCTCAATCTCGGTTTCAACATGGAAACCATTTGCACGGATATATTTGAAACTCAAAAGCGTGCGCTTTGAGTCAGGATACAACAATGCATCCTTCACAAAGATTTGGGTACCCATAGGGAGAACCAGTGTGGCACTTCCGGTGCCCACAATATGAGCATTGCTTTCGGCAATGGTCATAATATTTCTATTGTTCTTAGTCAGTGTTTGGAAATATCTGGTTTCCCTTAGTATCGTATTGGTGGTGCCACTGTCTACCAGACAGATTTCCGCCTTAGCCATAGGGTTCCCATAGGCTCTGTTAAATACCATGGAAGAAATAACAGAAATTTAACACATAGCATACATAATGAGATAAAACAACATTACATGGTTCTTGAGAAACATACGAAGGTTTGGGCCATCTACCATATTACAAATGCTCTTCAGGAGCATGCATAGTCGAACCTTTGAACTAATACATGTGGGCATCGCATTTGACTTAACATGATATGTTGGAGATTACTGCAGGTCTCCAAATATATCATAGTCACTCCTAAGAAGGTCGTCATCACTATCGTCCATTTGGACGTCACCACCACTTGCGCCAACGGGCACGTTGTCACGCTTCTCAGGTTGAGCTTTAGGCTCAATGGTGAAGTGAGACTCATGCTGATCTTTACCTTTGCCCTTGTTTTGTTGGTAAAGATCAGCAAGGTGCTTGGGGGTGCGGCATGAACGGGACCAATGTCCCTTCACTCCGCATCGAAAGCATTCACCTTGCTCGTCCCCATCATGGACACCTTTCCCCTTCTTGTGTCCGGGCCTACCCTTGGGCTTTCCCTTGCCCTTGAACATGATGCCTCTCTTCCCCTTCCATTTCCCCTTTCCACGACCTCTATGGCGGTTGCGAGAAATCTCAGCAACATTGGCATGTGCTTCAGACACGGCCAAGGAACCAGTGGGTCGGGCAGAATGGTTGTTCATGAGAACCTCATTCTGTTGTTCGGCAAGTGATAACACTTCACTCAACTCAGAGTACTTCGGGTACTTTGAGTTCCTGTATTGATGCTGCAATACTATGTTGCCGGGGTGGAAGGTGGATAGAGTCTTCTCGATCATGTCAGCGTCAGTGATCTTCTGGCCACATAGACGCAGTTTGGTCGCAATCCTATGCAAGGCGGAGTTGTACGCTGCCACAGACTTAAAGTCTTGGAAGCGCAAATTGATCCAGTCCTGTTGTGCTCTCGGGAGCACAATCGTCAGCTGCTGGCTGAAGCGGTCCTTCGGGGACTGCCATAGGACAAATGGATCTTTCTCCGTCATATATTCACACTTCAAGTCAGGGTGAATATGGTGCCGCAGGTAGTGCAACGCCTTCGCCTTGTCAGGCTTAGTGCGCTCATCATTGCCAGCTTCAGGCTGGACAATGGTATGATCGAGGCTCATGCCATCGAGCCTGATCTCGATGTCGGTAGCCCAGGTGAGGTAGTTGCTGCCGTCCATGGCGAGCATCTCGAAATCCCTCTTTGCGATGTCCGACATGCCTGCACAATTTAATGTACATGATTTAGTGTCGGTGCGTAATCTTCCGGATTACGACTTAACATAGTCTTCAAGACTATGCGCAAATTTCCCAGGTGTACTCTTCAGGATTACTTTTATTCAAAATATCTCATAATATAAATTGCAATAAATAAATCTACGAGATTTAAATGATTGCAATAGATTATAATATAACTTGCAATAAATAAATCTTCAGGATTTAAATGATTGCAAGAAATAAATGCAGTAAATATAAATAATAAACTGCAAGTAATTAAATCTGCAGGATTTAAATACGGGAAAGTAAATTGCGATAAATAATAATACGCAGTAATATAAAGAAATATGGTGGACTTCAGGCCACATATATTTTACGGACTTCGGGCCGTATATTTGGGTGACGCAGTGGACTTCGGGCCACTGTTATGTGACTTCTGGTCACGAGTACACAGACTAAATGGCTTCAGGCCATTATTATGTATTTGTGCAGATGTATATACGCGACTGCAGGTCACATATATTTTCCGCACTCTAGGGAGAGGAAAATAATTTTTTTCTCTTTCTCTGCATGACCCCTTTAAGCCCGCATGCATATGGCTTGGTCCAACATGCATGTCATGTACGGGCATGGCCCAAGGCTTCAGGCCTTGCCACCCTGGCACGTGCTAACATGCACTGGCCGGTCAGCAGAAGCGTAACCGAAGTGCCAGGCTTCCTTGCCGTTCACCCGTTCTGATCCCTTCGGGGGAAGAGAAATGACTTTCTCATCTCACATGCATGCACTGACCACATGCATGCAGGTGGGAAATCCAGCCCGGCACTGTACTCGGCCTGGGAGCGCTCTCTCTCCCATATCTCTTCCAGAGGCACACGGCAGGGAAAGGAGTGGGAGGTGTCGGTCCCCTGGAGTTCGCCCAGGCGGGCTGCACCCGTGCCTCCAGTGCGTTTGTCGTCCTGGCCGGCAGGGCCACGCCCGTGCCTGGCGTGTGGCCAGGCCTGGCGACGGCGGTGGCCTGCAGGGCCAGCTCGCCTACCCCGGTGCCCGGGAGGCCAGCAGCGGCGGCGGCGGGGCCGGAGGCGCCCGCGCGCGTTTGAAGCGGGGTCGGCTGGGCCTCTCCAGGGACCCGCGTGCCAACCGTGGCTAGTGGCCGGCGGGGCCGCGCAGGCTCGCGCGCTGCCTGTGCCGGGGCAGGACCAAGTCAATCGCGCCCGCTGACGACCGTGGTGGCTGCGGCGGCGGCCTGTCAGGCCTGCTCGTCTGCGCTCTCGGCTGCCTGGGGCGGCTAGCGGTGGTGCCTGCTGCCGGCGACAGCCCCTGCTAGGGGCAACCTCGTTCTGTGCAGACGTCTTCAGGACGGCACTTGTCAGTCTCATGATGCGAGGATTCGCGACCTGATATGCTCAGCACTTCGGGGCCGGCAGGTTCGTCTCCGATGTTTGGAGAGTTAATCTTTGGTTGCTTCAGGCAACCTGGAGCTTTGGCGTTGAAGCCATGCTCAGCCGTGGTGCCTCAGACATCCACAGGTGATGTGCTTGTTCAAGAATAATAGATCGATAGGCATCGATTTCTCACCTTTCTTACCCTTAGCTTGGTAGAACTCGTGCTGATAACGTGTTAGAAATCGAGTTCTCGGCGCACACAATCACAAGCACACAGATGAACACACAGAGATGGAGAGGAAGAGGGCTTTTCTTTGTTTCACTTTCACTTCTCTCAGATCTTTACAGTGGTGAAAAGGACCTCCTATTTATAGACAAGGAGGACTGAGATTTACAATGTGAAAAGCTTGAACTTCTTCCTCCTCTCCATTAATTTGGCCACTATTCATAGTCTTTGTTCACACACTGTTTTTAGTTTTGCAAAGACTTTGATTTTCAACACAGACGAGGGTGAAACCGAGCCACAGGACCGTCTGTGTCTGTGCTAGTGGTAGTGTAGTGTGGACGTGTGGTGTGGCTACTGTACTCTTCCTTCCCTCGAGGGAAATCAAAATTCAAATTGGGGACTTGACTTTGGCACGTCCAACAATCGCGCCTGACTACTATGCTGTGCATAAGGCCAGTCTCAGTGGAGGTTTCATATCTCAGTTATCAACACACTCATATTTTAGAAACAATGCAGAAGAGTTTTATCTCCATGAAACTATCTCTGCTCCTATAAAACTTTCATCATCTCTCTTCATCAATACAGTGACATATCAGCACATTTAATGCTCATAAAACTCTCGTAAAACCTCCATTGAGATTCGCCTAAGTGCATAAGTCCGCGTGATTTCCTCGGTTGAGATGCCCACGCGCCCAACAGCAAGTGGCCTGAACTGGAGCCTCCTCTCCTTTCCTTCCAGTTCCAGCCCCGCCCCGGCAAGTGACGCGAAGCCAGGGAACTCTTCGCGTCCGCGTGACGGGAACATCGGGGAGAGGAAGCCAAGACAAGATGTGCGGCAGCGGCAGCGTCGTCGGTGTACGCACCTGGCGAGGGCAAGATTGATGGACCTGGTGGCCAAATGGGCCTAGTCGCTACAGGCTTTGCTTAGCTTGGGCCAAAGAAAAAAAAAACTACGTTACAGAGCACTTGTGCTTTACGTGGAGCAGGGGACTCAACTCATGGAAGCATTCTCTAATTAATTAACTGCAATATGGCTCAGTGCGTTTGGGCACTTGAGCGAGAAGAGCTTGTCGAGCTTATATGTATGGAGATGTTCTCGAGGTTACCGCAGGAGGATCAGACACGTCAACATCCAAGGACTCGAGCATAGGATCAGTTACAGCCGTTGCTCGAGACGGGACATGCAATTTCCTTGGTGCTTCAGCAGCAGTCTTGGACGGGGTTAACCGACCCTGAGATAATGGTGGCACTGGCATGCAGGGAAGGACTGTCACTGGCAAGCGACGTGGTGTTTCGTCAGTTCGGGATTGCAAGTGATTGCGCCAATGTTATAAGCAGTATCTGGGGGCAAGCGATGGGATGTCACGGCCATGTAGTTCAAGAGATCAAAACACGGTCTGTTGAGTTCCGGAAGGTTGGGTTTGTGCATGAAGGAAGAAGGGCCAACATCGACGAACATTGCCTAGGCCTTGTTTAGTTATCTGAATCGGCACCTCCCGATTTTGCACAGTGCACTGTAGCACTTTTGTTTTTATTTGCTAATAATTGTCCAAATATTGATTAATTAGGTTCAAAATGTTCATCTCGCAAAATACAATAAAACTATGCAATTAGTTTTTGATTTCATCTATATTTAGTACCCCATGCATATGCCGATATTTTGATGTGATGGAAAATCTTTTTTTTACATAGTGGAATTTGAGGGTGAATTTGAGGATCTAAACGAAGCCCTAGCTAGATTTCCTCATACGAAACTGCTGGCAGGCATGTCTGGTTGCTAGAGCCGCCAGGCCCGTCCCTGGGGGGGGGGGGGGGGGGGGGGGGGGGGGGGGGGGGGGGAGGGACGGCCGTCCCAGGTCCAGAAATTGGATGGGCCCCCAGGTATGTATAGATTAGTAATATATGAATTAGGAAATACGATACGACGCCGACTCCCCGCTTCCCGTGATCAGCAGCGCGAGTAGCGACTCTTTCCTTCGTGCGCGACTGCTCGAGTGCTAGTGCGGCGTGGTCGCGTCGCGTGAGGTCGCGAGGGGCCTGGCGGCGTGCTTTCCAGCGGAGCATTGGCCAAAGAGGCGAAGCAAGAACGGAGAACCTCGGCAGGCAGGCCGCACTGCCGCAGGCGCCAGGCGGCACCCGGCAGCAAGGGCCCTAATTCTCTATCCTGATCCGCTGATCCCTATTCTATTCCTCATCTCTGTTCTGCTTCGGCAGTTCCAGTTCCAGCAGGCAAGGTACGAATCTGAAATTTAATTACTAATTGTTTGTCACGTGATCCCTACTTTATAAAATTGTAGTTACTAATTATTTCTCTAAATTTTAACAGATAACAGTATCATGTCATCGAGAAAGTATCCTTCTGGCAACGACAAAAGAAAGAAGAAAAAGTGAATAGATGATTCGGTAGAAGCACAGAGAGGGGATCTTCGTAAATTTCTTAAGAGTAATATAAGCACTTCAAGAGATCCAGATGCATTGGCGATAGTCACCGAAGGTGATTGTTATCCTAGTACTTCCATTGCTTATCACATCTTGTATACAAATTTTTTCATATGAATATTGCTTTTGCATTCAGTTAAGTAACATTTTGTATATGTGTATGTATATACTACAAATAGGTAGTACTAGTAGTATTATCATGTTAATATAAAAAGGTCCAAAATTTTAGGTTCGTTCCAAGTCTAAAAATACTCAGGACCGGCCCTGAGAGCCGCCGAGCGGCTTTTGTAAATCTTATTTTTAGGTATCTAGTTTTTTTGAGGTGTTTCCTCTAAAAAAATCTCCATCGCCCAGTATAATGGGGAATAGTGAAGTCATAGCCGTCCGGAAAGATTTTGCCTCATTAATCTCTCTGTGGGGTTGAAATTGCACCATGACCGTCCCCTAGTAGGAGAATTTCCTATACAGAAATGGTGATAAGAGCATCTCCAACGGTAGGAGAAAACTCCAACCCTTAAAAACTAGTTATTGTGGGAGATATAAAACGTGTTTTGGGGTTTTGAAGGTATTTTCTCCAGCAGAATGAAAAAATCCAATCTTCAATGAGAAAAATAGTGGATTGTTGGAGGAGAGGTATCCCCTTTATTTAAGGGGTAAGAGCCTATGATTTGAGGGACTGAGAAAAAAATTTCTCATTGGGGTTGAGTTTAAGGAATTGCTGGAGCTATAAAACCTGCAAAATAATAGTTTTTTCTCATTGGAGATTAGTAAAGAGGGACTGCTGAAAATGCTCTAAGGGCCCATTGCCGTCTCTACGCGCTGGTCGATGAGTAGAGAAGGTGGCCGCGCGGGGCGGAGCTGGAGTGCCATGATGGCTGCGACACAAGCTCGACAAGCTAACAAGCTCAGCTCACCATACGAAGTTAATAGTTCTCAGAGCTTAGACAAAGACAACTTCCTCTTCTCAACAATCTTCCGTATGATCATTCCCAAGGTCCATAGTTGTTGAAGATTTGTAAACCTAAAATAACATGAATTTAGCTTGTAAACTGAACTCAGCTTCATAGTATTTTAAACCAGAAAGAAAGAGGGAATTAAGAAGATAATGAAAATGTGATAGAATTTTACAAACACTTATGAAACGGACATCAGCGATGGCTCATCCAAAACGGCAAGTTTTTCAACACAAGAGAAAGGAAAATAAATGGTATTGGCCGGACAGGCTACAATGATGGAGCAATGGCGCATAGTACATTCTAACATTTTTTTATTGCGAACTTACTGGTTCTTCTTTAATCTTTCATTCTTTTGCTTAAAGCTAAGCACGATCATATAATGGAGCCTAGCTTAAATCCTTTGAGCGTGTCCCTTGCTACAATACAGAAGAAGCGTGAACATGTCCTCGGTGCACTTACGACGGATGGTAGGCGAATGCAGCAGCAGCGGCAATCCGGTGGACGACTGCTGGCGCTGCGACACCAGCTGGGCCGACAACAGGCAGCGCCTCGCGGACTGCGCGGTTGGCTTCGGCAGCGGCTCCCTCGGCGGCAAGAACGGCAAGACCTATGTGGTGACCGACCCCAGCGACGACGCCGACCAGGCGAGCCTGTCGCCGGGCACGCTCCGCTACGGCCTCGTCCAGCAGGAGCCTCGGGGGTCGATGCCGGTGCTCACGGCAAGATCAGCTCCCAGACCTCTAACCGTGTACTTGGCACGCAGCTCAGCTAGCTCGTTGGAGAGCTTCTTGATGTCTTTGACCTTGTCGGATATCTGGTGGCGATGCTTGACCTTCTTCATCGCGGCGGCGACCTTGCCAAAGATTTTCTTGAAGACGTTAGCATCAGTGGCACTGGATGCAGACTCACCGCGAGCCACACGCAGGAGGAAGTCGTCGATGGCGTCCTCCATGTCGTACGACAGCTCCCGGACCTGGCGTGCCCAGAGCTTTTCCACCTCACTGAGCTGGTCAGGTGGAACCTGAGACGCGTCGACGAGGGCGGCGTTCATCATCGCAAGCTCCCTGCAGAGGGACTCGATGTCGGGCTTGAGGCCCTTCTGCACGACGTAATCCGCCATGAGCAGGTCGCCCAGCTTGGGGGCCAGGCCGGCCACGGCCCCCAAGGCGAGATCCATGGTTTAAGCTCGATCTCGGTCACAGTCGCTCTCCGTTTCTCTTGCTTGCTTGGAGGCAGTACATGCTAGTTGGGTCCAGAGCAACAAACGGCTAGATGCTGGGTGTGGGTGGGGAGAGCCATTGGACTTGGAGGCGCACTGCTCATTTATCACTTGGAGCAGCTTCAACGAGTTGTGTTTAGTTCCAAACTTGGAGTGCCAAAATTCATTTTAGCGACACTATAGTATTTCGTTTGTACTTGGTAATAATTATCTAACCTTTGACTAATTAGGCTCAAAACGTTCATCTTGCAAAGTACAATCAAACTGTGCAATTAGTTTTTGATTTTATCCACATTTAGTACTTCATACATTATCATAAGTTTAATGTGGCGGAGAATCTTTTTATGTATAGTGCATTTTTCAATGCATGTAAACAAACAGCCTGTTTAGTTGGCCACCCAACCCAAAAAAAGTTTGCGCAGTATCCGTCACATCGAATCTTTGGACGCATGCATTAAGTATTAAATATAGGTAAAACATAACTAATTGCATAGTTTGTCTGTAAATATCGAAACGAATCTTTTGAGCCTAGTTAGTCCATAATTAGATAAATTTTATCAAATAACAACGAAAAGTGCTACAAGAACTTACCAAAAAATTTTCACCAACTAAACAGGCCTAAAGCTGATGGCAGAATTTTGCAGTGCTAGGCTGCTGCCGGTGACTCGGGGCTTGTTTAGTTTTCTAAATTCCTCCAAATTTCACTATAAAAAAGAAGATTCCCCATCAAATCGCCCTGTTCATCTGGCTTATAATTCGTTTTATTCGGCTTGTTTTTTCAGCCGGAACAGTATTTTTCTCTCACAAAAAATCAGCCAACAGTGTTTTTCAGCCGGCTTATAATTCTAGCCGAACAGGGCCAAAATATCGGCACATATATGGAGTACTAAATGTAGATGAAATCAAAAACTAATTGCACAATTTTGTTATACTTTGCGAGACAAATATTTTAAGCCTAATTAATCAATGTTTGAATAATTATTAGAAAATAAAAATAAAATTACTATAATATTAAACAGTGCGGTCAGACCCTATTCGGGTATCTAAACACGGCCTCATGCAGAGAGCAGAGAGAGCTCTTTGGAAGGAGTGCCGCCTGAGTGGGAAAAAGACGGCAGGCCTCTGGCCATGCCGAGGACGCTCACATGTGCGTCGGGTTACTGCGCCTTGATGGGGTGAGGACGTGAGGTACTGGGGTGGTATTTATTGCTTGTGTGGACGGCGGGCCACCATGCATGTGCGGACTGACATAGGGCCGGTTTAGATGCAAAAAATTTTGTAAAACGGCATTGTAGCTCTTTTTGTTGTTATTTGATAAATATTGTTTAATCATGGTCTAATTAGGCTTAAAAGATTCGTCTCGTCCATTTCATCTAAACTGTGTAATTAGTTTTATTTTTTATCTATATTTAATGCTTCATACATATGTCTAAGATTCGATGTGACAGGAAATCTAAACAAATTTTACAAAATTTTCCGAGAACTAAACAGACCCATAGCATGGCATGCACCCGCGTCCCCACGCTCCCACGATAAAAAGAAGAGGGGAACTGAGCTGAGGTCCATCCGGGCCACTGCTGTTTAGGCCACGGGCAACGAAAGTCAATCATCCTGTTCGTTTCGCTGGTTTATTGTAGTTAAAAGTATTGTTCGCTGGTTTGTTGTGAGAGAAAAACACTGTTGGATGGCTATTGATTCTGCTGATAAGTCCAAACGAACAGGGTGAATACTTTTGGAAAAATTGTGAAAATAGATAGGATCACAGACGGAACATGGCGTATACACTCCTGGGATTTTTTTTATATTTTAATCCTTTTTTATTTAATATTTTAAAAATAATTTCACCTTAGAAATTAATTTCAAATTTAACTCTTTTGGTCGCGCCAGCGGCGCGACTAAATAACGTTGTCGCGCCATATGCATTGACGCGGCAAAGTCCGCCACATTAGACATCGTTTTCGACGTGGAAAACGCTGTCACGCCACTCCCACTGGCGTGACAGTATTGTTCTGTCGCGCCACCGAGCGTGGCGTGACAAAACAAAACATTCGAAAAATCATAACTCTTTCATACAATGTTGGATGAAGATGAACTTTATATGAAAATTGTAGCCCTCGATGAGATCTACAACTTTGTAGTTTTGTATTTTTTTCATTTGAAGATGTTAAGATGCTCAAAAAATTAATAATAAAATTTCAAGACTATAATAACCGCGTACAAGTGCTTGTCACATTAGGAAAAATAATAGTGTTTTTGTATGGTGTCAAATAAAGATATTTTCTACATAAAGTTGTATCTTTCAACGAGATCTACAACTTTGTAGTTTTGAGTTTTTGTATTTGAGATAGTTAAAATGCACGAAAAAATATTATAAAATTTCAGCAGTATAATAACCGTTTATTAGCGTTTGTTACATTAGAAAAATGATATCATTTTTATATGATGTCAAATGAAAATATATTTTATATTAAAGTTGTAGCCCCTAGTGAGAGTTACAACTTTATACTTTTGAGTTTTCATATTTGAGGTCGTTAACATGCTCAAAAGGTAATATAAAGTTCTAGCAGCATAATATGCTGCTAAAATTTTAGATTATTTTTTTGCATCTTAACCATTCCAAATGGGAAAACTCAAAACTATAAATTTGTAGACCTCTCTAAGGGCTACAACTTTGGTATAAAATATATTTTCATTTAACATCATATAAAAACGATATCATTTTTCTAATGCGACAAACAGTAATACATAATTATTATGTTGCTAAAATTTTATATTATTTTTTGGTGCATTTTAACTATTTTAAATGTAAAAACTCAAAACTATAGATTCCATTAAGGGCTACAACTTTCATGTAGAAAGTATCTTTATTTGACGCTATACAAAAACGCTAGTATTTTCTAATACGAGAAGCACTTGTACGTAGTTATTATGGTTTTGAAATCTATTATTAATTTTTTGAGCATCTTAACGTCCTCAAATAAAAAAAATTTAAAACTACAAAGCTGTAGATCTCATCGAGGGCTACAATTTTCATATAAAGTTCATCTTCATCCAACATCGTATGAAGGAGTTATGATTTTTCGAACGTGTTGTCTTGTCACGCCACTCCCGGTGGCGCGACAGAACAATACTGTCACGCTAGCGGGAGTGGCGTGACAACGTTTTTTACGTCAGAAAACACCATCTAATGTGACGGATTTTGCCGCGCCAATGTATGTGGTGCAACAATGTTATTTGGTCGCGCCAGCGCCGCTAGCGTGACCAAAAAGGGTTAGATCTAAAAATATTTTTTAGGTGAGATTATTTTTGAAATATTGAATAAAAAAGGATTAAAATATAAAAATCCTCCTACACTCCCATGCTCCTCCCCACTACCTCGTCCGTCACCATGGTCGTCTGCATTGATCTGCTCTCCATAGCCCACACCGTCGGTCAGAGCCGCGCCTGTGCCCGCGCCGGCCAGGGCTGCGCTCAACGGTGGCTGCCGCGCGCTCCGGCCACGCCCCACCCTCCGTGCGAACTCCTCAACGACCCTGCATCTTGTCCGTCGCCTTTTCCTCTACCTCCGTGGGAACTCTGCGCTGGCGACACCCGTCCACCAGGCTGCGCCCCATGTCTGGCGCACCCACCCTACCCGCCCCAGCCGGCACCAAGCCACCATGGCCACAGTGGGGTGAGCTCTTCGCCCAGGTAGGCCGCCATGACAGCGCGGAGGAGGAGGAGTTGGACTTGTTAGAAATTTAGGTAAATTCATATTTAAATATTTAATTTAATCCATAAAAATGATTTAATAAAAACGATCATGATATCATATATGTGCTTGTTCAACAAGATTATACCCTACGGCAGAGCCGGAAACACCCGAAAAGCGACATGGTGCTTTGTCGTTGCAAGCTGTCCCGATCGGTTCAGCGCAGAGAGGATGCCGTGAAGACCACGTCGCCGGGAGAAAGACGATCAACACCTTACGCCAATGCCGGTAGTGAATCAAGCGAGTAGTCGTGCCGTCTCTGCTAGACACTCTCCAAAAATGTGATGACTGCCCTTCACCCGAGCAGGTGAACTCGCTGGATGGAGACGTTCTGGAGGCCTACTCTTCTATCTCATGTGCGCATAGGAGACAGAACGGGAAGAACTCGTGCTATTAGATTTGTGGTGTGTCCAAGAGTTCCTAACTGTAGGGAAGGCTCTCTGTTTATAGGCAACAAAAGGAGGGAGGGGAAGAGCTTGCGCTAGGAGATGAACAGGCTAGCGGCAGGGAGAGAGAGGCCTTCTAGGAGAAACTCTCGTAATGAATACGAACTCAGTCACCTATGAGTTTTAACTCCAACCATCATGGGAACTAAGTGGTAAAAATTTAAGCCTCGCCCGCCCGTCTGCTCGCTCGCCGCCTGCCTGCCTCGCCACGCCCACGCCCCGGGCCGGGCTAGGCAGCGGTGGCGACGGTGCGCGCGCATGTGGCAACCTACTATCCTTATCTCAACTTCTCAAAGTAATCGGTCAAAGATCAACCAATTAAGTTGAGTTAACCTTCAATTAAAATACCGTACGGGACTAAACCATTTAATGTGCATTATTCGGACCATAGAGTTTTATTTGATTTATTAAATATTTAATGGGTCAAGCCCATATTATATCTAACAATCCCCACCAAACTCTAGGGTTCGATGCAGATAGGTCTCAGAACCACAATCCTTTTATATACCAGTGTTTCGATGGAGACTGTTAAGTTGAACATCCATCTAGAATAATAGCTACACTGCCGCAACTGATCAATGGACAAAACCTTAAATTGACAGTTTTGTGTGAGATGAGTTTCACTAGAACTCTTAACTAATACTACCTCTGTTTTGAAGCATATAAGTCGTACTTTTTGGCCTTTTCATGAGTATCTAGAGATTACCCGTATCTCATAGATTGTGACTAGCAATTGGACTCATATAGGTGTATTCCTTATAAAATGTTCTGTAGGACAACATCCCTGCTTAACCAAGCCACTCGGATCACATTAAGAACTTAATCAACCTACCTTACAGTATTGGAGAGATGGTGCATCTCAAATGAGCTAGACTTATGATTGAATTTAGTTACCAATTATCTTATATACATTTTCACCCTCTTATTCATATTTTCCATCTTTGCATAGAACACTCACGAGTGCTCAACATTTGTTTAGTTCAAATCTTAGCTTTAGCTATGTATTTGGCTTATATAAAAATAGACATGCTCATTGCTTTGTACATACTCCCTCAGTCCCATAAAAAGAGTTGCTATGGGACTCATGCTGCTCAAAACTTTCTTAAGTTTGACTTTATTTGTAGAAAATATTAGCAACATTTATATCTCTAAATAAGTTTATTATGAAAATATATTGAAAGATCTAACCAATTAATCTTTTTATGGGGCAGAGGGAGTGTCACGCATGTATATCTTGAGTTTGTTTTTCCTATATTAACAATGACAGAAACAAGTATTTTAAAAATAATATAGGTTTTGGAATATTTGTTTTATAATGCCATATGTAAGTAATCAAGATTTGGGTTACATTAGGTTATTTTCAATAATAATGGAGGCGTGAAATTTAGATGCTAATTTTAACGAGTTACTTTGTATATATTACTTTTCATATTGGCATATATGAGTAATTTAGATGAAAACTCAAGGGATACTTTAAGTTATTTTACATAGTGGCAGTGGTAGGTTATTTAGATTAAGATTTATAGGATTATTTAGAGCATTTTCAAAATGACTGAGGTGAGTATTTTTTTAGAAAACAGAATAGACTTATTGCCTATTATTGTTAATGACGATTATAGTTTACCGAATACTCCAGATGACTAGTTGTTTTTATTTGTTTATGAGAATTTATATGATTTATTGTTTCTAACATATTTTTGCGAGAATTAATATGGAGAGTGGTAATACGTGCTTTGTATGATCTTGAGAAAATTTGTCAGTATTATCACCAATAAATTAATTACTCAATCCCAAAATGAAAGATCATTGTTATATATATACTAGTTTTATTTAATTACGTAACTCAGAGTAAATATAGTGAACCTGTCGTCGTTATGGAAACATTAATGGAAAATCATATGTTTGGGTGGCTGGCAATGATTCAGGATTCTTTTCGACACGTGACATTCATTCCCTTCTAGTTGTAGTTCTAGCTGATTTTGTGATGACAAGTAGAAAAATGTGATGAGCTGCCTTAATAAGAACGCATTGCAGACATGCAGTATACCGTACTACCAGATTAGCATCTTTGTACTCTTTAAATAAATTTGTTAACTTGGGGTGCATCTGCTAGTCTTCCAGTATCAACATCAAAGGTTCAGTAGTGATTTGCAGTACGACATGAGAGGTGTACCGGAGCTATCCAGGGGGTTTCACTGGAATTTCCTGATGAGGCGGTGTTTGAGGCACGATGAAACTACAGAGCAACAATCAGTCAGTCCTTCCTGCCCTTTTTTTTTTCCAAAGAACTCACTAATAGCAAAGTTGTTTCTTTTTTTTTGTGAAAAAGCAAAGTTGTTTCAGTAAGCCGGGAACTAGATATTACAAGATGATAAAGAGCACAAATGCAAATGCAAAGTAGTCTTCCTAGAGAAGCCCGTAACACCAAGCAGTTCTCATCTCACTGTAGAAGATGTCAGCAAGGTTTATTTGAAGACCATGTATGCTGGGTGTCAAGGTTATGTTCCTCCAAGTCCAAGCAATTTTCTTTTCGGTTCGGCACATGCGTGCACAACTCCACACCACCTATTTTTGGGCTCAATTACAAGCCTAGGCCTACACAAGGTGGATGTGCGAGGCCAGGCCGAGGCTCGAGGCCGATGCGATGCCGATACATGTCTCAATTTCCCAACCTTTTCCTGGGCTTAATTACGACAAGCACATGCGGCGATTTTTTGTTGGGCCCTCGGTTAACATGGCCCAGGCACCCCCACTGCCCGGCGCTTGAAGAAAAAGAGGCTCCAGTTGAAGCCACGCGCAAGCTCAGAGACTTCACAGAGTTTCGACAAGCTACCAAGGTCGTAGTTTTTTTTAGAGCTTAGGCAAAGACAACATCCTCTTCTCAGCAATCTCCCATATGATCACTCCCAAGGTCCACAACTGTCAGAAGATTTGTAAACCTGCAAGAACATGAATTTAGCTCTGACTAATTAAACTCAGCTTCATAGAGTTTTGAACCATGCAGATAAGACACCAGTGATGGGTAATCCAAGACAGCAAGTTTCAACACAAGAACAACACAAGAGGAAGGAAAATAAAATTGTACTGGACGGTCCACAAAGATGGAGGGAAGAGCCACGACCATTTTGTTTCGGCAACAAAAGCAAGTATGTATCCAGCTCAAATTTCAGACGACCACAATACTAACATGCGTGTGGTGCTACCACTTGAGACTCGAAGAACAAGCTAGCCTCTCAGGACGGTCTTGAAGGCAAATCATTGTTTCAACAGTATTCGTTCTTAGACTACTACAACTACTCTCCAACATTGCAGAACAAAATTAACAAAAGAGCATTGATTACGGAAGCTTGTTTTTTTTTCCTAGTGGATCACTCAAGACAGATGACCAGCCATATATGAGCACCATTGTCATTGGTGTAGACAGAGAGCAACACACTTGTATCATTACTAGAGTTTTCCAACGGAGTATGAAATCCTTACTACAAGTTTTCAGAATCGACGACTTATCAACTACTGGTTCTCATTTAAAAACAATGGCAGTAACTAACTACTCATATCTTGGGTCAGCCCAATAGATAGGTACTACGTACACCATTCTCAACGTTTTTGGGTGTTGGGCCAGTGGATCGATCAGCCCACAAAATCCTGGTCCCTACCTCCACATTCTATTTCCATGCAGTTGGCATCAGTATGTTTCTGCACATTTCACATGGCATAACGTGTGCCCACAAAATCCTGAGCCCTACCTCCACATTCCTGTGATGCACATTCCTGCACATTTCCAGACCAGCCGCTTGCTGCTTTCCTTTTCACTTTTACCCTCCCAGATTTCCACACCGGATTTCCTCGCGGGCTCGCCGCCACAGTTCGGCAGTTCGCCACACGCAAAGATCTCGACACTTTTCTTTCTACAAATTCCATCCCCTTTTGTCTCTGCGGTCCATCGAACGCTATTATGGCCCGCTTGGACCTAGCGCCTGAATGTACTATCTCCGTCCCACAAAGCTTGAAAATCTCGCTTATCGAGGCTAGATTAGTGAGAAGGAAAAATTACGCATGTGCTCTTCTGATATTTTGTCAAGGCATCTGAACTCAACGGCCATCATTGTATCTGGAACGTTCTTGCAGGAGGCTAGAGGCTACGTGAACGAGAGCGAGAGGATCACAGATGGATGGATAGTGCGGTCAAACTGCATGCCATGGTTTTTTAATTTGGTGGGTCCCTAGCTGAAAAGCTGACATCAACTACAATTACAAGAATTGTGAGATAAAATTTAAACGGTAGGATTACATTAGTTCTGGGACGGAGGAAGTATGTCACAACTCACAAGGTCTGTATATGAATTTTTCATATCATGTAAGAATAAACAAATCCCGCGTGCCACGTAGGGCCTTGCTTGTTGGAGATGGGGAAGGCCAGACAACAGCCGAGTGAGGTTCAGAAATTCCGATCGATCAAATGTTCACCACCACCAATTATGTATGGAGCTCTTCCCCCTGTGTAGCACTTGGCAAAAGCAGCACATGATAGAGGAAGAGGATACAACGCAACATGAACCATCCTTGTCACTGTCAGATATATTCAGATGAGGATGAAACCGAGCCACACCACTGTGTCTGTGGTAATGCTAGTAGTGTAGTGTGGAGGTGTGGTGTGCCTACTGTACTCTTCCTTCCAGCAAGGGAAATCAAAATTCAAATGGGGGACTTATTAGACTTGGCACGTCCAACGACCACGCCCGACTGTCACCATATCACTCCCCAAAAACCCAATCACAGCTTTTTTATGCTTGCATGCAGGCCAAACCAAAGGCTGGACTCAGCTGAGCAACAAGCCCCCCAGGGTAGTGTCTTTCCAGTCAGTATACTAGCGTAGCGTCTTTCCAACCTGCCCTGGCAGTAGACAACAAGAGACAACAGGGCACGGCTTGCGCTGTGAGTAAAAGGACTGCTCACTGCCATTGCCGTCGCTGGGCCCTGCTGGGACAAGAAAAGATAGCGAAATGATTTCCGGGCAGACCACAAAAGGTTTGGACGGAGAGCCTTTTGTTTGAGCCTTTGAGGAGAGAGACCCATGCATGCATGCATGCCCCAAGCCCAGCCCGGCCCCATCATGGCAATTGGCAATGCCAAACTGCCAATGGCATGCAAGAGAGGCAGGCAAAGCAAGCTCACGTCCTTGTCCTCCTTCCCTTCTCTCTAGTAGTAGGACTGAATGCTTTGCCTCCCTCAACAACTCTCTCCTATCCACTCCCAACTCCATGACCATACCATGCATGTGTTATCAGAGGACAGTCCTGCAAACGGCCTGTGCCTGTTGTGGTGTGGGGGCATAGGCTTTGATGATGAAGCCTGATGATGTTTTCCAACAAGGATTAATTGGCTCATAACTCACTTTGGAAATCTGACAAGTAGGAACTTAGCAAGCAAGCTAATTAAGCTAGCTAAGAGCAACTCCAACAGTTTCCCATCCCTCCTCCTCATCCTTCATTTTTTGGTAAATTCACAAAAAACACTATCCAACAGTTTCCCATCCCTCCTCCCTGTTTTTGGCAACTTGGGAAAAACCCATCCTCAGCACAGGTATATGCGCACTGGTCTTCGACTCCGCATCGCGAATCCACGCGCGCCCATGCCTTCTTCCCTCGCGCGTGATTCTTCTTCCCGCGCGCGCTTCTTCTTCCCGCAACGATGATGATCGAGATCTCTTGTACGCGAAGGCGAGCTGCTAGGTTTGTGCCGGCGGAGACCATCACCGAGGCCGGCGGCTGCTAGGTTCGATCAGGTATATGCTCTATCTTTTTCGATTCCACCCGATGGGTTTGGCCGACGCGAGGTTTGGGTAGGGTTTAGGGTTTCCACGTGGTGGATTGTAGAAGTGGTGATGGCCGACGTGCTGCAATGCCCCGGTGATGGCCGACGTATGTGCTGCTAGCTATGCCTTGGTTTTGCCGCTGTTGGATGATGGCCGACGTATGTGCTGCTATGCCTTGGTTTTGCCGCTGTTAGATAATGGCCGACGTGATGATATTGTATACATGTATTCAATTCATTTGTAGTTCTTTTTTAAAATTTGCTGCTACTGATCTATCTTCTCAGTCACATCACAGAAGTAGTAGATGATAGTTTTTTAATTTGCTGCTGCTGTGATCTATCTTCTCAGTCACATCACAGAAGTAGTAGATGATAGTGTATTCCCTCCATACCGGTAAAAAATGTCGTCTAGGACATGATTTAGCATACTAAGGAGCCACTAACTGTGAGAATTGGTGGAACGTGGTACCCTCTCAGGTCCACGGTTGCGTGTTATATAGGCACGAGGAAAAGCCCCTCGGCGGTGGCATGTACATGAGTATGGTTACAACAATAATAAGGAGAGAGTCCTACAATCAAGGATCACCTCCCATCTACAATACACGCATGCATAGGTCTAGGTACAATGAACCTATCTTCTAACACTCCTCCTCAATCTCAGCCACTTACAAGGTTGAGATTGTTTCTAAATGTCCGAAGCTTTGCAGCGGTGATTGCCTTGGTGAACCCATCTGCTAACTGATCACCAGAGTTGATGAACCGGATGTCCAGAAGCTTCTGTGCTACTCGTTCTCTGACAAAATAAAAATCTATCTCTATATGTTTTGTTCTAGCATGGAACACAGGATTTGCTGACAAATACTTTGCCCCAAGATTATCACACCACAACCTAGCAGCCCGTGGATGTGTTATCTTGAGCTCAGTCAGAAGTTTCTGAACCCATATCATCTCTGCTGTGGCATTTGCCAAGGCCTTATATTCAGCTTCTGTGCTTGACCTTGATACCGTTGCCTGTTTCCTAGCAGTCCAAGACACAAGATTGCTACCAAGAAATACAGCAAATCCTCCTGTAGATCGTCGATCATCCAGGCAACCGGCCCAATCAGCATCAGAAAACGCACTAACCATCATGGACTGTGATCTCCTGATCTTGAGTCCATAGTTTCTTGTCCCACTGACGTACCTCAGGATCCTTTTGACGGCGCTCCAATGAGTCGAGGTTGGAGCATGCAAGAACTGGCACACCTTGTTAACCGAAAAAGATATGTCCGGCCTTGTTAGTGTCAAGTACTGCAGCGCTCCAACTACACTTCTATAGCGTGTAGCATCCTCTGGTCCAAGAGCAGATCCATCCGTCAGCCTCATCTTCTCAGAAACAGCAAGAGGTGTATCAACACTTTTGGCCTTGTCCATACCAGTCCGTGACAGAACATCTGCTGCATACCTTCCCTGTGAAAGCACAAGCCCATCGTTGCTCCTCCTCACTTCTATTCCAAGAAAATAATGCAAGTCGCCTAGATCTTTCAACGGAAATCCTTCTGCAGATCCTTTAGCAGTGCTGCTGTGGCGTTGGGAGAGGAGCTAGCAACTATAATATCATCAACATATACCAATACATAAATAGTGTACTCACCCCGGCTATAGTAGAACAGGGAAGTATCAGCCTTGGAAGGTATAAAACCCAGTTCTTGTAGCCTCTTGCACAGCCTTGCATACCAGGCTCGTGGTGCTTGTTTGAGCCCATAGAGAGCTTTGTCCAACTTGCAAACATAGTTTGGGTGAGTCAAATTTTCATACCCAGGCGGTTGTTGCATGTATACCTCTTCTTCTAGGTACCCATGGAGAAAAGCATTTTGGACATCAAGCTGCCGAAGGGACCAATTCTTTGATACTGCAACAGCTAGGATCAGTCGTATAGTGGCAGCTTTCACAACGGGACTGAATGTATCTTCATAGTCAATGCCATAACGCTGTTTAAAACCCTTAGCAACCAGCCTGGCCTTGTATCTATCTATGGGGCCATCAGCCTTGCGCTTCACTTTGTAAACCCATTTGCATCCAATGACATTTCTTCCCTTGGGCCGAGGAACAAGATGCCATGTCTTGTTTCTCAGCAGGGCTTGGTGTTCACTTTCCATGGCCGCTGTCCATTTTGGATCTCGAAGTGCATCCTCTACTTAGCTCGGTTCTTCGGACTTCACTTGTGTATTCATGCACCAACGGACCGTACCATCCGTGTACTCCTTGGGCTTCACAATCCCACGCTGAAGCCGAGTGACCGGCCGTTGGGCTGCACCATTGGAGGGAACAGCACCATCGCTTGTAGTCGTTGAGGCTGTAGTGAGCTCGGCCGCAGAGGATCCATCTGGCAGAATCACCGTCGGATCCAGCGCCCCCTCGCCGTGATCAGGTTGCGGTACACGCTGCGGTGATGTAGGCGGTGTGGCCGACGATGTAGCCACAGACGATCCAGGCTGGGGGGAAGGCGACGCGGCCCCAGGCTCCAATCCCAGAGGGGATCGCGTCGGGCTGGCTGATGTTGTCGCGGCCGTGCCGAGCGGATCAACCTCGGCCACACTGCTGCTCCCGTTCGGGTGACACAGCCGATAGCACCCGCCACCAGCAGCCTGTTCACTGATTTCTGCAGCATTTTCTTCTGTGTTTGTTCCTGCAGTACCAACACAAGATGCAGGGCTCGATGGCCGGTTAGTAGAGACAGGAGAAGGCAAATGCTGATCACTAATTTTTGCATTTCCAAACTCCGAGGATGGATTTTTGAGGATATCAGGAAGGAGATCAAGCTCGGCTCGAAGCCATGCGCCTGCATTGGGATGTAGAGAGGCAAAAGGAAAAACTTCTTCATCAAACACAACATCCCGGGATATGTAAACTCTCCCTTCTTTTGGATCTAGACATTTGAACCCCTTGTGCATATTGCTATATCCTAGGAACACACATTGCTTAGATCTGAATTCAAGTTTCTTGGAATTATAGGGACGCAAATTTGGCCAAACAGCGCAGCCGAAAGTGCGTAGAAAAGTGTATTCCGGTGGATGGCCAAAAAGTTTTTCAAAAGGGGTTTTATCATCAATAATTTTGGATGTCAGGCGATTGTTGAGAAAGACTGCAGTGAGAAAGGCTTCATCCCAAAACTTTAAGGGCATACATGCATGTGCAAGAAGGGTGAGACCCATCTCAACAATGTGTCGATGTTTGCGTTCAGCTGACCCATTTTGTTGATGTGCATGAGGACATGAAACATGATGTTCTATGCCTATGCGTTTAAAAAAGGAATTTAGTGCTTGATATTCTCCTCCCCAATCTGTTTGAATGGCACGAATTTTTCTATCAAATTGGCGTTCAACAAGTTTTTGAAAATCTTGGAAGCACTGAAACACCTCAGACTTGTGTTTCAACAGATATATCCAAACAAACTTACTGTGATCATCAATGAAACTCACATAATAATTATGACGACCAATAGAGTTGGGTGCAGGGCCCCATACATCAGAAAAAACAAGATCCATAGGATGACTTGACACACTGGTAGACCTAGGGTAAGGCAGCTGGTGACTTTTGCCTGACTGGCATGCATCACACACCCTAGTATTATTTTGACTATGAGAAACAGGAAGCTTATGGCGGCTTAAGACCTGCTGAACGACCCGAGACGATGCATGGCCTAGCCTGCGGTGCCATAGCGACGTGGAGGGCTTGAAGACAGCAAGGGCTTGTTTATTTGTGGACGACTTGGGCAGCAACTTCAAAGGATAGAGCCCTCCTTCACATCTGCCTGTGTGAAGTGTTCTCTTCGACACCTGTTCCTTAATGGAAAAATGATGGGGATGGAATTCAAGAAACACATTATTATCACGTGCAAGTCGATTAACAGAACAAAGATTTTTGTGTGCTTGTGGGACATGAAGGATATTACGGAGATGGAGATTTGGTGAATGCAAAAAACTGTGACCAACATTAGCAATCTCCATACCTGTCCCGTTGGCAGCATGCACCTGATCACCGCCGTGATACTTGTCATGGACGGTCAGCTTCTCCAGCTCGCCGGTGACGTGGTCCGTGGCTCCAGTGACCATGTACCAATTGGTGTCGACGCCGTACGAGCTGGTGGCAGCAGCAGTCTTCTGGTAGCCGCCCTGATAGGCGGGATCATACCGGTTGAAGCACCGGTAGGCGGGGTGTCCTTCCTTGCCACAAACTTGGCAGTAGACACCGGGCTCGAATCGGCCGCCGCTGCGACCTCCTTTCTGTCCGCGGCCACCACCACCACGGCGACCGCTACGACCGCCGCCGCGCGTGTTGTTGTTGTAGTTGCCACCGCTGCGGCCACCCTTTGAGGCCATGTTGACGGAGGACTGCTGTCCACCACCTCTTGCCTCCATGCGCTGCTCGAAGGAGACAAGCTGCGCATAGAGTTCATTCACAGTGATCGGCTCAACGCACGCCGCCACTGCAGTCACCACTGGGTCGAACTCGCGATCTAGCCCAGTCAAGATGTAGGAGATTAGTTCCTCATCTTCGAGCTTGCGACCAGCAGATGCCATCTCGTCTCCGAGGGCCTTCATCTTGGTGAAGAAGTCGCTGATGGAGGATGCGCCTTTGGACGCATTGGAAAGAGCCATCCATGTGCTGATGATTCGGGCTCTTGATTGTGACGCATGAAGCGCCTGGATAGCAGTCCATGCCTCCGCCGCGGTGGTCACCGAAGTGATCTGAGATCCGATCTCGCGAGAGAGGGAACCCAGGAGGTAGGAGAGGACTTGTTGATCTTGGACTACCCACTTCTTGAACTCGGGGTTCAGAATGGGTGCCGCATCAGCCGCCGGCTTCTCATCGTCCTTCAGGTCCTTGGGGGGTATGAACTTCTCCGGCGGCTTCTCCGCCGGATCGATGAACTTTTCCATCTCCGCACCACGCAGGCCGGAGAGGACTTGAAGCTTCCACATAGGATGATTGTTCCTAGTCAGTTTCTCCGTGACCGGGAACATGCCGAGGGGGGAGAACGCAGCGAGGGCGGCGGCGGCGGTGGAAGAGGATGGGAGCGCCATACGTTTCCGCTAGGATAGATGCTCTGATTACCATGTGAGAATTGGTGGAACGTGGTACCCTCTCAGGTCCACGGTTGCGTGTTATATAGGCACGAGGAAAAGCCCCTCGGCGGTGGCATGTACATGAGTATGGTTACAACAATAATAAGGAGAGAGTCCTACAATCAAGGATCACCTCCCATCTACAATACACGCATGCATAGGTCTAGGTACAATGAACCTATCTTCTAAGACTAACTAGGAGGTATTTTTCCCTGTTTACCCTCATTAAATATGTTTACGGGTGTCTTGTGCACAACAAACTTTCGCAGCTGGCCTGGCTAGAGCGGCGAGGCAGCAAGCAAGAGGGTCGATGTTCGATCCCTCAGTGCAGCGTCTATTTTTTCATATACGGAGGGAGTACATGTTTATTTGCATTTGCAATTCTTCGTTTTTTTAGAATAGTTGCATTTGTAATTCCTCTCCTTACCGATGACACAAGAAACTCAGTTAAATGATGATCATGTTGCTAGCCCAGACGCTACAAAGGAACCGCGTGCACGAAGGAAGGGCACGGCGGCGGCGTTTTGGTGCGACGACGCAAAGGAATTCACGCGACACGCTTCAATCCCGCGGCAAATAACAAGGTAGGTACCATACTACTGATGTGAGCAACGAAATGTGACTAACAACAATTCCCTCTTACTCCTAATAGCTTTGTGCCCACTTCTCATCTTAGTGACATCTGCAAACTAAACAAGGCATACCCCATCTCAGCGACATCTGCAAACTTTATTTATTACGTATTAAACAAGACAGCCAACTAGTGAAATGAGATTATCGCATGAATGAATGAATGATGGGATGGTGAAGTAACAAAACACCCTCTCCTCTTACATTACATATTCTGGATGGATGCAATGTAATGTAATGTAATGTGACCTCATCATCATGCCAATGCCTCGTTTGGTCAACATGTCCAGGGAGCAAGAATTGACAACCTGATGATCTCATGGAAGTAAAGGTGAAAAGGATGTTAAAAGTAGGCAAAATGCATATATATATCCACACCAAAAAGGGCTCAACTTCTAATACGTACATGAGTAGATCATCCAGAACTAGCATTAGAAATGGACTACAGCTACATTGGTTACTTTATTTGCCCACCCCCAAAGAAAAATATACTACTGCCTTGGTCTGTAGTTGCCTAACTTCTCAAATTTTTCTGGAGAAAACAGTAAAACACTCTCCTAACAGTAGCAAGAGTTTACACTAACCTGCATAAAGAGCACCATATATATTGTACTCCATGGTTAAGAGCTCCTCTATGTAATGATGATGGAGAAATAGGACTAGTCTGACAGGACTTCTAAGCAGAACCTATCAAGAAACTAATTAATAAGCTCACATCAGTAACTGTCACTGTGAAAGAGATCAGGCATCTAGCAATTAGTAATTAGTGATCAGAGTGCATGTTTTCATTTCCTTTTCTCAGAATTGAGAATTGACCCAATTTGCATTGATGAGCTGCTAGCTAGCTAAGAAAGATGCAAAAGAACAATTAGGCCGAAGAAGAACCTCTAGAAGTAAGTAAGCTCTAGTAGCAGTAAAATAAAATGCCTTTAGCTCTATAACAGTAAGGCTAGTAATCTCAGCTTTTAACAGCACGGGGCCTGATGAATCGGGCGCCAGGCGGAGGCGGTGAGCAGGCAGAGATCCTTCCACCCGAGCTTGAGCGCGCCGTTCTCCTCCACCAGCGTGTACCCGTCGGAGGGGAACATTCCCAGCAGCAGCGACGCCTGCGCGGCGGCGCCGCCGGCGAGCGAGGCCGCGCGGAACCCGGACTGCGCCAGCTTCTCCCGCCAGCTGCCGACGAACTTGACGTCGCCCGTGCGCGCGGGGCCGCCGACGGCCAGCACGTTGCGGATCTCCCGCGACAGCAGCTGCTGCTCCACGACGTGCCGCTCGGGGCTGTCCTCGCCGTAGCTCGCGTCCAGCGAGTCGAACAGCGCCGAGTAGTAGTGGATGGCCTCCACGAACCGCGCCAGGAAGGAACCCGACTGGCTCAGGTCCTGCTCCACCATTGTCACCACCTTCGGGGCCAGCCTGGTGAGTGGTGAATGTGAATCAGTCAGTCAGTCAGTAGGTGCATTTGGTGGCCATTACTTCGATGCAGCGGCAGGACGAGACGGCTCAAGCAGCAGTTAGCATTTTAATGATGCATCAGATCAACAATGAATTGGAGTTTATCTCATGTAACCTCTCCTCTAAAGTACACATTGGGCAGATATGTACTACTAGCAGTCAATCAACAAAACTAGCTAGCTAGAGATTTGAGAAACCTTAACACATTTGATAAGCTTTCGAGTTTAGCAGCTTAGCTTCCTGATCTGATCTATAGTGTGATGAGGAGATAATGATTAGTGTATAGTACGTACTAGGAGAAGATGACAGGTATTCAATTCAGTAATCATGATTTTGGCACTATGGACTAGAAAGTTGAGATTTTTTGGCTTGGAAAGTTGGTCATGATGGTAAGAACTTTCAGCTCGTGCCTAGTGATCGACTAACCAAATGCAAGCACGGTCGGTCTTTTGTGGTTCTCGGATCACGACAGAAGCATTTGTATATACAAGTACAAGATCCAACATTTTTAGCCTATATAGAAAGTTGGTCATAATGACGAGCTTTTTGAGCTCCAAAACGTTTTTTTTTTTACTAGTTAGCCAACGGACGGATCATGCTTGTACCGGATGTACGGCGACTGATGCCTGCCTGACGTGCATATCACAATGCCACATTGGTTAATTAACTATGCTGAAAAGTAGCCATGATGAAAGCATCAAGATTTGACATGCAGCAAGCAAGAAAGAATGCACGATGGATTGGAATTTAGAAATGCAGGTGTATTCTACTTGAGTAGGAGGAGTTCGCCTCTGCTACCTTTGGATGAGCCAGAGCGTGTTGGAGTCGGAGCCGGTGACGTCGTAGAGCGAGTGGTGCAGCCAGTGGACGGCGACGGCCTCGCGGCGGGTGACGCCGAGCTTGTCCGGGTCAACATTGCCGGCCTTCTCGGCGACGGCGCAGAACTCGAAGGGCAGGCCGAGCGTGTCGGCGAAGTCAGAGAGGCGTTTCCCCGTGGCCTGGAGCGCGTCCATGGACGCGCCGAGGCCGGTGAGCCTGACCCTGGGCGGGCCGCCGGGGCGCGAGGCGAGGATGTGGAAGAGCCCCGGCCACTGGAGCCCCTGCATGATGTCGAGGTCGATGATGTGCACGCGGTCCTCCCGCTCGAACGTCTCCTGGATGGCCTGGTTGGCGGTGAAGTGCGAGAACTTGACGAAGGGGCTGATGCCGTTGAACACCTGGAACGCGGCGGCGACGCGACCGCCGTGCAGGCGTGCCGCGACGGGGTTCCCCGGCGGCAGCGGCGCGTAGATGCCCAGGCAGGAGCTGACGAGGCGCGCCGACATGGCCTCCGCGAAGTAGGCGGCCACGCGCTGCGTGGAGGTGCCGAACGGTGTGGCCAGCTCCGCGATCTCCAGCAGCGCCCGGTGCGCGTCGTCGAGGTTGTCCGCGTTCACGGCCTCCGCGCACTGCAGCAGCAGGGTGAGCAGGTGGAGCCCTTCCTCGTCGCGCCGCCTCCGCCGCTGCTCCTCCTTCCACTCCTTGGCGGCCGCGGCGGCGGCCGCGGCGGTCTCCTCCGCCGTCGGGGCCTTGGGTGACTGCGACGGCGCCGGCGGGTTGTTGGGCTCCTGCTCGTGCTGCTGCGGACACTGCTTGTCCGCCGAATGAAGGGGCAGCGGCGGTGGAGCGGGAGGGAGCGCCGCAGCGACGTGCGGGGCAGGTGGGTGCAGCGGCGCGGGGTCGGCGGGGGCGAGGAGGGAGCGGAGGCGGAGTTCAAGGAGGGAGGCGAGGCCGGGGTTGCAGGGGTGGATGATCTCGCGGACGTTGTGGATGAGCTGCGCCACGGACACCCCGGCCCCACCGCTGCTCCCGATGATGTCGCGGATGTTAGCACAGGATCAACAATCTCTAGCTTGAACATACGGTGGCTATACCTAATCGCAGGATCTTGCAAGATCAAACACAGAAAAGGATGAACTCGGATGAACACCAACGGCAACCGCCAGAGTGACGGTGCTCCTTTTCACCTCGCTTTGAGACAAGTGTTTGACACTTACAAACTAACATATACGCACACTGCATAGTCTGAACACTCAGCTATTTATACCAATAGCTAACACACACGGTTACAATACTGAAATTTAAATTACACACTGATACATCAAGGTAGAAACACACGCAGACGCTCCTGGACGCGGTGACCATGCTCCTCCTGCTCTGCAACCGTTCCCGCCTCTTCTCTAATTCAAATTCTTCTGCTTCTATCCCCAAACCAACTTGCTGACAGCGTGTCCCACAACTGAGAACACGTCAAGCTTACACCAACAATCTCCCCCTTAAGCTTGATGTGAGCTCAGTTCACGAACTCCAAGCAAGTGCACCATCACTGCAAACTTCACTGTTGCCAATGGCTTGGTTAAAGCATCTGCTCTCTGATCATGCGTGCTGACCCTCTTCACTAGGATCTGACCACGCTCAACACACTCTCTAATGAAGTGGTATTTGATATCAATGTGTTTGCTACGGCCATGAAATACTGGATTCTTCATCAAGGCTATAGCTGAATTGTTGTCCACAAACAGTGTCACTGTTTTAGCTTCACTCCCAGTCAACTCTCCCAGCAATGTTCTTAGCCACAAGGCTTGCTTTGCTGCTTCTGTTGCTGCCATGAATTCTGCCTCACATGATGATAGTGCCACTGTCTTTTCCTTGTGAGAACCCCAAGACACCAAGCTCTCATTCAGATAGAATGACATTCCACCTGTGCTTTTCCTGCCCACAAGATCACCACCCACATCACTATCAGAGAAACCTGTTAGCACTTCTTTGATCTTATTCTGTGTATACACCAGACCAAACTCCAAAGTGCCCTTCAGATATCTCATGATCTGCTTAACTGCATTCCTATGCTTTGTGGTTGGCTTTTCCATGAATCTGCTTGCCATACCAACAGAGAAAGACAAATCTGGTCTTGTATGCAACAAGTATCTCAAACAACCAATTATTCTTCTATACTCAGTTGCTTCAACCTTCTCCCCCTGTTTATCAGCATCAAGTTTTGTTCCAGGATTTATTGGGACTTTTACAGGGTTGCAATCACCCATACCAAATTGTGACAGTATCTTCTTAGCATAGCTGGTCTGTTTGATTGTGATATGATCATTTGATTGCTCCACCTCAATACCAAGATAGAATGACAATAAACCCAAGTCACTCATCTCAAACTGTGAAGTCATTTCCTTTTTGAACTTGTCTATCTCTGACTTATTTTCACCAGTCACAATCAAATCATCAACATATACACCAAGTATCACTGCACTCTTCCCAATACCTCTCTTATAAACTGCAGACTCACTTGAACATTTGCTGAAACCCAGCAATTTCAGAGACTTATCAAGCTTTATATTCCAGGCTCTGGGTGCTTGTCTGAGCCCATATAAAGCTTTACTCAGCTTCAACACCATCCTCTCTTTTCCCTTTTCAACATATCCTTCTGGCTGCACAACATACACCTCTTCCTCCAATTCACCATTGAGAAAGGCTGTTTTGACATCAAGATGATGAACTTGCCAGCCCCTGTTAGCTGCTAGAGCTAAAATCATTCTGATTGTGTCAAGTCTTGCAACTGGAGCAAAAACTTCATCAAAGTCAACACCCTGTTGTTGCACATATCCCTTTGCTACAAGTCTGGCTTTATGCTTCACAATCTCCCCATCTGCATTTTTCTTCAACTTGAAAACCCACTTGAGCCCAATTGCCTTTTGCCCAGGTGGTAACATTGCCAGTTCCCAAGTGCCATTCTTGCAGATTGATTGCATTTCACTATCCATTGCTTGTATCCAGTTAGGATCACCAGATGCCTCACTGAAATTTGAGGGTTCTTCCATCACAGTGAGTAATGCAGCTGTACCCACTGCATCATCCTGTATTTCAGGATTCTCTTCTCCATCAGAATCTGAACCAAGGTCAACAATCTGTGAGTGTTGATACACTTCATCTAAACTCCTAAACTTCCTGGGTGTCTCATCATAGTCATCACTGTCCATGGCTTCCATCATATCCTGATCCCAGCCTGAACTGTGACCTGACTGCTGTCCTGATTCTGCTTGCATTTCTATTGTCGGATTTTGGACAGACTCAGTCTGTCCATCAGACTGCACTGCAGATGCATCTCCCCCTCCAACAAAATGATGTCCATCACTATTCTCAGCAGTCTGACCAGCTTGACTACCCTGAGGTGCAACAACATCTCCCTCATCATTGTTCAGATCACCATCAGAGTACCACTGACCCATCTCCATCTCAACTGAAATTTCTTGAGTTTCAGCAGCTTCCCAGTCCCACTTCTCTGTTTCTTCAAACACAACATCTCTGCTAACCACAATTTTGTTTGTTTGAGGATTATACATCCTGTGAGCCTTGCTGCCTTCCTCAATGCCAAAATACACCATTGGCACACTCCTGTCCTCCAGTTTCTTCAAATGTGGCTTTACTGTCTTGACATGTCCCTTGCACCCAAAAATTCTCAAATGGCCAAGATGAGGCCTCTTGCCATTCCAAGCCTCATATGGTGTTCTATATCCCATAGCCTTAGTGGGTAGTCTATTGAGCAAATAAACTGCATGTCTCACTGCTTCTGCCCAAAACCTTCCTGGTATCTTCATACTCTTCATCAGGGCTCTTGTCATCTCCATAACAGTTCTATTCTTTCTCTCCACCAGACCATTCTGCTGAGGTGTGTAAGGAGCAGTGAACTGCCTTTTGATCCCTGCTTGATCACAGATTCTCTGAAAAATTCCATTTAGGAACTCTCCACCTCTGTCTGACCTGAGCACTTTAATCTTGTCATTGCAATTATTTTCAACTTGAGCCTTGAATTTCACAAAAGCTTCCACTGTTTCATCCTTTGATTTAAGCATATATACTGAACACCATCTTGTGCAATCATCAACCAACAGCATAAAATATTTTTTGCCACTTACTGACTCTGGATTAATAGGCCCACATAGGTCAACATGAATTAAACCTAGTGGCTCTTCTACCCTCCACACCACTGATCTAGGAAAAGATAATCTAGTCTGTTTAGCTGCTAAACAAGACTGACACACTTGATCTGGTTTTTGAATTAGTGGGACTCCATCTGCCATTTCTTTATCAACTAGTTGCTTCAAAGCATGAAAATTGACATGACCAAGTCTGCCATGCCACAGCCAACCTTGATCTTCTAAGCTAGTCAACAAACAGACAGGTTCACCAACACTGAGACCAATTTTATACATCCTATTTCCAGTTCTCTGAACACACATGATCATCCTATGTGGTACTTTTTCAGTAACAGTAATGATATCATCATCCATCACAACAATATGACCATTTTCAGTCAACTGCCCTAGGCTAATCAGATTAGCTCTAAGCTTAGGAATGTAATAAACATTTCTCAGCACCCATTTGTTCCCACTATTCCCTTCAAACACAATTGAACCAATTCCCTGGATATCAACTGAAGAACCATCACCAAATTTCACCTTACCTAGAAATGTAGAGTCCATCTCCAGAAACTTCTTCTTGTCTCCTGTCATGTGATTGCTAGCACCACTGTCAAGGTACCAAGTGTCACCAGTAGGTTCACCATTCCCAGTGAAATGAAGCTCTGGCTGCATTGGGCCACCATTCAGGCATAGTTTGTTCTGAACTTTTAGATGTGGATTCTTGCCTGAATTCAACACCTCCAGCTCTGCAACCAGCACAGATGGTTCTATCTCAGCTTTACTATGGTGAGCTTCCTCCTCCTTCTTCCGATTTGGACACCGATTGGCATAATGTCCAAACTGTTTACACTTGAAACACTTGATATGACTCTTATCTTTTCTTTCTGTGCTTCCTGAATCACCACGACCACTTCGACCTCCCCGGCCTCCTCCTCGACCTCTTCCACGGCTACCACTACCCTGTGATCTTCCACCACCAGAGCTCTCACCGGCCAACTTCTTCTGTCGTGCATCCCATTCAGCCTGAGTGAGAAGCACATGGCCATTCTCTGAGCGCACACCACCAGCTCCCCGCTTGGTGCGCTCCTCATATGTCCTAAGTCTGCCGATTGCATCATCCAACACCATGGTTTTCAAATCACAGAACTGCTCGATCCCAGCCACACACTGGATGAATCTCTCTGGTACAGTGTTGAGCAACTTCTTCACCATAACCGTCTCATCCAATGTTCCTCCCAAGTTGCCATACCTGACTGACATTGCCGTCAGTTTCCCGGCAAACTCGTCGATCGAGTCTGTCTCCTTCATCTCAAGTGCATCGAACTCAGATTTCAAGTTTTGCAGGCGCGCGTCTCTCACGCGTTCTGCGCCCACAAACCTCGCCTTGAGGGCATCCCAAACCTCCTTTCCTGTCTTCTTCTTCGCGACTTGCATCAGGAGATCATCGGACAAGCACTGAAACAGATGGGTTCGCATCTTCTTGTCTTTGGTTACCTGCATTGCTGTTTGCGCCGCCGTCAGTGCTGTCGCCGGATCTGTCTCTGGCGGTTCCACGATCTCCCACCACCCCTGCTCCTCCATGATCGCGCCAACTCGGATACTCCAACTGGTGTAATTCGTCGCCGTCAGTGTTGGAAACAACTGACGTTGGCCTTCCCCGCCGCCGCGACTCCCTTCACCTACTGTCAGCGACATGGATGTTGCTTGGTGGACTCTCGGTGGATAGCTATGAGATTGATGGCTCCGATACCAAATGTTAGCACAGGATCAACAATCTCTAGCTTGAACACACGGTGGCTATACCTAATCGCAGGATCTTGCAAGATCAAACACAGAAAAGGATGAACTCGGATGAACACCAACGGCAACCGCCAGAGTGACGGTGCTCCTTTTCACCTCGCTTTGAGACAAGTGTTTGACACTTACAAACTGACATATACGCACACTGCATAGTCTGAACACTCAGCTATTTATACCAATAGCTAACACACACGGTTACAATACTGAAATTTAAATTACACACTGATACATCAAGGTAGAAACACACGCAGACGCTCCTGGACGCGGTGACCACGCTCCTCCTGCTCTGCAACCGTTCCCGCCTCTTCTCTAATTCAAATTCTTCTGCTTCTATCCCCAAACCAACTTGCTGACAGCGTGTCCCACAACTGAGAACACGTCAAGCTTACACCAACAGCGGATGATGCCGTCCACCCACGCGGTCGTGGAGGGCGCCGCCGCCGCCACGTCGGCCGCCTGCGCGTGCGCGTGCGGGTGCGCCGCGGGGACGTCCGCATCAGCAGCCTGGTGGTGGTGCGCGTGCGCCTGGAACTGGTACGCGGGCGGCAGCTGGTGGAGCTGGGTGGGCAGCGCGGGCAGCTGCGCGCTGGCGGAGGACGGCGGCGGCGCACCAGCACCTGTAACGGCGGCACCGGCGGTGACGTCGGAGAGGTCGCCCGTGACGTGGCGTCGCGGCGGCGGGAGGTCGACGTCGGGCGCGGGGCGCTTGCGGACCATGGCGGCGGCGGAGGAGCAAGGTTGTTGCTGCTGGCCTAGGTGGTGGTGGACTTGTAGGAAGTGGTGTTGGGATTGTTGGGAGAGGAGCGGCGGCAATAAGGGGGAGGGGGCGGCGGCGGTGGCATGAGTAGCGGCAGTAAAAGAGGCTGGTGCTGCGGCGGCGGAGGAGGACGAGGGGAAGAGGAGGAGCGAGGAGGAGCCCATCTAGAAACGCCAAGAGGAAGCCGCCGCGCGCATGGCGATCGGTCGGGCAGCCCAGCGCTGCGCCTGCGCGGGGGATGAGCAGCGGTTTTGTTTATGTGGCTCGGCGCCGCACCTGCACAGCACCACCAGTCCGGAGTCCGGACTCGGGATGAGGAGAGGAGTAGATGGACGGCGGCGAATGCGGCGGGAGGAGTAAAGAGGAAGACGCCGGCGGGAGAGGACCAAGCGCGTCAGCACAAGCGCTTGGGTTTGCAGAGGATGCTGGCATGCTGCTGCTGCTGCTAATTTATGCACGCGCCGCAGTTAGGGCGTCCCCAACGACATATCCTAAATCGCTAGCGGACGTCGAGTCAAAAAACAATTAAAAAATAAAAAGGCAGATAGCAGGAGGTATGTCAGTGACTTGCAAAGTTTTGGGAGACGTGCGAGCTGAGCGCTTGCCTCAGCGCTAGCTATTAAGTTTTGGGGTTCTCTCTCTTTGTGATTGGCCATGTGCTGCTGCTAGCTAACCAAATCGTCAACCGTTGGGGACGCCATTAGGATTAGGATTAGTAGGATTTGCTTGCCCTTGGGCTCCGTGTTTACCTGCCTCCTTTCTGCTAGTACCACACACTTTACAATTTTATTAACGGTGGAGTATCCTTGTAAAGAATCTTGCACTATCTCTGTGGCCAGCAAAATGAGGGGAAAATGAAGCAAGATTATCACTAGTTTGTACTCCTCAGAGCGGCTCACCCCCACAAAAAAATGTAATTCAAATTCAAACACAAAATGAGGGGGGAAAACGAGGCTAAGATTATCACTCGTTTGTACTCCCTCAGCGGCTCAGCCCCACAAAAAAAATATATAAATTGTAGGTTTTAGATAAGTCAAACGTTATTAAGTTTGAACAAATTTGTATAAAAGAATAGTATCCAGATCTATGTCTTAAAATAGTTTTACTATAAAATGTATTTTATATTAATCTAACGATATTTATTCGATCGGCATACTAAATTTTAGTATTTTCTTGTATAGGCTTGGTTCAACTTAGTGCATATTTGGAATGTGAGAATTTTTCTCTATTTCTTCATTTTTCCTGTGAAATTGAATTGGTTTCCGTGAAATTCCTACATGATTCCTGCAAAATTCCTATGTTCTAAACATACCTTTACATTTTTTATTTCAAGAAGTGAGAACTACGTTCTTTCTAGGACAGATGGAGTATTATATTGTTTCAAATAATCTAGTAAATTTCATTTTAGGTAAGTTACCAAGAAATGACATTTTGAATTATCCACACGGTCTCCAAAGACACAATTTTGATCATATTTTTCTATACTCCTTTCGTCCATAAAACTTTATATTTTATAATTCAAAAAAGTCTCAAATTACATTCTTTCCAGGACAGATGGAGTATTATATTGTTTCAAATAATCTAGTAAATTTCTTTTTAGGTAAGTTACCAAGAAATGCCATTTCGGATTATCCACACGGTCTCCAAAGACACAATTTTGATCATATTTTTCTATACTCCTTTCGTCCATAAAACTTGATATTTTAGGATTCAAAAAATGTCTCAAATTACATTCTTTCTAGGACAGATGGAGTATTATATTGTTTCAAATAATCTAGCAAATTTCTTTTTAGGTAAGTTACCGAGAAATGCCATTTTGGATTATCCATACGGTCTCCAAAGACACGATTTTGATCGTATTTTTTCTATACTCCTTCCGTCCATAAAACTTGATACTTTAGAATTCAAAAAATGTCTCAAATTACTTAATGTTTTAGCTCTTGAACAATAGATTTAACCACATTAGTTTGAGATTGCGGTCTGCATGCCTTCATGCATTATTACATTCTAATAATGAGGGATTATTCCTTAATTAGCAAGGTTTAACTTTAATAAATAGGGGGTAATACATTGGTAATTAATGTTGTGCCCTAATCTATCCTCAAAGTCCTAAAACACCATGTTTTCAGGACGGAGGTAGTAAAAAAATATATTTGTAAAGAATTACTCCCTCCATTCCATAGCATTTGTCATTTTAGTTAATCTCACACTAATAAGGACAGATATGTCCTAATTAAGTTCATCACAATGTTTAGGTTGTGTTTGGGACGCATGTATCTTGTGGTAAGAGTTGAGGGAAGCAGAGAATCCCACCTAATGCCGCATGATTTAATTTTCTCGATTCTTTGTTGTAATCATGCCTGACTCAACCACCGTGAGAATGAACTACAAATATGATTTTACGTATCGCGGCTCGAATAACCCATGACATGATCAGATATTGCTGTCCAAAACGGTCTTAATGGTTTGCATCGCCATTGGCAGGTGCATTTGGCCAAAGACATGTGTTTGTATGTTGCAACTATATTGATGAATATTGGGAGTCAAGTGATCCTTTGGTACGTGAGAGTGAGAAATAATTTGAGAACAAACCTGAATATAAACAATCCAAAAAAAAACTCCACAATTTGGTCTGTCACAAACATGTGGCATTTTAGATACCCACGTGACTCAAAACGTGGGTTTGGCTTGTATTTTTTATGTAAAATTGTTTATAGAGTGTACTAAAATTGTACTAACGTAAATAAAACAACGTTACATGACAAAACTACTCATGTCCACTTCCAATATCAAAAATCAATGCAGAAAAAAGATATAGTATCAACTACAAAACTGAATTATTATGACTAGAGTACTAGACAGAGTACCGTCATATGAGTATTGTACAATTATCACAACTATCATGTGAGGGCATTTCACACGTGTGAGTACTCATGTTCAAAGGAAAAACAAAATCAAAAGAGGGGCCGGATAATCCTAGAGTTTTTTTTCTTTTTCTGTTATACAGTGTAACGGTGCCACATGAATGACTCTTCAAGCTTGACGTAGTGGTCTGCTTTCTTTCTTTGATCTCTCTAAGGCTCTAGCAGTCTCAAATCAAAACTTCAATCTCAGCAAAAAAAAAAAATTACAAATGGGAGATAATAAAAGCCTAAAACCAATATCAGTCAGTCACGTTACAAACTTTGTTTGGGGTTCCCTCCGACCCCCGTTGACATCCATCCAACGTCGTCCTCAAGCTAGCTCTCCTCTTTTCTTTGTGTCATTTCATCTCCACCTGCTCTTGCCTTTCTACCAGATCTCACCTATGAAAAACCGCTTCTTCCTTATATATCGTCCCCTGTTTTATGCTGCCCTCTTTTTCCTGTGCTCTACTCCTATATGGCCCTGTTTAGTTCCCAAAAAATTTTGCAAAATTTTTCAGATTCTCTGTCCCATCGAATCTTTGGACACAAGCATGAAGCATAAATATAGATAAAAAATAAAACTAATTACACAGTTTAGACGAAATGGATGAGACGAATCTTTTAAGCCTAATTAGACCATGATTGAACACTAACTGTCAAATAACAACAAAATTTGCTACAGTGTCGTTTGCAAAAAAATTTGCAACTAAACAGGCCCGTAGCTTTGAATGCAAAAAAAAAAAAAAATGTAAAATGCAAGCTGGCTGAGCACGTACATCCACGACCTGATCAGTGCAATTTGAATAAACATGCTGAGTACATGTTGGTTAGGGAGGTTTGGACCTCAAGGGACCTGCACAAAAAGAAATACTAGGCGGGTCTCGAATAGGAGGCTGATGCAATCCAATTTTTTTTTAAAAAATGATATCTGAAAGAAATTGATTTTATATGTTTTAAGTGAAACCACTGTAACTTGTAAGATTGGCTAAAATGTTTATTTATAATACTAGGTAAGTATAATTTATTAGATTTTTAATTGAGTACATGTTCATAATACACCCATATGGCCACTCAGGTACAGTGTTGTTATTTTTGTACTCCCTCTATTCCATATTATAAGTTGCTTTAACTTTTTTGGTACATAGAATTTGCTATGTATGTAGACATATATTATATCTAGATGCATAGAAAAATGGATGTACCAAAAAAGTCAAAGCGACTCATAATTTGGAACGGAGGGAGTAGCAATCTAGTCAAACTTAGGATACTTTGACTTATTAATCAGGAGCAGATAAGGCTGGACGAAAAACTCGAAGCTCGTTAGCTCGCTCGGCTCGGCTCGTAACGAGCCGAGCCGAGCCAAGATTTTAGCTCGTTAGCTATAACGAGCCAACTCGAGCTAGCTCGCGAGCCAAACGAGCCATAGTTTTAGGGAAAAGGCCATCATAACTTATATTATGTTTGTACTACTTCATGTCTTGCACTCTGCAAATGGTTGATATGTTAGCACATATGAATATTTTATTCAATTTAAGGCTATTGGATATATTATTTTTGTATTATTACTATTTTCAAGCTTTTGATAAATACAAATATTAAATTTTGTATATTTTTTATAACTGACTCGCGAGCCTAACGAGCCAGCTCGAGCTTTTAACGAGCCGAGCCGAGCTGGCTTTCTGGCTCGTTAAGATAACGAGCCGAGCTAGCTCGTTATCCTAACGAGCCATAACGAGCCGAGCCGAGCTGGCTCGTTATCCAGCCTTAGGAGCAGAGCATCTAAAAGATCAATTTCTTTTTGGAACAGTGGTGGTACATATATAATTTCCATTTTTTCCAAATTAGAAGATGTTTTGGCTTTTTCTAGAAACATTGTTTTTATTATGTATTTAGACATAATATACATCTAAGTGTATAGTAAAAGTTATGTATTGAAAAGTCAAAATGTCTTAATACATTTACCAAATCTAAACATTCAGTATGCAACTTATTACTAGTTGGTTTGTTAATACAGTAAAATCCCAACGACCGCCAAGAAGTAAGGCAAAATAAAGGAAAGCGGGGAGGAATTAAGTTTGTTATTATGAAAGCATGTTTCATGGTGGATCTATCAGCATCAGCATTATGTCGTCGTCAGTTGGTAGTGAGATTGTTAGATGGTGATGGCCAAATCGTGAGACGTTTGACTTTTTTTATCCAGGATTGCACACATATTAGTATTACGTTTTGTTCCCGCTAGTTGACTTTTTTTTATTCAGGATTGCACACGTACTACTAGTATTACGTTATGTTCTCGCTAGGAAAATACTTGTTTTGACTTTGGACTACTATATTGTTACTGGTAGCTGTCTATACACTTGCATGGAAGTTTGTGATGTGAGGCGAGGATGGCAGCTTTTTTACTTTGCTATATCACTGTCGGTTTAAGGCAAAAACCGACAGTGATAGCACCGCATCACTATCGGTTTGAGGCTAGAACCGGCAGTGATATATCACTGTCCATTTACTACCAGTTCTAGCCATAAACCGGCAATGATGTCGACTTTCACTGTCGGTTTATGGTGACCTCTAATCATTTTCTAATTTTGAAGCTCAGAACCAGTAGTGAAGGGTTATCACTATCGGTTCACAATAAACCGGCACTGATGGTGCCGACAGTGAATGTTGAACTGTAGTAGTGCATGGGTCCTTTTAACGTTCTTCTTCGGTTCATGTTCCTCCCTCGCTCGCTTTTGGAACATGAGATTTTTCTATATTTTTTGTTTTTAAAATAAACTGATTTTCTGTAAAATCTCTATACAATTATTGTGAAATTCCTGCGTTCTCTGAGTTTTTAGCAATAGAATCATATCATCACCATCATCAAATTGATCACCTTGACCTACCTTGTGAGAGTGAGGTCGGTGCAAAGAAGATAGGCAAGAGAGCCATTGTATCTGTATTGTAGGACTATGAGTACACAAGTCTGTCTGGATGCTAGCCGTCACTCACCATAGCTAATGTATGGCAGCACCATCGCCACACCTGTGTGGTAGGAAAATCGGTGCCACGCCACCGGTGCGATGAGAATAAGGAATATTTTGCTATGTTGTTCTTGTGCTCGTGCATCGGTTCATTCAGGCCTCGTTTAGTTCAGTGAATTGGGGAGAAAAATACTGTATCAGAATTTCTGTAGTATTTTATTTGTATTTGATAAAAATTATCCAAATTTTGACTAACTAGGCTTAAAATGTTCGTCTCGCAAAGTACAACAAAACTGTACAATTAGTTTTTGATTTCATCAATATTTAGTACTCCATGCATTTGCCGACATTTTGATGTGACGGGAAATCTTCTTTTTCTATAGTGGAATTTGCCGATATTTTGATGTGACGGGAAATCTTCTTTTTGCACAGTGGAATTTGGGGAGAAGGAACTAAACAAGGGTCAGGAGAGAGACAGCCACGTCAGGAGTCAACCTCAAGCGAACAGTACCATGGTCCCACGAGAAAGATTAAAAAAATCGGACACCTGACTCCCTCTGCTGCTTCTTGAATTGCTCCACACCGCACCATGGCTCAACTGCAGGGCCAAATTCATTTTTTATTTCTCATCCTCAACGATTTGCTTAGGGTGTGTCTAGTTCGTGAAAATTTTTAGCTTTGGCTACTGTAGAATTTTCGTTTGTATTTGTCAATTAGCGTCCAATCATGGACTAATTAGGCTCAAAAGATTCATCTCAAGGTTTTCTACCAAACTGTATAATTAGTTTTTTCTTTCGTCTACATTTAATGTTACATACATGTGTCCAAACATTCGATGTGACGAAGAATCTTAAAAATTTTTGGAACTCAACATGACCTTACTCCAGTCGTTGAGTCGACTCGTCGATGCTCCACGTCAGGCAGCCGCTTCTACTTTACCACTTGGGAAGCCCTTACCTGAGTTCTCAACCAAGCAAATTAAATTATGTGGCAACACTGTAGCTACAATGTGGCAAGTGAAGGCGGGGAACCAAACACCCTCTGCATTCCGAGCTGGAGATGGGCATTGCAGCGAGATCGATGAGCATCATCATTCTCTGGTGTCCCCAACTCTCCATGGCTCACTACTGGAATCGACCGCTTTACCTAGTGTCGACGGCACTCGGCAAAGGGTGAAAAACACTCGGCAAACCCTTTGCCGAGTGCCACACTCGGCAAAGCCATCTCGGCAAATTTCTTAACGGCAAAGGTAGCTTTGCCGAGTGTCATTTTTCGGGCACTCGGCAAACTTTTTGCCTAGTATCCGTTTGACACTCGGCAAACAAAAGTCGCAGTTGGATGCGAAACGGCGTTATATAGTTTGCCTGCTGTCTGCCCCTCTCTTGCATTATTCTCTAGTGCCCCATCGGTTTATGAATCACCGTACGTTGGTCAGAGTTTATGACCTATTTTGTGAACTAAAAAACAAGATCCATGCAATGCAATGGCTGGCGAGTGTGCGTGTGGGGCTTGACCCATTGAGCACGTACTACAGTGTGTATAACCACGCTGGTGGATGCTTACAGTTTGTTCCGCGGTCGCCCGCATGCTGGGTGGTGGTTTGCTGGCCCCTGGGACCCTGCTGCTGCGATGCGAGCGATTGTAAGCACTGAAGCACAGCATATGCATGTGCATCGTGGATTGGACCCCGGCCGGCTTTTCCGCCGCTGGTGTCTGTCTTCCTTCCTCACCTGCATGCATGCGCAAGCACTGAAGCACAGCATATGCATGTGCGATGTGTGCGCCCTCCCCTCCCCCTCGTTTCCGATCATCCGATGGACGGATGGAAAAAAAAGGGTCTCGCCTTTTCTTGCCATCGTGATCCTGGTGCTGGTTCATGTGCATGCATGCTTCCATTTGCAGTTGCAGGCACGCACGGGCGCGGCCATGCCAATGCATGGAGAGGCACGCATCGATCGATGATGATCCAGCGCAGTGTCCGTCCAGGTCCATGGACCATCGACGTTCGACGACCATGGCGCGCGATCGAATTGGCGGTGGGCCGGTAGCCATGGCGTAGCGTAGCGTCGCTAGCTCGGGGCCGCCGCCCGCTCGCTTCGCCCTGTTCCCACTTTCTGTTTGCTATTGCATGGGAAACACCAGCTCCAACTAAAAAGGGAGGGAGACGAGACGGTGGGCGAAAAATATGGATAGAAGATCCTGACTTGGACTAGTAGGGGTACTAGCTAGTGCATCAAAGAATCCTGGCTTTTGGCAGGCAAATGGACAAGAGGCAAGACAAGCGTGCACGTTTTTAGGCTCTCTGGTCGTGGGCGTATCCGATGCTGCTATGCTGCGCCATGCTGCGGCGGCACACACAGCGGCAGCAACAGCATGCTGCTGTGGGTGGGGATCGTCGGCGTGGTAGCTGCTGCTGCCCTGCATGGTGCATGCTCTGCGACGAGAGAGTGAGAGACGACGCGCGCGAGACAGCCGCGCACGCAGCGGGCAGATCCAGATGCATGCTCCAAGTCCAAGCAAGCTCACTACTGTCACTGTTTACTCAGGCTCGGCTCGGTCCGTGGCTCCGTGCAATGCAATTACTCCTTGCACTGGTCCGCTTCGTGGCATTTGTGGTGCAGACAGAGACAGTGAACCTCTGCTGTGCCGTGCATGCAAGCTCTCGCCTCCTTTCCCTACAAGCAGAACCGCAGCAGGCCGCATGCAACGAAATTTTTTTAAAAAATAATATTTTTTAATGATTAATTGTAAATCTAGAAGCTGTTATAAAAAAGTGTAGATGTAACCTCGTGCCGGCCGTCTCATGAGTTGTCGGCACCTGGAGAACCGACAGGTCCTATCGGTTTTGGGATGACCGAGAGGCCGGGGCTGCCCTGTCCTGCACACCTGCTAAGCTGCTACACCGGCTCAATTCCTTTGTAATCTACTCCCTTCATCCCGTTTTACCCGGCGTTACAATGGTATTTATGGATACCAAGAATCGCATGCAAAACATATTAATTAACTCGTACTCACAGTATAATTATCGGTGCCAACGGCAGCGTCATTCACAGCAGCATACTTACAGCTTGCGTCCAATAATTTTTCCTCTGCACCCGTTCCCATGCATGTGACGCTTCGGTGCTAGGCCTATCCATGCGTGCATGTGGCGTTTCAGCAGTTTTCAGGCCCTGGTTATTTCCATCCACCAAAGATTAAGTGACTCTGTGGTTCCACCCATTAAAACAGCTACGAGCTGTTCCATATCTATTTTAATCACTTTTAGTTATCTCTTGATTACTAAAGCCACTAAACTTCAGTGGCCACTAAACTTTAATGGGGTGTTTCGTATTTTAGTGACTAAAAGTGACTAAGGGGGTGTTTAGATGCTTTTGGAATGGTAAAACTTTTGCCCCTAATCTTTTGCTGCAAAACTTTTGCCATTCAAACTTTTGGTATTTTGTGTTTAGATGTATGGCAAAACTTTACCTATGCAGACATAGCACGTGCCCCCAGACGTTTTTTTTGCTCAGTTTTGGCCTCTTGGGTCTCAAATGCCAAAAGTTTTGCATTCAAATTTTGCTGTTTTTGCCTATGATGTTTAGATCTATTTTACAAAATAGCAAAAGTTTTGACCAAAATAGGAACTAAACAGGTCTTAAAGGAGAGGTGAACCAAACATGCCTTCAGGAATTACCTACCTTCTTGATAATGCAGCTCGCCTGGTATTTTGGCCAAAACCAAAAACGCGCTGGCGCCTGGTAAAACGGTATGGAGGGAGTAGTTCATAATTTTGGTAGTCCGCCAAATGCACATCACAAGGCAAACAGTGCTCCATTGAAAACTTGTGCTAGTACCACCACCAGAGTACTCTCTGCTTCTCTGCTAGTGTTTGTTTTCTTTTTTTTTTCTCTCTCTTCTTTATGTATCATCAGAACAATGCAAACCAGGGCCTTCTCTGCTAGCAGCTGATACGAATATGATTAGCGTTGTTTTCTGAGAGGATTTGGTTGTAACATTTTTTTAGCTTATTTATGGGTTATTGGGTGCGGTCTTGTCAAACACTTTATAGCTCCAATGAAAATTTGTGCTAGTAACACTTTTTTAGCTTATTTATGTGTAACACTTAAGAAATGACTTGGCATGCATATATATGACTTCGCAAGAGGAGGTCTAAAGTGGGGAAATAAACCATTTCTTTTTTAAGAAATGTAGCTCTTTTGGATGAGAAGCATGCAAAGAAACCCTGCCAATGCAAACAGCCGTTGGTAGCTCATTACCGCCTCGCACAGTCACGTAAGGCTTGCATGCATGTCTGTTATTGCACGTACTGTATTGTTTGTTAATTTGATGGCTTACGAAAGGATTTTGGAACGAGTTTTTGTTGGCAACGCGTGATTTAGGACGACTGTGCATGCTCTGGAGTGTTTTTGTGACACTGTCTACTGCGCCATCTTGATTATTCAGACCGCCTGCTGTGAGCGCTGATGGCTATGGACAATACCGAGCAGCTTCTACAATGTATAGTACAATGTAGTGCACACTCAGCAGGGCTACTGGGCAAGTGTTAACTCAGGCCTTGTTTAGTTCCAAAATATTTTACGAAAAAACAGTACATTCCCCGTCGCATCGAATCTTTAGATATATGCATGGAGCATTAAATATAGATAAAAAATAAAACTAATTACACAGTTTAGACGAAATGAACGAGACGAATCTTTTAAGCCTAATTAAGCCATGATTGGACACTAATTACCAAATAACAACGAAAAGTGCTGCAGTTGCATTTCGCAAAATATTTCAGGAACTAAACAAGCCGGTCTGAGTTCTGGAATTGCCATTAAACACTTCACCTAACGGAGTACAGTATAGTTATGGACATTATTATACCACATGTTACAAGCTCTCTGCTACAGTATGTTCAGTGCCGCTCTCTTATTTATTTTTTCAGTTTGATTTTAATTTGGAGATTATTATTATTCTCTAAGGATCTACTACATCCATCCTTACAAACCATGAAATTCTGTGTTTGAGTTCTTCCTAAGTTTAACTAAATTTTATAGAAGAAAAAATATCATTTATATTTAGGACTCTAAATATTAATATAAAAATACACTCCATATATAGAATCTAATAATAATATCATAAATATTATAACTTTTTTACAGATCCAATCAAGCTTAAAACTATTTGGCTTCCAAAAAACAAAAATTATATTATTTTTTAATATTAGGAAATTATTTAAAAAAACTTATGCAGTGACCGGAAGCAAAGCTTTCGACCAGTCAGACATCAGATATGATGATGATAATCTGTAGAGGTAGCAATCAGTTCAGATCGACGACAATAAGGACTAAAAGTTTCCGTAGGACAGACGATAAACAGATCACGAACAATCATGCAGGTGCGTGGTGGACCTGATTGATCGATGTACACTCCAGATCGAGAGAAGTACTCCGTACGTGCTTACATTCTGATTTCTGAACTACTATCCGTAGAAGTAGTAGTAGTGGTGTTCAAAATTAAAACTACCTACCCGGAAAAAAAAACTGGGTCCCATTGCCGGTGTTGACTAATTCGATCGATGATGCTGCGTGAGCTGGAAAGAAAGAAGCAAGCGTTTGGGTCAAACACTACAACGCAGCACAGACAGGACAGCATCGAGCTTTGGTGAGATTCTACCAGCCTTTCTGGTGACATGGTGAGTGAGGGCCTGTTTAGATGCCAAAAACACCTAAAATTTTTTGTATAGTACCTGTCACATCGAATCTTTGGATGTATGTATGGAACATTAAATGTATATAAAAAAATAATTAATTGCACAGTTTGTCTGTAAATGTCGAGACGAATCTTTTGAGCCTAGTTAGTCTATGGTTAGATAATTTTTGCCAAATAACAATGAAAAGTGGTAAAAAACTTTTCCTAAAAATTTTTTGATCTAAACACGCCCTAGTGAGCATACTGCATGCATGCATGCGTTTTGACTTGTGTTCCATCATTTCCCATGAGAGACTGAGAGGTCGACACGGCGCTCGAGGGCCAAGGAGGCAGGTCGGGCCAGGCCAGTTCATTGGGAATCCGTGTCTACGAAAGTGCCGTGCAAAAGCGACTCGGATTTCCATGACTACTCAGGCCACTCCCGGCCTATTAATTATCTTGCCATAGACATTTTACTGATGTGGTAAGTAATTTAATAAAGAGAGAGCGCAAAAACGTAGAAATTGGGTTTAAGGTCTTGTTTAGTTCTAAAAATTTTTACCCTAGCCATCATATCAAATGTTTCGATGTATGCATGAAGTACTAAACGTAGACAAAAAAAACTAATTGTACAGATTTTGAGGAAATTGCGAGACGAATCTTTTAAGTCTAATTAGTCCATGAAAAGCCTTAAGCACTATAGTAACCCTTAGGTCCAATAAATATCAGCAACATTGTGACGGATTTTGTAATGGCAAGGAGGGAAGAGGTAACAACGGATGCATAGTAAGATGGCTTAAAATTTAAATTTACAGGAGGAACAAAGAACTAAAAAAGAAGATAAGGCTTGAACAGTGATTTTATCTAGCTCAAATAGAGGAAACTGAAGGCGCTTGACAAAAATTGCATCGCCACAGGATAGGAAAAGAAATAGGAGAGGTCTTTAAGCAACGAATTGGTCCATGATAGATTTATATATGAAGATGGTACGAATGGATACAGGGGGTTGCGTCAACAAAGGACAACTGTATAAACAAACAAATAAAAAAACTGTTTAGAAAAACCAAGCTAAAATTTTATTAAATGTTACAATGAACAAAAAGCTAAGTACCCATGCTATTTGCACGAGTCTAGTTACTAGCGTATTAGAGCCAGGACACATGGATGTTGCATGTATGGACGTGAATCTATTGATAGTACTTTACTAAGCATTCATATAATATAATTTGAATTATTATTGTTCAAAATTTACCAAGTTCATTTTTTTTCCAAATCCCGTAATAATATATAACTGGAAAAGGAGGGGGGTACTGACGATCTTGTCGAGCGTGGAGCTTATTTACATACTCCTATATGGTTACTAAACATTTTGAATAAGAAACGTTGCGTGGTTGCCGATGCAATGGTCTAGCTAACCAATCAGGCTGGCGGCGGGGACCGTACCAAAGCGTGAGTAGGGTGGCTGCAGCCTGCATGCAGTCATGCAGATGCGGTGGCGGATAAGAAGAAATGAAAGGCGTGCAGGATACGCGCGCAGTAAACGGGCAAATGCGATGCAGCAATGAGTATCACAGGGGAAACTGCAGCAATGCAAGCATATATGCATGGTACAAGCCACTAGCTTACAGTAGCAGTACGGATTGTTTGGCACGCATGCATGCCCGGAACTCCGGCATGCATGCTAGCTGCGTTTGTAGTAGTAGGATCGATGCCAAGTGAAAATTCTGAATGCATGCATGCATTTTGGCATTTCTGCATACTAATGTAGCTTTGTGCTCCCGAGATGAAGATGGTAGGTGCGTTATATTTTGGCATTTCTGCAGCAGCAGGGTATATACTTACCTCTGCAGACGCAACGATCCATGCATCGTCGTCCCTTTGCCCTCGATCGATCACTCTCATTCTTGTTCGTATGCTTGTAGTATTTGCAGGTGCTCATCGATCAGTGTTTGCAAGCTTGCGTTCGGTGGAAGGTAGCAGCTGCTAGCTAGCTTATACAGTATTAGCTCTGCAAGCAGCATATGGTATAGTATAGCATGGCAATGGCAGTGACCGGCCGGAGCGGGGGCAACTGACGAAGAGCGAGCTTGCAGCATGCGGACGTCAATAATCCTGCACAATGCACTGCAAGTAGGGATGAAAACGGAACAGAAATATTTCGAATTGACTGTTTTCGTTTTCTATATTATGAATCGTTTTTTAACATGAAAAATTGTCAGTTTCAATTGATTTCACAACCATTTTCAACCATTTTTTTTGTACTCTTTAATTGCTAAATGTAGAAATATCCCGAACCAACCGCTTTCGTTTTTCTATATCGTAAGTCCGTTTTCGACCGTTTCCGACCGTTTTCATCCTTAACTGCAAGTATATAAGGCTGCTGCTGGCACAGTGGCACTCCGGGTCTCCGGCGTAGCAACGGATCGGACGGTGTCGTCGTGCATTCACGTGACGTGACCCCCGCCGCGCGCGCTACGATCGATCTCAGTGCACCAGTGGTCCGCCCATGCATAATGCATTCTCCTTCACCTTCAGCCCTTCAGATACTAGCTACATCTAGTACTATCGAATAGAAGGGGATGAGAAGAACGTGACACAAATGTCATTCTCATCCGATCTGATCTCTCGGACTGTCGGACAGAATGCCGATTATTCCGGCGAGACAAGCAGTAAAAGCTCAGTCTTGCGTTGGGGCTACACAATCATGACTACTACCGTGCCATGGTATTCCAGATCTCCATGCATGCATGAGTGACCACTCGTACCTGCGTGTTCCATCGTACACATGCAGGTTCTTGGAGCCACCTACATGTCTGTCTGCAACCAGATCTGATAACCACTAGCCAAGACCCGGCTGAATCCCGTCCCCCATCTTACAAGTGACCAAAAGGGCCCCGCGTCGTCCCTTCCATGGGCGACACGGGCGGCGCCCCAACCAAGCCCACCGCCGGTCCCCTCCCACCCACCTCCTCCCTCCCTGCTGCTGCTCGTGCATGGCGATGAAGGCAGCAGCGGGGCTCTACATCCTCTGCTCTCCAGTTTTCTCCATTCTTCAACCATGGCTGTCGACGACGGACTCCGCTGGAAATCCGGCGATTCAAGCGGCGGTGGCGCGGATCCTGGCCCTCCATGGCCGGATCTGCTCTCTCCCTGCTCGGATTTGGAGCTGGCGGGTGGTTTAGCGCCTGCAGCCCATGGCGGCGGCCGCTGCTCATGTCCTGCGTGCGTGCGGTCGCGGATAGCTCCACAGCAGCCTTGCTGCACGCGCCTGTGGCCGTCCATGGGGGCGGTGGTTGCCTGGCTGGGCCGTGCCAGCCATGGCCGGGGCCAGTCAGCTGCGCGGGGGCTGGCCGGCTGCCCAGCTCCTCGCTTGCTGCGGCCCTTGTCTTCTCCGGCGGCAGCGCGACAGTGGGCATCAGCACACTGTTGGAACGCGGGCCTGTGTGCTGCGGCCCCCCCGGGCTGCGGAGGCCGGGGAGCCTTCCGACGGGGCCATCCTCCCCGGGCATCTCTATCTAGCGCCGGGGGTAGAACCGACTCCTCCCCACGCTTGGATCCCGGCGTCTCCATCCACATCGGTGCTGCCCCGGTCATGACGGCGGCGCTCGCAGACTCGCCCCTCCTCCACCGTTCCTTCTCCTCCAGCACCCCCTCCACCATCTTCTCCTGGGCCTGGCAGTGATGGTGCCTCCCCGCCCCCACCCCCACCCACAAATGGCGGCCCGGGCCCACTGCCCTCATGTGGCAGTGACCGGCCACGCGTGTCTTCGACCATCCGTCCATCCGCCATCCCCGCGTGGTGGCGGCTGGCGCTCCTTCCCCAGCGTGACGACTGCGCAGGTGGTGACCTATGGTGGCGACCGGCGCAGCTGGGCGCGCCTTCCATCGTCGCGGGCGAGCTCGTTCGGCTCCGCGGCGTGTGGTGGCGACCGACGCTGTCGGTGCGCGCCTCCCGTCGCCGCGGGCGAGTCCGTTCGGCTCCGTGGTGTGTGGCGGCTGCCAGCCTTGTCGATGTGCGGCTCCTATCGCCGCGGGCGAGTCCGTTCGGCTCCGTGGCATGTGGCGGCGACCGACCATGTCAGTGCGCCCCTCCTGTCGCCGTGGGCGAGTCCGAATGGCTCCGCGGCGTGTGGCAGCGACCGGCTACCACCTGGCACCTCAGTCTGGGAGCAAAGGTTCTGGACGAAAGCTCAGCTCAGGTCTTTCTGAGCCAGCGACGAGATTCTCCTTGTTGAAGGCGTCATTGAAGAACCTTGCAGCTGCTTCTCCTCGGCACATGGCTCGGGCGAAAGCCTCGCCAAGCTTATGCTTGGCTGACGATGATTACGTCACGGCGTCATACACCTCCCTGGAGGTATCGTTGAAGTGCTTTTGTGCCTTGGTGTTGTAGTCTATGCTCTCGCTAGAGCTTCACTGTTTTATCGTGGTTTCTGTCACTTTTCCCCTTGGAGCTGGGGTGTCCTGTGTTGTTGCTTTTTCTTCCTCAAACCATTTGTATATCATCCGTTTTGGACCATTTTTTGAATACATTCAGGTGGGGAGTAATCCTCCGGTGACATTTCAAAAAAAAAACTAGCAAAGACCCAACGAATAGAGAGAGATCAGAACGCATGCGTGTGCATGATGCGAGTATCCTAGCTACTACGTACTCGTCTAGAATAAAAATTGAAAATGATCGATCTAGGATTTTGTGCTTCGATTTTTTTATTTGAATAATTTTACGGTATTATTAGGATAATAGGAGCTGTACGTCGAGCGTATGCATGCATCCATGCAGTCTGCCAGTCACCACTCTCACAAATGAAGGGCGCAACTAGGGGCATGTATAGATTTTTCTCGAATACGCACGAGTGTGCATATCTTTGTATTAACGAGAAGTAGAGTATATTTACAAGGTCGCCGTCTTCCGGCTACTGCTAGAATTACTAGGGATTACATTTTGAAAGATGACAATCTAGTGTGAACAGCAAGTTGATACAGGTTAAGACTGGGCTAGTGCTCGAAGGCCAACCACTCCAGCTTCGATCCACCGATCGGCTTCAGCCTTTATGATCCGGAGAATCTTGTCCGTGGTTGCCGTGGAATCCCTGAAGCATCTGGTGTTTCGTTCTTTCCAGACTTCCCACGAGATGAGCGCGAACAGAGAATCTAGTCCAGCGCGGTGATCACCATTGAAAGCGGAGCGTAGTCGCTGCCACCATTGCAGGGTTGTGGGCTCTGCCTGAGGGCACTGCTTGCCGAGGGCAGCCAAGGTGTGGAACCAGATCTCCCTTGTGACTAGGCATTGTGCCAGTAAGTGATTGATCGTTTCTCGGCCTTGTTCGCAGAGGTAGCATTCCTCACGTGCATCCAAGCCGTGCCTTAGTCGTCTGTCGCCTGTCCGGTGCCTTTGCCTGAAAGCCAACCATAAGAAAATTTTGATCCGTAGGGGAGCCCAGGTCTTCCATATCAGCTTGTGACCGAGGAACGGACTTGATCCGGCATGTAGCATGTTGTATGCCGATTTCACCGAATATGTTCCGTCCTGCGTCCATCTGCAGATGGTCCGATCTGGATGTTCACTGAGCTCGAAGTCACGCAGGGTGTTCTAGAGGAAGAGATATTCACTAATGGCGTCCACGGACATCCCCTCGTGATGCTTCGGGTCCAAGCTCTGTTGATAAGACCGTCTCTAACGGACTGCCTGTAGCGAATTCACTTGGCCACAAGTTGATATAAGCATGGCGTGATGTCGACGACTGATTCACCGTTGATCCATCGGTCTTCCCAGAAGAGGGTTTAGCGTCCATCGCCGACGATGGTGAAAGTTGAAGCCTTGAAGAATGCCTGCACTTCAGGCGCGGTTTTGATTGGCAGCTGGCTCCAGGCTCGGTCGCGATCAATCTTCTGCGGCCATAGCCATTTGGTCTGTAGAGCGAACCCAGTAAGCTTGAGGTCGCTGATTCCCAGCCCTCCAAACTCTGTTGGCTTGCATACTGTTGGCCAAGTGACCATACACTTCACTTCAACTGATGCGTCGGAACCGGCCCAAAAGAATTTCCTGCACAGGCTGTCAATCTCCTTCCTAGCCCAAGGAGGTAGGTTTTCCACGATCATGGTGTAAATTGGTATAGCACGGAGCACGGACTTGATCCAGACTAGCCTGCCACTCCTCGCCATTAGAGCCCCATGGCATGGCGACATCTTCCGAGCTACTGCCTCTACCAACGATTGGTAATGTGCTTTTGGTATTGATCTGGTACTGAGCGACAACCCAAGCTATTTGATGGGGAAGGCTTGGACCTGGCAACCAAGGATGGATACTATCTCCTCCATGCTTTCCTCTACTCCATAGATAGGTGAAAGGTCTTGATGGCTAGAGGGGGGGTGAATAGCCTTTTAAAAAATTCTACAAAGACAAGCTAAACAAGTTTATCAATACAACAAATAGCGAGATGCGAGTTTTGCTTAGCCTACGGGGTGTTTGCAAGCCACCTATCCAATTCACAATTCTAGTATATTTGCACTCAACCGCACAAGTCAAACCAAGAAGGAAACTACAACTAGCAAGCTACACAAAAGAGCTACTCTAGCAAAGTAACTAAGAAATTAATACAAGAGAGAGTTAGAAGGGTATCACCGAGGGGCGAAGTTTTGAGCCAACCAAACAATATGATCAATAGATGAAATCCACAATACACAACCACCGGGATCGATCAATCACAATAAGAATGATGACACAAAGATTTATCCCGAGGTTCACGTGCTTGCCGGCACGCTAGTCCCCGTTGTGTCCCTCTTCACCATGTGGTTCGGTGGCTAATCGGTCTCACACCGAGCCTCTCAAAAGGCGCCACAAGAACCTACCAAATGGCAAAAGGTTACAAATGACACGAGCAATCCACTAACGTTGCCTTTGGCGCTTCGCCGAGGTAGGCACAAACCCCTCACAATCACCGGAGGTGGCCAAGAACAATCACCAACTCTTGCCAACGCCTCCAAGCTGCTCCAAGCCGTCTAGGTGGCGGCAACCACCAAGAGAAACAAGAATCCCGCAGCAAATCAACCACCAAGTGCCAACTAGATGCAATCTCACAATGCAAATGCACTTGGATCACTCAATCTCACTTCGAATATGCAAAGAAGCAAGAGAGATGAGTGGGAGGGGAGTTGCTAAGCTCAAAGTGCTCACAAGTATGTCAAAAGTGCAAGAGAGAGAGCCTTGAGCCGGCCAACGAGTATATATAGACGTACCCCTTCGAATATAGCCGTTAGAAACTGAAATCAGCAGCAGTCGCGCTGACCGGACGCGCTGGTCCAACTGACCGGACGCGCCGGTCGCGTAACGGCTATTTTCCGAACTACTGACCGGACGCGCCGGTCGCAACGACCGGACGCGCTGGTCACGACCGGACGCGCCGGTCCCGTGACCCACCGGACGCGCCGGTCAACACTGAGACGCGCAAAACAAACCAACGACCGGACACGCTGGTGAACCGACCGGACGCCACAGTGACCGCGTCCGGTGGGAGTCCAGTAAGCTCCCTAGACGACCGGACGCGTCCGGTCGCCTGTGATCGGACGCGCCTCGCGTCCGATCGAGCAACCGAATCACGCGCAGTCACTGGACACTGACCGGACGCGCCGGTCGCACAGTGACCGCGTCCGGTGCAGCGTCCGGTGCAGCGTCCGGTGCAGCGTCCGGTCACCACTGTGACCTCCGTTCGCTTCCGTTTCTTTTCCGTTCGATTTCCGACTTCCGGCGTAGTGGAAAATAGTCATTTCATTTCCCCGAAAACGCCTGAATCCCGCGCTCGCACGCTCGGCGGGAGGGAGAGAGGACCCCAAACCCTCTCTACCGCTTAAACTCCAACGCCGTCGCAAATGTGCTAACACCACCAAGTGATCATGTCATGTGTGAGTGTGTTAGCATTTTCACAATCATTTTTCGAGGCGTTATTAGTTCTATCCAAATGCATATGATCATGAAATGCACAACTAGAGGCACTTAGGAGTTCAATAGCCGCGTCATTCCCCTCTTTATAGTACGGCTATCTATCCTATAATGTAACCACACCCACTAGGTGTCTTGGTTACTAAAACACAACCCTTAAGCATATACCTTTGCCTTGATCACGTAGGGTTGCATCCAAATCCAAGTGTGGCCATCATGATCACCATGTCCATCTTGCCACCAACCTTTGAATGTACTAATCCTCATATGCTACATACAACTTAGGCATAGGATTAGTACTTAGGCATTGTCACTAATTACCAACACCAAACATAGGACTTTCAATCTCCCCCTTGTTGGTAATTGGTGACAACCCTTTCACAAAGATATTATGATAAAATTTTGATTGAACCCATGTCACATTGTCCAAGTATATTACCATGTGTAAGAAGTATGGACAAGTGATCATGAATTCAAATTGATAGCAATGGCTCCCCGTACATGTATGCTATATGTTTGGATTTAGGAAGCATACATGCTTAGATAGGAAAATATAGGAGCATTGACTATCAATAGGTGCTAAGTGTTTTAGATTATAGACCTTTGAAGCGTGATACCATCGGAGTAGCGAGAAACACCATCTTAGCACCTTGTGTAGTTAGATATCACTTGAAAAGCACAAACATAACTAGAAACCTCGTGAGATCAACATTATAAGCAAGGTTCTAGTACCGCTTAGAAAAACATGAAGCAAGAGGAATCTAACTACTTCCTATTCATGCTAGTACTTCAATACACCATTCAAATTATACTAGCCAATCACCACACAAGCAATGTATTGGAGAAAAAGAAATGCATAACAATGCATCATACATATGAAGTGCACATAGAAATGCAACATTCATGTTTAAGAGCTTGCTCCCCCTACTTGTGTGCTCAAAATTTTAGTTGATCCCCTTCTTTTATCAATTCTCCCCTTTTAGGATCTATCTTTGTGAAAACATTTTTCTCCCTTTGAGTTCTATCTTTGTGAACAACATTTTCTCCCCCTTTGGCACCAATGACCACAAGGGACCAATTTTAGAGAGATTATCATGTTGAATTATGGGGTGAGGACCAAGTTTGTGATTCAACCTAGATTGCTTGCATAAATAAAATGCTTCGGTTTGATCCAAGGGCAAGCTTCTTCACACCTCACTAGAAGGGTTATCATGCACCATGTTGAAGCAAATATTTAGACAAGTGATCTAGATTAAATACTTAGGATCACAAGCTACTTAAACAAGTTATATGCTACCACTAGATCATACAAGACATGGAAACAATAGTGGCACCATATAAACTTCAAATTCATTTGATTTTCATGTATGAGCCTAGAACATGTAAATTATGACTAGATGCACTAAACATGTCCTTAGCATAGAATGTATGACATGTCAACCAATTGTACCTTGGGGCTCGAAGGAGAGGCATGTCATATCATGGAGGTGCATCAACTCATGTTGGAGAAGTCAATTATGTTCAACTCATTCTTTAGCTTGTGAAATCTCTTCTCATCAAGTGGCTTGGTGAATAGATCGGCTAGTTGATCTTCGGTGCCCACACTCTCAATAGCAATGTCACCCTTTTGTTGATGATCTCTAATGAAATGATGACGAACATCAATATGCTTTGTTCTTTGATGTTGAACCGGATTATTGGTTAGCTTCACGGCACTTTCATTGTCACATAGCAATGGCACATTCTTGAAATTGATTCCAAAATCCTTCAATGTTGCCTTCATCCACAAGATTTGTGCACAACAACTATCCGCGGCGATGTATTCGGCTTCGGCGGTAGATAGTGCAATACTATTTTGCTTCTTGGATGACCATGAGACAAGTGATCTTCCCAACAATTGACAAGTCCCGGAAGTGCTCTTTCTCTCCACTTTGTCACCGGCATAGTCGGAATCCGAATATCCAACTAGCTCAAAACTTGCACCTTTGGGATACCACAATCCAACATCTTGTGTATGCTTTAAGTACCTCAATATTCTCTTTGTTGCCTTCAAATGACTTTCTCTTGGTGAGGCTTGAAATCTTGCACACATGCATACACTAAACATCACATCGGGTCTTGATGCCGTCACATAGAGTAGGCTACCAATCATTGATCTATAAAGCTTTTGATCCACCATGTTGCCACTCTTGTCACTATCCAAACTACCACTAGTGCCCATTGGGGTTGTAATGCCCTTTGCATCTTCCATGCCAAACTTCTTGAGCATATCTTTGATGTACTTGGTTTGGCTCACAAATGTTCCTTCCTTCATTTGTTTGATTTGAAGTCCAAGAAAGAAACTAAGTTCACCAATCATTGACATTTCAAATTCCTTTGCCATCATTTTCCCAAACTCATCACAATAATCTTGATTGGTTGAACCAAAGATGATATCATCAACATATATTTGCAATACAAACAAGTCTTTCGCAATCTTCTTGGTGAATAGAGTAGTATCCACTTTGCCCATGATAAATCCTTTGGATAGCAAGAAGTCCCTCAATCTTTCATACCATGCTCTAGGTGCTTGCTTCAATCCATACAAAGCTTTCCTTAACTTGTATACATGGTTGGGTTTCTTGTCATCTTCAAAACCGGGAGGTTGCTCCACATACACCTCTTCTTGAATGTACCCATTGAGAAATGCACTCTTCACATCCATTTGATATAGCTTGATATTGTGAGCACAAGCATAGGCAAGTAAGATCCTAATTGCTTCCAATCTTGCAACCGGGGCATAAGTTTCACCAAAGTCAAGACCCTCTATTTGTGTGTAACCTTGAGCCACTAGTCTTGCTTTGTTCCTTACTACTATCCCATCTTGATCTTGCTTGTTGCGAAAGACCCATCTTGTTCCAATGACATTGTGATTCTTAGGCCTCTCAACTAGTTCCCATACTTCATTTCTCTTGAAGTTGTTGAGCTCTTCATGCATTGCATTTACCTAATCTGGATCTCTCAATGCTTTATCAATGTCCTTGGGTTCTTCCATTGACACAAAAGAAGAGTGAGCACAAAATGATGCCAATCTTGATCTAGTTTGAACTCCCCTTTGTATGTCACCAATGATGGAATCTAATGGATGGTCTCTTGCAATGTTGGTTGGTTGAAGCACTTGCACTTGATTGCTTGGATGTTGATGTTGATCATGAGTTGGAGATGATGAACTAGCCACTTGTTGATCTTGTTGCACTTGAGATGATGTACTAGCTTGATTTTGCATTAGAGACCCACTAGCTTGTGTAATTGGACTTTGGAGCACTTGATCTTTGTTGTCATCCACATCAATCACTTGCTTTGGCCTAATATCACCAATATCCATTTCTTTCATAGCATTGGTCAATTGAGTTCCTCTCACATCATCCAAGTTATTTTCCTCATCTTGAGAGCCATTTGTTTCATCAAACTCAACATCATGAACTTCCTCAAGTAAACCACTAGCCAAATTCCAAACTCTATAAGCTTTGCTAGTAGTGGAGTAACCAAGTAAGAATCCTTCATCACATTTCTTCTCAAACTTGCTCAATCTAGTGCCCTTCTTCAAGATGTAGCATTTGCAACCAAATATCCGAAAGTATGCAATGTTGGGCTTTCTTCCATTTAAGATCTCATATGGTGTCTTCTCTAGAAACTTGTGGCAATAGAGGCGGTTGCTATAGAAGCAAGCCGTGTTGATTACTTCGGCCCAAAATGAATGACTCACATTATACTCATTTAACATTGATCTTGCCATATCAATCAAGGTTCTATTCTTCCTCTCAACTAGGCCATTGGATTGAGGTGTATACTTGGCCGAGAATTGATGCTTGATTCCAAGCTCCTCACATAGCTCATCAACTCTTGTGTTTCTAAACTCACTTCCATTGTCACTTCTCACTTTCTTGATTGTGGTCTCAAACTCATTTTGTACCCTCTTGATGAACTTCTTGAATATGTCAAATACATCACTCTTGTCCACAAGAAAGAATACCCATGTGTATCTAGTGAAATCATCCACAATCACAAACCCATACTTGTTGCCACCGATGCTTGTGTATGTAGTTGGCCCAAATAAATCCATGTGCAACAACTCAAATGCCTTGGAAGTACTCATGATGCTTTTCAATGGATGAGTGTTGCCTACTTGCTTTCCGGCTTGACATGCACTACATAGTTTATCCTTCTCAAATGTGACATCCTTCAAGCCTCTAACTAAGTCATGCTTCACTAACTTGTTCAATTGCTTCATGCCAACATGACCAAGTCTTCTATGCCATAACCAACCCATACTTGATTTGGTGAGCAAGCATGTTGAAAGTTGAGTGTCACTAGCATTGAAATCAACCAAGTATAGATTCTCATATCTAAAGCCTTTGAAGATCAAATTGGAGCCATCAACACTAACTATCTCCACATCATCAACACCAAATATGCACTTGAAACCTAGATCACACAATTGAGCAACCGAGAGAAGATTGAAGTTTAACTTTTCAACTAGGAGCACATTGGAAATGCTATGATCATTTGAGATTGCAATCCTTCCAAGAGCCTTCACATCACCCTTGCTATTGTCACCAAATGTGATACTATCAATGCCACTATCATTTGATTTGAGAGAGTTGAACATTCTTGAATCACCGGTCATATGTTGAGAGCACCCACTATCAAGCACCCAATGCCTTCCTCCGGCCTTGTAATTTACCTACAAAATAAATTAATGTTTCTTAGGTACCCATACTTGTTTGGGTCCTTGGAGGTTAGTAACTAAGCTCTTTGGTACCCAAATGGCCTTCTTTTTTGGACCCACAATTGGTGTACCAACAAACCTAGCATGCACACCTTTCTCACCCTTGGTAAGCACATAATAAGAATCAAAAGGAATGTAATCCATTTTAGCATGAAACTTGTTGTTGTTCTTGTTCATTTTATTACAATTAATCTCTAGATGCCCAACTTACTTGCATCTATTGCAATAACGACCATTGCTCTTCACAAAGCGAGACTTTGGAGTAGCAAAGGCCGCCTTGCCCTTCTTGGGAGTATAGCCCAAACCCTCTTTGTTAAGAGAGAACCTTTGGCTACCCAAGCATTTTAGCAAGCATGCATCCCCACCATAGGCATTGCCCAATGCGCGGGTGAGATCATCCACCTCTCTCTTGAGAGTCTCATTCTCAACCACAAGTGATGAATCACTAATAGTAGAGGTAGAGTTGGTTGTGGTGGATGATGATGAGCTACATGAAGCATTAGTAGGACCAACAAATAAAGAATCATCAATAATATCACATGTTAGTCCAATATCACAAGTGACAATCACTTGCTCCTCCTTAGCTTCCTTCATGAGCTTCTCTAACTTGAGGTCCTTCTCCTTGATGAGCTCAAGTAGAGAGGAGTGGGCTTCCTTGAGCCTAGTGTGAGCAACTTCAAGGTCCTCGTGGTCTTCCTTTAGACACTCACGAGAGGCCTCTAGCTCATCAAAGGATTTCCTAAGAGCTTTAAGCTCTTGTTCAATTCCTTTGCACTCCTTACTCTTTTTGAGAGCAACAAGCTCCTCCATCAAGGCATCATTTTCATTGCTCTTGGCAATGAGCTCTTGTTCCAAGATTTTGTATTTCTTGGTTGTCCTCTTGTAGCCCTTGCTCATTTGATCTATTATGCCTAATAGATCATCCTTGGAGTAGTCCTCATCCTCCTCATCATCACTCCTACAACCATCACTAGCACAAGAATCATCATCACTATCATCATATTTTACCTTGGTAGGCTTAGCCATAAGGCATGTCGATGTAGTGTCGAAGATGGATGGCTTGTTGGAGAGGGCGATGCTTGCAATGGCTCGCCGAGTGGTCCTCTCATCATCACTAGAGCTATCATCATCACTATCGGAGTTATCACTATCCCAAGTGACCACATAGCCACCACCCTTCTTCTTCTTGTTGATAGTGAAGCTCTTCTTCTCTTTCTTGTCCTTCTTATCCTTCTTGTTCTTCTTCAACTTCAACTCTCCATCATGATATCTTTTGTCTTCATAGGGACACTTTGCCACTACATGATCGGGGCTATTGCAATTGTAGCAAAGCATCTCCTTTGCCTTCATGAAGTCCCTTCTCTTTCTTGCACCATATCCTTTCTTCTTCATGAACCTCCCCATCTTGTGCACTAGGAGGGCCATGGTCTCATCATCGAATGGATCATCATCATCGCTCTCCACCTTGCTCTTGCCCTTAGAAGATGAAGCCTTGAATGCAATGGGCTTCTCTTGCTTGACCTTGGTCTCCTTCTTCTCTTCTACCTCATCTTCATCATCATTGTATTGGGCATCGGTCATTATATCTCCAAGCACATCGGTTGGTTTGACCTTGTCCAATCCCTCTCTAAAGATCATTCTTCTCAAGGTGGCAAACTTCTTGGGTAAGCACATCAAGAACTTGTGTGAGAAGTCCTTGTCCTCAACCTTCTCTCCAAGCCCCTTGAGATCATTGACAATGACTTGGAGCCTATAGAACATCTCCGGGATGGATTCATCATCCTTCATCTTGAACGTGGAGAACTTGTCCTTGAGCATATATAGCTTGGCACTTTTTACCGTTGAAGTGCCTTCATATGTTTCTTCAAGCCTTATCCAAAGCTCATTTGCCTTTTCAAGATCTTTGATTTGCTCAAATACTTTTTCATCAATGGCACGGTAGATTGTGTCAAGTGCCGCCGTGTTGCATTGTTTGTTGATGCGGTCATTTGGAGTGAGATTTTCTTCATCAAGAATGATGTATCCTTCATTGGTCACATTCCAAACCTTCTCATGTATATTGCCTAGATATTGCTTCATCTTCCTTTTCCAATGATCAAAGGAAGAGACACCATCAAAGAATGGAGGCTTGCCATTAACATGATTGAACATAACTTGAGCCATCTTGCACCGAGGTTGTTAAGCCTTGCAAACGGTGACCACGGCTCTGATACCACTTGAAAGGTCTTGATGGCTAGAGGGGGGGTGAATAGCCTTTTAAAAAATTCTACAAAGACAAGCTAAACAAGTTTATCAATACAACAAATAGCGAGATGCGAGTTTTGCTTAGCCTACGGGGTGTTTGCAAGCCACCTATCCAATTCACAATTCTAGTATATTTGCACTCAACCGCACAAGTCAAACCGAGAAGGAAACTACAACTAGCAAGCTACACAAAAGAGCTACTCTAGCAAAGTAACTAAGAAATTAATACAAGAGAGAGTTAGAAGGGTATCACCGAGGGGCGAAGTTTTGAGCCAACCAAACAATATGATCAATAGATGAAATCCACAATACACAACCACCGGGATCGATCAATCACAATAAGAATGATGACACAAAGATTTATCCCGAGGTTCACGTGCTTGCCGGCACGCTAGTCCCCGTTGTGTCCCTCTTCACCACGTGGTTCGGTGGCTAATCGGTCTCACACCGAGCCTCTCAAAAGGCGCCACAAGAACCTACCAAATGGCAAAAGGTTGCAAATGACACGAGCAATCCACTAACGTTGCCTTTGGCGCTTCGCCGAGGTAGGCACAAACCCCTCACAATCACCGGAGGTGGCCAAGAACAATCACCAACTCTTGCCAACGCCTCCAAGCTGCTCCAAGCCGTCTAGGTGGCGGCAACCACCAAGAGAAACAAGAATCCCACAGCAAATCAACCACCAAGTGCCAACTAGATGCAATCTCACAATGCAAATGCACTTGGATCACTCAATCTCACTTCGAATATGCAAAGAAGCAAGAGAGATGAGTGGGAGGGGAGTTGCTAAGCTCAAAGTGCTCACAAGTATGTCAAAAGTGCAAGAGAGAGAGCCTTGAGCCGGCAAACGAGTATATATAGACGTACCCCTTCGAATATAGCCGTTAGAAACTGAAATCAGCAGCAGTCGCGCTGACCGGACGCGCTGGTCCAACTGACCGGACGCGCCGGTCGCGTAACGGCTATTTTCCGAACTACTGACCGGACGCGCCGGTCGCAACGACCGGACGCGCTGGTCACGACCGGACGCGCCGGTCCCGTGACCCACCGGACGCGCCGGTCAACACTATGACGCGCAAAACAAACCAACGACCGGACACGCTGGTGAACCGACCGGACGCCACAGTGACCGCGTCCGGTGGGAGTCCAGTAAGCTCCCTGGACGACCGGACGCGTCCGGTCGCCTGTGATCGGACGCGCCTCGCGTCCGATCGAGCAACCGAATCACGCGCAGTCACTGGACACTGACCGGACGCGCCGGTCGCACAGTGACCGCGTCCGGTGCAGCGTCCGGTGCAGCGTCCGGTGCAGCGTCCGGTCACCACTGTGACCTCCGTTCGCTTCCGTTTCTTTTCCGTTCGATTTCCGACTTCCGGCGTAGTGGAAAATAGTCATTTCATTTCCCCGAAAACGCCTGAATCCCGCGCTCGCACGCTCGGCGGGAGGGAGAGAGGACCCCAAACCCTCTCTACCGCTTAAACTCCAACGCCGTCGCAAATGTGCTAACACCACCAAGTGATCACGTCATGTGTGAGTGTGTTAGCATTTTCACAATCATTTTTCGAGGCGTTATTAGTTCTATCCAAATGCATATGATCATGAAATGCACAACTAGAGGCACTTAGGAGTTCAATAGCCGCGTCATTCCCCTCTTTATAGTACGGCTATCTATCCTATAATGTAACCACACCCACTAGGTGTCTTGGTTACTAAAACACAACCCTTAAGCATATACCTTTGCCTTGATCACGTAGGGTTGCATCCAAATCCAAGTGTGGCCATCATGATCACCATGTCCATCTTGCCACCAACCTTGGAATGTACTAATCCTCATATGCTACATACAACTTAGGCATAGGATTAGTACTTAGGCATTGTCACTAATTACCAACACCAAACATAGGACTTTCAATAGGCATGATGGAGCACTTTGCGAGATTAGTTCTCAGTCCTGACACCGCTCCGAACACATTTAGGATTTCTTTTACTGCCCTAGCCTCTTGCATTGTCGGACAGATGAAAAGAATGACATCGTCAGCGTATAGGCTGCATTTGAACTTAACCTCGGTTGGCTCCATTCGTCGCAAGACTCCTTCTCTGGTGGCCTTGAGAAAGAGCCGATGCAGGACATCCATGGCGATAATGAATAACAGTGGAGAGAGGGAGTCCCCTTGTCTGACGCCCCGAAGGTGCCTAATTGTTGGCCCATGCTGTCCATTCAGAATGATCTTTGACGAGGCCGTACTGAGTAGTGTTTCGATCCATCGTCGCCATGGCTCCCCAAATCCATGTGCTTGCAAGATCTCCAAGAGGAAAGGCCATGACAGTGTGTCAAAGGCCTTGGAGATGTCAAGTTTGAGCAGTAGCATGGGGACCTTCTTCTTCCTGATCAACACTGCCGCCCGCTGTATGTACTTGTAATTGTCGTGGATAGAACATGTTCGAATGAAGGCATTCTGATTTTTGTCCATGATTTTGACCATCCTTGGAGCCAAGCGCAGGGCTAGTGTCTTGGAGATAGGCTTTGCGAAGCTGTGGATCATGGTGATGGGGTAGAAGTCTCCTGGGCAGAAGGCACCTGTTTTCTTCGATAGCAAAGCGAGTTACCGCTGCGAATGCTTGAACGGTTGCCATGATCTCAGGTTGTATTATGGGCCAAGCCGCTTTGTAGAATGCACCGGTGAAGCCGTCAGGACCTGGCGCCCGATCACTAAGCGTTGCCTTGATGGCTGCCCAGACCTCGTCCGCAGAGAATGGCACCTGTTGTTCTGAAAGATCGATGGTCTGAATCCCCAGCGCTCTGAAGTCCAGCGTAGTTCCGCCAGACTCTGCCGTTCCAAGGACTGCGACGAAATGTTCGTGCAGTGCCAACTCTGTAACGGAACCGCCCAAATTATAAGAGCACAAGTACAAAAACAATCACCGAAGTGATCAAATTCTCGCACTTGAGCCCATATAACTCCGATAGTCCAATGAAATCACGAGGGATTTCAAACCAACCAACATACAAGCCAAGATCGTAGTGATTCAACATAACAAGTCACATGTTACATCCATTTCACAAGTAATCAATATACATCGGAGTTCAACATAGTTATTACAACTTAAGTTAAAAAGTAGCGGAAGCCAAGTAATTTAAAACTAACATTTATCTTATTTCAAATACATGCCAGTACCAAGGTCGACTTCCAACAAAAGCATTAGAGAGAAGATAACTCAGAAGGATCATGCCCGTGATCATACTCCGCCTCTATGGCAGGAGCCAACCAACTCTTGCAGTCACCAAGATACATCATAACCTGCAACAAGTGGGGATAAAACCTTGAGTACGAGAAGGTACTCAGCTAGACTTACCCGTCAGAAACCAGAAATAAAGTGACACCAAGGATCATGCAAGGCTGATATGAAGTGGGCTAGCTTGACAACATTTTGCATAAAAGCTTAATATGGATAAGTAATCATTAATGCTTAAGTATCAAGTTAATTATCATTAACCTGTTCTCTATATTAGAACCTGTACTAGAGCACTCATTTTATTAGGAGCAAACAATATTAACCATAGCAGGTATAAATTGAGGCAACCTTTCCATCGTTATCCAATTAACCATCCGTTCAATTTAATGGAATCTACGTTGCCGCTGCTCAAGTCAAGTGCTCACTAACCGGGAGCGACGGCGATTCGAATCGAATTCCTATCCAGCTGGAGGGGTATTTCTAACACTCACAGTGCAGACCCCTGCCAGGGTCGCACAGGCCACCTTTTCATATGATTCAGGAATCACGGGTCCGAATGATGTCGCGAACCCAAGGGCGACACTCTGCCAGGTGATAGGGACTCTAACCCCCCTTGGTCTCACGCCAATGTCCCTAAGCACATCCTTTCTCTCGTCCAAGAAGCATCCTACCATTCGATTCCCGGCCTGAACCATATTACTCGGCTTCGCGGTCGGAACGACTTATCCGGCCAACTAAGTGTTAGACTGCGTTCAACATGACTCAAGGACGTACAGCAAATCGGTCCTTAAACGACTCAGACGGGGATAGATCCACACCCAAGACCTCCATGCCTTGTTGCTTCACTATCGTCATCCCACCCGGTCTCATTTCATTTTATTAACACATGGTTCCATTCCACGATAGCAAATATAGCCAACCGTGCCATATATGAATATCCCTACATCTCGCAGGTGACAGGAAATCACCTGACTTCTACCGCTTAAAGCAGGGCTAAGCATCTACTCGATCCTAGTCTATGTAGGATTCAGGGATTCATATATCTGGACAAGGAATGATATAATGCAGTAAGGTTTTCAACCAACTCCTACCACTTAATGCAACAATACTTATAACATAAATATAATTAATTGCTTTGAAGGTAGGAGGCTTATAATGCACCGGGGCTTGCCTGGGATCCGATTCAAGTCAGAGTTTGTCAGATGAAACTCGCTTGGCGAGCATTCCCTCCATCTAACACTTGTTCGGTCTTTCTATCTTCGGGATAGATCCACCAACTCCATCTTCGGTTTGGCTCCACATCAGGTCCTTCACGTGCTTCAGCTAGCGTACCTAAATGAGGTGCAATAATGCATGTGTATGAATGCATAGAAGTGAAATAAACAAAGTAATCAAACAAGCATACCAAAGTTCGCATAAACACCTAGAGCTAATTAGCTTAATCCTTATCAGGGCATAACATAGAAGATTGCAAGCACATCAATCAAGACACAAGTCTTATAAGATCCTAGGGTACCAACCCAAGTACTTTCAAAGGTATGAGTCACACTTCAATACATTAGCATGGCAAAGTTAATCAAAGTACTAGAACTAGAAATTGCTACCTTCTGGACATCAGACCAACAGCTGAGTAATTTAATCATAACTGGAGATCTACAACTCCAAATGACTTGCAAGAAGACATTATGAAAAGCTTATGAAATTATCTATATTTCATTTATAATCATCACAGCATGATTCCAAAGTTTAACATGTCGAATTTACACAAACACAGAAACTGGTCTAACGAGACAGAGAGCAAGCAATTCTGTAACCCAACTTTAAACAGCTATAACTCCTAAACCACATGGCCAAATGTCATAAAATTTTAACAGCATCTAGATACATAAATTATCTACAACTTTTGTATAAATAAGTTTCACAACAAAGCACATTATCATGAAGAACTTTGCTAAGTTCCCAGATCTGTCCAGAAAACTCATTTGCAAGAAATAATTATTAACTTATGTTGCAAACATATAATTGGATAAAACCAACTTTACCAACATGTCACACATGACTAATGAACACCAGAAAACATAGTGTCAATTACTAAATAAATTCTTTTAATACATTTTCTTAATTTATTTAGATAATTAGGTGGAATTATGACCACATCATAAAGATGCTCAATAAATTCTACCAAAATTACAGGGGTCTACAAATGCTCTCAAAATTCTAATGTCCAAATTTCAAGCCATTTAGACAAGTATATCAACCTCTATGAAAAAGACAAATAGCTATTGCAATAATTCATGTAAGAGCAAATTAAACCTAAAACTCAATATTTTCTGTGAACACAAGGTCATATTATGAATCAATATGATAGAGAAACATAATACTAAGGTAATGGAACAACATTTTCTATTTTATCATTTATATATTATTTATAAGCTATTTATCAAGCTATAAACAAGTTAAATCAATAACTTGAGTATACAGTAAGCAATGACCATGAAATTTATACCACAGTACATCCATAGCATGACAATCCTACCATAAAAATTTCACATCAATTGGAGCATCACAACTCAAGATATAAAAATAACAAGAAAAACAAGCATTTATTTTCCATTTAACAAGATCTAGGTAAAACATCCTGAAACCCGGAAACAACCTATAAGTTTTATATTTTTCTTAGATAGTGCATATTACTAGAAGACCAACAAAATTGGAATCACTAATTTTGGACTTCTAAAACTCCAGATATTGATGAAAGCAAGTTAATCCCTTTCCAAAAACCACTTTTCACTAATGAATTTCTACAGCACAAACACATGCATGCATGGCTCAACCGATTACCCTAACATGCAGAGCACTTCACAAGGATTCCAACAAAACAAATTGCACAATTTTTGGAGCTACCAAATATAAGATATAGATTTTACAAGATAAAAGAAAAATCTGTAAATTCGGACACCAAATGAAATCGGGCGGGACCCACGTGTCATACTCCCACCCGGTCTTCTTCTACCTCCAGTTCACGCGAACTGAGCAACCGTGGCCGGTTCGGCCGACAACAGAGGTGGTGCCGGCGGCTAGACCGGCTGGAGACAGGGCGGGAGAGCCTCCACGGGACGGCGCGAACCCGCCGGCGTCCGCAGCTTGACCCGCGGTGGACGGAGGTGGCTTGGCCACGTGCGACCGGGCGGCCGCGACGGCACAGCTCGCCGGCAGTGGCCCGAGGGCTGCAGCGGCAAGCTTACCTAGGCGAAAAGGAGCGGCGCGGGGTGCGGAATACCAGGGCGCAGCTAGCTAGGGCGGAGAAGACGCGGAGCAGCGAGGACGGTGTGGCAGCGAGCTCGGCCCGACCGACAATGGCGGCCGCATCCGCGTTCGGCGCGCGCGAGCGCCAGAGATCGAGCGAGTGGAAGGGACATGGAGGTGTGGGGAGTGAGGTAGAGTGAGGCAGAGGGCGTTGAAGTGCCTCGGCCTCTCCCCAACGGCGCAGGAAGGGCAGGGCGCGTGGCAACAATGGTGGGGGCGCTCTGTGCATGACGACCACGTGTGCATATCCACGAACACCTGGCGGGCGCGATTCAGTCCGGCTTCGGGTCCAAAAAATGGCATATCCGGTTAAGATTCGGGCCTTGAGTGCTATAGCAAAGTTGTTGACCCCAGAGCCCTCTCCAACTTTCGTTAAGGACTTCCAACTATTAGAGTTATGGATCAGCGGTTAATTAAGTCCGAAGTTGACACTGTCAACGTGTAGACAGCGGATAAGTAAACGCAAAATTAATGACCAAAACAGAGTCCAACCTAACCCAACTTTTTACATGCTCATCCCCACAACATGTACTCCACTTTTTATTTTTGGCTCAACTTGAGTTGCTTAATAAATATTGGAGAACGCGGAATGCCAATCAAGTTGTTACTAATCTCAGACTTAAATATTCTAAGTCTGAAAACAGCTGCAGATTCAATCTTCAAGCCTCCGTTTCACTTCGTTCCGAGCTGATTCATGGTATGCTCCAAAAACAAAGTTTGTTGTATTCAAACTAAACTACAACTCTTATTAAAGAATCATCAACCAGTTCAGCTTGGTTAGGAAACTACATAGCTCCAAAGTAGGGTACCCGAAACTGAAATTCACTCAGGACTTAGCCAAATTTCTAGGCTCCAAGACAGCATTGTATTGAATCTTGTGAGCTATATTTGACTAGGTTAGAGGCCAAACTAGCTCTTGACCATTAAACAAAGTTTGTTCCTCATGACATGGACTACAACTTTTTATTTAAGGCCCATCATCAAAACTGGTATAGAACATATAGTTCTACTTTGATCAAAGTAGTATCATCATAAAGCTTTAAACTAGGGTTTTAGTCCAATTGAGCCATTTTCTTGGCATTTGCTCAACATGAACCCTTCATGACTTCTGTTGTAGAGTTCATCTAAAGTCATTTGGGCATATTGGCAAGGTTTGGTTGATGGTCTATAATTCCATTCACTTAATGGTACAATTCCAGCAATTAGTAAAGTCATTCCAACAAAGATATGACTTATCATTTCATGTGACTTTTTGATTCCAAACTTCATGAAACTTTTCCAGGGATCAATATAGATAGTTATTGAGGTGAGACATGTGAAAATACTTTGATAGCAACATCCAAGCCTATATCTTTTAATTGAGCCTATATGTAAGCAAGGGTGCAATATCCAAGTTTAGATTAGGCTCATCTCCACTTAATCTATCCTGTTTGAGCTCAAACCCACTGCCTAATTGGTGATAAACACCTGGGGTGTTACAAACTCCATTCCATCGTGGTCAGCCATGACGTGTCCGACAACATTCAGTGCAGGGATGTAGTTTCTTCTTCTACCCCTAGCGATGAGATGGAAGTAGGCGGTGTTGGCGTCTCCTTCTTTGAGTTGGTGTATGCGAGACCGTTGCCTGGCCATCGTTCGCTCCAAAGAGGCAAGGCCGAGGCATCTCATCTTCATGCGTATTCTTAGTCCAGCCTCATCTTCAGAAAGTTCCCTTAGCTCTTGTGCAGTGCCTAGTCGTGAGACGAGTTCGCACGCCATCAGCAGCTGCAACTCGATATCGCCGATTTTGGTAGCGGACCACCGCTGGAGCTCGCGTACTAGGTTCCGCAGCATTTCATCGAGACAGACCAAAGGATCCCACGTTGCTGATTGAGGCCGCCATGCCGCTGCCAGCACCTCTATGAAGTCATCAAACTTGGGCCAGTATGGCTCGAAGTGAAAATGAGCTTTAGACATCTGACCCAAGTTGGTCTGTAGTAGCAGTGCACAATGGTCTGAAGCGTCGGAGCCGAGCCCTCTGAGGTGGGAGTTCAGGAATCACTTATTTGAAAGGTCCTAATATGGCTAGAGGGGGGCGGGTGAATGGCCTATTAAAAATTTTACAGACTCACTAGAACAAATATGTTAGTACTCCCTCCGGTCCTGTATATCTGGCGCGGCAAGGTTAATTCCAGAGACCAAGAAATGTATTAATTGCATGTTAATAGCCACGCCGCATGCATTAACCTGCTGAGAGAAAATGCTTCCTACCTCATCGCTCGTAGGTGAAAAAGGCAACTTGCTGAGAGTACGCATGCATGAACCGCTTCGTTGCGCTACCGTGCATGCAACGCTTGGTTCCTGGGCATCCCCGTTTAAACTGCACAATAATTAATCTACTCTCGGTGTCCCCACTCCGCCAGGTATTATGGCCAAAACAAAAAACGCCTGTACGCCAGATATATAGGACTGGAGGGAGTATAACAAATGGTGAAAAACAATTTGCTCTAGCTCTACAAGGGTTGCAAGCCACCTGTCCAACAATTCTAGTCACTATGATCACTATGACAATCAATGGCTAAGTCACTATGAGCTCTCAAAGACTAGCTACACTAAAGAGCTCCACTAGGTGAGAGCTACACTAGTAAAGATAAAATAAGCTCTCACAACTAATTACACTAAAGAGCTTGTTACAACTAGTTTGCGGAAATATAAATGGAAAGAATATGATCTTTATACCGACGCGTAGGAGATGAACCAATCAATGAATATGAAGACCAATCACTGGGAGAATCAATCAATACACAATTGAAGACACAATATTTTTCTCCCGAGGTTTAGGTGCTTGCCGGCACGCTAGTCCCCGTTGTGTCAACCTACACCTCGTGGTTCGGTGGCTAATTGGCAATCCAAAACCAAGCTCCCCAAGAGCACTGCAAGAACCTACCGCAAGTGAGGTAGCTCAATGCCTTCCTCGGCGGAGCGCCAAAGGTAATTTACTAGAGTTGCCTTTAGCGCTCCGCCGGGGAAGGCACAACACCCCTCACAGATCACCGGGAGGTGGCCAAGAACAATCACCACTCTTGCTACAACTCCTCCGATGCCTTCAAGCCTTCTAGGTGGTGGCAACCACCAAGAGAAACAAGAATCCCATAGCACAAACGATCCCCAAGTGCCACTAGATGCAAACTTATAAGCAAATGCACTTGGAATCACTCAATCTCACTTTGGATTAGCAACCAAGCAAGAGAGATGAGTGGGAGAAAGTGTGCTCAGCTCACAAGGATGTCAAGATGTTCAAATGACCAAGAGAGATCCCTTAGAGCCAGCCACCACAAATTTATAAGCCCCCTCAAAGAATAGAGCCGTTATGCTTAAGGTGGGGCTTAACCCAAACCACCAGACGCTCCAGTGAGTCGCACCGGTCGACCGGACGCTGCCCCTGCGTCCAGTCGCACCGCACCAAACGCACCGATGGATGCCACGAGTTCCTTTTTAAACAGGCATCGTTGATCTGTTGACACCTAGTTGCACTCGATAAATTGTTTCAACCGTGAAACTCCCCTCTTCAATGTACGGCTATCGATCCTAAATGTGATCACACCCTCTATGATGTCTTGATCACCAAAACTAAAAACCCTAGCAATACCTTTGCCTTGATTTCTATCAGGTTTTGTTTTTCTTTTTCTTCTTTTCCAAATATGAAGCACTTGATCATCTTTTGGTCACCTCCATCACCATGATCATCTCTAGGCTCCACCACTTGGCATGGGACTTATCATTTCATGTCGACACACTTAGCGCGATGATTAGTCCCTAGGTTTCATCAATTATCCAAAACCAAACTAGGGCTTTCATCGTCCCAGTCAATGGACACCAGCACTCTGTCGAGGCGCACCAGCATTGAGGGCAGCTATTTTCTCCTAAAGCGGCGTAGATTTGCTGTGTCAATTCGGTCATTGTTCTTGTCCGCCTCACTAAGGATGAGGTTAAAATCCCCCGTGATCGCCCATGGCCCATCACAAGTGTCTCTGATGGCTTCCAGTTCCTCCAGGAAGAGGATCTTGTCGTTGTCCTCTTGAGGCCCATAGACCGCGGTCAACCACCAGCGTTTGGCTGGTCCGCTTGCCTAAGTGAGAGGAGTGACTACCATCGTGATAGAGTAGCATCCGATGAGGACGTCCGAGAGAGAGATACCTTTGGATGGCGACTCGCGATTAGGATCCCACCACGAGTGTCAGATGCCGGTAAGTAAGCAAAATCACAGAAGTTTATACCATGCATCAAGGATACAAGGAACTGTGAAATTATAGCTAGTTTGGTTTCCTGCAACTGCAAGCACACTATAGTCGGTCAGATATCCCCCCACCAGGGTCTGAACCACATCGCCGCGCCCCCGCATTCAGGCCGCACACGTTCCAAGATAGTATGGTTGTGTTATCCATTGGAACTGGACGACGGGACGCTGGCCGACGCTTATGTCGCCACGTCTGTGGGCTGCCTGCACAACTGGAGGTGGCGGCTTTGCCGAGGGCTCCAGGCTCTCGGCAAAGCCTCTCAGACCCTCGGCAAAGGCTTTGCCGAGAGCAGCTCTCGGCAAAGCTGCCTCGGCAAAAACCCGATCGGCAAAGCCTTCTTTGCCGAGAGCCGTTTATCGGGCTCTCGGCAAAGGCTTTGCCGAGAGCCAACGCGGCCCTCGGCAAAGAAAAGGCGCCGTTAACGGGCCCGCTTTCTTTGCCGAGAGCCCATTTGGCTGGCTCTCGGCAAAGAGTTTTATTTTTTTTTTGAAAAAAAATCTTTGCCGAGAGCCAGCCAAATGGGCTCTCGGCAAACTTTTTTCTTTTTTTTTTAAAAAATGTTTGCCGAGAGCCTGGCCAGACCGGCTCTCGGCAAAGAGTTTTCCAAAAAAAAGGAAATTCTTTGCCGAGAGCCGGCTCTCGGCAAAGAATTTCCTTTTTTTTTGAAAAACTATTTGCCGAGGGCCAGTCTGGCCAGGCTCTCGGCAAAGCCTGTCCTTTGCCGAGTGCAACGGTCATTGCCCTCGGCAAAGCTGGGAAAATGGGTATTTTTTGCAGTCATGTTTCCCAGCTTTGCCGAGTGCAATGACCATTGCACTCGGCAAAGGTAGCCTTTGCCGAGAGCAACCCTCGGCAAAGTGAGAAATTTTGGTTTTTTCTTTTGATTTTCCACTTCATTACACATATAAATCGCATTCATCACGTATAAACACATTCATCATATATAAATCACATTTATCACATATGAATCACATTCATCACGTATAAACACATATATCACATTTACATATCACATTCATCACATATATGTCACGTTCACATACACCACGCATATAGCACATTCATCACAATATTTGAACTAAACGAAAGTTAACTATTACAAGTTATCATCGAAACATAATAAGTTTTCATTCTAAAGTTCACAATCTACTAGAGATGACACTTTAAACACAGTCATGGCCAACCTTGCCCTGGCCACCCCGGAGAAGGAGTCCCGCCTTGACCCCCGGGCGTGTTCCATCCAGGCGCTTGCGGGTTGTTCGAACCCGCCGACGGAGGCTGCAAAAATTAGATGTCTATGTCAGACAAGCAAATGCATAAACAAAACACTGAGGAATCGATACTCACAGGAGTAGAATCCGCGTTCTGAGACGGCGGTGGAGGAGCCATGAGCGTCGCGGGCACCTGCATGCCCTGGGAGGCCATGAACGTGATGAGATCTTGCATCTGCTTAGCTTGGGCCTCCAACCGGGCCTCCATCTGGGACCGCATCTGGGACTCGGCGAGCTTGCGCTCCTCCCTTTCTCTTTCCAAGCGGGCCTGCGATAATACAAAGGGAATGTTAGAACAATGCAAACATTTAAACATCAATGTACGACGAGTAAAACAAAAATAACCTCGAGCTCGGTGACCCGCGACTGCGAAGGCGACGGGCGTGGGCATATGGGGACGCTCCCGCTCGTGGTCTGTGCTCGGAGCTGGGACAGAGTGGGAGTGGAGGACGAGTCGATGACGCCGTCGCCAAGCCAATACTGCCCGTGCTTCTTCCCTCCTCCGACCCTCATCACGAGGCTTCCGTCCAGGTCCTCGTTGGCCGGATCAAAGTCGGCCCCATGGACCGCCCTTGCCGCCTCTGTGTAGTCAGTGAGGCGGGTGTGGACGCTGGAGTTGGAGTATGCCTCGGGGGGGTCGTCGGGGTTGTAGGAGGTCTCCGGTGCGGTGGCCTTGCCCTTGTGGGACATGGCGTATGCCATGAACGTGCTGCAAGGCTGGCCACCGTGTGACGCCGTCTGCGAGGAAGACAACAAGATGATTAGTAATTAGGCAACATTTGAGCGTTACAATACATAAAGTGTTTCACGTACCCAAGCTTGTGCGTACTCGGCTAGGTTGCGGTTGCCCTGGTGGTGTGGTACACCTGGCATCTGTAGACGCGCCTCCCGGGCCTCGGCGTGCTGGGCGGTCCACTCTTCAGAGAGCCACCGGTCCACGATCATCTCCCAGCACTCGGGAAATGACTGGCACCATTGGGGGACCATCTGCACATCATCAAGTATTTCACATATAAGCGTCAGATGAAATGAGCATAGCTTAATCTTAAAAGGAATCACTTACCTGAATGTACTGCGCCCGGCTCAGCGTCATGCCTCTCGCCTCGACCTTCGAGACCCTCCGTCCTTCGACCGTGGCGTTGTAGTTGACGATGGCCTGAATTCTCGCCTCGTAGATGATGTCGGTGACGAGCTTCCTGCAGGACCTTGTACTCACCACCTCTGCCTCGGCCTCCTTCCCCTGCTCACACCTATAGAAGTCCTGCATACAGATGCAATACAAACTCTAAGAAATTCAAGAAAAGTACGATGAATGCGATGTTGTGTGACGAAGACTTACCCACAGCTCCGCTCTGACCCTCGCCGCCTTGTTTGGGTAGTTCGGGTCTGGGACGACGGTGTAGTGGTCAAATGTATAGGCCGGCTCTCTCTTCCCGGCATACTGTACTATGCCGGGGTAGTGCTCGCGGCACAGGAGACCCAGGATGCCATTGGGTTTGCGGCCGCGACCCTCCACAAACTCCCAATGCCTGCACAAGTGATACAGAAAGATTATTAGTTTCTATTTCAATTTTAAACATATCATATGAACGAGTAGTTAAAACATGTACCTTTGTCCAACGGGGCAGATCACTGGGCGTTGGTGAAGTGGTATCGGTCGGGCCGGGAGGCTGGCGGGACCTCGCAAGTAGGGTGTGGACCCCCCTGAGGCAGCCGAACCCTCTTTTGCCTCGGCCGACGGCTCATCCTCCTGCTCGGGGTCCTCCTGCCCCTCGTCCGCCTGAGCCTCGGCCTCGGGCGTGGCCGGCACTTCGTCCTCCGGTGGAGTCGGCTCCCTCCGGCGGTGACTCCTCCTTTGCCGAGATGGCCCGTCGTCCTGCGAGGCCCGGTACAGGGAGCTCATCGACCTCTGACGTCCGCCTGGCATCTTGGCTCGACCTCCTGCATTTAAACAGAACAAACAATATTGTATTAGAAATAACATAATGAAATATATGCAAAATAAATAAAACCCTAGATCCTAAGAAAAAACATAACAGGAGTAGAATATAACATAATATTACGTGAATTAGAAATAATCTGCATCATCGGGATTAGCCGGAGCATAAGTGTCATCATCGCTGTCAACCATGTCTAAGTACTCCTCAGTATCCGAAGACGGGAGGTTGTTTTCATTTGCTTCGCCTAAAAGGAATCGTTCTAGCATTTGTATGTCCTTCTCATTTACCACCTCATCCCCAGCGTCCTCGTCATCATTCTCTACTTCCATTTCCATCGCTTCGGTTAAGTCTATCGTGAACGTCCCTTGTAGCCCAGCTTCTTGAAAGAACTCCCCATCATACGTGTTTGTGTTGAAGTTATAATCCCCATCGTTGGGGAGAGGTAGTTTAGCATGTGGCGATATCTTGTGCACAATATACCAACCCAAGATATGCTCTTTGCTTTTGCACGCATATGGTGTGTAATAAACCTGCGTGGCCTGTTGAGCCACAATATACACATCGGCTCCTGGATAGACAGAATCCTGTCGAATTTCAACTAGCCCAAGATTTGGTGTGAGCCTCGTTACTCCAGGGTCGAACCAATGGCATTTGAATATTACAGGATTCAGAGGCTTGTCACCGTGAAATGAAAGTTCATATATTTCTTCAATTCTTCCATAGTAGTCACGGTTGTCATTGCCTGGAGTACAAACTCCGCTGTTTGTGGTTTTCCGATTGGGCCGACTCTGCTCGTATATCGCTGTGTGGAAGCGATATCCATTCACGTCGTAACCGTTAAATGACTTGACCCTACGGTCAAAGCCGTTTGCAACCTGTCTCAGCTGTTGACTCATAGACGCATCGGTCTGAGCCTGCAAGGTGAAGCAAGGTATAACGTTATTAAGTCCGAACGTAGGAGCCAGTTGGAATATCGGACTAAGTATGACCTCGGTTGGATAGGACCTTCTGTCGGAACCAAGAAATGAAATCGGGCCTCCCTTGCCCCGCCCCGTTTGCAATTAGGGTTTCGGCTATCGGGTCAGAAGGAGGCCTTGGCCCATTCCAGAATTGATGAAGAAATTCCCTGTACGGAAGAAAAATAAGGGTGTTTGATGCAGAATAGTGTCGGCGAATTGAATGAACATAGTTGAGAACTTACCCCATGTACGGCTGCACCTCATCAAGGTTGTTAAGCACGTATAGCATGATCTTTCGCCACTCTTCATAGTTCAACTGCTTAACTGTGGATCCACTTGCCTCGCCTTGCTGGCCTCGGAAAAGGCTAAGACTCGATTCATTTTCTCCAGCATTGTAACGAGGGGGTGCATTATGCACGCTAGGAAGGTTCTCGGAGTAGTATTGTTCAGTGAAGTTTGACACCTCCTCTAGAATGAATGCCTCTGCAATGGAAGCCTCAATTTTGGCTTTGTTTCTACATTTCTTGCGAAGAGTCTTCAGATTTCTCTCGACTGGATAGCACCAACGGCAATGCACAGGCCCTCCCATTCGAACCTCATTAGGGAGGTGTACGATCAAATGCAACATCGGAGTGAAGAAGCCTGGTGGAAAGATCTTCTCCAGCTTACAGATCAACACAGGTGCAGCTTTCTCCAAGTCAGCAATGATGGACCGAGATATCTCCTTGGCACAAAGTTGGTGGAACAAATAGCTCAACTCTGCCAGGACAACCCACATAGGCTCAGGAACATAGCCTCGAACCATCGCCGGAAGAAGGCGCTCGATCCATACGTGGAAGTCATGACTCTTCATTCCTAGGACTCGCAGACTAGATAAGTTGACTCCTCTCCTCAGATTCGCTGCATATCCATCAGGGAACGTCAATGTCTGGATCCATTGAAGTATTTCTTTCCTTTGTGGCCTGCTCAAGACGAAATCGGCCTTGGGCCGTGTCCATCTCCTGCCGGGTTGAGGAGACCGCATCTCTTGCTTTGGTCTATCGCACAAGAGTGCCAGGTCTAATCTAGCCTTAGGGTTGTCCTTGGACTTTTCAGTGTCCATGAGTGTTCCCCAAAGTGCCTCGGCGATGTTCTTTTCAGTGTGCATTACATCAATATTATGTGGCAGAAGAAGGTCATCGTAATAGGGGAGCCTTTCCAAGCCTGACTTATGCGTCCACATATGTTCCTTACCATACCCCGCAAAACGACCGTCTCTTTCATTGAACTTGAGAGCATCTATTTGAGCATGAACCTCGGCACCGGTCAGCATCCGGGGTGGAGGATCTGTCACCACGACCCCTTTAGTGAAGTTCTTGGTGTCTTGTCTAAAAGGATGGTCTAGAGGCAGGAATTGTCGATGTTGGTCGAACGCCGAATACTTGCCACCCTTCTTCAACCAGATAAATCTCATAGCTGTCTTGCAAACCGGGCATGAGAACTTGCTGTGGACACACCAGGCACAGAATATCCCATATGCCAGGTAGTCATGCAGTGAGTACTGGTACCAGATATGCATTGTGAAGTTTGACCTTGAAGCTCGGTCGTATGTCAATACCCCTTCGTTCCAAGCAGTTTCTAATTCATCAATCAGAGGCTCCATGTACACACCCATGTTATTCCCCGGGTGTCCAGGAATTATCAACGACAAGAAGACAGTATGACGTTGAAATAGGACACCGGGGGGAAGATTGAGGGGGATAACGAAGACGGGCCAACAGGTGTAGGGGGCAGCCATGAGTCCATAGGGGTTGAAACCGTCTGTAGCAAACGCAACACGAACATTACGAGCCTCTCTACTTTTGTCATGATGAATGCGATCAAAGTGGACCCATGCTTCACCATCGGCGGGATGTACCATCTTCTCAGGATTGTATCGTGTACCCTGTTTGTGCCATCTCATCTGTTTCGCGGATTCCTCGGTCATGTAGAGACGTTGGATCCTCGGTGTGAACGGCAGGTAACGCAGGACTTTCATGGGGATAGAAAGTTGTCTCTTCAGGCCTTCACCATCGTCTACCTCCATGTATCTCGACGCTTTACACTTCGGACAGTAACCTGCATCCTTGAGATCTTTTCTGAAGAGGACGCACCCATTTGGACATGCATGTATCTGCTCATACGGCATCTTCAGTGCACGAAGCAGTTTCTGTGACTCGTACAGGCTCTTTGGCAATATGTGGCCGTCCGGAAGCATGCTACCAAATAGGGCCAACATAGCATCGAACGCTTCTCGACTCAGGTTGAACTGGGACTTGAACCCCATCACACGGCCAATGGCATCCAGTTGAGAAACTGTTGTCCGATCATGAAGGGGTTTCTGTGCTGAAGACATCATGTCGTAGAACGCCTTTGCGGTCTTCTCCATCTCCTCCTCCGTACGTCCTGCAGCGTACTATGCTTGTTGGAAGTCATCTAACAGGTCTGCTACCCCAGCATCAGCATCAAAGTCCTGCAGACGTGGTCGCACTGCCTCCTCTCTCAAATGATGTACTTCACCATGGTAGATCCACCGGGTGTAGTCCGGCGTGAATCCATGGTTCAGAAGATGTTTACCCATGTTCTCCTTGTCTTGCCTTCGCCGGTTCCCACATCTGCTGCACGGGCACAATACTTTCATCTCTCCTCGCCGAGCCGGGCCAAATGCATGGTTCAAGAAAGTATCTGTCTTGTGCAACCATTCATCACTGAAATCACTCTTGCTTCTGCGGCCCGAGTACATCCACTGACGGTCATCCATCCTACTGTCATCCATCTGAGTACTTACATCTACATCCAAGTACTTACATCCTACATATAATGTAGCAAAACAAGTGAGATGGTGGCGTTGTAAGGATTTGGTGGGTTGTAAGGATTATTCATATAATGTAGCAAAACAAGTGAGAAGGTTTTTCCCCATTTAATCCCCCGTGGGGATGATTTTAGTTCCATCCCCATCCCCATCCCCTAATAGGGGAATTTTCCGCGGGGAATCGGAGATCGGGTCCCGTTGCCATCTTACTCTCTATCTATACTATGGCAAGTTGTTTAGGAACCGGACTTGACTGGTTGTCATGCGTTCATTAGCCATTGAATTGGCTCTACAGTCCAGCCCAATTTAATTAAGAATGTATTTGGTTTGAGGACCACCGAAAAAGAAGCCCATTTTAGGGATAGCACACCATCCTGTTCCTTGTTTGGTGGTACAGAATGGGACCATTCTCGTCATGTGTTAAAATTTAGGATAACTGACACGTGGGGCCCACCATCATTCTATGAACTGACACGTGGGGGCCTGGTCACCACACCTCCGCCACAGCTGGCCAGCGCGCACTCACCGATCCGCCCGTCATGGAGCGAGTTGTTCGATCGCCCCGCCGCTGCCCAGCTGGCCAACGCAAGGTCACCGGTCGCCCTGCCGTTGAGGATGAAAGAGGAACTGACTACAGTTGTTCGATCGGGAGGTATATTCCCGAGGGGGATGGACCCCTCTCAACCAAACACCATAAAAAGGGGATCAATGAACACACCAATGCCGCTGCCATGGGCTGTCAGCACAACAGTAGTACTCCCTTAAAGTTGTGGGTGGGTGTTTGTAGGTGTATGAATTGGAAAAGAAAAGGTAGACGATGATCAGTTAGAAGAACAAGAAGTTGAGAGGAGGGACCTAGCTGCATGAAGAGACAGAGAGAACTTATTGGTGGCTTCCCTTTTATAATGACTTGTGGCAATCATATGCAGGCATGCCTCATGAGAGGGCAGCTGATGCTGATCCTAAGTCCTAGTACAGTAGAAAACTTTGTGTGACATACTGTCTCCAGCTGATAGCTTATGTCCTTTGGAAGACAGGCTGGTTAGTAAACAAGTTGCATGTCAGTTAATTTTCCACACAAAAAAATCAGCGTATCCATGAGCCTCAAGGGGTCACAACAGGTTTCAGAAGAAGTTAGGCCGCATTGCAGCAGATGCTCTTGCCCGGTCCTTATTTCTCAGTTTGTTTGGCACTTTGGCTGTCACACATCATGCGCCTTTCTGCAGGATGTATTCTTCAACCCAGGGGCCAAACAGGTTTGTGGCGGGCTCAGCACTAGGATACTCCTTATCTATTCCTTAGCTATTGTACCGTACTAGTAATTATGTAGTCGAAGAAATTCTCTCGATTTTGCAAACTTTCCTTGAGAATAGTTGTTTTTCCATGTGAATGTAACACACACCTATATATATGGTCATATAAACCATCATGGTGTAGCTTTCAGTTTTTTGCTGTTAAAGTTTCGCCATAGTCTTTATCAAATCCTGGGTCCGCAACTCTATTTAATTTCACCCCCTCTTAATGAAAAATGCGCAAAGTTGCCTGTCCGCGAAAAAAAAATTAAATAAATCGATCATCATGTATGTATGATCTGAACCCTGTATTCTCAACTTCAACGTGTGGGTTTTTTATGCAAGCTATTGTTATAGCTTGTCTTTGTTCTCTCTATATTGTTCATATTGTAGCACAATACTCATATAGGTATTTTCTTATCAATATCCAGTTGTGATAGATTTTAGCTACCAATTGCTCTGCATATGGTTTATTGTTGTCCACTTTGCATTATCAAACCTCAATATGTGTTCACATATGTTTAATTGAAACTCTCTCTCATTTGTTCATATTCTACTTTTTGATCATTGTTCATGATTTCTTATTTGCATCACACATCCATGGTTTTTTGACGTGTGTTCAATTAATATTATTTTATGTGTCTGCATTCTAATAGCATACTTGTATCGACATTCCTTATATTTATCCGCTTATGATTGAATTTAGTTACTAATTATATTATATACTTTTTCACCCCCTTGTTCATATTTTCCATCTTTGCATATAGAGCATTCACGTGTGCTCGACGTGTTTACTGTAAATCTTAGCTTTAGCTGTGTATTTGGCTTAAAAACCAACATACACTCATTGCTTTGTACGTATCCATATATGGGTGGAGGTGGAAAATTTAGATGCAAAATTTAGTGAGTTACTTTGTATTACTTTTTCTTGGCATATATGAGTAATTTAGATGAAAACTTAGGGGTTACTAAGTTACTTTACATAATGACAGTGGTCAATTATTTATATTAAAATTTAGAGGATTACTTTAGAGTAATTTTAGAATGGCCGAGGTGAGTAGTTTTTTAGAAAATCATGTTACCCCATCCCAAAATGAAAGATCACTGCTATATTTGTACTTAGTTTTATTAATTATATAATTCAGAATATAAAGTGAACCTGTCGTTAATATTGAAACATAACGGAAAATTGGGCGTGATTCAGGATTCTTTTCAACACGTGACATTCAGGATTCGATTCGCCTGCGTGCGTCACTTCATAGGCATCAGGGTCTCAATCAGGGACGCATGTTCGCTTGAACTACTTCAGCAGTAGTTTTCGGTAAACAAACAGTGTTTTCTTCTCACAACAAATCAGCATAAACCAAATTTCAGCGAAACGAACAGGGGGACGATGGTGAATTTGATGATGACCGAGGGAGTGCGTGCTTCCATTCTGCACTGCCTGCAAACGAACGAACGACGCGATGCGACTGTCCCTGCAGCCGGTTTTGGCTAACCAAACAGCAGGCAGCAGCAGTAGGAGAAAAAGAAAAACCAACACGAGCGATGCCACGGGGAGTCCGTGAGGATTAGCCCCGGGTTGAGTAGTTTGGTGCAAAACCCTTTGGCTGAATGTGAGAAAAAATGCTGGTTACTTTTGCCAGGGCCGGACAGCTTTCCCTGAAGAAGGCAACGACAATGCTGTGGTGCAGGCCTCTTTGGTGGGCCATGACAGCAGCCTAACTATCTCTTCCTATTCGCTCAGGAGTTTCTAAAAAAAAATCCTCTCGTTGAGTCCTATCCTCTCATCTACTCGTTCCTATCTGCTTCAGGGGCAATACCCACCACCGTCGCAAGCCAAGAGGCAGGAACATGCCAAGGGAAGCTGGCAAATCCAGACAAGTGCTACCCTGGTCACGGCTGGCATCTCGGAGCTGGTGCTCCCGAAGCAGCTGCTCCACCTCCTCCTGCTGCTGGAGTACATCCGCCGCTTCCTCCTCCGGGTGAAAGGTCTTGATGGCTAGAGGAGGGTGAATAGCTTTTTAAAAAATTCTACAAAGACAAGCTAATCAAGTTTATCAATACAACAAATAGCGCGATGCGAGTTTTGCTTAGTCTACGGGGTGTTTGCAAGCCACCTATCCAATTCACAATTCTAGTATATTTGCACTCAACCGCACAAGTCAAACCGAGAAGGTAACTACAACTACAACTAGCAAGCTACACAAAAGAGCTACTCTAGCAAAGCTAACTAGCTAGCAAAGATAACTAAGAAAGTAATGCGTAGTTGAGTTAGGAGAGTTTCACCGAGGGGCGAAGTATTGAGCCAACCAATGTGACCAACAAAGAATACCAAGATGACCGAACACCGGGATCAATCAATCACAATATGAAAGTGATGACACGAAGATTTATCCCGAGGTTCACGTGCTTGCCAGCACGCTAGTCCCCGTTGTGTCTCTTTTCACCACGTGGTTCGGTGGCTAATCGGTCTCACACCGAGCCTCTCAAAAGGCACCACAAGAACCTACCAAATGGCAAAAGGTTACAATGACACAAGCAATTTACTAATGTTGCCTTTGGCGCTTCGCCGAGGTAGGCACAAACCCCTCACAATCACCGGAGGTGGCCAAGAACAATCACCAACTCTTGCCAACGCCTCCAAGCTGCTCCAAGCCGTCTAGGTGGCGGCAACCACCAAGAGAAATAAGAATCCCGCAGCGAATCAACCACCAAGTGCCAACTAGATGCTATCTTACAATACAAATGCACTTGGATCACTCAATCTCACTTCGAATATGCAAAGAAGCAAGAGATATGAGTGGGAGGGGAGTTGCTTAGCTCAAAGTGCTCACAAGTATGTCAAATGTCCAAGAGAGAGAGCCTTGAGCCGGCCAACGAGTATTTAAAGACGTACCCCTTCGAATATAGCCGTTACGCACTTAAAACAGCCGAAGTCGCGCTGATCACACAACGGCTATTTTCGCGAAGCACCGACCGGACGCGCTGGTCGCAACGACCGAACGCGCCGGGCTTGACCGGACGCGCTTGTCAAGCAAGAACAGCGCACAACGAAACAGTGACCGGACGCGCTGGAGAACTGACCGGACGCCACAGTGCCAGCGTCCGGTTGGAGTCCAGTAAGCTCCCTCAACGACCGGACGCGTCCGGTCGACTGTGACCGGACGCGCCTCGCGTCCGATCAAACAACTGAAACACGCGCACACGCTGAACACTGACCGGACGCGTCCGGTCAAACAGAGACCGCGTCCGGTCCAGCGTCCGGTCACTCCTGTGACCTCCGTTCGATTTCCGACTTCCGGCGTAGTGGAAAATAGGCATTTCAATTCCCCGAAATCGCCTGAATCCCGCGCTCGCAAGCTCGGCGGGAGGGAGAGAGGACCCCAAACCCTCTCTACCGCTCAAACTCCACCGCCATCGCAAAATGTGCTAACGCCACCAAGTGATCATGTCATGTGTGAGTGTGTTAGCATTTTCACAATCATTTTTCGAGGCGTTATTAGTTCTATCCAAATGCATATGATCATGAAATGCACACCTAGAGGCACTTAGGAGTTCAATAGCCGCGTTATTCCCCTCTTTATAGTACGGCTATCTATCCTATAATGTAACCACACCCACTAGGTGTCTTGGTTACTAAAACACAACCCTTAAGCATATACCTTTGCCTCACGTAGGGTTGCGTCCAAATCCAAGTGTGGCCATCATGATCACCATGTCCAACTTGCCACCAACCTTGGAATGTACTAATCCTCATATGCTACATACAACTTAGGCATAGGATTAGTACTTAGGCATTGTCACTAATTACCAACACCAATCATAGGACTTTCAATCTCCCCCTTGTTGGTAATTGGTGACAACCCTTTCACAAAGATATTATGATAAAATTTTGATTGAACCCATGTCACATTGTCCAAGTATATTACCATGTGTAAGAATTATGGATATGTGATTATGAATTCAAATTGATAGCAATGGCTCCCCCTACATGTATGCTATATGTTTGGATTTAGGAAGCATACACGCTTAGATAGGAAAATATAGGAGCATTGACTATCAATAGGTGCTAAGTGTTTTAGATTATAGACCTTTGAAGCGTGATACCATCGGAGTAGCGATAAACACCATCTTAGCACCTTGTGTAGTTAGATACCACTTGGAAAAGCACAAACATAACTAGAAACCTCGTGAGATCAACATTATAAGCAAGGCTCTAGTACCACTTTGAAAAACATGAAGCAAGAAAAATCTAACTACTTCCTATTCATGCTAGTACCTCAATTCATCATTCAAATTATACTAGCAAGTCACCACACAAGCAATGTATCGGAGAAAAAGAAATGCATAACTATGCATCATACATATGAAGTGCACATGGAAATGCAACATTCATGTTTAAGAGCTTGCTCCCCCTACTTGTGTGCTCAAAATTTTAGTTGACCCCCTTCTAGTTGACCCCCTTCTTTTATCATTTCTCCCCTTTAGGTTTTCTTCCCCTTTAGAATCTATCTTTGTGAACAACATTTTCTCCCCCTTTGGCACCAATGACCACAAAGGTCCAATTTTAGATAGATTATCATGTTGAATTATGGGGTGAGGATCAAGTTTGTGATTCAACCTAGATTGCTTGCATAAATAAAATGCTTAGATTTGATCCAAGGGCAAGCTTCTTCACACCTCACTAGAAGGGTTATCATGCACTATGTTGAAGCAAATATATAGACAAGTGATCTAGATTAAACACTTAGGATCACAAGCTACTTAAACAAGTTATATGCTACCACTAGATCATACAAGACATGGAAACAATAGTGGCACCATGTAAACTTCAAAGTCATTTGATTTTCATGAATGAGCCTAGAACATGTAAATTATGACTAGATGCACTAAACAAGTCCTTAGCATAGAATGTATGATATGACAACCAATTGTACCTTGGGGCTCGAAGGAGAGGCATGTCATAACATTGGGGTGCATCAACTCATGTTAGAGAAGTCAAGTATGTTCAACTCATTCTTTAGCTTGTGAAATCTCTTCTCATCGAGTGGCTTGGTGAATAGATCGGCTAGTTGATCTTCGGTGCCCACACTCTCAATAGCAATGTCACCCTTTTGTTGATGATCTCTAATGAAATGATGACGAACATCAATATGCTTTGTTCTTTGATGTTGAATCGGATTGTTGGTTAGCTTCACGGCACTTTCATTGTCACATAGCAATGGCACATTCTTGAAATTGATTCCAAAATCCTTCAATGTTGCCTTCATCCACAAGATTTGTGCACAACAACTACCCGCGGCGATGTATTCGGCTTCGGCGGTAGATATGTCACACCCAAAATTTCCTATTTTGGATTGTGCATGAAAAACACTAAATAAAATAAATTATTTCAATATTTGAATAAATTTATTAGATAAGTTAAGTTGCTGCTAATTTAAATATAGAAAATTGTGGTTTTAAACTTTTTCATATTAATTTGATAATGTGGTGTTTGTGTGATGCTTGTCTTTGGTGTTGGTGAGTGCTATTATTTTCAAAATATCATAGGACGACGTTTACTTTTCATCGGAAAACTTTTTGGCATTTTCTGGATTTAAAATTTCAATTTCCGTGAGCTTAATCTTTTTCCTTGATTTCTTCATCAATCTTTTCATGAGTCCAAACTCATTTGGTTGAGTTCCTTATCTCCCCAAGAGTCTCCAGGATTTTTCCCGTAATTTTTCTGAGCTCCGGGCTATTTTTCGCGGCCAAAAGGTAATTCTAGATTTTCTGAAATTATTTTATTCACGGAATTAAAATAATCCCGAAATTAAGAAATTCTGAAAAGTTTCCAAACCCTACAACTATATATATACCAGCGTAGCCCTCGACGCCCTGATTTCAGAAGTACAACCCTTATCGCGAGCCGCCGCTCATAGCTCCCTCCACCTCTCGCCGTATCTTAAATATACATACATACATATATATATATATATATATATATATATATATATATATATATATATATATATATATATATATATATATATATATATATATATATATATGTGTGTGTGTGTGCATGCAAGTGCTTTACGTGATACAATCCAGGAAACAAGCAGACAGCTAGCCCTCTCCTTGTCCTAGCACAAAACTAATCTGTATGTCGTGCACGTCAAGGATACCAGGTCCATCACGTGTACATATCCATCTATAAATAGAGAGCTCCCGCTGCCCATGGACTGCAGATGATAGGCGTCGGTCGCCGCCTTCGACATCGACTTCAAGTACATGGGCCTGTACAGTGACTGGTTCGCCGGTGTCTTCGCCGAGCTCTGCGGCAGCGGCGGCCTCCTGGAGCTCAGCCTCGTCAACGCCAAGCTCCGCGAGTGCTACCATCTGCCCGCCCCCATCTACCGGTGCGCCACGCTCACCTCCCTCGACCTCTACAACTGGCGGCTCCGGGTGCCCGGCAGGATCACCGGCCTGCGCGCTCTGCGGCTGCTCCGGCTTCGCAGCGTCACAGCCACGGACGACGACCTCCGCCGCCTGATCACGCGGTGCAGCAGCGTGGAGGGTCTTGAGATTGTTAATGTCCACAAGGCGAAGAGCATCGTCATCAGCGCGCCACGCCTCGAGAAGCAGCTCATCTACTCGCACCGCCCGCTACGCGTCTCGGTGAACAAGGCGCCGCGGCTGGACGCTGTGAGGCTGACCTTCTCGTACAGTTACCCGGAGTACTCGTGGAGCCCCGACGACACCATGGACTCCGACGTCGATTACTCGTTTTCTGAGATCGATGAGATGCTTCATTACGAGAAGATGGCGAAGAGGGAGCACAAGTGGACGGATGAGATTGGGAACATGGTGACGTTTCTCAGTGGGCTTGGATGTGCCAAGAAGCTCCACTTGTCCCCTAAAATCCCCGAGCCAAGCCCCATCAGTGCCAAAGGATCGCCGGCCATGATGACGGGCCGAAATCTCGTCGATGCCTGACGTCAGCGACGCATGCTGCCGCTATGTATGTGGGGTTTCCACCGTGAGGATTAGGTCGCCCAGAAGTTCCTGGAGGCAAATCACGTACAGCTAGAGGCAGCCAAGCTAGGGCATCACCTGTACCACTGTACGTGGGAGCAAATTCACCAGCGCCATGCACCTGAACATCAAGAAGTAATCTTCGGCGATTCAACCAGAGACTACCCACGTGAGCCCTGGCACCTTGCCTTTTAGTTTATCCTTTCTTTTCTAATCAATTCCCTATTGATCGCTTTGTCTTAATTAAAACATCTCCAGCACTTTTGGTTAGATATACCACCTTGATGCATGAACTCCTGGCTGTTCGTTTGTTTTGGCCAAGCGAGCTCGCTTCAAGCTAATCCTCCATCTATCATCTGTTTCCCGCCAGACCGAAGGCCCTCGGCCGTTTCCCCTGTTGTCACGAATTGCACAGCAATGTACGAGAGGAAAGAAGAAGAGGTACGGTACTAGTTCGCCTCTGATCTTTTAATCTCCGCCGTTTCATCGTTTTAGCTCTGTTTTGCTTCGTTCAACTTGAGTTAGTTTCGTAACCTCGCGCTCTGCACAGTAGTGCTAACCTTTATCATGTCACTTCACAAATGCAGTCTGATTAATAATTATTTAATAGATTTCTAGTTAACACCAACCTAGGGTTGTAATTCCGATTCCGTTGCATTGAGATCGTGTTGATGTATACTACGTGTTAGTAACAACTTGCAGCATGTATCACATCTCTAAATTTTATAAGTTAAATATTAGTGCAAACAAGTTTTAAGTAAAAATAAATTCGGGTGTTGTCTCCTACCTTTAATAATTAAATGTCATTTTGATCAATATCAACTTGAGTGTCTTTATTAAATGTAACTTGCTTAGGTATAACCCCTGCATGAAATGTTTCTAGTATACGATTCTACCTGTTTTATGTTTAAAAAAAAAGATAAATGTTAAAGTGACTTAAATAATATTTATGTTTATAAATAAAAGAAACATAGGACAACATATGTATTATAATTTGTTTAGTTAAACATGAAACATATATATACTTAATCTGATTAGTGGTTATCTAATGTCTTTTAATTTATTAGAAACAACCTAGGTTTATAACTCTGGTCCTTCATAAATAAATGTTAACATGACTAATATCAACATAAATGTCTTTTTAACAATGACATGCTTAGATCAACCTCGTAACATATAATGATCCGATTAACTGATCTCACATGTTTTATATTTCAAAACTATAAATCTTTAAATTGCATTAATGATATATAATTGTTCATAAATAAAATATGATTTAGGTTTAACTCTAGCATTTATAACTTGATATAATTTGGTTAGTTCAATTTTAGGATAATCCTCTGAAAATACCTAATCATTTCATTTCATTAACTAAAATAAATCAAGCGTATAGTTTGTCTTCTCAGTTCTGAGTGCAAACTCCTCGATAGTCGTGTCATCTTTGACGATAGCTCTGTTCTTAGTCGTACTTGCGTTTTCGTGACTGTAGCAACGTACCGTGTCGTTAGTGCGCTCTCTTTTAAAGTTTCTCTTTTGTATGATGCCTATTCTTAGATGTGTCTGTTGTTTGTCTATGTGTGGTGCTTTGCTGCGAGTAGAACGAGAATCGTACGTAAGGGTTGCCGGAGACTAATGGAGGATAAAGTTGAGGTTTTTCTGAGAAAATTGCTTTGGGCGTAAAGCAAATTCAAGGCAAGTATAACACGGGACTATCCTTGTTACCTATTCACTGAAATTATCATACATGTGCATGTGCTCACCTTGACAACCTTAGAGATTATAACTTAGTGATTGTTATCTGGATTCCTTGTCAACCTTGGGAATGCATTTGGGTAGCTATTGCTAGTGCTTAATTATGAACAATGATCTTGTAATTTGATCAATGGATTAAGCAATCAATCATTAAGATGATTTTATTACTGTTAAAAGGGGGCTAGAGCATGTGTGTTATTTTGATGCTCTGGTTTCTCTCCATAAGGACTTATCTGTACGTGATCATCCGGGACATACAGTACAGCTGTGAGGGCTATATGGCTCTGACTTTAGTTGCTTAAAGGACCTTTTCTAGCTTGTTAGTGGTTACATTAAATGGCGTAAGAACGGCTTGCCACGTTGGGTGTAGGGCGAGCCCCTGTCCTTAGTGTGTATAGGCTGCGGTTGTTGTGCCACTGGGAAGGGGGGTTCTACATCTGCCTGCCGAGTGAATCTAATGGCCCTAACTTATTAGACGAACTCTTGAATGGCTTTATATGGTTCTCTGGTGTTTGAGTTTGATCTCCCCGCACATTTGGAAATCATGACTCATAGTGAAAGTGTACACCTCTGCGCAGAGTTAAAAACTGGTATACTAGCCGTGCCCACGGATACGGGCGGCCTTGGAACATTTACAGATAGATGATCACCATTGTTATATCATGCTTAATTACTGTTGATTATTATTATGTTCATGTTAATGCTATTCATTATCCTTATTACAATTGATCATTGGTTCGTTAATGGGAATTGGTTCATCTTGATGCTACTCAATTGCTAATTATATGATGATTAAAAGCTAAACGCAGTCAAACAGTGTCTAGCCTTTTGTGCCTCATGAACCCTGTGTTATACTTGTTGAGTTCGACATGGACTCACTCTTGCTATTTCCCCCACACTCCAGTGTGGAGTAAGATGCTACTCGGAAGGACAAAGGTGTAGTGGAGTTTCCAGAAGACTAGTAGAAGTGCTAGGCATATGTTACCCCCAGTCAGCCGTCCCTGAGAAGAATGGAGCCTGAAGTTTAGTCACCGTTCCGCGATACTCTGATGTAAGTGTTAATATAGCTATGTATATGTTATATAATAACATTGTTTCTGATACTTTTTCATTCTGGCATATGTGTGGACTTCCTGGGCACACATATGATTAGCCTGGTTTTGTTCTTTAGAAAACCGGGTGTGACAAGATAGTGCAATACTATTTTGCTTCTTGGATGACCATGAGACAAGTGATCTTCCCAACAATTGACAAGTCCCGGAGGTGCTCTTTCTCTCAACTTTGTCACCGGCATAGTCGGAATCCGAATATCCAACTAGCTCAAAACTTGCACCCTTGGGATACCACAATCCAACATCTTGTGTATGCTTTAAGTACCTCAATATTCTCTTTGTTGCCTTCAAATGACTTTCTCTTGGTGAGGCTTGAAATCTTGCACACATGCATACACTAAACATCACATCAGGCCTTGATGCCATCACATAGAGTAGACTACTAATCATTGATCTATAAAGCTTTTGATCCACCATGTTGCCACTCTTGTCACTATCCAAGCTTCCACTAGTGCCCATTGGGGTTGTAATGCCCTTTGCATCTTCCATGCCAAACTTCTTGAGCATATCTTTGATGTACTTGGTTTGGCTCACAAATGTTCCTTCCTTCATTTGTTTGATTTGAAGTCCAAGAAAGAAACTAAGTTCACCGATCATTGACATTTCAAATTCCTTTGCCATTATTTTCCCAAACTCATCACAATAATCTTGATTGGTTGAACCGAAGATGATATCATCAACATATATTTGCAATACAAACAAGTCTTTCCCAATCTTCTTGGTGAAGAGAGTAGTATCCACTTTGCCCATAACAAATCCTTTGGTTAGCAAGAAGTCCCTCAATCTTTCATACCATGCTCTAGGTGCTTGCTTCAATCCATACAAAGCTTTTCTCAATTTGTAGACATGATTAGGTTTCTTGTCATCTTCAAAACCGGGAGGTTGCTCCACATACACCTCCTCTTGAGTGTACCCGTTGAGAAATGCACTCTTCACATCCATTTGGTATAGCTTGATATTATGAGCACAAGCATAGGCAAGTAAGATCCTAATTGCTTCCAATCTTGCAACCGGGGCATAAGTTTCACCAAAGTCAAGACCCTCTATTTGTGTGTAACCTTGAGCCACTAGTCTTGCTTTGTTTCTTACTACTATTCCATCTTGATCTTGCTTGTTGCGAAAGACCCATCTTGTTCCAATGACATTATGATCCTTAGGCCTCTCAACTAGTTTCCATACTTCATTTCTCTTGAAGTTGTTGAGCTCTTCATGCATTGCATTTACCCAATCCGGATCTCTCAATGCTTTATCAATGTCCTTGGGTTCTTCCATTGACACAAAGGAAGAGTGATGCCAATCTTGATCTAGTTTGAACTCCCCTTTGTATGTCACCAATGATGGAATCTAATGGATGGTCTCTAGCAATGTTGGTTGGTTGAAGCACTTGCACTTGATTGCTTGGATGTTGATGTTGATCATGAGTTGGAGATGATGAACTAGCCACTTGTTGATCTTGTTGCACTTGAGATGATGTACTAGCTTGATTTTGCATTAGAGACCCACTAGCTTGTGTAATTGGACTTTGGAGCACTTGATCTTTGTTGTCATCCACATCAATCACTTGCTTTGGCCTAATATCACCAATATCCATTTCTTTCATAGCATTGGTCAATTGAGTTCCTCTCACATCATCCAAGTTATTTTCCTCATCTTGAGAGCCATTTGTTTCATCAAACTCAACATCATGAACTTCCTCAAGTAAACCACTAGCCAAATTCCAAACTCTATAAGCTTTGCTAGCCAAGAATCCTTCATCACATTTCTTCTCAAACTTGCTCAATCTAGTGCATTTCTTCAAGATATAGCATTTGCAACCAAATACCCGAAAATATGCAATGTTGGGCTTTCTTCCATTCAAGATCTCATATGGTGTTTTCTCTAGGAACTTGTGGCAATAGAGGCGGTTGCTATAGAAGCAAGCCGTGTTGATTGCTTCGGCCCAAAATGAATGACTCACATTATACTCATTCAACATTGATCTTGCCATATCAATCAAAGTTCTATTCTTCCTCTCAACTAGGCCATTGGATTGAGGTGTATACTTGGCTGAGAATTGATGCTTGATTCCAAGCTCCTCACATAGCTCATCAACTCTTGTGTTTCTAAACTCACTTCCATTGTCACTTCTCACCTTCTTGATTGTGGTCTCAAACTCATTTTGTACCCTCTTGATGAACTTCTTGAATATGTCAAATACATCACTCTTGTCCACAAGAAAAGAATACCCATGTGTATCTAGTGAAATCATCCACAATCACAAAGCCATACTTGTTGCCACCAATGCTTGTGTATGTAGTTGGCCTAAATAGATCCATGTGCAACAACTCAAATGCCTTGGAAGTACTCATAATGCTCTTCAATGGATGAGTGTTGCCCACTTGCTTTCTGGCTTGACATGCACTACATAGCTTATCCTTCTCAAATGTGACATCCTTCAAGCCTCTAACTAAGTCATGCTTCACTAACTTGTTCAATTGCTTCATGCCAACATGACCAAGTCTTCTATGCCATAACCAACCCATACTTGATTTGGTGAGCAAGCATGTTGAAAGTTGAGTGTCACTAGCATTGAAATCAACCAAGTATAGATTCTCATATCTAAAGCCTTTGAAGATCAAATTAGAGCCATCAACACTAACTATCTCCACATCATCAACACCAAAAATGCACTTGAAACCTAGATCACACAATTGAGCAACCGAGAGAAGATTGAAGTTCAACTTTTCAACTAGGAGCACATTGGAAATGCTATGATCATTTGAGATTGCAATCCTTCCAAGAGCCTTCACATCACCCTTGCTATTATCACCAAATGTGATACTATCAATGCCACTATCATTTGATTTGAGAGAGTTGAACATTCTTGAATCACCGGTCATATGTTGAGAGCACCCACTATCAAGCACCCAATGCCTTCCTCCGGCCTTGTAATTTACCTACAAAATAAATTAATGTTTCTTAGGTACCCATACTTGTTTGGGTCCTTGGAGGTTAGTAACTAAGCTCTTTGGTACCCAAATGACCTTCTTCTTTGGACCCACAATTGGTGTACCAACAAACTTAGCATGCACACCTTTCTCACCCTTGGTAAGCACATAACAAGAATCAAAAGGAATGTAATCCATTTTAGCATGAAACTTGTTGTTGTTCTTGTTCATTTTATTACAATTAATCTCTAGATGTCCAACTTGCTTGCATCTATTACAATAACGACCATTGATCTTCACAAAGCGAGACTTTGGAGTAGCAAAGGCCGCCTTGCCCTTCTTGGAAGTATAGCCCAAACCCTCTTTATTAAGAGAGAACCTTTGGCTACCCAAGCATTTTAGTAAGCGGGCATCCCCACCATAGGCATTGCCTAATGCGCGGGTGAGATCATCCACCTCTCTCTTGAGAGTCTGGATGATGATGAGCTACATGAAGCATTAGTAGGACTAACAAGTAAAGAATCATCAATAATATCACATGTTAGTCCAATATCACAAGTGACAATCACTTGCTCCTCCTTAGCTTCCTTCATGAGCTTCTCCAACTTGAGATCCTTTTCCTTGATGAGCTCAAGTAGAGTGGAGTGGGCTTCCTTAAGCCTAGTGTGAGCAATTTCAAGATCCTCGTGGTCTTCCTTTAGACACTCACGAGAAGCCTCTAGTTCATCAAAGGATTTCCTAAGAGCTTTAAGCTCTTGTTCAATTCCTTTGCACTCCTTACTCTTTTTGAGAGCAACAAGCTCCTCCATCAAGGCATCATTTTCATTGCTCTTAGCAATGAGCTCTTGCTCCAAGATTTTGCACTTCTTGGTTGTCCTCTTGTAGCCCTTGTTCATTTGATCTATTATGCCCAATAGATCATCCTTGGAGTAGTCCTCATCCTCCTCATCATCACTCCTACAACCATCGCTAGCACAAGAATCATCATCACTATCATCATATTTTGCCTTGGTAGGCTTGGCCATAAGGCATGTCGATGTAGTGTCGAAGATGGATGACTTGTTGGAGAGGGCGATGCTTGCAATGGCTCGCCGAGTGGTCCTCTCATCATCACTAGAGCTATCATCATCATCACTATCGGAGTTGATAGTGAAGCTCTTCTTCTCTTTCTTCTCCTTCTTGTCCTTCTTGTTCTTCTTCAACTTCAACTCCCCATCATGATATCTTTTGTCTTCATAGGGGCACTTTGCCACTACATGATCGGGGCTATTGCAATTGTAGCAAAGTATCTCCTTTGCCTTCATGAAGTCCCTTCTCTTTCTTGCCCCATATCCTTTCTTCTTCATGAACCTCCCCATCTTGTGCACTAGGAGGGCCATGGTCTCATCATCGAATGGATCATCATCATCACTCTCCACCTTGCTCTTGCCCTTAGAAGATGAAGCCTTGAATGCAATGGGCTTCTCTTGCTTGACCATGGTCTCCTTCTTCTCTTCTACCTCATCTTCATCATCATTGTATTGGGCATCGGTCATTATATCTCCAAGCACATTGGTTGGTTTGACCTTGTCCAATCCCTCTCTAAAGATCATTCTTCTCAAGGTGGCAAACTTCTTGGGTAAGCATATCAAGAACTTGTGTGAGAAGTCCTTGTCCTCCACCTTCTCTCCAAGACCCTTGAGATCATTGACAATGACTTGGAGCCTATAGAACATCTCCGGGATAGACTCATCATCCTTCATCTTGAAAGTGGAGAACTTGTCCTTGAGCATATATAGCTTGGCACTTTTTACCGTTGAAGTGCCTTCATATGTTTCTTCAAGCCTTATCCAAAGCTCATTTGCCTTTTCAAGATCTTTGATTTGCTCAAATACTTTGTCATCAATGGCACGGTAGATTGTGTCAAGTGCTGCCGTGTTGCATTGTTTGTTGATGCGGTCATTTGGAGTGAGATTTTCTTCATCAAGAATGATGTATCCTTCTTTGGTCACATCCCAAACCTTCTCATGTATATTGCCTAGATATTACTTCATCTTCCTTTTCCAATGATCAAAGGAAGAGACGCCATCAGAGAATGGAGGCTTGCCATTAACATGATTGAACATAACTTGAGCCATCTTGCACCGAGGTTGTTAAGCCTTGCAAACGGTGACCACGGCTCCGATACCACTTGAAAGGTCTTGATGGCTAGAGGGGGGTGAATAGCCTTTTAAAAAATTCTACAAAGACAAGCTAATCAAGTTTATCAATACAACAAATAGCGCGATGCGAGTTTTGCTTAGCCTACGGGGTGTTTGCAAGCCACCTATCCAATTCACAATTCTAGTATATTTGCACTCAACCGCACAAGTCAAACCGAGAAGGTAACTACAACTACAACTAGCAAGCTACATAAAAGAGCTACTCTAGCAAAGCTAACTAGCTAGCAAAGATAACTAAGAAAGTAATGCGTAGTTGAGTTAGGAGAGTTTCACCGAGGGGCGAAGTATTGAGCCAACCAATGTGATCAACAAAGAATACCAAGATGACCGAACACCGGGATCAATCAATCACAATATGAAAGTGATGACACGAAGATTTATCCCGTGGTTCACGTGCTTGCCGGCACGCTAGTCCCCGTTGTGTCCCTTTTCACCACGTGGTTCGGTGGCTAATCGGTCTCACACCGAGCCTCTCAAAAGGCACCACAAGAACCTACCAAATGGCAAAAGGTTGCAATAACACGAGCAATTTACTAATGTTGCCTTTGGCGCTTCGCCGAGGTAGGCACAAACCCCTCACAATCACCGGAGGTGGCCAAGAACAATCACCAACTCTTGCCAACGCCTCCAAGCTGCTCCAAGCCGTCTAGGTGGCGGCAACCACCAAGAGAAATAAGAATCCCGCAGCGAATCAACCACCAAGTGCCAACTAGATGCTATCTCACAATGCAAATGCACTTGGATCACTCAATCTCACTTCGAATATGCAAAGAAGCAAGAGAGATGAGTGGGAGGGGAGTTGCTTAGTTCAAAGTGCTCACAAGTATATCAAATGTCCAAGAGAGAGAGCCTTGAGCCGGCCAACGAGTATTTATAGACGTACCCCTTCGAATATAGCCGTTACGCACTTAAAACAGTCGAAGTCGCGCTGACCGGACGCGCTGGTCCAACTGACCGGACACGCCGATCACACAACGGCTATTTTCGCGAAGCACCGACCGAACGCGCCGGGCTTGACCGGACGCGCTGGTCCCGTAACTGACCGGACACGCTGGAGAACTGACCGGACGCCACAGTGCCAGCGTCCGGTTGAAGTCCAGTAAGCTCCCTCAACGACCGAACACGTCCGGTCGACTGTGACCGGACGCGCCTCGCGTCCGATCAAACAACTGAAACATGCGCACACGCTGAACACTGACCGGACGCGTCCGGTCAAACAGAGACCGCGTCCGGTCCAGCGTCCGGTCACTCCTGTGACCTCCGTTCGATTTCCGACTTCCGTTCGATTTTTCGACTTCCGGAGAGAGGACCCCAAACCCTCTCTACCGCTCAAACTCCACCGCCATCGCAAAATGTGCTAACGCCACCAAGTGATCACGTCATGTGTGAGTGTGTTAGTATTTTCACAATCATTTTTCGAGGCGTTATTAGTTCTATCCAAATGCATATGATCATGAAATGCACACCTAGAGGCACTTAGGAGTTCAATAGCCGCGTTATTCCCCTCTTTATAGTACGGCTATCTATCCTATAATGTAACCACACCCACTAGGTGTCTTGGTTACTAAAACACAACCCTTAAGCATATACCTTTGCCTCACGTAGGGTTGCGTCCAAATCCAAGTGTGGCCATCATGATCACCATGTCCAACTTGCCACCAACCTTGGAATGTACTAATCCTCATATGCTACATACAACTTAGGCATAGGATTAGTACTTAGGCATTGTCACTAATTACCAACACCAATCATAGGACTTTCAATCTCCCCCTTGTTGGTAATTGGTGACAACCCTTTCACAAAGATATTATGATAAAATTTTGATTGAACCCATGTCACATTGTCCAAGTATATTACCATGTGTAAGAATTATGGACATGTGATTATGAATTCAAATTGATAGCAATGGCTCCCCCTACATGTATGCTATATGTTTGGATTTAGGAAGCATACACGCTTAGATAGGAAAATATAGGAGCATTGACTATCAATAGGTGCTAAGTGTTTTAGATTATAGACCTTTGAAGCGTGATACCATCGGAGTAGCGATAAACACCATCTTAGCACCTTGTGTAGTTAGATACCACTTGGAAAAGCACAAACATAACTAGAAACCTCGTGAGATCAACATTATAAGCAAGGCTCTAGTACCACTTTGAAAAACATGAAGCAAGAAAAATCTAACTACTTCCTATTCATGCTAGTACCTTAATTCATCATTCAAATTATACTAGCAAGTCACCACACAAGCAATGTATCAGAGAAAAAGAAATGCATAACTATGCATCATACATATGAAGTGCACATGGAAATGCAACATTCATGTTTAAGAGCTTGCTCCCCCTACTTGTGCTCAAAATTTTAGTTGACCCCTTCTAGTTGACCCCCTACTTGCATGCCTTCTACAAGCATCGTCGAGCCGCTGCCTCCGGCACATCGACGAGCCTCTATTCTCCCAAGTAGCAATGAGATATTGCGCTAAAATCGCATGTTGCTAACGTCTGTTTCAAGTGTTTCAGATGTTGCATAGGTATGTTGCAAGTGTTTTATATCGATGTTGCAAAAGTAGATCGGGATGTTGCACATGTTGCAATAGAGTTTTAAGTGTATGTTCCAAATGTTTCATATGTTTTTAGACGTATGTAGCAAGTGTTTTATATAGATGTTACAAAAGTAGATCTGGATGTTGCATACACATGTATGTTGCAAGCGTATGCTTTAAGTGTTTCAGGTATCTCATACGTATGTTGCAAGTGTTTCATCTGGATGTTGCATATGTTTTGTAATGGCTACATGTGTTTTCTTGGTGTTTCAGTTGTATGTTGCAAGTGTTTCAACTTTGTTTGGACTATTATGTTACAAGTATTTCATCTAGATGTCACAAAAGTAGATCTGGTATTGCACATGTCGCAGTGGGGCTCACCTGCTGCAGCCGCCTGCTACAGCTGTTGGGCCCGCGTGCATGTATGTGGGTGTGGAGAAGGCACGAGCGGCAGACGTGGGAAACGGACCGGCGCGGGCCCCACATGAAGTGTCACCCGGAATGGACGTCCGGGCACTGGGATGTCCAAGAAGGCAAAGATTAGATTCCTCAATGTCTTCTGTGTTGCCACACGCATGCTCAACTCCGCGCCAACCTAATTTCATTTTGGGCTTAGTTATAAGGCCATTCCCGCACAAGCTGGATGGGCCAAGGCCGATATGTGTCTAATTTTCCAACCTCGGTTTTTTGGGCCTAATTACAACGAGCACCTACGATGTTATGGCCCATGCACCCCACTGCGCTAGGCCTGAATTGGAGCCTCCTTTCCTTCAAGCGCACGCACGTGGGGCGGTGGCAGTGGATGAGTAGAGTATAGGCGGTCGCGCGGGCCGGAACTGGAGCGCGTGGTGCTACCACTTGAAGAGGAAGCTTTTCATGACGGTTTTGAAGGCAAATATGTAGCCAATAGTACTACACCACCGTTCTTAATGTTTTTGGGTACTGGGCCAATGGATCGATCAGCCCACAAAATCCTGACCCCTACCTCCACATTCCTGTGATGTACATTTCCAGGCCAGCCGCTTGCTGCTTTCTTTCACTTTTGCCCTCCCAGATTTTGACACCGGATTTCCTTGCCGCCACAGTTGAGCAATTCGCCACACGCACAAATCTCGTCACTTTTCTTTCTACAAATTCCATCATCGCCTTTTGTCTCTGTGGTCCCCTGACCGCTATGGCCGGCTTGGAGCTAGCGCAGGAATGTATGTCACAAGGACTGTTTGCTTGTTGGAGATGGAGAAGGCCAGACAACGAGAAAATCCGATCCATCACATGTTCACCACCAGTTATGTATCCTCCCCCTGTAGTGCTTGCAAAAAGCAGCATGTGTTAAGTAATTAGGTAATTTCAGATTTTACTATTAAAAATTTATAGGCAATGTTATGATAAGCATATCCTAGAAAGACATAATCCATAGTTTTCGGTCCAAGCTTACGCTTCTTAGAAATTGGAACATTGACTTTCGCTAAACATCCCCATGTGCGTAAGTATGAAAGTGATGGTTTCCTTCCGACCCAATTCTCATATGGAGTTGTCTCTTTATTTCTGTTTGGATTCTATTCAGGACATACTTGGAGTCAATAAAGCTTCCCCCACCATGCCTTAGATAGACCAACAGTGTCTAACATGGCGTCCACCAAGTCAGTCAGCGTGCGGTTTTTCCTCTCGGCAATCCCGTTTGATTCGAGCGAATAAGGAGCTGTCCTCTCATGAATAATATTATGTTCCGCACAGAACTCATCAAATAATATAGAAAAATATTCACCACCACGATCTGATCTTAGATGTTTAATTTTTCTCTCTAGTTGATTTTTAACTTCAGCCTTATAGATTTTAAAGTAGTTTAGCGTTTCATCTTTAGTTTTCAGTAAGTAAACATAGCAAAATCTAGTTGCATCATCAATTAAAGTCATAAAATATCTCTTTCCACATTTTTTCAACACACCATTCATCTCGCAAAGATCAAAATGTATGAGTTCTAGAGGTGCCAAGTTTATCTCCTCCGCTGCCTTGTGAGGCTTTCGAGGTTGCTTATATTGCACACAACTATGGCACTTGGAACATTTGGCAATAGTGAAATCTAGAATTAAACTCAAGCTAGATAAATGTGACATCAAACAAAAGTCCACATGACATAAACGAGAATGCCAAACACTCGAACTATCATTAATTATGCCACAAATATGATTCACTGACTTATTAAAAAAACTGCTAAAGATAAGCGGAACCAGCCTTCGCAATCATAGCATTTACCAATAAATTATCCATACTTAGACATAACTACTTTATTGGACTCTAACACTACCTTAAACCCATCTCTCAAAAGAAGAGAGACGCTAACATGGTTCTTGCGAATAGTAGGGACATGCTACACGTTCTTCAACTACACGATCTTTTCCGAAGTAAACTTCAGATCTACCGCGCTAACACCACGAACAGAAGCATGTGACCTATTCCCCATCAGGACGGAGGAACCTTAAAGCCCCTAGTAAGAAGAAAACAAAGAGATATCAGCATACACATGACTATTAGCACCTGTATCAACCCACCAACTTAAAGATTGAAACACTAAAATTACCGTAGAAAAATTACCATACCCATCATCAGCACTGCTAGCAGTCACGAGGTTGACTTTCTTTTTCTCTTTCTTATCCGCTCGCTCCGGACAATCTTTAGCAAAATGACCAAGCTCTCCACACGTGAAGCAAGGTAGCTCTGCTTTGTCTTTCTTCTTCTTTTTGAAGGCAGTATTTTGTTTGGCATTGAAAGCAGGTTGCTTAGACTTTCCCTTGTTCTTGCCATGGTTTCTCTAGACGAAGTGGGCGCTAGTTTTTTCCTCGTCCCCATTCTTAATGTTGTCTTTAGCCCGAGCTTTTTCCTCAACATCAAGAAATGCTATCAGGTTTTCAACTGATATTTTCTGTCTCTTGTGTTTAAGACTTGTGGCGAAATTCCTCTATGAAGAAGACAATTTAGCAATAATGCACACACCCATAAACTCATCGGATAAGACACATTTAAGGAGTTCAAGTTCCTTAGCCAGGCGCTAAATCTCATGAGCTTGCTCGACAACTGATTTGTTAGCAACCATCTTGTAGTCATTAAAGCTCTTCATGGTATACAACTCTTTGCCTGCATCTGAAGCACCATAGGTAGCATTTAGATGATCCCACATAGCCTTTGCGTCCCTTATGTGCATCATCGAATCAAACAGATGATCTGAAAGCACATTACGCACAGCTCCCCCAAATACGTCACTTGCTTTCTGAAATTTTCTCATATCTTCATCAGAGATATTTCCCTCAGGCAAACTATCTTTGACCCAAAAAACTTTCATGGCAGTAAGCCAATCCATGACCTTGACAGACCACCTCTTAAAATACGCACCAGAAAACTTTTTCGGCCTCAGCGCGTCAACAAAACTAGCCATAGATAATTCTGGAAACGACCTATAATAAGGTTTTTGGATTGTTAAGTAATTAGACAATTTCCAGATTAAAACCAGAATATAAATCATGTAAAACAGATGAACTAGATCAAGCATGTATAGCATACTAGTATGACAGATCACCATATTGGATAGTATGAACGACAAGATTAGATCACGAGGATTATACTTGCCGACTGTAGCTGTAGTTGTTGGTGATGCAGATGGTGGTGATGATGGAACAAGGTCGACGTCGAAGTCGTTAATGTTGAAGTCGTCGTCGAAGTCATCAATGAGAGGTGGAGGGAGAGCTCGACGCAGTTGACGATGAATACGCTGGGACGTAGCGTCACCTGACTTGGATGAAAGATAACCCGTTGTGAAAGTTGGGAGCAGTCGCACGTATAGCGCTTCCTAAAAACCTTATTCGCCTTCTCCCGGTGCAGGATCACAAAGACAAGGGTTCCGGAGACCTGCTCGTCTGGTCGCTGGTGCACGCAAGCGATCGGACTGGAGTAGCTACGGCGATAGCGCAACTGCGAGAATAGACAAAAACTCTAGCTCAATTAGATCTGTTTTGGCGTGGCCGGTAGGTTGCTTATATAGTCCTGTCCAACCGACCTCGTGTCACGATCACGATCTAAGTCGTTTTAGGACTCTTAATTTGTAACCGTTTAGGACTTTGCAACTTGAAGGCCAAGAAACCAAAAATTAAAACTGCAAAAGGAGACCGTGCTCTTGCTAGGCGAGGTGCTAGATTTCAGCGAACCATTGACGCAGGTGCCACGCGCCCGTGCCCTTCGCCCCGCCCGGCGAGGCAAGCGCGCACGTATGGGTTCTCTTTCTCCTCCTCACACTAGACTTGAGGAAGTGGAGAGGACTTCCATATTTAAGTATAGCTACCTCCACTTCAACAAGCAAGGTGGTACTAAAGAGTTCGCACATCCCCTCTTGCTCACATGAATAGGTCTTTGAGATTTATTAGAAATTTCACAATTGGTTATTGGGCCAAGCCCATATAAATTCCAACAGCACAAGCATATGGTAGACGAAGAGGATGCAATGCAACATGAACCATTCCTGTCACTGTCAGATATTCAAATGAGGATGAACCAGGCCACACCACTGTGTCTGTGGTAATGCTAGTAGTGTAGCGTGGACAGTGGAGGTGTGGTGTGGCAACTATACCCTTCCTTCCCTCGAGGGAAATCAAATTGGGGACTTGACTTCGGCCCGTCCAACAACCACGCCCGACTATTAGCATCACCTCCCCAAAAAGCCTCATTCACAGCTTTTTTCTGTTTGCATGCAGGCCCAACCAAGGCTGGGCTCAGCTGAGCAACAAGGCTCCCAGCGTAGCGTCTTTCTAACCTGCCCTGGCACTGGCAGTAGAGAACAAGAGACAACAGGGCACGGCTTGTGCTGTGAGTATAAAAGGACTGCTCATTGCCATCGCGCTGGGCCCTTTTTTTTTTGATAAAGCATACTTGTATTTAGAAGTTAAGGAAACCAAACCAGTACAAATACAAGTACACCGTAGAAGGATACTAAGGACAGCTGTCCAACCCTACAAGCAAAAAGGACCTCTAGAAAAAAAAATTGCAAACAGGTCCTTGGACCCTCCTTGGACGGAAGACTCCAGAGATCATCGCCACGAAACGCCAACTCCAGCCGCCACCGCCAAACCCGAGGCCAAATGGAGCTTCATTGCACAAAGGATTTGAGGTGAACCGCAGTAGAAACTCATCCGCACGGACAAGCTGAAGCCATTGCTGAACGCCCATCGGTCGGGGCCACACCCCAAGCTCCGTCGGCCTTGGAAGCAAGCTCGCTGACGACGACGAACGCTGTCGCAGGGAACTCAAGCTTGATCCATCCTCCTGGCTTCCACATCACCCGCAGCATCCTCCGCACCCTTGGAACACAAGGCCGGTGACTTAGTCACTGCACAGAGACGACAAGCCGCCACCGACCGACTCCTGTACAGGGGCTCCATACACGGAGACCCACCTCCATGGACTTGCCGCCAGCACCGGAGTGAAGCACCAACGAGACGGGGACGAGCCCAGAAGGACTTATTCCTAAGCGACGCCGCCGCCGTCTCGGCAACGCTCGTCGGAAACCTAACCCTAGACCCGCTAGGACCAAACCTACGACCTACAACACCAGCCGGCGAGAGATCCACGGTCTCCACCACCTCACGACGTCCCTGGGGCCATCAGAGGCGGAGGAGACCGCCCACCTCACGACGTCCCTGGGGCCATCAGAGGCGGAGGAGACCGCCGGCTCCGCCGGCGGCGACTGGATCGCCTTTTTTCCCCTCTAGCAACTGTAGCAAAGAAGAGGCTTCGAGAGAGGAGAAGAAAGGCTTTTTGTGCGTGAGAGAGGTGGGGGAGAAGAAACAAATGACGCTAATCACGCTGGGCCCTGGGACAAGAAAACATAGCGAGATGATTTCTGGGCAGACCACAAAAAGGTTTGGATGAAGAGCCTTTTGTTTGAGGAGAGAGAGACGAGAGACCCATGCAATCATGCATGCCCCAAGCCCAGCCCGGCCCCATCATGGATCAGCCAATGCCAAACTGCCTCATGTCCTTGTCCTCCTCCTTCCCTTCTCTCTAGTTGTAACTCTGCTATCCACTCCAACTCCATGACCACGGGGGTGTTTAGATGCAAAAACTTTTAGAATTTGGCTACTGTAACACTTTTGTTTGTATTTGGTAATTAGTGTCCAATTATCGACTAATTTTGCTCAAAAGATTCGTCTCGTGATTTACAACTAAACTGTGCAATTAGTTATTTTTTTTATCTATATTTAATGCTCCATGCATGTGTCCAAAGATTTGATATGATGGGACGAAAAGAAAAAATTTGGAATTTTAAAGTGTAACACCCCGGGTGTTATAGTGCTAATTAATCTGCCATGTCATCATAATGCATCGCAAAGCATACCTGTTAGGTTAACATTGTTATGCATCAACTAAAACAAGTTTACTTCATTAGGTTGAATGTGTTTCTCTGTGGTGTGCTCCGAAATCGAAAACCCTAATTTCGAATACCACCGCAAATGCTTAGTACATGCCCTGCGTAATTTGAAGTGCGCGACTGTGTTGCACACTAGTGTCAAGTGTAGGGTATGAGCTCAAGTACAACATCTAAAATGAAGCTCCAAATTTGAGTTTGAGTTGGAGTCCCAAAACTTGTTGCAAGTTTTCTGATTCGAATTCGAATTCAAATCTGGGGAGAAAGGTAAAAGAATTTCAAAAGTAAATTGGTCAACCAAGAGTGACATTTGGTCAACCATGTCATGTTGGTCCAAATGATGCCCTTGGGTGAGGTTTTGATCACTAAGTAATCACAAATCAGAGTAGAAACAAATTCCAATTTGAAATCCCTCCAAAAACCCTAAATTTCAAAATCCAGTTTTACCCCTTTTTAAATAATTCAAAATCTAAACAAAATTTGGGAAAAAGTTCAAAACCAAGTTTGTAGAACTTTTTAAGGGCTACAACTTTGGTGTTTTGAGTTTTCAAAGTTTTAGTGTAAAATGTGGAGTAATTTTAAAAATAAGCAAATTTCAGTTTTAAATCATTTTTGTCCCCAAACTAAGATTTTAAAATGGAGGCTGAATTTGAAAAAGTTTTGAACAGCAAAGTTGTAGATCTGGTCAAGACAAACAACTTTGATGTTTGGAGATTTTGAAGTTTCAATACAAAATCAAAAGTAATTTCTAAATTACCAAATCTGCAAAATGTGTCCCTTTTTGAATTTGAACTCAAATTTCAAAATCCAAGCAGAATTTGAAAAAGTGTTCAATACCAAATTTGTAGAGCTTGAAATTCTGAAGATTTCATACATTGGAAGATTTTCCAGTTGTTATACAAATTTGAAGGTAATTTGAGAAACAGTTGAATTTCAAAACTTGGGGGGGGGCAGCTACAGTGCTCGGCGTATCACCGCCGGCCACCGCGCGGTATGGGCGCCGGCCGATCGCCGCCGTGGCCGTTTCCACGACCTTCTCGAGCGCGCTGAGATCGCCAGCGTGATAGCACTGCAGTGCGACTCTGTAGAGGCGTTCTTCTTCTATAAATACCGCAGTTCACAGTGGCGTTCGTCGGTTTCGCCATCGCCGCCACCGCAGCTCCGCCGCTCGCCGCTGCCGCCAACAAGCCATCTCCGGCCACGCTAACAGCACCCTTAGCTCCGCCTCATCCTTGCGCATCTCGTGAACCAGCTGAGCTAGCCCAATTCCGCCTGGATCGCCGAGGAGCCGTCGTCTTCCACCTCGGGTCGCCGCCGCTCCAGTCGAGCTCCGCCACCGTCGCCAGCCGCCTCCAGTGCCTCCCCGCTTCAACCGATCACTCCATCGTGATCGTGGTACGCCCCTGATGCTCCCTGACCCCTCGCTTTAACCGCTACCGCCTTATACCGTCGAGTCGCCGGTCACCGTCTCCGTCGAGCCGCCACCGTCGTCGGTGAGCTGTTGCCGGAGCTTAAGCTAGGGCGTTTAGTAGCAAAACGGGTTCGCCAGGTCGTGTAGATCATGTTGGTCAGCTCGGTTGGTCGTTTGGGTCACCGGTCGCCGGCCGGCCACCGCGGGGAAGCAAGCGAACGCGCGGGAGAGCGAGAGGAAGGCGATGACAGGTGGGGACACCGTGTCAGCGAGCGCGAGAGAGAGAGCGTCGCGCGCGCGCGGGCGAAGCTGGGCTGGGCCGTCGCGTGCGAGCGCGGGCGCGCTAACGGGCCGCCGAGTTGGGCTGGACCGCGGGGAAAAAGAAAAGCCGGCCCGATTTCGTTTTTGTTTTTCTTTTTCAAATAAGTGAATAGTGTTATTATTTGTTTATTTGTTTAAAAATTGTGTAGAGTTCCAAAATTCATGAAAATTTTTGTGTAAGCTTCCCAATGTATAAATTGTCTAGGAAAAATGTTAAATCATGAATTTGAATACTTTGTGCAGTAGAAATAATTAGTTCCAATAAAGATTAAATGCAACTTCCAGTATTTTTTAATAATTAATTTAATTATCCAAAAATTATGAAATTAATTATGGCACTGTTATAAATCATTGTTAACCCATAGAAAAAGTTTGAGCTTGTTTAGATAAAATTTGATCAACTTCTAATTATGCCCTAATTATTTAAATAGAAAATAAATGTTAATTTGAGAACTTTAAGTGTTGTGTGCCTTTTGATTGAGTGATGTCCTTAGGTCACTACCCTTTTGTGATCTCTGGCACTTTAATTTCATGACTGAGCTCGTTAGTAGCTTGTTAGGCTAAAAGCTGGTATCGTGGGAACTCGTCGCTGCTAGTTAGTAGGTTTTCTGTTTACGACTGTACCGTGAAGGGGAGTTGTACTCGAATCGTAAACCGTGGCATGTTATCATCAAGCATCATGTTTATCATTGAGCATCATGTTAAAGCATGTTATGTATTCGTGTAGTCACCGCTTTCGAGGAAGCCGAAGTCACCGAGCAGGTCTCCGGAGAAGAGCGATCGTCAGTGGGTTCCGGACCAGACGTTGGGGTCTCCGAGTCTGAGTCAGCCGTCGTGTCCGAGCAAGGCAAGCCCCGGTGCATTTAAACCCTACCTTGTTATTTTCCAAATGTTTTAATATTTATATTATGGTTTATTGCATTAAGTAATTAGGAATTGAGTGATAACCTAATTGCTGCATTACCATCCTTGATTATTACGACATTAACCTTGATACCTGTTTTACGGAAAATGCGTAGTATGCTTCGCTATGCTTAGAAGTTAAGCTTTTAAATGAAATGTTTATATAGCCTTGACGGCATATTGAATGAATATTGAAATATGAGAATGAACTTGAAAGATCGGGCGGGTGGTTTGGCCACTGCTAACATGCATTGGGAAAGGAGTCTCAATGTAGTGTTTCCGCCTTGTCAGTTAAGGACCGTTCGTTGTAAGCCTGTTGTGTTCGAGACTTTGCAACTAGCTTCATGCCTTGGGTAAGCCCAACATGTTGGTGATTCCATTACGAGAACGTCTAACCTCGCACTGGGAGTGGAGAGATGGCGGGAGTAACGTGTACCCTCGGGGCTAGAATCGGGCCGGGTTCGAGGAGTACTGTACTCTCGGGTGGCGATGGACACGTTCTGGTTTTGGGAGATCTAAATGAGGGTTGATATATGCAAGATTCGGTTCTACATATATCGTGATGTTAGAGATCCCCAGCTGGGTATAATCGGTTCGAATCGTCGTTGCTCCTCGGTTATGGAGACTTGATCACCTGACTTACATCGTAGTTAAGAACTGGAATGAAAGAAAGAATGAGAAAGGTTTGGATGACAATTACTTTGACCTAGATTAGGATCACCTAGATTTGGTTAATGAACCATCAATGGTAAAAGTAAAATGATGAAGATAAGGACTTACCTTAGTAAGCTTTTCTGCAAAAGAAAATCTTGATTCTGATTTACCCGTACCTTGATTCCCTAAAAACTAGCATACCCTTGGAGTCTTTGTCTTAGTCGGGTAAGTCTTGTTGAGTACTTTTGTACTCAGGGTTTGTTGAACCCCTTGTTGCAGGTGCGGTTCATGAACAAGTCTGCTTCGAGCCTTGTTGCATGACCGTCGTGGTTGAAGAAAGCGACGACGAGTAGACTGTGTGGCCTTTGGGCAAGGCATCTCGCTTGTGTGATGTAATAAAGTTACTACCGATACTTCTCTACTAATGGTTTGTAATAATGTTACATAAGGTTTGAGATTTGAAAACTGGTTTGTAACCTAAGTTATTGTAAGACTTCCGCTACTTTACTCTGTTAAATATTTTGAATAAACTGTTGTAATATTGCAATACTCCTGTGATTTGATCCTGTTCGGAGGAAAGCAGGCCTTTTAAGTTATGGTGAACATAAGTACGACTGTCAGAGGTCATTATGGCAATGACGTGTACTTGTGGGCCATCATAATTAGGAGGTTCTGTGACAGCTGGTACCAGAGCATAATCACTCGAATTATTGTAGTATTACTTTGCAAAACTTCAAAATGATTTGGGTCAAACAAACTTAATATTGATATTTTGGGTCCAAATTGCTTTTGCTTATCCTAATCTATTCTATAGTTTCCTTAGCTCATATTTGAAAGCTTCGTAGTGAAGTATCATGTATAGTGCCCTATGTTATAAAGTGTGCATGTGTTACTTAATCTTTCTGTTAGATCGTAAGTACGATACATGCATCATGTTTAATTAACCTGCTTAAGTTACCTTCCCTTTTAAAGTGGTTTGGGTTAAGTAAGGTTCAATCCTATTCATGCTAACCTTCAGATCCCTCTATCTGTTCTCATCGTCCTAATTCTATCTTGCTTTAGGATGGCACGTGTGAAGACAACTCCTCGCAAGAAGAGTGGACCGCAGGGAGTGCCGCGTCATCAGTTGGCTGCCAGAGGTGATGGAGCAAGCAGTAGTCGTAATCCGAACCCGGATTCGGAATCAGAGGTTGCAAGGCTTACATCAGAAGTGGAGCGACTGAAGCGCAATATGCGTTTTTGGAAACAGTTCCAGAACGAGTCTCTGGAAAAGGAGACAGAAGCCAGAGCTCGTGTTCGTGAGTTGGAGCTTTATGTGACACACCTGGAGCAGTACAATACTGTTCTGCATGAGGAAGTCCATAGGCTAAATGATCTGATGAATCCCAATCATCAGCCCCAGGCAGTGGAAGATGATGTTGGTGCCGTGATTGTTCCTGGTGTAGAGGACAATAATGAAGTTGAACCCATGATGGAAAGTGGGGATGATGCAAGTCATGTCACTGGTGCGAGTGTTCCAGAGGTTGATGATGAAGTTATCGTGATCAGCGATGATGATGAGGAATGAAGTGTTGACATGGATGGTTATGTAATATAGTAGTCTTTCCTGCTTTCTAAGAACCTTAGTGGGTAGTTTCTTGCTTGCGAGCAAGTTTGTAATAAAATAATGTAAGATAAGTTTGTATGTGTATACAAGTACTGTATTAACTGCTTTTTAATTCAATAAAGCGATGTAAATAAATATGGTTTGTATACAACAGATGGACGGTACTGGAACTTCCCAGCAAGGGGACAATGCTCCGAATCCCCCACCGTTTCCACCCACCTTGGCTGAGGCTATTGCCGCTTTGGTTAATGCCACTACACTGTTGGCTCAGAATCAGAATCAGAATGGAAATCAGGGTCGTAGAGGCCGTAATAATGGAGGGGAAACCACTTATGTGGATTTCACCGATACCCGTCCACCAGTGTTCTCAAGGGCAGATGAGCCGCTAGAGGCAGATGACTGGCTCCGTACCATGGAACAGAAGTTTGAACTGTTACAGTGTACAGAGCACCAGAAGCCCGTGTTTGCAGCGCAGCAGCTTAGAGGTGCCGCAGGGGCGTGGTGGGCGAATCTGGTCGCCGCACGGCCTGCTGGCCACCGTGTCACTTGGCAGGAGTTTCGTGAAGCCTTCAGAGCACATTATATTCCAGATGGTGTCATGGCCATGAAGCTAGAGGAGTTTCTCTCGCTGAAGCAAGAGAACCGTTGAAAGGGTATGTGCAACTTCAGTACAAGGGATTTGTGATATACCAGTAGTCTGTGAATTTCCAGATGTGTTTCCAGATGATCTACCAGGTTTGCCACCAGACAGAGATGTAGAGTTTGTGATTGAGTTAAAACCGGGTACTGCCCCAATATCCCGGAGAGCTTACAGAATGCCACCCAATGAATTGGCAGAACTCAAGGATCAATTGCAAGAGTTACGTGACAAAGGTTTTATCAGACCCAGTTCCTCACCATGGGGATGTCCAGCTCTGTTTGTTAAGAAGAAAGATCAGACGTTAAGGATGTGTGTTGACTACCGACCACTGAATGAAGTAACCATTAAGAATAAATATCCGTTGCCACGCATTGATCTACTCTTTGATCAGCTTGCGGGGGCAAAGGTATTTTCAAAGATCGATCTTCGATCAGGGTACCATCAAATCAAGATTCGACCTGAAGATATCCCAAAGACTGCATTCACCACCAGATATGGACTGTATGAGTACCTAGTTATGTCTTTTGGTCTCACCAATGCACCGGCACATTTCATGTATCTGATGAACTCAGTTTTCATGCCGGAACTTGACAAGTTTGTGGTTGTGTTTATTGATGATATTCTGGTATATTCCAAAAGCAAAGAAGAGCATGTTGAGCATCTCAGAGTTGTTCTGAATCGTTTGAGAGATCATCAACTGTATGCCAAGTTCAGTAAATGTGAGTTTTGGTTAAGAGAAGTGCAATTCTTAGGCCATGTGTTGTCAGCTGAAGGAGTAGCAGTAGATCCTGGCAAGGTGACAGATATTCTGAATTGGAAACCACCAATCTCAGTTCATGAAGTCCGAAGTTTTCTAGGAATGGCGGGTTATTACCGTCGATTCATACCTGACTTTTCAAAGATAGCCAAGCCAATCACAGAGCTTTTAAAGAATCAAACTAAGTTTATATGGTCTCCAGAATGTGAGAAAGCTTTTAGAATTCTAAAGAAGTCATTGACAACTGCTCCAGTTTTGGCACAACCAGATATAGAAAAGCCATTTGATGTATATTGTGATGCCTCGGGTATTGGCCTTGGTTGTGTATTGATGCAAGAAGGCAGAGTCATTGCTTATGCCTCGAGACAGTTGAAGCACCATGAAGAACATTATCCGACACATGATCTTGAACTAGCAGCTGTGGTTCATGCATTAAAAATCTGGCGTCATTACTTGCTAGGCAATACTTGCCACATGTATACAGATCACAAGAGCTTAAAGTATATCTTTACTCAGGCAGAATTGAATATGAGACAAAGAAGGTGGCTTGAATTGATAAAAGATTATGATTTGGAAGTACACTATCACCCTGGAAAAGCAAATGTGGTTGCTGATGCACTCAGTAGAAAGAATCATTGCAATTGTATGACTGTGAAGCCAATGAATTACAGTTTGTGTTACGAATTGGAAAAGTTGAATATTGAAATGATTCAACAAGGTCAGTTGACTAATGTCACCGTAGAATCAACACTCAAAGATCAGATTGTGTCTGCTCAAAGAACAAATTCCGGAATAGCTCATATCAAAGAAAAGGTTAGAACTGGTCAACAGACAGATTTCAGCATTGATGATGCAGGTGTGTTGTGGTTTAAGAACCGGCTAGTGGTCCCAAAGGTCCCAGAGTTACGTCAGCTCATTCTTGATGAAGCACATAGTACAAGGCTTTCTATTCATCCAGGGAGTAATAAGATGTATCAAGATTTGAAACAGAAATTCTGGTGGACCAAAATGAAAATTGAGATCGCCAAGTATGTTGCCAGATGTGACACTTGCTGTAAAGTAAAGGCAGTACACTTGAAGTCAGCAGGAATGTTACAACCCTTGCCCATTCCATCTTGGAAATGGGAAGATATCAGTATGGATTTCATTACTGGGTTACCCAAGACCTCAAGAGGCTTTGATTCAATTTGGGTCATTGTGGACCGACTGACAAAGTCATCTCATTTTATTCCAGTTAAGGTGGACTATTCTGCTATAACTTATGCAAGAATATATATTGCACGAATCCTGAGTCTTCATGGGGTACCAAAGACCATTGTATCGGATAGAGGTACGCAGTTTGTTAACAAATTTTGGCGACACCTCCATGAGTCCCTGGGTACAAAACTTTTGCACAGTACAGCCTATCATCCACAAACAGGAGGACAGACTGAAAGAGTAAATCAAATTTTGGAAGATATGTTAAGATCCTGTGCTCTCACTTATCAAGATCAGTGGGATGAATGTTTACCTTTAGCAGAATTCTCATACAACAATAGTTATCAAGAGAGTATAAAAATGGCACCATTTGAAGCATTGTATGGCCGCAGGTGCAGGACTCCAGTGAATTGGTCAGAACCGGGAGAAAGATGGTTTTTCGGTGTTGATCTTGTGAAACAAACAGAAGAAAAAGTTCGACGGATCCAGAATAATTTGAAAGTTGCTCAGTCCAGACAAAAGAGTTATGCTGATAAAAGGCGTAGACCTTTGATATTCCAAGTGGGAGATTATGTTTATTTGAAAGTATCACCCATGAAAGGAGTTAGTAGATTTGGAGTCAAAGGCAAACTCGCACCACGTTATATCGGTCCTTTTCAAATCATTCAACAATGTGGAAAGGTAGCATATAAGTTAAAGTTGCCTGAACAACTGTCCGCCGTGCACAATGTATTTCATGTATCACAAATGAAAAAGTGTCTACAAATACATGATCAAGTGGTTGATGTTGAGGGAGTTGAACTTGAACCTGATTTGACATATTCTGAACATCCTGTCCGAGTTCTGGATCAAAAAGATCGTGTTACCAGAAGTAGAACAACTAAATGGTACAGAATACAGTGGAATCAACATTCAGAAGAGGAAGCTACCTGGGAATCTGAGGAATACTTGTTGGAGAATTTCCCGGAGTTCTTTGCTTCTATCTAGGTTGCAATTTCTTCTTTAAATTGTAGCCTATCCTTTTAAAATCTTTGTAATGCAGAAAACCCCTACCTGTGTTGTAGACAAGTCTTGAGCGTGTTCGCTTGACACGTTTCCTTTTCCATTACTTAACTCAAGGCTCTAAATCTCGGGACGAGATTTCTTTAAGGGGGAAGGGCTGTAACACCCCAGGTGTTATAGTGCTAATTAATCTGCCATGTCATCATAATGCATCGCAAAGCATACCTGTTAGGTTAACATTGTTATGCATCAACTAAAACAAGTTTACTTCATTAGGTTGAATGTGTTTCTCTGTGGTGTGCTCCGAAATCGAAAACCCTAATTTCGAATACCACCGCAAATGCTTAGTACATGCCCTGCGTAATTTGAAGTGCGCGACTGTGTTGCACACTAGTGTCAAGTGTAGGGTATGAGCTCAAGTACAACATCTAAAATGAAGCTCCAAATTTGAGTTTGAGTTGGAGTCCCAAAACTTGTTGCAAGTTTTCTGATTCGAATTCGAATTCAAATCTGGGGAGAAAGGTAAAAGAATTTCAAAAGTAAATTGGTCAACCAAGAGTGACATTTGGTCAACCATGTCATGTTGGTCCAAATGATGCCCTTGGGTGAGGTTTTGATCACTAAGTAATCACAAATCAGAGTAGAAACAAATTCCAATTTGAAATCCCTCCAAAAACCCTAAATTTCAAAATCCAGTTTTACCCCTTTTTAAATAATTCAAAATCTAAACAAAATTTGGGAAAAAGTTCAAAACCAAGTTTGTAGAACTTTTTAAGGGCTACAACTTTGGTGTTTTGAGTTTTCAAAGTTTTAGTGTAAAATGTGGAGTAATTTTAAAAATAAGCAAATTTCAGTTTTAAATCATTTTTGTCCCCAAACTAAGATTTTAAAATGGAGGCTGAATTTGAAAAAGTTTTGAACAGCAAAGTTGTAGATCTGGTCAAGACAAACAACTTTGATGTTTGGAGATTTTGAAGTTTCAATACAAAATCAAAAGTAATTTCTAAATTACCAAATCTGCAAAATGTGTCCCTTTTTGAATTTGAACTCAAATTTCAAAATCCAAGCAGAATTTGAAAAAGTGTTCAATACCAAATTTGTAGAGCTTGAAATTCTGAAGATTTCATACATTGGAAGATTTTCCAGTTGTTATACAAATTTGAAGGTAATTTGAGAAACAGTTGAATTTCAAAACTTGGGGGGGCAGCTACAGTGCTCGGCGTATCACCGCCGGCCACCGCGCGGTATGGGCGCCGGCCGATCGCCGCCGTGGCCGTTTCCACGACCTTCTCGAGCGCGCTGAGATCGCCAGCGTGATAGCACTGCAGTGCGACTCTGTAGAGGCGTTCTTCTTCTATAAATACCGCAGTTCACAGTGGCGTTCGTCGGTTTCGCCATCGCCGCCACCGCAGCTCCGCCGCTCGCCGCTGCCGCCAACAAGCCATCTCCGGCCACGCTAACAGCACCCTTAGCTCCGCCTCATCCTTGCGCATCTCGTGAACCAGCTGAGCTAGCCCAATTCCGCCTGGATCGCCGAGGAGCCGTCGTCTTCCACCTCGGGTCGCCGCCGCTCCAGTCGAGCTCCGCCACCGTCGCCAGCCGCCTCCAGTGCCTCCCCGCTTCAACCGATCACTCCATCGTGATCGTGGTACGCCCCTGATGCTCCCTGACCCCTCGCTTTAACCGCTACCGCCTTATACCGTCGAGTCGCCGGTCACCGTCTCCGTCGAGCCGCCACCGTCGTCGGTGAGCTGTTGCCGGAGCTTAAGCTAGGGCGTTTAGTAGCAAAACGGGTTCGCCAGGTCGTGTAGATCATGTTGGTCAGCTTGGTTGGTCGTTTGGGTCACCGGTCGCCGGCCGGCCACCGCGGGGAAGCAAGCGAACGCGCGGGAGAGCGAGAGGAAGGCGATGACAGGTGGGGACACCGTGTCAGCGAGCGCGAGAGAGAGAGCGTCGCGCGCGCGCGGGCGAAGCTGGGCTGGGCCGTCGCGTGCGAGCGCGGGCGCGCTAACGGGCCGCCGAGTTGGGCTGGACCGCGGGGAAAAAGAAAAGCCGGCCCGATTTCGTTTTTGTTTTTCTTTTTCAAATAAGTGAATAGTGTTATTATTTGTTTATTTGTTTAAAAATTGTGTAGAGTTCCAAAATTCATGAAAATTTTTGTGTAAGCTTCCCAATGTATAAATTGTCTAGGAAAAATGTTAAATCATGAATTTGAATACTTTGTGCAGTAGAAATAATTAGTTCCAATAAAGATTAAATGCAACTTCCAGTATTTTTTAATAATTAATTTAATTATCCAAAAATTATGAAATTAATTATGGCACTGTTATAAATCATTGTTAACCCATAGAAAAAGTTTGAGCTTGTTTAGATAAAATTTGATCAACTTCTAATTATGCCCTAATTATTTAAATAGAAAATAAATGTTAATTTGAGAACTTTAAGTGTTGTGTGCCTTTTGATTGAGTGATGTCCTTAGGTCACTACCCTTTTGTGATCTCTGGCACTTTAATTTCATGACTGAGCTCGTTAGTAGCTTGTTAGGCTAAAAGCTGGTATCGTGGGAACTCGTCGCTGCTAGTTAGTAGGTTTTCTGTTTACGACTGTACCGTGAAGGGGAGTTGTACTCGAATCGTAAACCGTGGCATGTTATCATCAAGCATCATGTTTATCATTGAGCATCATGTTAAAGCATGTTATGTATTCGTGTAGTCACCGCTTTCGAGGAAGCCGAAGTCACCGAGCAGGTCTCCGGAGAAGAGCGATCGTCAGTGGGTTCCGGACCAGACGTTGGGGTCTCCGAGTCTGAGTCAGCCGTCGTGTCCGAGCAAGGCAAGCCCCGGTGCATTTAAACCCTACCTTGTTATTTTCCAAATGTTTTAATATTTATATTATGGTTTATTGCATTAAGTAATTAGGAATTGAGTGATAACCTAATTGCTGCATTACCATCCTTGATTATTACGACATTAACCTTGATACCTGTTTTACGGAAAATGCGTAGTATGCTTCGCTATGCTTAGAAGTTAAGCTTTTAAATGAAATGTTTATATAGCCTTGACGGCATATTGAATGAATATTGAAATATGAGAATGAACTTGAAAGATCGGGCGGGTGGTTTGGCCACTGCTAACATGCATTGGGAAAGGAGTCTCAATGTAGTGTTTCCGCCTTGTCAGTTAAGGACCGTTCGTTGTAAGCCTGTTGTGTTCGAGACTTTGCAACTAGCTTCATGCCTTGGGTAAGCCCAACATGTTGGTGATTCCATTACGAGAACGTCTAACCTCGCACTGGGAGTGGAGAGATGGCGGGAGTAACGTGTACCCTCGGGGCTAGAATCGGGCCGGGTTCGAGGAGTACTGTACTCTCGGGTGGCGATGGACACGTTCTGGTTTTGGGAGATCTAAATGAGGGTTGATATATGCAAGATTCGGTTCTACATATATCGTGATGTTAGAGATCCCCAGCTGGGTATAATCGGTTCGAATCGTCGTTGCTCCTCGGTTATGGAGACTTGATCACCTGACTTACATCGTAGTTAAGAACTGGAATGAAAGAAAGAATGAGAAAGGTTTGGATGACAATTACTTTGACCTAGATTAGGATCACCTAGATTTGGTTAATGAACCATCAATGGTAAAAGTAAAATGATGAAGATAAGGACTTACCTTAGTAAGCTTTTCTGCAAAAGAAAATCTTGATTCTGATTTACCCGTACCTTGATTCCCTAAAAACTAGCATACCCTTGGAGTCTTTGTCTTAGTCGGGTAAGTCTTGTTGAGTACTTTTGTACTCAGGGTTTGTTGAACCCCTTGTTGCAGGTGCGGTTCATGAACAAGTCTGCTTCGAGCCTTGTTGCATGACCGTCGTGGTTGAAGAAAGCGACGACGAGTAGACTGTGTGGCCTTTGGGCAAGGCATCTCGCTTGTGTGATGTAATAAAGTTACTACCGATACTTCTCTACTAATGGTTTGTAATAATGTTACATAAGGTTTGAGATTTGAAAACTGGTTTGTAACCTAAGTTATTGTAAGACTTCCGCTACTTTACTCTGTTAAATATTTTGAATAAACTGTTGTAATATTGCAATACTCCTGTGATTTGATCCTGTTCGGAGGAAAGCAGGCCTTTTAAGTTATGGTGAACATAAGTACGACTGTCAGAGGTCATTATGGCAATGACGTGTACTTGTGGGCCATCATAATTAGGAGGTTCTGTGACATAAAGGCATCTAAACAAGGCCCACATACCTTTCATGTGTTATCAGAGGACAGTCCTGCAAACGGCCTGTGCCTGTTGTGGGGGCATAGGCTTTTATGATGATGAAGCCTTCAATGTGATGATGTTTCCAACAAAGATTAATTGGCTCATAACTCACTTTGAAAATGTCACTAGGAACTTAGGAAGCAAGCTAATTAAGCTAGCTAACAAGGCAGCTACCGTACTACTCCTACTGATGTGAGCAACGAAATGTGACTAACAACAATTTCCCTCTTACTCCTAATAGCTTGTCCCCACTTGTCAGTTCAGTGACATCTGCAAACTAAACAAGGCAACCCATCTCAGCGACATCTGTAAACTTTATTTATTACTGTATTAAACAAGACACATAGCCAGTCGACTAGTGAAGTGAGATTATCGCATGAATGAATGACTGAATGATGGGGATGCTGAACTAACAAAACACCCTTTCCTCGTACGTATTCTGGAATCTGGATGGATGCGATGTAATGTAATGTGACCTCAACATCATGCCAATGCCTCAATTGGGCAACATGTCCAGGGAACAAGAATGGACAAGATGATGACCTCATCATGGAGGCAAAGGTGAAAAGGATGTTAAAAGTAGGCAAATGCATTATATATCCACACCAAAAAGGACTCAACTTCTAATACATGAGTAGATCACCCCGAACTAGTATTAAAAATGGACTGCAGCAGTGCAGCTACAGTGGTTACTTTGTTTCCCTAAGAAAAATATACTGCCTTGGTCCGTAACTGCCTAACTTGTCATATTTTTCTGGACAAAGAAAATAGCAACACTCTCCTAACAGTACCTGTATCTGCTCAGCAGGAGTTTACACTAACTTGCATAAACAGCACCACTTATTGTACTGTATTGTTATTAAGAGCTCCTCTATGTAATGATGATGGACAAATAGGACTAGTTTGACAGGTTGATGAAGATGCATGACCGAAATCTAAGCAGAATCTATCAAGAAACTAATTAACCTTACATCAGCAAGTGTCACTGAGAAGGAGATCAGGAATCAACTAGCAATTAGTGATCAGAATGCATGTTTCCATTTCCTTTTCTCAGAATTGAGAATTGACCCAATTTGAATTGATGAGCTGGTAGCTAGTTAGCTAAGAAAGATGCAAAAGAACAATTAGGCCGAAGGAGAACCTCTGGAATTAAGCTCTAGTAGTAGTAAAATAAAAACGCCATTAGCTCTGTAATAATAGCTAGTAATCTCAGCTTTCCACGGCACGGGGCCTGATGAATCGGGCGCCAGGCAGAGGCGGTGAGCAGGCAGAGATCCTTCCACCCGCGCTTGAGCGCGCCGTTCTCCACCAGCGTGTACCCGTCGGAGGGGAACATTCCCAGCAGCAGCGACGCCTGCGCGGCGGCGCCGCCGGCGAGCGACGCCGCGCGGAACCCGGACTGCGCCAGGTTCTCCCGCCAGCTGCCGACGAACTTGACGTCGCCGGTGCGGGCGGGGCCGCCCACGGCCAGCAGGTTGCGGATCTCCCGCGACAGCAGCTGCTGCTCCACGACGTGCCGCTCGGGGCTGTCCTCGCCGTAGCTCGCGTCCAGCGAGTCGAACAGCGCCGAGTAGTAGTGGATGGCCTCCACGAACCGCGCCAGGAAGGAGCCCGACTGGCTCAGGTCCTGCTCCACCATTGCCACCACCTTCGGGGCCAGCCTGGTGAATGCGAATCAGTCACAGTCAGTCAGTCAGCAGGTGCATTTCATGGCCATTAGGGTGCGTTTACTTCGCGAAAATTTTTGGTTTGGGCTACTGTAGCATTTTGTTTGTATTTATCAATTAGTATCAAGCATAGACTAGTAAGGCTCAAAAGATTCATCTCGTGGTTTTTTACTAAACTGTGTAATTAGTTTTTTTATCTACATTTAATGCTCCATGCATGTGTCTAAATATTCGATGTGACAAAAAATCTTGAAAATTATACATGGCCTTAATTGAATTCGATGCTGCTGCCTGCTTGCAGCGGTAGGACGAGACGGCTGAAGCAGCTAGCCAGCAGCAGCGGTTAGCATTTTAATGATGCATCAAATCAACAATGGATTGCAGTAAAAGAAACCAGCTACACCTGCTTCGTGAGCTAACGGATGTGGACCGTTCTCACATTTTATTTTCTTTTTCTACCAAGAGAAACTGTTTTTCTAAACGGTTCACCAATCCAACTTTTAACTCTACCGGTAAAGCTCCTCATACAACTAAAGCCTACAAAAGCTGATTTACTACTGAAGCTGAGCTGTGCCAATAGGTCCTTATTAGCTAGCAATTATTAGCAGCTAACTATTAGCTAAACTCGTTAGATAAAAAGAAGCTAACCAATAGCAGCTAACAGTTAGCTCTGTGGATTCAAACCGGACTGGAAAGGGATTCACGGAGTGTTTGGATGCTGGCCACAACCCGCCATGCATAAAGTTCGGCTGCTACACCCCCTAGGCAGCTGTTTGGTTCTCCTTTAACTTTTGGCCGCCACTGAATTCTGCCATGTCGTTTTGCACTTTATTGCCTGTCGTCGTTTAGCGCATGCAAACTGTGGCGAGTCTGTGGCTTGGTGGCGAGCGATTCCTCCACCACGATGTGTGGCGAGCCAACTCTGCTGCATGTGTGGCGTGACTTTTTATGGCCAGCATCCAAACAGCCCCTCAAACAGGCTGGGAAAGTTATCATGCGTGAGTGGGCGGATGGGTGTGGGCTATGTGACCTGGAGAATCACAAACAAGTAAACCTCTAGTGTGCAGTCATTCTTGCTTCTCTTTTAGGTTGACAGAAAAAAGTGTTACTTCACCTAGCCCGAAAACTAACATGGAAATGCCTAACACATACCCACCGGGCCCTGAGTGGCTAGGTCTTAAGAGCTAACCCCACAAATCTTAAGTTTTACTAGATATACTAGTCTATCAACCCGTGTTCTCGCATAGGCTAGAATTTTTTAGACATATATTGTTTAATACATCTGATTAATAAAGAATTGTTTGTATTAAATTAAGTATTTTTATCTTTGTTTATTTCTACAAAATAGGCATAGTAGATATTTCATATAATATATATCCAATTATCATAAACTTATTATTTTTTTTTGCAAGGGACTGATTCATATGATTTTTATCCATATTCGTATTTTTACGTTACATGTCATCTTTTTAAATTTTAAATACGTAATTAGTTTGAAATCTTGCCTTTAACTATGGTGGTCCTTGTTGCTGCATCACATATCTTATGAAGTCATGAATCTCAATTTAATGTTTAAATGTTATTCTTGTTGACTGCTATAAATTTTCTTTTTGCCATCAAGTTGAAACTCTTGTGATTATTATATTTTTATTAACTCTACTTTTTGCACTTTTTAACAATAACGATTTTTAGTCTTAGAGTACGTTCTTAAATACTACAATAGTAAAAGCAATCATTTAAAACCTGCACCATGTCATTGAAGCTACGTGATAGAGCTTGATGTGGGTTCTCAGATGGGGATATGGTGCTAATAACCTCAAGACAATTTTAATACTTAAGCTATATAATGATCGACATTTGACTCTAGAGTAATATTCAAGGGTTGAGAAAATATAGCCATTAGTGGTCTCTCATACTTCTTACAATGATTGAATTTTCCATAAGGGAGCTACATGTGCAATTATGATTATACTATGAATATAGACATGTCAAATATTTAAACAATTTGTTAGTATCATTGGATATGAGTTGTTAAGAAAATATTTTTTTGTGATGAAACATAACATGTATATTTATCGCTCATGCATGCTTACTTTGATCAGATCTTAATATATTAATATTAATAGAAATGGGTAATGTATAAATATGTACATGCTCTATGTTATTTTAACATTTTTAATAAAAGATGTTCATAATTTTTAGATGTATCTAATTATCTATCATAATAAGAAATAAGAGTACATGGTAATTAGATACAAATTTAGACATACTTTAGATCATGTTTCTTAATGGCATACGTGGGTAGTTTGAATATACAGTCATGTGTTGCCTTATGTTATTTTACGCAATAGTAGCGATGGGTAACTATTTATAGAATGGATCCAATAGTTATTATTATCAATGGTAATTGGGTTATACCGAATTGATAGTCAAATGTTTCGGATTTTGTGAGAATTTCTAGGATCTATCTTTTTTTATCCTATCATGTCATGATGAGATTTAACATGTCTCATGAGGACAACATGGAGGCTCCATTAGAGACCTCTAGTTAGAATTTCTAATATTTATCTTTTTCTAGCATGATATGTATTTAGTTGAAACATAATATTCATATATATAAACTCTAGTTTCATCCTTTTTTGTGACTCCATAAATCATAGTTTAGCTTTCGACTTTCAATCGAGTTGTGCATTTTTTTCACATGTTAGGTAGAAACTCTAGTGTTTTCCATCTTTTATTCAATAATTATTTTTTTACTAAAAAGAGTTTAAGTCCTAGTATTATTTTCCACATATTAAAATTAAGTAAAAACTCAGATTGTACTCTAACACCGAACTTGTTGAATTTGTTATATCACAAACTTATGTGTCTAGTATTATTTTATATATCACAGAGTGCTTAAAATGAAATTACTAATATTGATGACATAATGTTCCAATTAAAATATATAAACTTATTTAAAACAACGACTTATAAAATTTTTGTGTGGTTTGTCAATTAAACACTTTTCCATGCTTCATAAGCAATTAAAATAAATATATATCCTAATGTTTATATGTTTACTTAGTATAAATGGTAAAGTATAACATTATGGTTATTTAGTTTCATGGTTGTAGAAGTTTATAACTTAGAATATGTATGTCTCATACTTTATGTATTGATTTATTTTTTGTAATAGCACATATTACTGTTCACATGTAGATTTGTGAAATATTTTGTTTTTTATAATGGCTGAGGTAGATTCAAATATAATGGGTAGGTTGAATGTAAGTTTAGGAGGTTATTTTTCATATCTTTCATAATTACAAAGGTGGATAATTTACAAAATCATTATTATGTATTTTAAATTATCTTTCAAAATAACATATTTGAGTAATCTAGATACAAAATTAGTGGTTATATTTTAAATTATCTCTCATATGCGGATAATCTAGATACAAAGTTAGAGGGTTATTTTAAATTATCTTTCATAATAGAGATGGCGGGTAATTTAGATGCAATACGAGGGGGTTATTTTGAATTATGTTTTATAATGACAGATGTGGGTAATTTATATACAAATTTAGGGGTTTATTCTAAGTTTCTTTCGTAATGGTAGAGGTGGGTAATTTATATACAAAATAAGGGGGTTACTTTATGTATTTTTCATAATGGCAGAGGTGGGTAATTTTTTAATAAATTATAAAAGATCCGATGGCTATTATTGGTGATGATGATTAGAGTCTACCAAATTAAAGGCTAGATATTTCTGATTTTGTGAGAATTTCTAGGATTTATCTTTTTTCTTAGCGCTTCTGGTGAGATTTAACGTGGTGCCTCCATTGGGCCCTCTAATTAGTAATAGTAAGATAAGATAGAAAATAGTATTAACATTTATATCTCTAAGTATGTTTACTATAAAAATATATGACATGATTGCTCTAATAACATCTATTCGGTATTGTAACACCCTAAAATTTGCATCATTTTAAAATAGGTGAATTTGAATTTAATTATGAATTTTATGAGCATGTCAACTTAGAAAAGTAATAATTTTTATTAATTTAAAATCAAATATAAGGTCTAGACACATGTTATGCATTCATGCCGCTGCATATTAGTTTTATATTGAGTGGTTTACTTCAAAACTCAAAAGGAATTCAAAATCCATTTCAAAATGCCTTTGTAGAAAAGAAAAAGGAAAATTCCTTCTCCTTCCCTCCTTCTCGGCTTTTGGCCCGAGCTAGACCAGCTCCTCCCCCGGCCATTCTTCTTTGCCTCCCTCGCGCTCGTGCACCGGCCTACTCCCCTCCTCCTTTCCTTGGGCCGAGACTAGGCCGTAGCCCAGCAACCCATGCGCGCTCTCCCTTCTCTCTTCGACTAACACCGCGACCCTATGCCTTGTGTTGCTACCTCCCTAGACCCACGCGACAGCGACACCACCATCATCTTCTTCCTCAAGCTGACAAAGTCGACGCCTTCCATACTCACCGCTGCCAAATCCCTCTCCCAATCTCCACTTTCCATCGATGGCTCAGCCCTAGGGCTATAGAAGCCAATGCCCCGCACCCCATCTCTCCTCATTCGAAACCCACACAGTCGCCCTTTCGCCCTAAAGCACCGCCGCCATGAGCTCCAAACCCTAAGCTCCACCCGAGCTTGTGGTTCGACGAATTCGCCGTCTTGCTGCCACCGTAAGCAAGATTTCGAGCTTCACGTCGTGTTTTCGAAGTCGCTGAGGCCATCTCCTCTCTTTTTCTCGCTTTGTTTCACTCACCACGCGTTGCCGATGCACACAGGGACTCCACCGCTGCCATCCCGAGCCATACGCCATCCCCGATCCGACTCTGCCTCCGTTTTCATCTCTGGTGAATTTGCCATGAGCTCCTCTTCATCCCTGTACCGTTCTTGAGTCAAAAGGTGGCTTGACTCACTGTATTCGAGAGCGCCGGTGAGATTCCCTCGCCGCCAGCCATGTCACCGCCGCGCTCAGCCCTATAGCCGGCCAAAATTTCCCTTTCACCCTCCTTGATCTAATCTGGATCGCCCATCTCTGATCCAATGGCCAAGGATAACCAATACCTCTTTGTCTGTTATTTTTTTTTCTAAAGAGCCCATGTACTTTTTATATATAGAACCCGCAGTCCTCGGTTTAGATTAAAAACCTGAATTTGATTTATTTTAATTCAAAATTAAGTTTCATCTATTTACAGTTATGTCACTGATTTGTTTTGCTTATAAAAACTTTGTTTTAACTCTGTTTTGATCCGTTCAAGTTGCGTTAGATTCGTAATCCCATAATCTACATGTTAGTGTTACTGTTAATCATGTTTTCAACTTCTAAATGTTGAGGTTAGATTTAATCTATTATTTTACTAAAGAAAATCTTGTTTAATTCATAACTTCTTCGTTATAGCTCCTTTTTTCGTGATTTTCGCGTCTGTGTGATCCTAACGAGACATATATTCGTTTTATAAACTTTTTATCTTGTTTTACTACTGTTGGTGTACTGTACTAATTATAGTCTTGTTTGCTTTGCACGATTACTTTTGGATGAATGTTGTTGTTGTGTTGATCGAGTATAGACGGTGAGCAATTCATTGGTGACCAAGAGTTCTTCTACGAGCAGGATCAACAGGACCCGTTTGATCAAGGCAAGTATAGCATGGGGTTATCCTTGTTTTCCTATTCATAATAAATAATTAAATTCATTATGCATGTATTCCCTTGTTAAGGATGACTTAGTTTTGACTCATTACCTTGGCACCCCTGATATTGCATTGAGTAGCTTTGCTAGTGCTCAACATGAACTATGATCTTGTAATTTGTCTAATGGAATATGCAACAACATTAAAAGATGACTTTTTAGAGACATGATAGAAGAGGGCTAGAGCATTGGGCTATCTTTTGTGCTCTAGTTACTCTCCATAAGGTCTCATTTGTAAGCGAATATCCAGGACTTATAGTACAACTGTGAGGGCTACATGGCTCTGGTTTTAGTCATATAAGAGAACCTTTTCTAGCTTGTTAGTGGTTACCTTTATAGCGCAAAAGGGGTTGTGTTCTAGGTCGAGTGTGGTGCGGCCTCTGTCCCTATGTGTATAGGCTACGCGTTATTATGCCATTTGGAAAGGGGGGCTCTACATTTGCAGGCCATAGAAACCTAGCGGCCCTAACTTTTTAGACGAACCTTGGAAAGGCTTCATAATGATCCCTGCCTGCTCATCTTGGTAGTGTTTTGGGGCCCTACAAACCCCGAACATATGGGAATCATGACTCACAATGAAAGTGTACAACCTCTGTAGAGTGTAAAACTGTTATAACAGTCGTGCTTATGGTCACAAGTAGCCTTGGACCCTTACGGAATAGATGCTCACTAATGATGTTTAATGTGTTCTCGCTATTCATTATTCACTTTACATTGATCATATGTTTGTTGTCTAAGTTGAGACCACTTGATGCTACTAATATGCTAAAACTGTGCCATCTAAAAGGTACATGCTGTTAAACCAATGTCATGCCTTTGAGCCTCGTGAACCCCATGTTGCACTTGTTGAGTACAAGATGTACTTACGCTTGTTTATTTTCTTTACTTGGATGAAAATCCTGGATGGGTAACAGATGGTGCAAATAATGACTAGTACTTCTAGTTCCTTGAGGATTACTTGTCTTGTGGTCAACCGGTCAACTTGCCTGTGCATGGAGCTATCACACGTGAGTTATCTTTTTGTTTCCGCTATGCTTATGTAAAGGCTATGTGATAATAATCGCGATGTAATAACACTTGTGATGATACTCCCTTTAAATTTGTCGGCTTATATGTGATTGATCTCTGGGCGCATATAAGATTATGCATTCCATTTTATCCTTAAAAATGGGTGTGACAAATTGGTATCAAAGTCAAGTTGACTGTAGGATGCAAGCCTAGTTAGTAATGGTCGTTTTAGCATCTTCTACTTCACTTGTTTCATGCTTATTATCTTACTCTTGTTATTTGCTAAATTTTATGCTTCTTATGCCTCACTCTTTAATGAAATTTTTGCCTCTATTCTAACTAAAGTCTAAAACTCTGCAGATGGTTCATGCCTACAAGACCGCTCGCATCTCAACTGGAGGCTACTACCCACCCCGTGCTTTGGATGTGCTCGTGGAGCCACAAGAAGGAGAGCCCCAGGAACAGGAAGATGCTCCACCAGTCCCAGTCTAGGCGCCAACACCTCCCCAAGAAGAATCAGAGCCTGAAGAAGATCCTGAGATCATTGAGATTGAAGATGATGATGAGGATGTTAATGGAGGAGGACAACCCCCATCTCCACAACATGATGAAGCTGCTGATGATGATGTACCGCCCCCTCCAATGGGATGGACTGTGAAGATTTACCACAAGCCTGGAGGTGACTCTGTCTCTCACCATCGACTTGTGGGGATGCTTGCTGCTTATTTCTCTGATTGGGACCCAGCTGTGGAGTATATTTGCTGGGAGTATAGGCATCCATTGGAGGACACCTACTAGAAGTCAAGGGTGAGTATTTTTCCTTGGGATGAGGAAAAAGATACATACCAGCTGGACAAGATGTATTCCCACAGGGGTCTTCGAGCTACCATGGAGGCTAGCATTGAAGATGCCACCTTTGAAGCATGTATGGGTCTCTGCCACCTTCATTTTGATAATATGAAAGATGATGTGCATCATTACCTCCCTCGTGCACACCCTGTCCTTGGATGGACAATGATGGACCCGATGTAGTTGGATCTAATTTCTCTGGTGATGGTAAACTTTGTCTATGATATGATGGAGAGGAAGCTGCAGTTATAAGAGATGGTGAAAGCTTAGGGGAAGACCATCAAAAGGTTCCAAGAGATGATTGATGACCTCAGGGCAAATCAAGGCTTGGCAAGGATCTATGAGACATTTGATCATGAACCACGTCCTTAGAGAGTAGGAGTCCTTTATGTAATAAGAACGTTCTTAGTAACATGAGTTGAGTCATGTCGAATTTGTTCGTGTGGTGTGAACTCTGGTGTGTTTGGATGCTTTATCATTATGTCTTTGTGTGAGTTGGTTTCTTGTAATGAGTGCTGCAGCTTTGTAGGCTTGTCTACAGGTTTCATAGTTTAAGAATATTAAGTTTAAGGTCATTGAATAAATAGTTGGGTTGGTTTATATTGTTCTTTCTGTTCTGTCTTTTCAGACCAGTCTGCCTTTGACGTGATGATCAGAAAACTCTACATGACTAAAAATTATGAAATTTTTATGAGAACAACTAGACTTAAGCATCGTTCTAATGCCTCTAGAATTACCTTTTTATCTATTCTAGTTCGGGAGATATAGCTGTTACAAGTTGAAGTTTCTGCACAGTCTGGAATTCTAGAACAGTTAGCTTGTGCTGTATTTTTGATTAAGTTAATTTCAGAATCTGAACTGGTCACCTAAATAAAAGTTGTAGATAACTTCTTAAGATTTTAAACCATGTAAAGAACGCCTCTGTTGGACATCTGTATCTCGAGATATGATTGATTTACCGAACTGCTAATGTTGATACTCACCAGAAAAGTTTTCAGATTTCATTTCTTATCTCCATAAGTGTTTGTGACTTGAAAATCTCAAACTTTTGAATATTATGTTGGATGATAGATGGCCGCAAGAGGAGGAAGAGGACATGGTAGAGGTCCCAATCCACCTCCACCACCACCGCCACTGACCATTGAGCAACTTTTGGTAGTGCAGACACAGCTCATGCAAACTCTGGTGCAGAATCAACAGAATCTGTAGAATTAGCCAATTGGAGGGGCACCATCACATGATAAGCATGGTGAATTCTTGAAGAGTCACCCCCAGTGTTTACTCATACAGTTGATCCACTAGAAGCAGATGATTGGCTTCGAGCAGTGGAGAAGCAACTCAATATTGCACGGTGCGATGATCGGCAAAAGGTGTTCCTCACTTCTGGACAACTCTAAGGAGAAGCTCAGGATTGGTGGGAGTCCTATGAGTATGGTGTTGACACTTCTTAGCATCACTCGCGTTAGGTTTTCATCCCCAACATGACACCAAGAGTGTGGTTGTATTGTACTCATGCCACTTAACTATATAAATATATTAAAGTATATATCCGCAAGCGCACAGATAAATACACCCGTTGCAGCATTTCACCCAAGTTTATCCTAGGTATCATTATTTATATTTAACCAAAGGAGAACAAATAGAGGGGCACATATTAATTAAAGGTTACTCTACACATGTGATATGAATATTCGAAATCACTATCCTTTACTCTCAAACAGGAATCAATCAAATAAAAAGAGATAAAATATATGATAATCAGACCATTCAGATGATATTCCTTAGAGCAGTACTACTATGGCAAGTCATTGATCAGAATATAAAGTAAGAGAATAACTCCTAAGTAATCCGTTAGCTATTAGTCATAATCTACATTGATTAGTGCAATTATATCAGGCAATCATTGGCTAGGTTATCTCATATCCATAAACAAGGAACATCTCCATTACGAAGCTGAGAAACAGAGTAACAACTAAGTAATGAGACCGTGTTCTACTAAGTTCTACACTTGGGGAGTGGACTACAAATGACTCAATAGGAATGTCACACCCGCGATCTACCACATGGCCCGGAGTATAGAGTGCATTTGTAGGTAAACAGTGTATAAGTACCACACTTACACAATGTTGACCACCCACCCATGACTCAATAAGGTGAGTGCTTTGCAAACATGTGTATAAACATAATGATAAACTATCTATGCCAAATATATAATCAAAGCAGACTAATCTCATAATAATCAAGGATATAATATAGATTAAGAACAAGATCATATCTAATGTATCAAGAATAATGATCAAGAACAATGAACTAGAACTAGACAATGTTGAACTAGAACAATTACGAACTAGAACATAAATAATTAGAACATGAAGAACTAGAACATGAACTAGATCAAGAACTAGAAGAACTGATGAACTAGATGAATATCTGAAGAACAATGTTGATACAAGAGAGAAGAACTGGATTTACCAAGCTCCTCTTGACTAGATCTGGAGCCCAAGGCTGCTTGACTCCTCTACTTCTAATTCTAATCTAGCTATGCCTAGATCTGATGGAGCTCTAACGAGATGAGAGTTGCTGGTTGGTCTTCTACTTTCTGGTTGATGATTGATTGAATGAATTCCCCTTTGGAGGGGGGTATGGGGCCTCGTTTATATAGCCCAGAGCATGGAACCATGGCCCTTGAATCAAACCGACCTTCACGTAGGGTTAGGATGCATCCTTGGAGGTGGTTAAGTAGCTTGCAAAGGAAGGAGCCGAGGGGCGGCAGCCAGGGGCCGGTCGGCCTAGGGTTGAGGCTGGTCGGCCCCACCTGGCAGCGCCTCGTGGTGGCCCTCCTCGTGGAGTCCTCTGGTGTCCTCTAGAAGCCCCTTGCGTATTCGTGACGTGGAGATTAGGCCGATTGACGTGGGTTCCTTCTCGTGGAAGATATCAATTCCTGAATTATTCTGATAACCCCCTACAAAATATAGATTCACCAAAACTCATGGAATTTCGTTAGTTGACACCCTAAACCTATGTTGGTGATCATTTATTAGCCCTTTATATATTTATTTTAACCCTTTATTATGGTAGATAACCATCGTCAACATATGGCCATCCCGCTAATGCTCCTGCTATCACTTTTTTTTGCGGGTTGCTTTTGCTATCACTTGGCAGGAGTTTAGAGAGAGCTTCAGGGCTTACCATATACGTGAAGGGATGATAGAGCTGAAGGAAGAGGAATTTTAGAACTTCACACAAGGATCTTTGTCTGTAGCTGAGTACCGTGACAAGCTTGCTCAGTTGTCATGGTATGCTCCAAATGAGGTGGCTAATGACAGTGATAAGCAACGCTGCTTCTTGAAGGGATTGTATGATAGGCTTCAGTTGCAGTTAATGTCCAATACATATCCCAATTTCCAGACGCTTGTGAATCGTGCTATTGTGGTGGACAACAAGCGCAAGGAGATGGATGCCAAGAGAAAAAGGCTTCAGGGACAGGCCTCTAGCAGCAATACTCGTCAGTGTACTGGTTTCCAGCAAGGTAATTAGGAGAGGTACCCACCTGGTCAGTGGAATCGTGGATAGTTCCCTACGTGTAATCAGTTCTCGCAACATCCCCCGTACCAGCCATAGAATGACAACCAACATCCTCAGCAGCAGAATGGGAATCAGCCTCAGCGCCAGGGCCCATCCAACAACACTCCCATGAAGACTAGTGTTCCTAATACACCCAATAGGTGTTTCTGATGTGGTAAAGAGGGTCACTTGTCTTACAATTATCCTGAGAAGCCCAACTAGGAGACCCCTCAAAGGCAGAAGAGTAACCAAAAGCCATCTCTGTATGGAAAGGTGAATCATGTGTCCCAAGAGATAGCAGTGGAGGAACCAGAAGTTATGCTTGGTACATTTGATGTCCATTCCACTCCTGTCATTGTTCTTTTTGATTCTGAAGCTTCACATTCATTCATATCATAAGTATTTGTTAGAATGCATAGTATTCCTTTGTGTGCCATGAAGAATTTTGGAGACGGCAGAAAGAGTGACAAGGAGCCGAGTAATAAAAATGTGTAAGGTTCAGTGGAATCAGTACACAGAAGTAGAGGCTACCTAGGAAAGATAAGAGGATTTGAGGAAAACATATCCATAGCTATTTGAGTAAGTATCGTTCGAATCTCGAGGACGAGATTCATTTTAAGTGGGTAGAATTGTAACACCCTAAAATTTGCATCATTTTAAATAGGTGAATTTGAATTTAATTATGAATTTTGTGAGCATGTCAACTTAGAAAAGTAATAATTTTTATTAATTTAAAATCAAATATAAGGTCTAGACACATGTTATGCATTCATGCTGCTGCATATTAGTTTTGTATTGAGTGGTTTACTTCAAAACTCAAAAGGAATTCAAAATCCATTTCAAAATGCCTTTGTAGAAAAAGAAAAAGGAAAATTCCTTCTCCTTCCCTCCTTCTCAGCTTTTGGCCCGAGTTGGCCTAGCTCCTCCCCTAGCCATTCTTCTTTTCCTCCCATGCGCTCGTGCACTGGCCTGCTCCCCTCCTCCTTTCCTTGGGCTAAGTCTAGGCTGCAGCCTAGCAACCCACGCGCGCTCTCCCTTCTCTCTTCGACTGACCCCGCGACCCCGCGCCTTGTGTCACTACCTCCCCGGACCCACAATACAGCGGCTGTAACACCCCAGGTGTTTGCCTTGCATCTGTGCATCACATGAGCATGACATGAGCATGTGCACCATCATTTCATGTGCATTGTCATTGAAACATAACATTGAAACATCTGCAACATTCATGTTGAGTGTATGTACTATGTGTATTCTTGCTTGCAGTAATAGCTCATGTATGCCTTAGACTTGTATTATTATGATGGGTGACACAACATCTTAAAACATGATCATGCAACACATGCAACATGCTTAGTTAAACTATGCAACACATACTTGCAACACAATGTTTTAATAGGGCTTTTTGTGTAGATGACACTTGTGATGCTCTAACATGATCTCTATTAGCTTAACTATGCTTAGGACACCTAATGGAGCACTGTTCATGTTGACCAAATTGACTAATTTGCCCTCTAGGTGAGGTTTGACCATGAGGTGACCTATAGAGTGTCCTACTTTGACTATTTAAAAAGTCTAACCTAGAGACCTTGCATGGAGGTGCACCCATTACCAAAGTTGTAGCCAATTTATCAAGGAACAAAAGTCTCAATATGACCATCTCATGAAAATGGTTGGAACATGCTCAACACAGGGCCCACAAGTCAGTTAGAGGATTTGTCATAGAACCTCCTAATTATGATGGCCCACATGTACCCGTCATCGTCATAATGACCTCTGACAGCCGTACTTATGTTCCTCATAACTTAAAAGGCCTGCTTTCCTCCGAACAGGATCCAATCACAGGAGTATTGCAATATTACAACAGTTTATTCAAAATATTCGACAGAGTAAAGTAGCGGAAGTCTTACAATAACTTAAGTTTACAAACCAGTTTTCAAACCTCAAACATTATGTAGTATTATTACAAACCAGTAGTAGAGAAGTATCGGTAGTATCTTTATTACATCACACAAATGAGATGCCTTGCCCAAAGGACACACATTCTACTCGTCGTCACTTTCTTCAGCCACAACGGTCATGCAACAAGGCTCAAAGCAGACTTGTTCATGATCCGCACCTGCAACAAGGGGTTCAACAAACCTTGAGTACGAGAGTACTCAACAAGACTTACCCGACTAAGAAACCGACTCCAAGGGCATGCTAGCTTTAGGGAATCAAGGTACGGGTATTCCAGAATAAAATTTTCTTTTGCAGAAAAGCTTACTAAAGTGAGTCCTTGCTTTCCATATTTTACTTTTACCATTTATGGTTCATTAACCAATTATAGGTGATCCTAATCTAGATCAAAGTAATTATCATCAAAATCTTTCTCATTCTTTCTTTCAATTCCAGTTCTTAACTACGATGTAAGTCAGGTGATCAAGTCTCCATAACCGAGGAGCAACGACGATTCGAACCGATTATACCCAGCTGGGGATCTCTAACATCATGACATATGTAGAACCGAATCTTGCATATATCAACCCTCATTTAGATCTCCCAAAACCAGAACGTGTCCATCGCCACCCGAGAGTACAGTACTCCTCGAACCCGGCCCGATTCTAGCCCCGAGGGTACATGCTACTCCCGCCATCTCTCCACTCCCAGTGCGAGGTTAGACGTTCTCGTAATGGAATCACCAACATTTTGGGCTTACCCAAGGCATGAGGCTAGTTGCAAAGTCTCGAAACACACGCCGGCTTACAACGGACGGTCCTTAACTGACAAGGCGGAAACACTACATTGAGACTCCTTTCCCAATGCATGTTAGCAGTGGCCAAACCACCCGCCCGATCTTTCAAGTTCATTCTCATATTTCAATATTCATTAAGTATGCCGTCATGGCTATATAAGCATTTCATTTAAAAGCTTAACTTCTAAGCATAGCGAAGCATACTACGCATTTTCAGTAAAACATGTATCAAGGTTGATATCGCAATAATCAAGGATGATAATGCATCAATTGGGTTATCACTCAACTCCTAATTACTTAATACAGTAAATCATAATATAAATAATAAAATATTTGTAAAATATCAAGGTAGGGTTTAAATGCACCGGGGCTTGCCTTGCTCTGACGAGATGACTGACTCGGTCTCAAAGACTCCGACTTCTGGTCTGGAACCCACCGACGATAGCTCTTCACCGGAAGCTTGCTCGGCGACTTCGACTTCTTCGAAAGCGGAAACTACACGAGTACATAATATGTCTTAACATGATGCTCGATGATAAACATGATGCTTGATGATGATATGCCACGATTTACGACTTGAGCGCACTTTCCTTCGCGGTACAGTCGTAAAACAGAAAACCAACTAACTAATAGCGACAACTCCAGCGATACCAGCTTTTAACACTAAGTAAGTTACTAACGAGCTCAAACATGAAATTAAGGTGCCAAAGATCACCCAAGATTAGTGACCTAAGGACATCGCTCAATCAAAAGGGCACACAACACTTAAAGTTAACAAATTAACATTTATTTACTATTTAATTAATTAGGGCATAATTAATAGTTGATCATACTTTATTTAAACAAGCCTAAACTTTTTCTATGGATTAAGAATGACCTACAACAGTGTCACAATAAATTTCATAATTTTTGGATTAATAAATTAATTATTAAAATTCATGGAAGTTGCATTTAATCTTTAATGAAACTAATTAAATCTACTGCACAAAGTAATCAAATTTAGGAATTAACATTTTTCCTAGGTATTTTACACATTGAAAAGCTTACACAAAAATTTTCATGAATTTTGGAGCTCTACACAATTTTTAATGAAATAAACAAATAGCATTACTATTCATAATTTTGAAAAAAGAAAAACAAAATCGAACTCAGGCCGATTTTCTTTTCTCCCTCCAATCCAGCCCAGTCGAGCGGCCCACGCGCCCGTGCGCTCGCCCGCGCCCGTGCTCGGCCCAGCATCGCGGCCCGCTCCACTCGCGCGTGGCTCACTCTCCCTCTCTCTCACTGACAGCCTGACCCCGCCTGTCATCACCTTTCTCTCGTCCTCCCGCTCACTCCCGTGCGCTCACTCACCCCCGCGCGGTGGCCGGCCGGTGACCGGAGCTTCGGTCGACCAATTGGCTCTACCAACACCAACTACATCCTCCCACGACTCTGGTTTGCTAGGTTGCATCACGGTTCGAGCTCTAGTGACCCGCGAGCGACGGCGAGGGCGGCACGGTGGACACGGGAGCAGCACACCGGCACACACAAAGCGGTAGAGGCTAAATTGAGGGGACGGGAAGCATCAGTGGCATACCACGAACATGAAACCGTGCTCGATTGAAGCGGGGAAGCACGGGAAGTGGCTGACCACGTGAGGGCGACGGTGGCGGTCGGTCGCCGGAGGTGAGCACGGGAAGCGGTGGCTGCGGCAATCCAGGCGGAGTTAAGCTCGCTCGGGTGGTTCACGAGGTGCGCGAGGATGAGGCGGCGCTATTGGTGTGGTTTGCGTGGCCGGAGGCGGCTTGGCAGCGGCAGCGGCGAGCGGCGGAGCTGCGGTGGCGGCGATGGCGAAAACGGGGAAGAAAAAGGAAACACGGTGACCTCGACGTATTTATAGGCCTAGACACGGTGTTCGGCTCTGGAAGGCGCGCGTCGTCGCGCTGGCGGTCCTGGCGTGCGCGAAGGCCCGGGAAGCTGCCCGGCGGCTCGCCGGCGCCCATACCGGCCGGTGGCCGGCCACCATTGGTCGGGCACTGTAGCTCCTTCCCCCCACCCAAAATTTGAATTTCAAACTGTTTTCTCAAATTACTCTCAAATTCATGTGGAAACTTGAAAAACTCCCAAGATATGAAATCTTCATAATTTCAAGCTCTACAAGTTTTGTATTGAACACTTTTTCAAATTCTAACTGGATTTTGAAATTTGAGTTTAAATTCAAAAGGGGACACATTTTGGGGATTTGGTAATTTAGAAATTACTTTGGATTTTATATTGAAACTTCAAAATCTCCAAACACCAAAGTTGTACATCTAGCCATGACCTACAACTTTTCTGTTCAAAACATTTTCAAATTCTGCCTCCATTTTGAAATCTTAGTTTGGGGACAAAAATGAGTCAAATCTGAAATTTGTTTATTTTCAAAATTGCTCCACATTTTACACTAAAACTTTGAAAACTCAAAACACCAAAGTTGTAGCCCTTGAAAAGTTCTACAAATTTAGTTTTAAACTTTTTCCCAAATTTTGCTTACATTTTGAATTATTTCAAAAGGGGTAAAACAGGGTTTTGAAATTTAGGGTTTTCGGAGGAATTTGCAATTGGAATTTGTTGCTACCTTAATTAGTGATTACTTAGTGATCAAACCATCACCCAAGGGCATCATTTGGACAAACATGACATGGTTGACCAAATGCCACTCTTGGTTGACCAATTTAGCTTTTGAAATTCTTTTACATTTTCCCCAAATTTGAATTTAAATTCGAATCGGAAAACTCGTGACAAGTTTTTGGATTCCAATCCAAACTCAAACTTGGAGCTTCATTTTATGTGTTGTACTTGAGCTCATACCCTACACTTGACACTAGTGTGTAACACAGTCACACACCTCAAATTACGCAGGGCATGGACTAAGTATTTGCGGTGCCATTCGAAAGTAGGGTTTTCGGTTCGGAGCACACCACTGAGAAGCACATCCAATCTAGATAAGTAAACTTGTTTTAGTTGATGCATAACAAGATTGACCTAATCATGGATGCTTTGCGATGCATTATGATGACATGGCAGATTAATTAGCACTATAACACCCGGGGTGTTACAGGATTGCCCAACATTTAGAATTATTTCTAAGTCTGAAATGTGACTTTGCAGTTTCATGTGCCCACCTTTGGAGCATTGTAACTCTCAAACTGTGCCGAACTAGCTCTAACCCATATTGACACTTTGGTAGCATTGTAACTCTCAAATTAGACTTTGTTAATGATGTTTTCATGCTTGGTGATCTATAGCAAAGTTGTTGAGAACTTCATGAACTAGTTGCTGATAAATTTTGGTAGCATTTGGACTTATAGTTTAGAAGTGGCAGCCGTTCTAAGCTGGGTTCAGTTTTGGAAGTGCTCTCTGTCTTTTAGAACAGATTCTGTACATGTGCTATTTTGACCTGGTAAATGATGAAATCATGCTTAGATGTTTATAAATGAAATATAGACAATTTCATTAGCTTTTCAGAATGTCCTCTTTCAAGTCATTTGGATTTTTAGAACTCCAGTTATGAAGTTTCTTAGCTACTGCTGTTAACTTGTTGAAAAGACTCAATTTCTGAAATCTTGTTATGGGTGTGCTTAGTCTTAACTTTGTGGTACTTAGTGATTGCTTAAGGATGTTCAAACATGTTAATACCAGAGAGGAAATTTTCACCTAAGCTTGAAGTGATTTGAATAGAGCACCACATGACTTGGGTTTGTGCTTATGATGTTGCAGTATCATTACATTCATCTTCACCTCATTCATGCATGTCATAAATCATCGTGTCATCCTTGATGCATACATGAAATTCATTAGGTTCATATACATGCAATAGGTGTGCCGAGAATCGTGTTACGAGCGAAGTCCCGCTGGGCGTGGAACTCGAAGTTGAAGTCTGTTCGGGAGCCGGAGGTCCAGTCCGACGAAGCCGGAGAAGATGTGGGAACCGTTCTTGAAGCTGACCCTTGATCTATCTTCTTTCGGTTAAGGCAAGCCCCGGAGCATTATAAGCCTCCTACTTTCAAAGCAGTTATCTATATATATGTGCTGTACTTGTATTGTTGCATTACGTTATAGGAATTGATTGAAAACCCTTGCTGCATTGATAACACTCCTTGTCCAGCAATTCGAATCTTGAATCCTATGTAGATAGGATCGTATCTATGCTTAGCCCTACTGAATTAGACCGGTAGAAGTCGGGTGATTTCCTATCACCTGCGAGATATAGGGCTTTATCAGGTCATGATTGTCTATATTTGCTATCGTGGAAATGAACCATGTGTTAATGAAATGAAATAAGACCGGGTGGGATGACGATAGTGAAGCAGCAAGGCATGAAGGTCTTGGGTGTGGATCTATCCCCGTCTGTGTCGGTTAAGGATCGAGACCTGGAGCCTTCTATGTCATTTTGAACGCATGCCTAACATTTAGTTGGCCAGCCTGAGGTTGTTGACCGCGAAGCCTAGTAGCTCAACTCAGGCTACGATGTCGAAAAGTGAAAGTCGCCTCGGAAGGGAGCCAGAGGGTCCAAGGCCAGGTGAGTTAAAAGTACTGAGCATCCTGGCCACTGGTATCCTCGAGAACGCGGCGCTGTTCGGGCCCACCCTGAGTTGTACCAAAGGTTATCTACGGCTGCCTTTAGCGGGGTTTGTCGGGTGAGTGTCAGGAATACCTCCCTCAGCTGAGTTGGAATCGATTCAAGTCGCCGTCTCTCCCGGATAGTGAGAAACTTGACTAGTTATCTCCAGCGTAGATACACTAATTATAATGATGGTTCAGAATTGATGATAATGATGATGATGGCCTTATTATACCTGCTATGGTTAATATTGTTTGATCCTAATAAAGTGAGTGCTTTAGTACAGGTGCTAATCTAGTTATCAGGTTAATGATGATCAACTTGATACTTAAGCATATATTGGTTACTTATCTGTATTAAGCTTTTCTGCAATTGAGTCAAGCTAGCCCACTTTATAAAGCCTTGCATACTCCTTGGTGTCACCTTTGTTTCTGGTTTTTGTCGGGTAAGTCTAGTTGAGTACCTTCTCGTACTCAGGGTTTATTCCCACCTGTTGCAGGTAGCAGATTCGTACTTGTTGCTGCAAGTATTGTCTTCGCCATGTGGGCGTGAAGACTAGACCATATGGGCATGGTCTGTGTAGTATCTCTTCCGGTATGCTTTTGCAGGATGTGACTATGTACTGGCAGTAATTGACTTCAAATGGTTTCAGAAATTATGTTGCTTCCGCTAATCTTTACTTTGATTTTGTAATAAATTATTTATACTCCGATGTATGAGATTACTTATGAACTGTTGTAACAAGTGATGTGTTATGTTGAATCACTACGATCTTGGTTGATCTCAGTTTGGTTTGAAATCCCTTATGATTTCGTGGACTACCGGAGTTATATGGGCTCAAGTTTAAGAATTTGATCGCTTCGGCGATTGTTTTTGGACTTGTGCTCTTATAATTTGGATGGTTCCGTGACAGTGACACTGCCATCATCTTCTTCTTCAAGCCAACGAAGTTGACGCCTTCCATACTCACCGCCGCCAAATCCCTCTTCCAATCTCCACTATCCATCGATGGCTCAGCCCCAGGGCTATATAAGCCAATGCCCCGCACCCCATCTCTCCTCATTCAAACCCTTGCAGCAGCCCTTTCACCCTAAAGCACCGCCGATGCGAGCTCCAAACCCTAAGCTCTGCCCGAGCTTGTGGTTCAATGAATTTGTCGTCTTGCTGCCACCGTAAGCTTGATTCCGAGCTTCGCGTCGTGTTTTCGAAGTCACCAAGGCCATCTCCTCTCTTTTTCTCGCTTTGTTTCCCTCACCACGCATTGCCGATGCACACAGGGACTTCGTCGCCGTCATCCCGAGCCATACGCCGTCCCCGATCTGACTCCGCCTCTGTTTTCATCTCTCGTGAGTTCGCCATGACCTCCTCTTCGTCCCCGTACCATTCCTGAGTCAAACGGTGGCTTGACTCACCATATTCGAGAGCGCCGGCGAGATTCCCTCGCCGCCGGCCATGTCGCCACCGTGCTTGGCCCTGTAGCCAGCCAGAAATTCCCCTTCACCCTCCTTGATCTAATCTGGATCGCCTATCTTCGATCCAACGGCCGAGGATAACCAATACCTCTTTGGCTGTTATTTGTTTCTAAAGAGCCCCTGTACTTTTTATATATAGAACCCGCAGTCCTCGGTTTAGATTAAAAACCTGAATTTATTTATTTTAATTCAAAATTAAGTTCCAGCTACAGTTATGCCACTGATTTGTTTTGCTTATAAAAACTTTGTTTTAACTCCGTTTCGATCCGTTCAAGTTGCGTTAGATTCGTAATCATGTAATCTACTTGTTAGTGTTACTGTTAATCATGTTTTCAACTTCTGAATGTTGAGGTTCGATTTAATCTATTATTTTATTAAAGGAAATCTTGTTTAATTCATAACTTCTTCATTATAGCTCCGTTTTTTGTGATTTTCGCGTCTGTGTGATCCTAGCGAGACGTAGATTGGTTTTACAAACTTTTTATCTTGTTTTACTACTGTTGGTGTATTGTACTAATTATAGCCTTGTTTGCTTTGCATGATTGCTTTTGGATGAATGTTGTTGATGTGTTCATCGAGTATAGATGGTGAGCAATTCGTTGGTGACCAAGAGTTCTTCTACGAGCAGGATCAACAGGACCCGTTTGATCAAGGCAAGTATAGCATGTGATTATCCTTATTGTCCTATTCATAATAAACAATTAAATTCATTATGCATGTAGTCCCTTGTAAAGGATGACTTAGTTTTGACCCATTACCTTGGCACCCCTGATATTACATTGAGTAGCTTTGCTAGTACTCAACATGAACTATGATCTTGTAATTTGTCTAATGGAATATGTAACAACATTAAAAGATGACTTTTTAGCGACATGATAAAAGAGGGCTAGAGCATTGGGCTATCTTTTGTGCTCTAGTTACTCTCCTTAAGGACTCATCTGTAAGCGAATATCCGGGACTTATAGTACAACTGTGAGGGCTACATGGCTCTGGCTTTAGTCATATAAGAGAACCTTTTCTAGCTTGTTAGCGGTTACCTTTATAGCGCAAAAGTGGTTGTGTTCCATGTCAAGTGTGGTGCGGCCTCTGTCCCTATGTGTATATGCCGTGCGTCATTGTGCCACTTGGGAAGGGGGGCTCTACATTTGCAGGCCACAGAAACCCAGCAGACCTAACTTGTTAGATGAACCTTGAAAAAGCTTCTTAATGATCCCTGCCTGCTCACCTTGGTAGTGTTTTGGGGCCCTGCAAACCCCGGGTATATGGGAATCATGACTCACAGTGAAAGTGTACAAACTCTGCAGAGTGTAAAACTAATATAACAGCCGTGCTCATGGTCACGAGTGTCCTTGGACCCTTACGGAATAGATGCTCACTAATGATGTTTAATGTGTTCTTACTATTCATTATTCACTTTACATTGATCATATGTTTATTGTCTAAGTTGAGACCACTTGATGCTACTAATATGCTAAAACTGTGCCAACTAAGAGCTACATGTTGTTAAACCGATGTCATGCCTTTGAGCCTCATGAACCCTATGTTGCACTCGTTGAGTACGAGATGTATTTACACTTGTTTATTTTCTTTACTTTGATGAAAATCCCGGATGAGTAACAGGTTGTGCAAATAATAACTACTGCTTCTATTTCTCTGAGGATTACTAGTCTTGTGGTCAACCGGTCAACTTGCCTGTGTATGGAGCTACCACGCGAGAGTTATCTTTTTGTTTCCGCTATGCTTATGTAAAGACTATGTGATAATAATCGTGATGTAATAACACTTGTGATGAAACTTCATTTAAATTTATTGGCTTATGTGTGATTGATCTCTGGGCGCACATAAGATTATGTATTTCATTTTATCCTTTAAAATAGGTGTGACAGGTATCATAAACATTAATACCTTTTTTATACAAGACCTTATATATATTTGGTCGCATTTGAATTATTTGCCTGGGGAGGAGGGAGTACTCCGCACGCAGATCTATTGAGTATTGGAGTGGTACGGAGAGCTTGGATCAAAGGCATGCGGCGCCAGACGTTTCACACTACAGCCGAAACCAATGGTAGCCATGTGCCTCAAGACATAAATTTGCGAAGCCATGTGCGACAGCACGTACTATCTTTTTTTCTAATCCTCCTTGGCTCCTCGCACTTTGAGAAGCCGGCCGACAGGAACATATAAATTTGCGAGATTTAGTTTTTCTCCTTACAGCTTTCCATTATTTTAGAAAATTGAGATGTGCTTGGCAGAGGTAGCCATGTGCGTCAAGACATTTGAATTCATGCACCAGATCTTGGTAGCGCGGATCTCCAGCCTCACCATTTGTTGCTATGCACCCAACGAGCATGTACCAAGCAAGCAAGAGAAACAGAGAGTGACAGAGTGTGTGAGCACTCCACTGAGCGGGTCGAGCAGATCATGGAGCTCGCCTTGGGGGGCCATGGCCGGCCTGGCCCCCAAGCTGGGCGAGCTTCTCACGGCGGAGTACGTCGTGCAGAAGGGCCTCAAGCCCGACATCGAGTATGAGCATGGTAGAGATACAAAATATTAGTATCAATGTAGCCTCCTTCTAAAAACTGCACACATCTCAAAGCAGTCATTTCAATGAATTATTATGTTTTATTATTTTTGTAACTGGATCCCGCATGGGCCCAGCCCGTCCAAGTCCAGCCCGAGCCTAGCCTGATAGAGGGAAAGTGTGTGCAGGTCTCCGTCTGTTCCTTCTCAGGACGTCGTTTACCTCGTGGACGACGTGTCTGCTCCCTCTGAAGCGGCGCTCTCTCCTCCATTCCCGAGCAGGCTAGCAGCAGCGGACGGACGAAGCCAACCGCAGCACCGCCTTGCCCCTGATCCCGTTTCGTTTTTTGCGGGCAGCAGGCAAGGAGGTTTGGCGCCACCGTCGTCGCCGGTGAGGAAGAGAAGCCGCCGGGAGCCTCCTTGCTGCCACGCACTGATCCTGATCCATCGATCCCCATGGCCATGGCTCCATGCATGCATTCATGCATGTCGCGCTGTTTCTCACATTTCTACTCCGAACTGATCCATCGAATCCGCCCCCGTACGATTGATTAGGTGTATGTGCATGTGCGGTTCGGATCCAAATATCTCATTCTGTTGTTCCTGTACGTACGTGTACAAGATTATATTAAAAATGATGATGAACATTAAATCTACGGCACCTTTATGGATGGGATAACATTTTCACTACATTTCTTTAGTTGGATGTTGAACGATCGAGATTATTGCATATATAGCTAGGGAAACGGATCGACAATTTTCACTTCATTTCACTCCTGTGGATTTGATCCAACATCTGCATTCATGCATGCGCTGCTGAGATTAATTGCATGCGTACGTGTGCCATATCGCCCCTGGAGATAGAAGTGAATCCGTGCTCGATATTTCGATCCGGTGCTTTCTGGCCGAGGAGCAGACGCGTCATCCGTGAGGCAAACGACGGCGTGAGAAGGATCGGACGGAGACCTGACTTTCCCTCTATTAGGGCTGGGCTCGGGCTGGCCTTGGACGGGCTGGGCCCATGCGCGATCTAGTTGCGAAAATAATAAAAATAAAAATAATCCATTAAAATGGCTGCCTTGAGATGCGTGCAGTTTTTAGAAAGATGAGTACCAGAGCATTTCCCATAAATTAATAGAGTCAAGTGCTATCTCTAAGACCGTCATTGTTATATTTATAAGGTACCTTCCTCCAATGGTTCATTTCCTAACACAATTTACAAAGTCACTTTCCACGAATCAAAGTTTAAAATTAACCCACCTGCTCCCTTGTCCTACCCAACATCATCTTCCCTTCCGGTCCGCACCAGCTCTTCAAAACATAAGCATTCTGACTCAGCTAGCGATGTTGCCAAGTCACCCATCGTTTGAAGATGCTCCAAATGAGCAGTGAGCCTCTAATCGCTCTCCCCACATATAGCATCTAGTTCTGCCATTTGTTGCCCAGCACCCAACTAGCATGTACTACCAAGCAAGCAAGAGCAACGGAGTGCGAGTGTGACCGAGGTCGAGCTAAGCATGGAGCTCGCCTTGGGGGGCCATGGCCAGCCTGGCCCCCAAGCTGGGCGACCTGCTCATGGCGGAGTACGTCGTGCAGAAGGGCCTCAAGCCCGACACCGAGTCCCTCTCCAGGGAGCTTGTGATGATGAAAGCTAGTCAGGAGGACTCGTCTCGGGTTCCACCGCCGTGAGGTGGAAAAGCTCTGGGCACGCCAGGTCCGAGAACTTTCGTACGACATGGAGGACGCTGTCGACGATTTCATCTTGCGCGTGGCCGGCGGCGAGTCTGCAGCCACCAACACCGACGCTAACGTCTTCAAGAAGATCCTTGGCAAGGTCACCGCCACGGTGAAGAAGTTCAAGCATCGCCATCAGATCTCCGACAAGGTCAAAGACATTAAGAAACCCTCCAACGAGTTGGCTGAGCTACGTGCCAAGTACACGGTTAGAGGCAGCGGCGGGCCCATGATTTGAGGGCTGGGTATTCAAAATATATAGAAGTACTAATTTTTTTTTGACAACCAAATAGCTAATATTCAGCATGTATAATGCCATATAGTCAAAATATAGGAAATATATTACACATAATTGAACACAAGTTCATATATTTAAGAATTTGAGCGTAAATCGAAATTGTTCAACATAAAAAGGTACCTCAGCTTGTGACTGCTTCTTCTTTGCAGCAGCCCATTGCAGGAAACTCCTCAGATCTGTGGTATTACTCTTTTTCTCTTCATACTTAAGACCTAAAATTAAATCAAGAGACTAAGTAATTTGGGGACAAATTTCTATCCCTAACAAGTAACAAATTGAACAGGAATTTGGGATTTAGGAAGACTGAATTCAACTTACAGGCAGTTCAGTAGTTCACTGCTTCTGTACCAGCAGCCTGCAGCCCGCCCCTGGCCCCTGCCCTGCCTGCTCCAGTGCACCGCTGGCCACTACGGCCCTGCCTGCGCCGCTGGCCCGCTGCGGTGGCACCCCTGCCTGCCTGCGGCGCTGCGCGCTGCCCCAGCACCGGGCCGACGCCGTGGACCGTGCGGCCGGCCGGCCATGCCTCTAGTCTGCCGCCGCTGCCCGCCGCTCGCCGCCGGCTACTCACCAGTCGCAGTTAGGGTTCGGGGAATCGGGAGAAAGAGGAGGAGCGCGACAGCGACTGAGTGAGCCTCTTGTGTGCAAGACTGAGACAGGGGAAAGAGGAGGACCTCGATTTTGGGCCTGCGCAGTGAAAATGGGCCACTTAGCCTCGTTGGGCCATCGGTGGGAGAGAAAAAGAGTGAGAATTAGGCCTATTTGCCTGCACACCTACTTAGATTGCTGTTTTTTTTTCATATACAGACTTGTATAGGCACTGTATGTACAAAAATTTTTGCCAAAAAAATTTGGGTATTCAACTGAATACCATTGAATCATGGTGGGCCCGCCATTGGTTAGAGGTCCAGGAGCTGATCTTGCCGCGAACACCGGCATCGACCCCGTGTCCTCAATTTATACAAGAAAGAGTCAGATCTAGTTGGCATTGAGGAGTCAAGGGACAAAGTCATAAGGATGTTGTCTATAGAGGCTAAAAATGATGCTCATGCATTTGATCAGGACCTAAAGATAGTGTCTATAGTCGGGGTTGGAGGATTGGGTAAGACTACTCTAGCCAAAATGGTGCATGATATGCTTAAGAAACAATTCGACTGATCTGCTTTTATTTCTGTTGGTAGGACTCCTAATCTGACTAGAACATTTGAGAAGATGTTAGTGGAACTCGATCAGAAGTATAAGCAAGTCGACATGGCTAGATGGGATATTGAGCGATTCGGAAATGAATTGCATCAATTCTTACAGCACGAGAGGTATGTGCGACCATGTGATTCTCCAATCTCCGTTCAGCTTTAGTTCAATGTTTTTTATTCATTAGCAGAGCATGAGCAGTTTATATACATTACTATTGTACACCAAAATTTCGAGAAAAAAAATTGTACATCAAGATGGATTCAAATAAAAATATTGCAAACTAAAAGGTTATAGATATTATTGAGAAATTAGATTATTTTACAAATTTTAACTTCGTCCGAGACTATATAAAAATATAATTTTTTGAAGAAGTGGTAGATAATTTGAGGAATTTTATTCTTACAAAATGATTTAAATGAAAAAATTATATACTTTTAGATATTCTTGAGGACTATAATTTTTGTATAAATTTTATCTTTATCCAAACTCATATGTAAAAGTTTTGACATAAAAAAGATAAGCTGCACAAAAAAAAAATTCTACCAACTGTTCCTGCTTTGTCCGCGAACTAGGCTTTAAATGGGCTTCTATTTGCATGTCACCTAGGCACTAATAAAGTGAAGAGCTTCCGAACCGTTGGATGGGATTAGACGGCATCCGGGGGAGGTAAAGTCTCCCGTGACGTTGCTACAACAAGTCAGAGTATCCACGCCAGTCTCTCCGCTAGTCTCCCACATAGTCTGGCTCAGTAGACTATAATGTGCCTCACTAAACACCTAGAAACATCTCTAGAACTTCCAAAATTAATAGATTCGATCTTTAAATTATAGAACAAATTAAATCAGCAAATAGTTGTTGCTAAATGACTTGAACAACCAATCTTTTGTGCTAGCCTTATTGAGATATAAAATAAAATAATGAGATTATACGTTTATATGGATACTCTACACAGAATATTTGCCAAATTATTCATAGCTCTACACTCTTGTGTCGATTATAGGTACTTCATCATTGTTGATGACATATGGGATAAAGGATCATGGGAAGTGATAAGATATGCTTTGAAGGAGAATAATTGTGGAAGCAGAATAATCATGACTAGTCGGAATTGTGAGGTTATCACAAAAGCATAAGAGGTTTACAGACTAAAACCTCTTTCTGATGGAAACTCTAAGAAATTATTCTACAAAAGAATACAGAGCCAGGAAGGAGAAAGTCTTGATGGTGTATCAGGTGATGAATTGTCTAGCAAAATCATAGATAAATGTGGCGGCATACCGTTGGCTATCATTGCAATAGCTAGTTTATTGGTTGAAAGACCACGTGAGGACTGGTCAAAGATGTATGACTCAATCGGTTTTGGGAATGGAGATAATACAATGAAGATACTCTCATATAGCTTCTATGATCTACCTTTTTATTTAAAGCCATGTCTACTGCATCTAAGCATATTTCTGGAAGATCTTATCCTTGGTAAAAAAAAAGTGTGATTTGGATGTGGATAGGTGAAGGTTTTGTCCATCTTGAGAAAAGGGGAGGGTAGCCTATTTGAGGCTGGAGAAAGATACTTCAACGAGCTTGTCATTAGAAGCATGATCCAAGCGATAGAGGACAAATTTGATCGGTTCACACAATGGTTTCGTATTCATGATATTGTGTTTGATCTCATCCGTAAGTTGTCAAGGGATGAAAACTTTGTTACTATTCTGGGCAGCAAGGAGCAACATGCATCTCCAAACAGTTTAAGAATTGGGTAGTAGAGAGCAATATGCATCTTTGGATGGTTTAAGAAGCGAGAAGAAAACCAGCATGCATCGTTCTGACAGCAAGGTACGTCGGCTGGCTGTCCAAAATCACCATGTGCAGCGCTTTCCTGCAGACACCATGGACATGCCAAAGGTGATGAGGTCACTTAACATTTTTTATAGTAAGATTGAATTTATGGCCCCACTTCATAGCTTCAGAGTTTGCCGTGTGCTAAATATAGAAAAATGCTACGTCCCGATTAGCCTAAAGCATGTAGAGAAGTTGTTGCATCTCAAGTACTTAGAGATATCTGACACACCTGTTGATGAGCTTCCTAAGGAAATTGGGCATCTGAAGTCTCTCCAGACACTGTACTTAAAGAAAACAGGGCTAGATGAGCTGCCACCGGCTGTTTGTTCACTTACACAGCTGATGTGCCTGGTAGCTGTTGGGTTTAGAAGGTTGACAGCTGACAGGATGGGAACCTAACATCCCTGGAGGACCTACGGCTAGACAGCGTAGTTGGTCGGAATGCCACTGAGGACCTGGTGGTAGCGCTTGGGAAGCTGACGAGGCTGAGGGTGGTCACTATCACCTTTTCCGAGGAACTAGATGAAAGCTTGCAAAAAGCATTGGTGCAGTCTCTTTGCAATCTGCGGCAACTCCTAGAACTAGTGCTTTCTTCTACAGGATCACCCCAACAGGGAGCCAATGCATGGGAAGACTGGGAGACACCTAAGCAGCTCCGTCAACTGCTTATACACTGGATCATTTTGTCACGGCTGCCTCGGTGGATCAATCGCTCCAGCCTGCCGCACCTCTGCTCCTTATCCGTGAATGTGTATACTGTTGAAGCACAGGACCTAGATAACCTGGCGAGATTGCCAGAGCTGACCTACCTTTATCTAGGCGGTTTCAGCTGGCCTCCAGGGTATACTGTTGGTATGGACGACTTCAAGAATCTGAGGGTTTGGAAACAGCGCTCAAGTTTTGCGTGGGCGCCATGCCAAGGCTTCAAGAGCTGCAGTTTGAAGTTTATGCAGGGTATTGGAGCTGGGAAGTAAATGGTGTCCCGTTGGAGAAGTTCCCAACAAAGGATGTAATCGAAGATCTTGACTTGGGCCTAGATAACCTCCTTTCACTTGAGCAAGTCACAGTCATAGTCTACTGCACGGGTGCTACTGCCTCAGAAGTGCAGGAAGTGGAGGCCATGGTCACGCGTGCAGTGGAAAATCATCCCAACCGTCCAACCATACAAATGGAGCGAATATATGAAGAGAATATCATATCTGACGAACTCAGGGTGGTTCTGTTAAAAAAATACATTCTCTTAATTATATGTTCGTGGGTACTATTTACTGACCTATATGTTGTATACTGCATTCTGCTCCTTGCATTTTTCAGCTTCAGCACCATATTGAAACACATTTGGGTGTGCTCGAGTTGAAGGATGAACCTGATGCTATCTTCATCAGCGACCTGTGGTGGTACCGACGTCTTGAGAAAGTCGTTATTTCCATTGACTGTGCGGGTGCCAGCATGTGTGAGGTGGAGAAAGTGGAAGCAGCTCTTAGACATGCAGCCAAGCTTCATCGTAACCATCCGACTATGCAACTGATAAGAATGAACACCGAGGAAATGGTCTCCTCATCTGACCATCCCAACACAGAGGTAGCTGCCTGGATTAAATTTTTTTTCAGTAGTTAATGGAAACCTTAGCTTTGACTATATAACTTACCACCACCGCTTATTTTTCCTTCCCAAACTCCAGCTGGACGAGGAACATGATGATTCACCAGATAATTTGCTTTGCAAACTCCAGCTCAGGAATTGATAATTCTGTTTGTTCAATCCTTCCAGCCCAGCAGGTACGTGAATGCCAATCTACATGTATAAACGCTTCAAATTTCATTACTTTTCTAGTTATATATCATGATTCACTGCCATGTACACGTGTCAGTATGTGTCAAGGATGTGTTTTATTTTACATGTTCATCATGGCTCACACATGTTTCCATTTTTGGAACTCTGAATATGCAAATTTAAGGTACTGTGTTCTAAATACTAGATTGAGTGATTACATAATGCTGCATAGACAATCCCAATGCCAAGGAAAAATGGCTATCCAACAATAACTTATACAGGGAGTTGTTGGTTTGTGTTTTGCTGCCCTAATACGTTTGTATATTGTGTAAGCATCAGTATGTGCATCTCTTAATAACCCCTTCCTTTTACGCTCTTAAGAAAATTGATTTGGAAATTTAGGGACTGCCATTGTAGAAGATGATGGCAGCCAGTACAAGGGCCCCTCAGCGCTTATTTGCCGTTGATCATCCCTGTGGGTCGCGGCGATTCTTTTTTATTTAGAGCAACCACAATGTGTCAATAAAAACAAGTTTATAGGACTAAAATATTATCTACCAATTAGCTGAAACATTATGAAACCTGTCAATAGAGTGATCCATAGCAAAAGTTACCCATAAGCTTATGGACTACCCATAAGTAATAAAAAATATTATTGTTACCACTCCTCACTCTTGTTCGCTGGAACGGTGGAAGAAGGATTTTTTTTATTTCTAGTGGTACATTTTTTATAGACTATTTGTTGGCTGAACATTGAGAGAAAATAATAGTAGCTATGGACTAGTCATGTGGATTATAGTGTTCTCTTTTTTCCTTGTATTTATTGTACCTTAAAATGATGCTTCTCCTTAATGAAAAACATGCTCGGCAAGTTCTCTAAAACAAAATTTTAGGCACCACCGTTCTAGAACATAATCGGTAATATAATAGCATTTTGGTAGTCTCCCTGAGTTTTTGGTCGTCACGGGATGTACGCTCAGTTTCCTTCTTTTTTCTTTTGAAACAAAATTTCCAAATATTTTTTCAAGCTACTTTTGCTTGTTCTTGTTTCAGTTAGTAGACATCAAGTTTTGGGACAAAAGCTGATTCATAGATTACTTGTGTTGAATTTTTAATCGACTAAAATGCACCATGTATGCTAATAAAACTGATTTTTTTATGGCAGCCATGATAAAAAAAAAGAGTGCAAATATCTGGAAAATAAATGTTAACCGGTTAATTGGTCTAATAGGTCCTAAGATGATTTTAAGTGAACTGAACTAATCAACGAACTAAGAGAAACAAATATATCATGTACCTGGACGGCCGTTCATGTTTTAATCTTGTAATAGAGCTTTTGCTAGATTGAATTGTTTTGGATTAGGCGTGTTCATTGGCAAAACCACCATATCTCATTATGCTTTGCTTGAAGAAATTCTGCGATTACATTTCTGTATACATGGTTGCTCCATCCTTTTTGAACTTATTTACTATATATGCAAATCAATATTTCATGTAAATGTGAGTTGTTTAAGTACCGAAGAGACAAATCCCATTCAACAGATGATTACAAGCATTCACAAAGCTTGTTAGATTTGTGGCTCTTAGTCTAAAATCACATTGAAGAGGCAGATAAGCCACAAGTGATGCAGTTTATGTTTGATCTATATTTGTCTGTATTTTTATAAGATGGGTCATATATTTCCTCAAAAGTGATCTTGATTGATTTTGTGTGAAGTTTATTTTTAATGACATGGGTCATGTATTTCCTTGGAATGACCATGAGAGTTTGTATGTGAACTATACTTTTCCATTTTTCTGAGATGGGTTGTGTATTTGCTTGAAAGACAAGAATGCTATAATTTCCTTGAAATAATCATGAGGCATTTGGAATCTAATTTCTGAAATGACCATCCTGTATGTATGATTTGAACCTTGTATTCTCTACACCAATGTGTGGGTTTTTGGTTTCTAGTGCAACCTGCTATAGCTTGTCTTTGTTCTCTCTATGTTGTTCATATTGTAACACAATACTCAAGTAGGTGTTTTCTTATCGATATTTGGTTGTGATAGATTTTAGTTACCAATTGCTCTGTATATAGTTTATCGTTGTCCACTCTGCATTGCACCGTAATGTGTGTTACATATGTTTAATTGAAATTGTCTCTCATTTGTTCATGGCTTTCCTATTTGGATCACATGTCCATGTATGTTTGACGTGTGTTCAATTAATACTCTTTCATGTGTCTGCATTCTAAGGCCAATCTCAGTGGAAGTTTCATTAAGTTTAATAGCCTGCCACATATGCATTTTTGTAACACCCTAAAATTTGCATCATTTTAAAATAGGAGAATTTGATTTATTTACGTAATTTTGTGAGCATTTTAACTTAGAGAAATAATAATTTTCAATAAATAAAATCAACTATAAGGTTAGACACATGCTTGTGCATACATGCCACTGCATATTTTCCTTTGTGTTGATTGGTTTTTATTACAAGAGAAAAGGATTTCAAAAACTATTTGAAAATGGCTTTGAAATATTAGAAAAGAAAAAGAAGAAATAGAAAATCTCTTTCTCCTCTCCTCTCTGGCTTTCGGCCCGCTCAGCTAGAGCCGCTGGCCCGTTCGGCATCGTCACCCGGTAGCCCAGCAAGCCGCTCCCTTTCCCCTCTTTCTCTTGGGCCGAGCCCAGCTCACTGATCCGGCCCAGTTGGTCTAAGTGGCGAGCCCGCCTCCCCTTCTCTCTTTGTCTCGTTGCCATCCCGGGCCCGCGTGGCACCGTCTTCCTCCTCTTGCTCGTGTTCGAGCAGGAGTCCACCGAAGGAATCCACCCCCGCCATGATCCCTCCAGTTGACTTGATCCGCACGTTGTGCCCTCTCTTAAATAGCCGCGTCCACCGCCTCCCCTCAACCCCAATTGCAAGTCATCGCCTCGAATCGACCTCGCAGCCGCCTCGAAACCCTAAAGCTATCGCTGCCAAGCTCGCCGAGTTGATTCCCCGCGTCATCACCGCCGTAAGCTTGTTGACGAGCTTCGGGTCGCTATTTCAAAGTCGCCGAGTCTTCTTTCCCTTCAATTTTCGCTTCGGTTGGCTTACTTTGTCTCACCGTCGTGTACAGGAGCTCACCGTCCGCCTTTGGGAGCCGCATGCCATCCCTGTCTGATTTCCGTTGCCGAGAGCCGTCTTGGTGAGTCCGCGATGATCTCCTCTTTCTTTTCGCGCTTGTCCCGTGTCCAGAGGTTTCCAGAATCGCCCTTGCGATGAACTCCGGTGAGGATAGGCCTATTCCGGCCATGGCGCCGCCGTCCAGCTCACCGCCGGCAGCCCTCCTTCCTCCTTCGTCTAATCTCGGCCACCGGTTTTAAATCCAATGGCCAGGGAAGCCTGATACCCCTTCGGTTGTCCGATTTGCTAAAGAACCCCTCCGTTTTTCTATAATTGTGGCCGCTGTCCTCGGTTTCGATTTAAAAATCAGATTTCTATTTATTTTAATTTAAATTAAGCTTCATTTATTTACAAGTTTGCCACTGTCTTAAATTGCTTATAAAATCTCTGTTTTAACTCCGATTTGACCCGTCCAAGTTGCGTTAGGTTCGTAATTACATAATCTACATGTTAGTGCTACTGTTTAGTAGGTTTTCAACTTTTAAATTTTGAGATTAGATTTAATCTATTACTTTAATAAAGTAAATCTTGTTTAAATCATAACTTTTTCGTTTTAGCTCCAATTTACGTGCAATTCGCGTCTATGTGATCCTAGTGAGATGTAGATTCGTTTTACAAACTTTTCATCTTATTTTACTACTGTTGGTGTACTATTCTAATTGTAGCTTTGTTTGCTTTGCATGATTGCTCTTGGATGATTGTTGTTGATGTGTTAATCGAGAATAGACGGTGAGCAGTTCGTTGGTGATCAAGAGTACTATTACGAATCGGATTAACAAGACCAGCTAGATCAAGACAAGTATAACATGGGATCATCCTTGTTACCTATTCACTTTAAGTCACTTAATTCATTATGCATGTGTCTCCTTGTTAAGGATGCCTTAGTATTGATCTTGTTCCTTAAATCCTATGGTTATAGCATTGGGTAGTTTGCTAGTGCTCACATAAACAATGATCTTGTAATTTGACTAATGATATATGCAATAACACTAAAAGATGATTTTTAGCAACAGAGAACAAGAGGGCTAGAGTTTTCTCTAGATTCATCTCCGTAAGGACTTATCTGTAAGCGAACATCCGGGACTTACAGTATAACTGTGAGGGCTACATGGCTCTGGGTTTAGTCAAATAAGAGGACCTTTTCTAGCTTGTTAGTGGTTACTTTTATGGCGCAAGAGGGGTGTATTCCGGGTTGGGTGTAGTGCGCCTTCTGTCCTTATGTGTATAGGTTGCGTGTCATTGTGCCATACGGAAGGGGAGCTCTATATTTGCAGGATACAAAAACCTAGCGGCCCTAACTTGTTAGACGAACCTTGGAAAGACTTCATAGTGAAACTTAACCGTCCCATGGGGAGTCATGACCTCGGACTTTTGGGGATCACGACTCACAGTGAAAGTGTACAACCTCTGCAGAGTGTAAAACTGGTATATCAGCCGCGCTCACGAACATGAGCGGCCTTGGACCCTTATGGAATAAAGATCACTATTAATTTACTTGTTCTTGCTATTCATTATTCTCTTTACATAATCATGTGTTTGTTATGGGAACATCACCAATTTGTTGCTACTCAATTGCTTAAAATATGACCAACTAAAAGCTACATGCAGTTGAACCTGTGTCTATCCCTTTTGAGCTTCATGAACCCTATGTTACACTTGTTGAGTACCTTTGTGCTCACCCTTGCATTCCCCCACCCCTCAGGATGGACTCCAAAATGTTCGAATAGTGACTACTACTATTACTTCCCTGAAGATTATTAGACTTGTGGTCAACCAGTTGACGTGTCTGTGCTATGGAGCTAGCTACCATAAGAGTTATCTTATGTTTCCGCTTAAATACGTGAAGACTCTGTGATATTATTCGTTATGTAATAAACATTTGTGATGATACTATTTATATTTGTCATCTTATGTGTGATTGATCTCTGGGCGCACATAAGATTATACATTCCATTTGTTCCTTAAAAATAGGTGTGACAGATTGGTATCAGAGCTATGTTGACTATAGGACGCAAGCCTAGTTAGTAATGGTCGTCTTAGTTCTCTTTTCTTCACTTGTTTCATGCCTATCACCTTACTCTTGATAATTGCTAAATTTTTATGCTCCTTTCGCCTTATCCTATTGTGAAAATATTGCTTCCATTCTAATTTACTCTTGGTCTAAATTCTGTAGATGCCTCGTGCCCGCAAGACTGCCCGCATCACTACTGGAGGCTACTTTCCGCCCCGTTCTCTGTACGAATCAATGGAGCCTCATGAGGAACCAGAAGACGCTGCACCAACCCCGCCACCATCACCAGTTCAGGCGCCAGAACCAGTGTTGCCCCAAGAAGATCTTGAGCCTGAAGAGGAGGTTGTCTACTTAAGTGATGATGAAGATGATGAGCCTGCCCAAGATGGAGGACAGCCCCCGTCGCCTCCACAAGATGGTTCCGCTGAAGTTGGTGTGTTGTCCCTTCCTATGGGTTGGATTACAAAGGTCCATCACAAGTCAAGCTATGACACTCCTTCGCACCACCGATTGATTGGCATGCTTAGTGCCTACTTCACAGATTGGGATCCCGCATTTGAGTACGTCTGCTGGGAGCACAAGCATCCCTTGGAAGCTACTTATTGGAAGTGCCATGTGCGTGTCTTCGTTAAGGACGAAGAGATGGATACTTATCTGCTGGACAGGTGCTTTTCTCATAGGGGTCGTCGTGCCACTATAGAAGATGGCATAGAAGATGCAGCATTTGAAGCATGCTTGGGACTTCGTCACCTCCGCTATGATGTTATGCAAGATGATCAATATCGCTATTTTCCCCGTGGAGACCCTAAGCAAGGATGGGTAATGATGAACCCTGGGCATTTGGAACTAATTCCTCGAGTAGATTTTGGTCATGACATGATGGTGAAGAATCGTCGGTTGGAAGCCATGGTTAAAGCTTTGGGAAAAGACGTCAAGAGGTACCAAGAGGTGATAGATGGTCTAAGGATTGATCAAGGCATGGAGGCAATCTATGACTATCATGAACATAAAGCCCGTCCTTAGGAGTTGGAATATCATCAATGTAATAATACGATAGTACGAGTAGTGTCGAGTTAAGTTGAGTTTTGTGGTGTCGTGTGAACTTTGTGTGGTTAGTTGAGTTATTATTGTGCCTATGTGTGAGTTGGTTTTTCCATGTAATGAGTGCTGGAGCTTTGTGGGCTCTTCTACAAAAGTTTCCTAGTTAAAGATACTAAGTTTAAGTATGATAAATAAATAGTTTAGTTGGGTTAACCTTTTCTCTCTGTTCTGTCCTTTCTGGAGCGGTCTGCCTTTCCTTTTATGCTCAAAATTAAATGTTTAGCGAAAAATTCTGAAATTTCTATGAGAGTAACTAGACTCACGTACCTTTCCAATGTCTCTATAATCACCTTTTTATCTGTTCTGGATCATGAGATATAATCGTTACAAGATGAAGTTTCTGTGCAGTCTGGAAATCAGAAACAGTTTCTGTTGTGTCTTGTTTTTTATTAACTTCGTGACAGAATCTGGGTTTGTGAGTTAAA